>CM065297.1:19778097-20378097 GCA_032871835.1 Dipteronia dyeriana
AAGACTTAGTCACATGAACTTTAGGGATTTAAGAATCTTAGATAAAGGCCTTCCCAAGCTTGAGAAAAAGGTTAATGGTGTTTGTGGACCTTGCCAACAAGGGAAGCAAACCAAAAGTATTCACAAAAAGGGCAAGTATGTAACAACCAAGGAACCTCTAGAGCTTCTCCACATGGATCTTATAGGTCCTATGCAAACCGAGAGTTTAGGTGGAAGAGATACATTTTTATGTGTGTAGATGACTTCTCTAGGTACACATGGACTTATTTCCTTAGAGAAAAATCTGAAACTTTTGACAAGTTTAAAATGCTTTGTTCTAAAATTCAAAATGAAATGAACTCCAAGATTAAAAGTATTAAGAGAATTAGAAGTGACCATGGGAAGGAATTTGAGAATGCCCATTTTGAAATTTTTTGCAATAGTCTAGGCATTTCTCATGAGTTTTCGGCTCCTAGGACACCTCAACAAAATGGAGTTGTTGAGAGGAAAAATAAGGTTCTTCAAGAAATGGCCCTTGTGATATTGCTTAGCAACAATGTCCGTAGAAATCCTTGGGCCGAGGCTATCAATACGGCTTGCTACACAGGAAATAGAGTTTTTCTTAGGCCCCACACTAGGCAAACCTCCTATGAGTTATGGAAAGGTAGAAAGCCAAATGTTAGCTACTTCCACACCTTTGGAAGCAAATGCTACATTTTGAATGACCGTGATCAACTTGGCAAATTTGATGCTAAGAGTGATGAGGGTATCTTCATTAGCTATGCCTTTAATAGTAGAGCCTATAAAGTTTATAATATAAGAACTAGGACCGTAATGGAATCATCTAATGTTGTCACTGATGATACAAGACTCAAAACTAATGACCATGAGAAGGAGGTAGATTTAGTTGATGACTCCCTTTTGGAGAAGGTTGTTGATGTCTCTAATATTGAAAAGACTGACCTTGATGATGACATAACTCAACCTATTGATAGGATTCCTCCCTTGAACTCAAAAGAACCTGCTCCATGGGTTAGAAAACTCCAAGACAAAGATGACATTATTGGAGAGGTTAGTAAGGGTGTTAGGACTAGGCATCAAATGACTAATCTAATTAGCTACACTTGTTACACCTCTCAAATAGAACCTAAGAAAATTGATGAAGCTTTAAAAGATGAATTTTGGTTTCTTACCATGCAAGAAGAACTTAACCAATTTGAAAGGAATGAGGTTTGGACTCTAGTTACTAGGCCCAAGAACACCAATGTGATAGGCACCAAGTGGGTATATAGAAACAAATCCGATGAGGATGGCAACATTGTATGAAATAAGGCTAGGCTTGTAGAACAGGGGTACTCTCAAATTGAGGGTATTGACTTTGAGGAGACATTTGCTCCCTTTGCTAGGATTGAGTCTATTAGGCTTCTTTTATCCATTTCTTGTTTGCACAAGTTCAAATTATATCAAATGGATGTTAAGAGTGCCTTTCTCAATGGTTTCTTGCAAGAGGAAGTGTTTGTTGAGCAACTCAAGGGGTTTGTGGATCCTTACCACCCTAATCATGTCTATCACCTCAATAATGCTTTATATGGGTTGAAACAAGCACCAAGGGCTTGGTATGAGCGTCTCACCCAATATCTCATAGACAATGGCTACACTAGAGGTAGTGTTGACAAGACTCTATTCATCAAGAAAAACAAAGATGAGCTCTTTATAGCTCAAATGATATAGTCCTGTCTCCACCAATGACACCAAAGTCCAACAATTTATTGATGTCATGTCTCATGAATTTGAGATGAGTCTTGTTGGTGAGCTAAGTTACTTTCTAGGTTTACAAATTAAGCAAATGGATGATGGGATTTTCATATCCCAATCTAAGTATGCCAAAAACCTAGTGAAGAAATTTGGCCTTGAAAGTGCCAAACATTTTGATACACCCATGAGTACCACTTTAAAGCTAAGCAAGGATGATAGTGGTAAAAGTGTGTACCAAACTTTATATCGTGGCAAGATTGGTAGCTTGCTCTATTTGACCGCAAGTAGGCCCGATATCTCCTTTAGTATGGGTGTCTGTGCTAGGTACCAAGCGGATCCTAAGGAGTCCCATCTCTCTTCTGTTAAGAGAATCATTCAATATGTGAATGGGACATCCAACTATGGGATTTGATACTCTTTTGACACTAATGCTAGTCTTGTAGGCTTTGGTGATGCAGATTGGTCAGGAAATTGTGATGATAGGAAAAGTACATCAGGTGGTTGCTTTTTCCTTGGGAACAACCTTGTCTCTTGGTTTTGCAAGAAGCAAAATTCGATTTCCTTGTCCATGGCTGAGGCCGAATACATCGCTGCTGGGAGTTGATGCAAACAACTCCTATGGATGAAGCAAATGCTAGTCGACTATGGATTCAATCAAGGTACTCTTACTCTCTTTTGTAATAACATGAGTGCAATTAATATTTCAAAGAATCCGGTTCAGCATTCTAAGACTAAGCATATTGACATCCGTCATCATTTCATTAGAGAACTAGTTGAGAGCAAATGCATTGCACTTGAGCATGTAGGTATAAATGATCAACTAGCGGATCTATTTACTAAACCCGTAGATGCTACTCGATTCAATGCTACTCGATTCAATACTCTTAGTAGATCTATTGGGATTTGTTTAATGGAGTGATGTGTTGTGGTCTTTGACCTCATAAGGGGAACTCAAGCAAAGAGAGCTACTGTATACTTGTTGCATCTCATTTTTCTTAAAAATGTTTATGCTCCTTTATTGATTACTTGAGTACCTTGGTTGCACTTATTATAGTATATTGTATTTTCTTCAATAAGTGTGAACTTTGCTTTGATTACAATCCATGTCATATTTTTGTTCAAACATGCATTTTTGGACTAGGAGATCTACATAGGAAGTACATATTGAATGACCTATAATTATATCCATGACATGATGATTCTTTAATGACATGCTAATAAAAAATGATAAAGCATGAATTGATGAATGCAATTGTTAAATGCAAAACATTGTGTGAAAATGCTAGTGAGACTAAAATGTTTAATCAATGTCTCTATTTCTTTATTAGTTGAGCATGACTATTATCATACGGGTATCCTCCCGGAAAAATCAAATAGGGTTCAAAGTTTCTCATGCCATGTTTAGCTTTTAAAGTTGGATATAGTGACTTTAAAACTTGATATCTATAAGAACTCTATTTCCTTGCTTCTCTTATGACAAATGGTGAAATTGGTTTGAATTATATTGGAAACCTTTGTAATTTGCTTTGCCAAATACCATTGTTTTTGGACTTGAATGCAACATGTCTTGTATGCAAAGCATTTTTGATTCATACATTTTCTTCAAATAAATCTCCTTGTTTCTCTCCTATTAATAGAGTTGCATAAATGTGGCTTATATAATTATTCAACAATCTTGTATGCTCTTTTCTTTCTTTGCCTTGAGTGACTCGGTTGGGGATTTCTCCTTTGCCTATATCATGACAAAAAGAGGGAGTAGCATTGACCTAGCATTGTGATGTTAGGGGAGTAGAATGTGTTGGCTTTAAGGGGGAGCATTGCATGAGTGTACTTGTTTGAGGGGGAGATTACATGTAGGGGGAGTAACCCATTGAGGGGGAGCATTGCATGAGCATTTCACGATGTCATACTCATATTTTTGAATGTAAATGCTTTTATTTTATATTCACTTGATCATCTCACATGCATTTGGTTGGAAAGTGTATTTATGCTTGCTTTGTGTGTAGGGTTGATAGTTCTACAAGAGATTGAAGATTTAAAGTTTTTTTTTATGTTTATCTTTTTGTAATGTAGAATATCTTCCCGATGTTTTATTTTGTTTTGTGAAGATCAATGTGAGTGGTGGTTTTGTCACGAAATAGCCAAAGGGGGAGATTGTAAAGTCCTCATTCGTTGATTGGCTTATTTCATGAACAAATCACATTTTTGGGGTATTATGTAAGGGTAGCTTAGGCTCTCAAGACCTCAAGAGGAGAAGCACCAAAGGTAAAATTCTTGTGCTTACTTGCTTTAAAGAGATAGTTGCACACACTCACAAATTCATGCATAACTTTAATTCTTATATGTTGAGTGTTTTCTTGTGTGCATTTTGATGACTCTTATTGATTTATTTGCATCTTGTAATTAAATGATTTATGTCATGTTTGGCATTAGAATATGATGAATGTTTCATCACTCTTGAACTTTTTGAAATTGTATGTTTGAGTGTTGAAATCAGGTTGTGCACTACTTGACCAGTGCACCTTACTTGCGCAACATTTCAGTGGAACGCCGCTAGTCATGCACCACTGAGCTGCGCCATTGCACCCGTGCACAGTTGAAAAAAGTGGGCGTGCGCTACTTGTCCAGCTCACCTCACCAGCACAAACATCCTAGAGGATTTGAGTTTGTGTTGCGCCACTCGTCTAGCGTCTATTGTAAAATTAAGTTGTGCGCTGGTGGTGCACTACTCGACCAACGTACGTCACCAGTGCACGCAGAGGAAGCTGGAATGTTTTTTTCAAAACAACCTCACTTTGTTTGGATCTTATATATATATAACTCAGTGCTTTAAGGTCGTGTAAGAGTTTAGAATATCATATATTTTCCTTAGAAATCGCAAGCAAGATGGACTAGGTTCAGTTATACCGGGATTAGGCAGTGGTAGTGGATTAAACCGGGATTAGGTTGTAATTCCTTTACCATTAGTGGATTCGAGGTTCTAGTGTGGCGCACTCATCAACTCATGGTTTTTCCCATTTTGAGTGTCTTTACTATTTTCGCATTTATTACACTTGTGGTATTTTCATAACAAGATAGGGGCATTTTCGTAATCTTGACCTTTAACGAAAATTGGGTAAATTTGTTTAAAATCTATTCACCCCCCCTCTAGATTAATATATTACACACCATAATAATTGTTTCACTTTTCAAAAGGGAAAAGGTTATTGTGTCAACAATAAGAAAGCTGGGATCGAAGAATAGAAAAGAGACAATCGTACTGGAGTTGTGAAGGATAAGGCTAAGGCAACTTGCTACAACTATGGAAAACTGGGTCACTTCATTCGTGAATGCACTGTAGACTCAGGAGCAACAGACCATGTAGCTAGAGACCGGGGAACATTTATGGAATATCGTCAGATCCCACAAAGAACTAAGTGGATATACATGGGAAACAATTCATGAGTGGAAGTCAAGGGTATTGGCACATGCAAACTAGAGTTTCACAATGGCAAAACCCTCTATCTCCATGATATGTTGTATGCACCAGAAATCTGACGAAAATTAGTCTCTGTTACTACTCTTCTTGGCCTAGATTACGCTTTAAATTTCCATGAAAATAATTTGAACTTTTATTTGAATTCTATTCGAATTGGTATAGGTTATTTGTTAAAAGGTTTTATGGTTTTGGATACTGGTTTTAACAGTATTAATAATGATAGTAGTTTTTCCTTGATATCTGCTTCTGATAATATTGATGTTTATACTTGGCATGCTAGACTAGGCCATATTGGGCAAGATAAAATGAGTAGATTGGCCAAAAAAGGTCTATTGGGATCACTCACTAGAATAGAGATGTCTATTTGTGAGAATTGTCTAGCAGGAAAAACTATAAGAAAACCATTTGGTAAAGGAACTCGTGCTAAAATTCCATTGCAATTGGTTCATTCAGACATATGTGGTCCAATGAATGTAAGAACGAGGCAAGGAGCTTCCTATTTCATTACATTCATAGATGATTTCACACGTTTCGGTCATGTCTGTTAGGATTATGCTCAATAGCAAGAGTCAATTAATGTTATTGACAATCGTTTCATATTAATGAAAGTGATTTTAAGTTTAACAAATCTTATGACATTTATAGTTTAATTATTATAATTTTCAAAAGTAAATAATCATAAGGTCAAAAGACTATGAGAAAAGAAGAATTGTTCATGCATCTGGATATGTATGAGATAGACACAATTCTTTAGTTAATCTTGAACAATATTCACAACTTAAGATAAAGGTTGGGCGTCTTTATCTTGTTAAATTGTAGATTCTTTTGCTAGCATTTGAATGGGATCAAATGTGTTATGATGAGTCCAAAATCATCAAAGTGTGGTGTCTTTGGGCAAAAGAATCTAGTGCACTAGGTGCACTGAATAAGATCACAATGAATTAATTTATCCATAACTGTTAGTGGATAAAAGTTTTCACTTGAGGACAATCGGGGAGTCTATCTCAATCCTGAGATAAATGATGGACTTATGGTAAGTGTTATCATTTGAGCTATCAATGAGTACGATTATATAACGTAGTTTATCCTCGATAGTTTGATGGTATTCATTTGTTAATCGATAGAGGACTTAATTTATAGATATGGACATTGTTGCTCCATTTATTAAATGTGAGTAGAATACCATCATATGGATATTTTGAGGTATTGGATATTAAATCTTAACCTTAAGTTTTCAATAGTATCTATTGCAACATGGCTTCTGGACAAGCCAAAATATCCAAGTTCAAAATGTGGTCATATGAGTAAATATGATAACTTGGAGAGCAATAGGCGGTCTATGAGCTCTTGACGATTACTGGTATTCTTCACGAGGATACACTATCTCCATAAAGATTGTCTAGGGATGAATGAGAAATATTAACATATTCTATCTTTATTTAAGAATTCAGTTTTAGTTCTTTAGTGGAATGAACTAAAATTAATAGATTGGACATAAGTGAATCATTTGTTGATTGTGATTAGGTTATGTCTATTGAAGCTTAAATTTAGATAGCCCGCCGAGATCCTCAATCCATACGAACTTGCCTGGATCACTTGATATATTCTACCGGACCAATTTAGGGGTCCATTTAAAATTGTATTAAGACATGTGGACCTGTTTATTTTAGTAAGAATGAGTCTAGTTCACATGTGGACTTTTTATAAACGTCCAATGGATTTAATAAAATAGGAAAAACAATATTTGGCCCATGTATAAGGTGTTGGGCGGCAAGGCTATATAAAATAGCTTATTATATTGTTTTTTGTTTTATTATTTAATTAAATAGAAATTAACTAAATTTGTAATCAATTAATTATTTAATTAAAAGTCAATCTTTTTCCTAATAGGAGAAGGTCTCCTAATATTATAGTATTGTTGGTAGTATAATTAATATTAAAGACTATATTTGATAAGTAGATAAATAAAATGAATTATTTATCTAGTAAAATTAGGAAATCTTTAATATGGTCACAGATACACTAATGAGTTAGATTAAGAGTCTTGGTGTAGGGTAGAATTCTTCTTTGAAAAAGGATTCTTGGTCACCAAGTAAATCCACATAATGAAAGGGTTCTTGTACACTAAGTAAATCTTCTTTAGGAATGAATTTGAAATCCTATATATATATCTCTCTTGTTGAATTTCGACTAACCCTAATTAAAAACAAGAGAGAAATTTGGCTAAGCACAATTTACAATAAGTAAATTTCGGCCAAGGGGAATTTTGAGTAAAGAAGATTTGGTTCTTGCTCTAGAGAAATTATTCCAACTCTAAAAATAAGTTTGAGAGAATTCGGCTAAGAAAAAAGGAAGAAAGAACGTTTTGTTTTCGATAGTGCACTAGTAGACTTTATATCAAAAGGTTTTGTGTACAACATCGAATCTAGGTTCACACGAGTTTCAATCAAATTGATTGATAATTCACAAGTGACCGGACGTTCATGGGTATTCTCTTGGAGGATTATTGTGACTAACAAAGCATAAGATTTTGTTTGTTTCCATCATCATGTATACAATTGAATGAAAGGGAGCCTGCACTCCTAGGTGATTCACGTTCGTGATCGGATTGGAAGATCTTACGAATTCAGTTCGACTCTAGTTCAATCGTCACGAGAAAAATGTACGATACTTTTTATATACGTCAATTAATCTATGGTTAAAGTTCATTCGATTAAAAGAGAAAATTTTAAACTATTTCAAAACCTAATTTCACGTTTCCGCCACGTTTTGAACCGATTTTTCCCTACAATGTCTATTTGATTTCTCATAAATCCGAAGCATCATTACAAGAAAAAACCGTATTTAATGACAGCTAAAAACTGTCAAGTGGCTTTGTTTTTGACAGTTCTCTAACTGTCAATGATGCTCATGTCAAGAAAGATCTTGACAGTTTTTTTGATTGTTAACTCTTGTTGATAGTGTTTAACTGTCAAGAAATTGTCAATTATTGTCTACAGTTTTTTAGCTATTGACAATTAAAAATTGCCAACACACTATCAATATTTTTACAATTTTTATCAATATTTTTGTCTTCTGTTGCAATGAATAGTTGCAATGAATTCTTCTTTGTTTTGGGGTCGATAGTAATTGTAATTGTAATTAATTCTATTGATTGTAGTTACAGTGAATTCCTCTTTGTTTGGGGTCGATAGTAATTGTAGTTGTAATCAATCCAATTGGTTATAGCCGCAGAAAATTCCTCCTTGTATAGGGTGATAGTAATTGTAGTTTTAATCAATTTAATTGATTGTAATTGCAGAAAATTCCTCCTTACTCTGAATGATAATAGTTGTGGTTGTAATAAAATCTTTTCTTGTTTAAGGTTGATATGATTGTCGTTGATACCAATTCTTTCATATTTGGGGTTAATATGATTGTTAATGCAATTGTTGAACTTGGTAGAAATGACCTATATGCTTAAGAGTAAAATTTATGCATTTGTAATTCACTATACCTTGATGAGTTTGTTGTGGTGTATAGATTTGAATAACCTTTGATAGGTTAACATGGAAAAGCAAACTAGAATCAAGGGAAAAGATATGAGAGCTAGATGCTTGAAATAAATGGATTCTTCAAGTAAGACATCCATCTCCGAACATTATGTGAGATCACTAATTGTTTCACTATTTGATCTCATGATATCATTTTTTTCTTTGGCATAATTTTATGTCAAAAAGGGGGAGAAATATGATATTGTTTTAGCATATCTTCTTTGAATATTTCTCAAGTATTGAACTTCTTATGGCATGTAATATTGTGATTTCATTTGGTTAAGAATATCTTTAAGATAACATGTATTAAGGGGGAGATACATGATTCATTTTATACATAAGAATATCTTTGAGATAGCATGTATTAAGGGGGAGATACATGATTCATTTTATACATAAGAATATCTTTGAGATAGCATGTATTAAGGGGGAGATACATGATTCATTTTGGATTTAAATGTTTAATTCTTGCCTTAATTGTATATTGCCATATGTGCTTTCTCTTGGATATGCTTTGTGCTTTAAGTTGATTTTAGGTGGCTACAAGAGAAGATCAAGAAGAAGTTCAAGACTTGTTAAAGATTAGTCTTAAGGAACTAACTCATTGTAATGTGAGGGTGTGATTTTATGACCAATCTTCATTTTATGTGTTTTAGTATTTTGTATAGGTGTTTTAACATAGAATTTGCCAAAGGGGAAGATTGTTAGGTCTGTGAGTTTTGTTGGATTATTCTATATCAAAACAACATTTCCTTTGTATTGTTTAGTTGTCTAGGATTCATGATGATTCAAGCTTCAAAGAAGAAATGACAACTATTCAAGCAAGTTCAAGTCTTCAAAGGGAAAAGTGCTTCATGATTCTACAAAGGTATATTAATACCTTTCTTTTCTCTTTCAAGGCTTAGGCACACACACAAATATCATACATTTGTGTCCCTGCATCGTTGTGCACCTTTATAGGCACACACATAAAATTCATTCATATGTGTCCTTGTATCGTTGTGCATCATGTATAACACATTCACACACTTGAAGATGAATGCTCATGCATTGGTTTGGAAATAACATGTTTTGGAATATGGATGATTAGAAACTATCTCTATGTAGTTTGTATTCTAGTGTGAATTGTGTTTGTGTGTGTATATGTTTGTATAACATGGATAATGAACTTGAATTTAGTCTTAAATCATTCTTGATTGAGTTCCGGTCATTTCGGTTACTCATACTATTGATTTCACGTTCTAAGTCAAAAGATACTACACTTTCAACTCATGTTTCATATATTATCTTTGTCTTCGTATATCAAGTCGAATTATTATTTTCTGGGTTGAATATGTTATATTTCTATTTCCGTGTGAGAGTTACGGTTCGTAATCCACAAACGGATTCGAATTCCGAGTTGGGAGGCCGGAGAACGGTTGAAGAACGCGAAGGAGGGTCGAAGGAGAAAGAAGCAAGAATTGTCTTCTTTCCCGAGATGGCGCGTGGCCATCTCGGGGCAGAAGGCTTTCTGCCCCGAGATGCCCACGTGCCATCTCGGGCAGCAAGCTTGCTTAGCTTCATTTTTCCCCTCTTGGTCATTTCACATGTCCAAGTCTCCCACTCCTTTATAAACTCTCTCCCTCTCACATTTCATTCTAAGGAAGAAGAAAATGTAGTGCAGAAAAATTTCCAGATTTTTTCTCTCAACTTTGAATCACCATATCTCTCTCATCTCTTATCTGATTTGAGTGATTCAAGTTGGAGAAGTTTCGTATTGAAGTACTCTATCATCCCCAAGCAACCTTGAAGTCATTTGTTCAAGTTTTCTAGTGGATCGCACAATTTTTGTGACTGCACTTGAAATTGTCAAGGTAGTTGTTTATCTTTTGATTCCTTGATTCTAATGTTCAAATGTTCAATTACCTTGGGTCTTCTTCCTATTGTTGTGTATTTGACTTGAAAAAATGTTGATGAGTGATAGATCTTCATTTAAAAGCTAGATTAAGTTTCAATTGAAATCTCACATGTTGAGTTAGGTTTTGATTTTACCTATGTTTGGGATTGTATTGTGCTAGCTTTGAATCTAAGACTATTTGTGCTTTGATTGACTTTATTTTCATGATTAATAGTCTTATCATGTGCTAAGAACTCATTTGTTTCATAGATCTAGGATTAGCACATTTAATTTTATATTTAGAGTCTATTAGAGTTTAATTGACTATTTTTGTGAATATATGCTCTAAATGATTGCTAGAGATTTGATTGATCATATCTTGTGTTTCTAGCATTTTTGTCTTAGTACTAAAGTCTTGAATATGTACTTCATGAACATGTTTATTTCAAGCTTTAGCAACATGAATAAAATCTAGGTTTAAAGTGTGTGTTTGGAAATTTGGCATGCTCTAGATTTTTGTTCATGTATAAGATCTAGACAATCTTGTTTTGTGAACTTTATTGTCTATGTCTAGATCTTCATGGAATGTACCTAATCCATACATTTCATATGCTCATGCATCATCTTGTGTGGTGTCACTTTTGGATTTTAAATTAGAAAAATATACTTTGTGTGCTCATTGATTAATTCTAGTTTCCATAGAATTTGTTGATCATCTTATTCTATGTTGTGTGTTTGTTTGCGTTTTGCATTCATGATCACATAGATGCCTTGTGAGAAGGAAGTCTTGACAATAGGTGTGAAACCTATGGTGTTGAGCAATAAGTCTTGGCAAGAGGTGTGAAGCCTCAGATTGTAGGGCAAGGAAGTCTTGGCTAGAGGCGTAAGGCCTTAGATAGTCGAGCAAGAAGTCTTGCCTAGGGTCGTGAAGATCCGTATAGGTGAGCAAGGAAGTCTTGACTGGAGTCAGGAAGACTCGGATAGTTGAGCAAGAAGTCTTGCCTTGGCTCGTGAGCATCTGGATAAGGTGAGCAAGAAAGTCTTGACAAGAGGTTTGAAGCCTTAGATTGTTGAACATAGGGCGACAACTTCTAGAGTAGGATAGGAGGGTAGTTTCTAGGTGAAGGGGTCACTTGAGAGATTGTACTTGTCTTATCTATTAGTGGATTTTGATTGCCTGTGGCTGCTAGCCCGTGGATGTTTCCTCTTCGGAGGTTTACCACGTTATATCTTGTGTCAACTTTTCTCTATCCCTATTTCTCTTATATTGCTAATTGTTATTTGAATAATGTGGATAGAACTTTATATGTAAGTTGACTTCCTTATACAATATTGTTTGTGTATGTTAGATAAATTTGTATCTTGTGATATTTCATTCAAGTTGTAAAGTATCACATTGTAATACTCTAAGTACAACTTATGGAATGTTATCTACATTGAATATATTTGTTCATAAGATACATTGATTCTTGTTGTATGTTTTGTAGACTAAGAGTGGAGATTTGAGCATACACGATTATATTGTTTTCTCATAACAATCATGTTGAATATTAATTTGTATGCTTATCAAGGTTTTTTCACTAGTCTCGAAAGATTTTTCAAAATTGAGAGACAACCTATTCACCCCCCCCCCCCCCCCCTCTAGGTTGTTTAGTATAACCTTGTACACATTCTTTCATCCAGTCAATATGGAAAGCTTGTTGTGAGAGGAAAAAAGTATATCTTTTTTATATACCCTAAGCACTCCAAAGGATATACATAGATAGGTGAGAATTCTGATGGAAGTGTGATTGAATTGGAATCACGAGATGTTAATTTCTTGGAAAATGAATTTCCAAATAGAGATGAGGTTGACAAAGATGTTCGATTCTTTGAATTGGATGATATTAATGAAGATGTAAATCTAAACACTCCAATTGAGGTAGATACATATGGACCTAGAATTACATCAAATGGATGTAAAGACAACATTTCTCAATGGAGAATTGGAGGAAAAAATTTACATGGTACAACCTGAAAATTTCGTTTTAAAAGGTCAAGAGCGTAAAGTTTACAAGCTCAAACGATCGATATATGGTTTGAAACAGTCCTTTAGATAATGGTATCTTCGGTTCCATTAGGCAGTAATGTCATATGGATTTACAATGACTGAAAAAGACCATTGTGTCTATATGAAAGTTCGTAAGGTAATTTTGTGATATTGTCATTATATGTGGATGATATACTGTTAGCTAGAAATCATAAGAGTTTTGTCATGACCATTCAAGAATGTTTATCTTCAAATTTTGTTATGAGAGATATGGGCGAAGTTGCCTATATTTTGGGAGTAAAGATTACAAGAGATCATTCAAAGAAACTTCTAGCTCTATCACAAGAGCCTTATTTTAGAAAGATTCTAGAACGATTCAATATGGCTAAATGTAAGCCTATAGATACTCCTATCTCAAAAGGACAAAATCTTAGTCTCGAAATGTGCCCGAAGACTTCAGAAGAACCAGATAAAATGAGCACAGTTCCTTACTCCGATGCCATTGGGATTCTCATGTACGCAATGATGTGTACAAGGCCTGATATATGTTTTGCAGTTGGGTTTGTGAGTAGGTTTCAATCCAACCCTGGGCAGAAACATTGGCATGTAGTGAATAGGATCTTAGCATACCTCAAGGGAACTGGAGAATACTCTCTATTCTACCAAGGAGGAGATTTACGCTTAGTCAAAAATACATATGTTGACTGGGGAGGTGATTTAGATGAGCGAAAATCAACACAGGGTATGCATTTTTGCTCAATCGAGGTGCTATCTCATGGTAGAGCAAGAAACAGACATGTATTGCATTGTCTAAAATGGAAGTTGAATTCATGGCATGTTTAGCAATAGTACATGAAGGTGTTTGGGTCAAAAGATTCATTATGGATCTAGAGATTGTTACCGGTGCTTCAAGACCAGTAACTATTTACTGTGATAATCAAGCAACCATTGCTTACACAAAGGATTCGAAATATCACAGTAAATCCAAACATATAGAGACAATATATAATTTTGTCAAAGATGTCATAGGAAAAAAGGAAGTGATTATTCAATACATATCTACACATGAAATGGTAGTCGATCCATTTACCAAAGTAGTGACTAGAGATGTTTACTCATCACATGCTAAGTCTTTAGGGCTACGTAGATTGTAATCATGATGATTTGTTTGAATTTCACTATTTTATATGAATAAATCCTATTTCCCTTGCTAGCATATATTTCACACAAATGTTGTTTAAATATGTCATCAGGTTGAGACCGGCATTCTTACACATGCGGTCGCCTCGTATACTAAGATAGTATGCTGAGATGAGACATATATATAAAAGAGAATAAATTAGAGGATTTATTCTCATGGAGCTCATATATATATATATATATATATATGAATATGTCACCTTGGCTATGTCAAGATGAGGTTCTTACATTTTTTTGAATCGATCGTGACATAACACCACTATCATGACACCTGATTAAGCCAGATGTGAGTATATAATTGGCGCCTAAGTAAGAAATGACGAACTTTATGAACTCATGTTAGGCGCTGTAGATAGCGACTGGACTCAGATTTGTACAGTGAATAGTTTAGACATATACGTTCTTTGTGAGAATGAAATTCACTATAGCACGTGATTCATACCATGTGTGCTTTGTGATCAAAAGGAAAATGAGAGAATGAATCTCTGCTTCCTCATTGTGTAAGTTTATTGAGGTTTGATTAGACCACAAATGGTATTCTTATGACCATTGACTTTGATTCAAGGTGACAAAACAATGTTAGCTTCTTTAGCATGTTTTTCTATGGCTATGATACTATTCGGTCTATGAAACAGGACTAGGATATCAGTTGTCTTTGAAACTGAGATACAAGTGTTCGATAGGAAGATATAATGTTTCTTCATTAATTTTTGGTATTCTTGTCGACCAATTGTATTGTCTATGATAGAATACAATTGTGAATACGTAAAGATTTCAAATGGTCAAGCATGATTTTGTATAGTATGCTTGGACTAATGAATAATAATTAAATCAGGGACACAAACGAACAATGTTTTGATATATGAAATATCAAATTACATGCTCCAATACTTTTGTAGAATGTTGTTCACCGATCACATTGTGCGTTTGCTTGTATTAATGATCTGTGATTAGACCCAAAAGTTAGAGAAACGTGACTATATAAAGTTTGTATTATTCCGCTTGTGCGAGTGAGAGATGTTGGAAAATTACGCCCAAGCGGTAAAAGAGTCTAGTAATTAATTGAATTAATTGACCAGATAAGATACCACATGAAAGGTTTGTTTTTGAATTAAAGAGATAATTCAAATTATATTCAAACTCATCAGTTAAATGATAGATAGAGATAAAACGATATATTAAATTTAAATAGCAATTTAAATTTAAAGTATACGTATCTCATCCAGATAGAGTTCTGGACTCTATAAATAGCAAAGTGTGTTATTCATTTAACTCATTCCATTATGAGCATACTTTCACAGAGAAAAAAAAACACAGAGTGTTTTGTTTATCAGTTTCTCCTTTTGCTTGTTTTCTCTGAGT
This sequence comes from Dipteronia dyeriana, assembly GCA_032871835.1. Taxonomy (NCBI): domain Eukaryota; kingdom Viridiplantae; phylum Streptophyta; class Magnoliopsida; order Sapindales; family Sapindaceae; genus Dipteronia; species Dipteronia dyeriana. Next base: position 19,793,310 of record CM065297.1, read on the forward strand.
TACAGCAAATAGCACGTTGAGTCGAGTGTATTTTTCTTGCAATCATACACCGATCATATATAACAATCCCGGTATCCATTCCGTTGCGATGATCTTTGATATCCAACATTTTTGCTCAATGGCTTGAAGGGCATTGATGACTTCTGTCAGAATCAACTGAGAAATATCTTTTGAGTCTTCCAAGGACGAAACTTTAGACTCAAATCTTTCAGGCACCATAACAAGAACCTTCTTAATAATTCTTCTTTCAGTTAACTCTTCACCTAGCAGTCTAATTTGATTGACAACTTTCATGAGTTTATCTGTGTAATCCTTGACAAACTCACTCCCCTTCATCCTAAGAACTTCAAATTCCCTCCTCAAATTTAGCACTTGCATCTATCTAGTCCTGTCGCTGCCTTGAAACTCTGCTTTAAGCTTGTTCCAAGCCTTTTTTACTATTTCACAAGCTATTATTCTTGTGAAAATTGTATCTGATACAACAATGTGGATAGCAAACAAAGCTTTGTATTTTTTAGCAGAATCTTCACCGTGCTACTTGATCTGAGCAATTGTTGCATTCATTCATTGCTTTATATTACAAAGTTTAAGCACATAGTTGATGGTCAAAACAAAGCACATCCTAACTTTCTAACTTCAACATGACTAATTTTCCTAAATCAAGGACCATCACACATTTGCCAACAACTCTTACATAAACTAAATTTATAAACAACATTACCAAAATATCTTCTTTTCTTCAGTTAGATATCTAGAAAAATCTCAAAGTCTAACAAATATAATAGTGTGTACCCTGATTGATTGACAATGTTAATTACGCTGTTCAGAACATGTTTGAAGAGAAAAAGAGTATTTTAGAACCTGCAGGTGCTCTTGCCCTTGCTGGAGCTGAAGCATATTGCAAATATTATGGCTTACAGGAGAAAATTTTATCGCGATAACCTGGGACGTACCTAGGATTTGTTGCTAAAGTGATCTACAAAACACACACACACACACAAATATATATATATATATATATATATATATATATATATATGTATATATAATTTTCAATAAGATAACATAGTTTTTTTTTTCCATTGAGATAAAGAAGACAAACCTCAACCCATATCTCTAACATTACCTGGAGAATTTCCATCCACTCCCACCGATAATTTATTATCTTCTTTTTTCTTTCCCATGAAACATAGTTTTTCGTGGTTATAATATAACACTATAAAAATAAATTACAGTCCCAAAACCCAACTCTAACTTGTTAATTATAAAAAATAAATTTGAACTAAAAAAAATACCTGAATTGAAGAATTAGATATGATTTTTTTTTTATATTCAATTTTCCAAGTGAAAACTCACAGGATGGAGAAAATTATTAATTGGGTAGAGAGAGAATTGGAATTTATGATAAGAGAGAGAGATGAGACGTGTGATTTATGAGTGAGAAAGATTGGATGTTGAGTAGACAAGACCACGGTTTGGTTCCAACCATGGAACCGAACTGGAACCGAGGTCTCAGAACCGATTTTCTAGAACCAAAACTGAACTGTGAATCAGAACTAGGGAGATTTCGGTTTCGATTCTTAAAATCTCAGAACCGGTTCAGGTTTTGGAACTGCCAGTTTCAGTACTAGATTTTTTTTAAATGGCCTTTTGATGTCGGCACACCGTTGGGTCTCGAAGGCTCCTTTTTTTTTTCTATAAATACACCCCCCCCCCCCCCACCTCCAATTCAATTTTCTCTACTCTAATTGTCTCTAATTCTAATTTCTCTCTCAAGTCTCAATTCTCCAAATTTCCATTTCTCCCTCAATTACTAAAATATTAAACTTTATTTTATTTGCATTTACATATATTTTTAGTTTTTTACTCAATTAAAATTCATTTCCAACAAATTTTTCAAATTTATTTCCTGCAATTTAGTTCCATCAATTTTGTTCACATTTTTTCTTTAAGGAATTTTACAATTCAATTTTTTAAATGGCAAATGGAAGTCGAGGTAGTCCAAGGCATTCCATTTCGATGAAAGGTAAGGGTCATATGCCAGACAATATCGGTTATGACGACATCGTCTATCATGAGTTCCTGTAACACCAAGCCTATGCTGAGTCCCTAAACTCTCTTCATCCCCCTCTAAAAATTTTCGAACCCGATTCTGGTGCCACCCCTCATTTAACAAGCCAATCAAAAAATATACCAAATCCCCATCCAGATTTTGAATTTGAACCACCTATGAAAGAGAAATTACAGAAGTAGCCTAAATATGATCAGTTCATACTCCATATGAAGAAAGTAATGCAAGCAAATGGAAACAATGTAGTGACTTGCAATTACTGTAAAAAAGTATTAAAGTGGAGCAAAACTAGAGGGTATGACTCATATTGCAAGCATATAACGAACACCCATCCAGACACACATGCTAAATCGAGTTCAGAAGCCTAAATTTCCAGGTACGCTACCCCTAACCAACAATTATTTAAATATAGTGATGAAAAACATAGAGAATAATTACCTAGAATGGTTGCAGTAGAACACTTACCATTTAGTTTTGGTGAAAAAAATTGATTTTATTAATTATTGTCAACAAGCATTAAGTCCTGCTACAAGTCATGTTCCTAAAACCACTCTCACATATGCACTTTTTAACATTTATTACAAAGAAAAAATGAAATTGGATATTTTTTTTGAAAATATATTTGTCGTGTTTTCATATGTGCCGATTGACCATTGACAAATGCATTCATACTTGGGTATCACTTGCTATCATATGTATAATGCATGGACTATCCAAAAAGAATTCTTGCATTTGGAGTTTTTGATGATGCAAATAATGCTGCCAATATTTTAAGATAGCATAGAATTTTTTTTGAAGAGTTTAAAATTGAAAACAATTTTTTTACAATTGGTTTTGATAATGCTTCTAACAATACTGTATATATTACTAATTTAATTGATTTATACAAACCTTATCTTAGTGGTCAATTTTTTCATCAAAGATGTGCATATCATGTTTTAAATTTATGTGTTAAAAAAGAATAGCAATTCTTCAAGATTTTACTAAATCTATTAACGATACCCTCTATTATTTGTGGTAACATCCCTTTGCAATGAAAGTACGTGTAAAATTGTGTAAACGAAATGATAGGTGTGCCATTCGATTTCCTCATGATATTCCAACACGTTGGAATTCTACTTATAAATTGCTTGCTCAAAGTTATGATTATAGAGATTTTTTAGTTACTTTTTTTTTCAATATAATGTTAGTCATATTAATCTTTTTTCAAGTCATCAGGATGTTTGTACAAAAATTTATGGTTTGTTAAAAGTCTTTGATAATGCTGCTAACAATTTATCTGGTATTTATTATCCCACAATTAATTAATTTATTATTGAGAGTGTTAATATTATTGGTGCGTTTTCTGAGTGTGCATCCGATATAGAATTACTGGAGTTCGTTAATGCTATATATAAAAACAAAATGGTTAGACTATTATAAGAATTTTTCAACTATTTATTTGGTTGCAATATGTTTTGATCCATGTTGTAGATTGGAAAATTTGTTCGAATATCTAATTGTTTAGAAATAGATTATGATGTTGCTAGGTCTTCTTCTAGAATTAAGACATTATTGTATAAGTTATATTTTGAGTATCTTAGAGTTTGTGGTTCATCACTGAACAAAGATGTTCCACAAACTCAAAATGTATCTCAATCCCCATCATCTTTCAGATTAATGGGATTAGGGTATCAACTGTTATCCCAAAAAATAAAAAATTTATGAGGTGCTTCTTCATCAAGTTCGACCTCGTATTCTGAGGTTGAAACTTATCTAAATACCTCTTTCGAGTTTATAAGAGACAATGTGATATGAACCTCGCCAAGAACAGTGAGACCCAGAGCAAATATATGGTAGTAAGGATCGTTTTCTAAATTCAAGTTTGTAAGCAAAAACAATATAGGACCGTGACCCGTTATCTATATTGAGATAGGAATAAATGGTATTAAGAAAGTGAAAGATGCCACACTCAAGAACAAGATAGAAAGGTGAGTGATAAGTCAATTTTCGAAACCAAAGAGAAAAGTCTCTCTATTTTCATTCAAATCCAGTCTTCCCAAATAATACATCAATTCGTCCGTTATATACTAAAAATATCTAAAGTCTAAAAGGAAATAAATATTAGTCATTTAATGCCTTACAATCAGGAAATTAAATGCAAACAAATTTAGGAAATAAATAATGGCTAAAAACTAGCAACAAGTTGATTTGTTCATTATTTGGAAAGTTGAATTTGGAAAACAAATCAACTCTTTATTTGGAAAAAATTAATAAAATAGGGAATATGATGAAATAGGAAATATTCAGAATTTGGATTCTCTTCTAACCATACGTCACCCAAAATGTAGGAAATATGTTGAAATAAGAAATATGCTGGAACTGGATTCTCTTCCAACCATACACCGCTAACCACACACCGCTCACCACACACCCTAGCTTGCACCACATGCCCAAGCTATCTTATTAAGCCCAATCAGTCCATTAAGTACTTCATTAATCTTCTTTTGCCCGAGTAATTGGCCCAACTGGAACATGCAATGGATCCTTTGGGGATGCTTCTTGATTCTCATCACAGTGATTTTTTTAAAAATTGATATTCTACACTAGTGGAATGAGCATGAAATGTTCTTTCCAATCTTGGCTATTATAGCCAAATATATCCTTTCAACACCAATTTCTACAGTGGCTATGGAACAAGAGTTTAGTACTGATGGAAATATTCTGGACGCAAGACGTTCGCTTTCGAGTCCATAATCAATTTAAATATAAGCTTGTGTTGATGGTTGGAACAAGGTGTAAAAACAGACAATAAGAAATCGACCAAGATGCACTCTACGATTTCTTTGATGATAACCAGCATACCCCTACCACTGGAATGAATGACAGTGATTAGTCATGGTGCCACCTCACATCACGTCATCACCAAACCTTCAATAAAAGGAAAGAGAACTACATGGTCTTTGATTCCGATAAACCATTGATTTCTCTAAACCATAAAAGGATACATATGCAACTTAATTACGGTAAAAATTAATTGCCAAGCCAATTATATATATTTTTAGTTTTTTTTTTAGTTTCTTTTTTTTTTAGTTTGTCATATATTTATTTTATTTTAATTTCAGGTAACCCAATAAAGTGAATTTACAATTTTACATGTCTAATATTTTTTTTGTTAAAATAGTAATAAGATGAAAAAAATATAACCGAACCGTTGGAACCGTTGAAATTGGAGAACTAGAATTGGAATTGCCAGTTCGGAACCGGAAACAGAAAACAAACTAGATCGGGGTCGTGACTAATGTTGAGGTGAGGTTGGAGGATGTTGAGGTGATAAGGAGTAGTGTTGGGATTTGGTAGAAATTCATAAGAATATCAATTATATTTTTTTATAAAAACAAATTCACCCGGCTATAGCTCGGGTCAGCCGTCCTTAACGCCAACCAGTGGGGCAAACATGAACTTTGATAAATTGAGGGTGGTGACTGAACTAGCTAATGTTGGGAGGCAACAAGAGGCTGTGCTATCAACTCTTATGCAAGAAGAGCAAGGGAGTTCCAAACACTTTTGTGAACCGGTAAGTTGTGATGCCTTGATAGATTTTTGAACTTGTTTATACAAAAGTTTCCTTGGTGTGAAATTGAAAATCATTTGGGTTGGCAGGTGGAGCCCATGAATAATACTGAGTTTAAATACATATGTAGTTTTGATAAGGAGGTTGTGGTTCTGTACAGGTAAGTTATTTTCAATTTGGATTACCAATAAAAAAAATGCTAAATTCCTTGTATTGAAAAATTAATTAGTGTTATTTTTTCTTGATAATTTGGTTATGGACTAACATATAATTGCATTTTGGTTGTTTAAAATAAGGTTGTTGTTCAGAAAAAATAGCACATGCACAAATCTAGACACAAAACACAAATAATGAAAGCAATAAGAGGGAAGAAGACACCAAATTTTTTTACGTGGTTCAACAATTTCCCTACGTCCACAGAGCACACCACACTCAATCCAATATATCTCAGAGTTGATTACAATCTCTCTGTCTCTCTTTCAATCTCTCTACAATTGCTCTCTCTAGAAATATTTTTCTCACACACTACGCACTATTTTTCTACTGCTTTTTGGAGTACAAATAATGGTAATATTTAGATGGGAGCACTAGGGTTATCCAAATCCCAATTGGAAATTATTTACTTTTCAAATTAATTATTTGCACAGGATTTCATCTACTAGTGAAAATCCGCTTGTACCGCAGTGTGGACCGCTGTGTAGGTACATGCCTGCGCCACGGTCCACAACGCATGGCTCGCTTGTGAAACTCTGCTCCTTAGACCATGGTGTGTGCACCATGTCCGCACCGTGATCCACAACGCATGGCACCATTGTGAAACTTCACGGTGTGTGCCGCGGTCCGAGTTTGTGTCTCCGCTGCGGTCTTTGCCATGCCACCTGCTGGAACTCGTTTCTTGCTTCATATATCCCAACAATCTCCCACTTAAAGACTGAAACTCAATAGGTGTTCTCCATCCTTCCTTGATGACTTAATGGATAAATAACGGTGCGTTCATTCCCCACGTCTTCACTCTTGAAGACCCACTGAAGTTGCACACAACTCTAATTTTTCAATAGTGACTGGCTTGGTTAACATGTCAGCTGGATTCTTAGTTCCTGCAATCTTCACTAACTTCAACAATCCTTCTTCGATTAACGATAGAATAAAGTGGTAGCGCAGGTCTATGTGCTTGGTCCTAGAATGGAACGCCGAATTCTTAGCCAAGTGTATTGCACTTTAACAGTCACTGTGTAACACGTTCATCACCTCATCGAATTCCAACTCAGCTAATAACCCTTGTAACCATATAAGTTTCTTGCTTGCTTCTGTTACAGCCACATACTTTGATTCAGTTGTAGAGATTGTCACTATCTTCTACAACTGGGACACCCAACTAATCATGGTACTTGCTATTGTAAATACATATTCAGTGGTACTTATTCAGTGATCCACCTCTCCGGTAAAACCTGAATCCACTTAACCTTCTAGCTTGATTTCATCTCTTCTGAAGGTTAGACATCTCTCCCTCGTACCCCGCGGGTATCTTAAGATCCATTTCACGGCCTTCCAGTGAGGCTAGCCTGAATTGGACATGTATCGGCTCACAACTCCTACTGCTTGGGAAATATTTGGTCTTGTGCAAGTCATGTCATACATTAGACTTCCAATGGCTGAAGCGTAAGGAACTCTAGCCATGAAGTCCTTCTCCTCTTCCTGTCTTCGAACTCTAATCCTTGGACAAACCTGAAGTGAATAGCCAAAGGTGTTATCATTGGTTTCGCATCTCCCATGTTGAATCTCTTTGACACCTTCCGAATGTACTCTGCTTGTGAAAGCTTCAATGTACCTTTCTATTTGTCTCTGCTAATCCTCATTCCAAGAATCTGCTTTGCTAGACCTAAATCCTTCATCTCGAACTCACTTGAAAGTTGCTTATTCAAATTGTTAATCTCTTCTAAATCTGCACCAGCTACTAACATGTCATCAACATAAAGTAGCAATATTATGAAACTACACTTAACCTTTTTGAAGTAACAGCAGTGGTCATTATTGTATCTCAAGTAGCCATTCCCTTGTATAAACCCATCAAACTTCTTGTACCACTGTCCAGGAGCTTGTTTTAAACCATACAAGCTCTTCGTCAACTTGTATAATAACTCTTCTTTGCTAACTTCTGCAAACTGCTTCATGTATATCTTCTCCTCCAAATCTCCATGAAGAAAGGCATTTTTCACATCTAACTGCTCCAGATATAATCCTTTTGCTGCGACAATACTTAACAGTAACTGGATCGTAGTTTGTTTAACAACAGGAGAATTTTTTTTTGAGTAGTCAATACCTTCAATTTGTTGGAAACCTTTGACTACGAGTCGTTCCTTGTATCTCTTGGAACCATCATATTCCTCTTTGATTCAACATGCCCACTTATTCTGTAGGGCTTTCTTTTCTTCAAGTAACTTGGCTAGCTCTCAAGTTTGGTTAGATACCAACGACTTTATCTCATCCTTTATTGCAAGTTCCTACTTGCTTGCATCTTCTCCATGACATGCCTCGTCATAGCACTCAGGTTCTCTCGCATCTGTCAGCAGCATGTATTGCAAATATTTCCTATTTGGTATAGGAGTTCGAGTTGATCTTCTCAATGTATTCTGGACGTGTGTCACTGGAACATCTTTAAGTGGGATTTGTACTTGTACCTAAGGTTGAACACCTTGTTCTTCATCATTTTGGTTAATATGTTCCATGATCCCTCTATCCTGTACATCATTCGGTCAAAAAAACTCTAGCTTTTTCGGCTCAAACATCTGTGTGTTCCTATCCTTGTACATCACCATTTTTTTGAAGACTATATCTCTACTTCTGATCATTTTGTGATTTTGGTTATCCCATAACTTGTAACAAAATTTATCTTCTCCATAGCCTACCAAAGTACACTTCACTGACTTGTCATTTAGCTTACTCCATGCATGATCACCTACATGTACATAAGAAACACACCCAAACACTATAAGGTGAGAAAGTTTTACCTCTTTCCCAGTCTAGATCTCTTCTAGTATAGCGAGGTCCAAAGACTTTGGTGGTCCTCTGTTGATCAAATACGCTGCCGTATTGACTTCTTTTACCCAGAACTGTTTTAGTAATCCTGAATGTAGCCTCATGCTTCATGCTCATCAATCAATGTCTTATTCATCCGTTTCGCTATGCCATTCTGCTGTAGGGTTCCAGGAACCCTCCTACTAAACTTTATCCTGCTTTAGTAGTAGAACTTCTTAAACTCATTGTCTTCATACTTTCCCTCATTGCCTGAATGCAACTTTTTAATCTTCAAACATGTCTCATTCTCAACCATAGCTTTCCATTTCTTGAAAGCCTCAAACATATCAGACTTGTATTTTAGAAAGAACCCATACTCTTCTGGAATGGTCGTCGATAAAAGTGACAAAATATTGTTTACCTGCGGTTGATGAGACTGAAGCTGGATCCCAAACATCAGTGTACACTAGTTCCAGCTTCTCCTTTATCGGTGTTCTTTTAGTCCTTTTAAAGCTCACTCACTTCTGTTTTCCCATAATACAGCTCTCACAGAAATCAACCTCAACAGTTTTCAAATCAAGCAACTTACCTTTCGAATGCAGACACTTCAGCCCCTGAGTGCTCATGTGCCCAAACCTCTGGTGCCACAAGTTCGGATCGTCTTTGCCTTCCGCCATAGTCACTGAACCACAACCATCCTTAGTTGTGTAAAGTAACCCATTCTTACTTCCTCGGGCGATTGTCATAGCTCATTTCAAAATCTTCCACTAATCACCTATGAAAGTCGTCACAAAACCATCTGACGCCAGTTGCCCAATGGAGATCAAATTCTTCCTTAAGTCCGGTATATACCTCACATCGTCAAGCTTCCAAACTGACCTTTGCAGTTGAATCTTCATATCTCTGTCCCCGGTAATGTCGCATGCTTGATCATCACCAAGATACACTTTACCAAAAATTTTGGAGACGTAGTTTTAGAGCAATTCCCTGTGAGGTATGGCATGGAACGACGCTCCCGAATCCAAGACCCATAACTCCGTCTTGCTTTCCAACAAGCAGATAAGGCAGTCATTTTAATCCTTCGATACATAATTCACGCTACTTTTACCTTTATCTTTCTTCTCAGATCTACACTCATACGAGAGATGGCATTTCTTAGCACAATTCCAGCACTCTACATCCTTTTTTCTTCGTTGCTGATTTCCCAAATAGTTGACCTGATTCTTAAACTTGGGCTCACCTCTTGTCTTTGATCTTCCCCATTAATTCGTGTTTCGATTTCTGCTTTTACCTTCCCTACCTTCCAACTTCAGTGCTGAAGATGTAGACGCCCCTCTTCATGCATCATGATCTCTTCGGTCATGACCATATTTACAACCTGCTGAAGATTTAATTTTCTTTCCCGAACGAGTTGGCAATCGACTGGCTTGTCGTCTTCCAACTTTCTGGCATTTGGGTGAGTAGAAACACTGCCATAAACTCCTCATCAAATCCCATAGACAAAGAGCATAACCCATCATTGACTTCATTGAACTGGTTCAGAAAATCTTTAAAGTTCTGACCTTCCGCCATCTTCAAGGTTGATAGTTTCTTGACAAGATGGACTTTCCTTACCGCAGAAGGCTATTTGTATAGGTATGATAGGGTATCCATTAGATCTTTGGTTGTCTGTTGATCTTTTACATTGAAGGTAACCTACTTCGTCAAACTGAGACGAATTGTTCCCAATGCTTTTCGATCCAGAAGTTCAAAATCATCATCATCCATGTTCGTTAGTTTTCATTTCTTTTCCCAATCTTCATCAGTCATATCCTTTGGTCTCTCTTTCATCGGCCAATGCAGATCCTTCTAGTATAGATAATCTTCCATCTGCATCTTTCAAAAGCTGAAATTTGCTCCATTGAATTTCTCAATCTTATGCGTTTCCTTCTCTGACTCCATCTCCATGAAAAAATCGATGACCTCGAGAGAACCTAGATTTGTGTGAAAAATAATATGCCCTAACCCGAAGCTGTGATGCCAATTGTTGTTGAGAAAAAATCACACACACACAAATCTAATCACAAAACACAAATAATGAAAGCAATAAAAAGGAAGAATACACCAAAGATTTTTTACGTGGTTCAGCAATTTGCCTACATCCATGAAGCTCACCACACTCAATCCACTATATCTCAGAGTTAATTACAATCTCTCTGTCTCTCTTTCAGTCTCTCTACAATTGCTCTCTCTCTAGCAACATTTTTCTCACACACAACGTACTATTTGTTTACTGCTTTTTGGAGTACAAATAATGGTAGTATTTATATGGGAGCACTAGGGTTAGCCAAATCCCAATTGGAAATTATTTCTTTTTCCAATTACTTATTAGCATAGGATTTCCTCTACTCGCGAAAATCCTCTTGTACAGCAGTCTGGACCGCTGTGTAGTCACATACCTGCGCTGCGGTCCATAACGCATGGCTTGCCTATGAAACTCCGCTCCACATACCGCGGTGTGTGCACCATGTCAGTGTCGCGGCCCAAAACGCATGGCACCAATGTGAAACTTCACGGTGTGTACAGCAGTCCGAGTTCATGTCTCCGCCGTGGTCTCTATTCTGCCACCTGCTGGAACTCATTTTCTTACTCGTTTCCTTACTCGTTTATTGCTTCATATATCCTAACAAAGGCATCTCTTGATAAGTAATGTGTTTATAAACATAGTTATATTATAACCGTTTGATATTTGTATGCAGTGTTGGGGTTCACAAAGTTGCTGAACTTGAAGAAAATGTGAGCGCGCATGAGATCTTCTCAACTTAGAACTAATTACAATTGCACAAAAAATGACTTAGTCAAAGATCAATTGTGGTATTTGGTAATTATACTTATTCGTTAATGATCCATTTTAAGTTTGATATGCATGCTGATTTCATGAATGATGCATGGTTAATAAGCAACTATTTGGAAGTGTCAACATGTTTTTTATTGGTCTAAAGGATCATCTTTATAAGAAATGTTTTTCACTGTTTTCTTAATTGATCTATTCATTTTTTTTTCTTGTTAGCATTGAAATTCTGTTGACGATAAAAGATGGTATAGAGATCAGTTATATGGATCACAAATCCACCACACAGGAATAACTTTAATATAAAAAAAATCTCACCCACCTCTTTGTACTAAATTAAGAAAATATTTTTCTATATATACAACATAGACCCCCTAAAAACACAAGAACAATCATCAAAATAATGTCGAGCTACTGATGCTTCCAAATTATTATGGATAATAAAGATGTAAATTTGAATTCAGAGGCCACTAAAGCCCAAAGAGAAGCTAAAAGGCATGCTCAATCACAATCTTTATCACTGGAATAGTCATAGAGAATTTTGTTTCTTTCTAACTAATTAATGACCTAAAACACCATCTTAACCATACAATTCCAAAAGCTTTCTTGTTCCCATGAAAAAATACATTTGCTTGTTTACCCTCTTTGAGTCTCTCCCTTTCTGTGTTGACCCAATAACTTGACTTTAGTATGTGAACTCTAAATCCTATGAAAACTGATTCCAAGTAGGAAGAGGTTCTTTTTGTTGGTGGGATTGGAAGGTTTGAGGTCACTTGTGGTGCACCTCTATGAATGATTCGGATACTCAAAAGAAAGAAGAAGTTTTATTACTCTCTAGATTAACTTACACCACTCCACACACATAAAACACAATATTTATCCCTTTGTATAGGGAAATGGGATGAGATAAAAGACAAACATAATGAATGCATAACAATGAAATCCGATTCGTTGTTTGGTGGCAGTTGGGAGATGGCAGTGGTTGGAGCCATTTTAATGGTCGGCTTCTAAAAGGGGTTAGAAGTCAAGTTTAATTTTCAACATCCCCTTTTAAACTTGACTCTTCATGTTTCGTCATACCAGGCATTGTCTTAGTCTTGAAAACACAACATGTTTGAGCTGCTTGTTGAAAATATCAGCAACTTGATCATATGTCCTGCAAGAGACTATTTCCACCTTCTTATTCTACACATGCTCTCTAATAAAATGATACCACGTATCAGTACGTTTTCTTCTTTCATGGAATACTGGATTCTTTGCTAGCATAATCGCTAACTGATTATCGATGTAGACCTCTGTGGGATTAACTTATGAAAATTCCAAGTACTGTAACACATTCCTAATCTAGATACCTTGACAAACAGCTGAGCAGGCAACACAGTACTTAGCTTCACATGATGACAGTGTCACAATGGCTTGCTTTTTGGCTGACCATGTGAACGTTGTATCTCCCACAAAAAAAAAGTAAAACCTGTTGTGCTTTTATGTTCATCCAGATCTCATCCCTAATCACTTTCCGAATAGCCAATCAACCTGCAATCTTCACATTTTGTATAAAATATACCATCATCAATTGTTCCTTTTATGTAACAAAGTATCCTCTTTGTTGCATTTAGGTGAGATTGGTCAGAAGTCTCTATGTATCTATTGACTAGTCCAACTCCATAAAGTATATCTGGCCTGATACACGTCAAGCATCTCAGGCTTCCAACCAAGCTCTTGAAATAGGTTGGATCAATATCTCCTCTTTCATTCTTTCTTACCTCTAATTTTGTTTCTACAAGAGTTGTGACAGTATTACATTTTTCCATACCAATTCTTTTCAGAATTTCCTTTGCTTAGATACTTTGGGAGATGAAGATACCTTTTTCGCTTTGCACAACTTCAATACCGAGAAAATGATCCATTAGACCAATGTCAGTCATCTCAAACATGGTTGGATTGTTGTCGGTGTAGATTAAGTCATCAACATATAGGTATGCATATAACAAGCTTCCATCAATCTCCTTCTTCATATAAAATGCATGCTCATACGGATATTTTTCAAATCCGTTCTCTTGGAAGTAATCATCAATCCTCTTGTTCCATGCACGAGGTGCTTGCTTCAAACCATATAGGGCTTTCAGTCTACATACTTTATCTTTGCCTTTCTTCACATATCTAGGTGGTTGTTCCAAATAGATTTCTTCTTCCAGAAAGCCATTAAGGAATGCTGAATTTACGTCAAGTTGGTAAATTGTCCAACTTTTCTAGGCTGCCAATGATATTAGCAATCTGATGGTCTCCAGTCTAGCAACCAGGGCAAAGACTTCTCCGTAATCAACTCCTTCCTTTTGTTTATAGCCTTTTGCTACAAGTATTGTCTTGTATCTTTAGACTTCTCCTTTCACATTCCTTTTGGTCTTGTACACCCATTACACTCTGATGGTTTTTCAACCTTTTGGGAGATTAATCAACTCCCATGTCTTGTTCTTTTTAATGGATCGAATCTCTTCATCTATTGTACTTCTCCATTTTTCTTCTTGGTTAGCTTCTTCAAAGCTAACTAGATCACTCGTCATCAACAGACAGTACAAAGTAATATCTTCTTTTACCTGTTTTGTATTTTCATACATATCTTCTAGGTTATGTATCTCTCTAGGCATCATATCATATCTTTATTGTGATGGGGAACCACGTTGAGGAGTCTGTTGATCTCTGGATATTTATGGCTCTTAACCACTTCTCTTGTCTCTTCTTCAAGTATCAACTCTGCACTTCTGGAAGCTTTGTTTAGATCCTAATTCTTGGATTCATTTTTTTTAAAAATCACATCCCTGTTGAAGATCGCTTTCTTAGTGATAGGGTTGTATAGTCGGTAAACTATAGTTCTATCATTGTATCCAACTAGAGGGTACACTTTTCTCCTTTATCTTCAAGCTTAGTTCTTTTGCTTCTCTCACTTTGATGTAGGCAATGAAGCTAAAAACTCTAAGGTGGCTCACACTTGGTTTGTGAGTGCTCTATGCTTCTTACGGTGTCTTTATATCAAGACTCTTCGTAGGACATCTGTTTTGTAGATATATCACACATATAACCGCTTCAGTCCAAAAACTCTTAGGCATACTTTTATCCTTTAACATGCTTCTAACCATGTTAATGATTGTTCGATTCTTCCTTTCACCTACACCATTTAACTGAGGAGTATAAACTGGTGTAAATTGATGTCTAATTCCTTATTGCTTAAGGAATTCCTGGAAAGCACCTACAGTGTATTCACCTCCTTGATCTGATCTCAGTATTTTGATATAATAGCCACTTTGCTTCTTCACAAGAGTTTTGAACTCTTTGAAGTAACCCAATACTTTAGACTTCTTTTTTAACAAATAGACCCAGTCTTCCTACTGTAGTCGTTAATGAAGGTAAGAAAGTATTGATTCTATCAGGGGGTAACAATGTGGAAGACGATTGTACTTTATGGGACTTCTCTATGTCTAGAGTTGAGTAGAATATACCATCCATTTGTCGGCCTATAGCTGCAGCCAATACTTTTGTGATCAAACCAGCGGTTATTCAAATGATTGCTACTACAATTCAGTTCCATGGACTACCAAGTGATGATCTGAACATGCACCTTCAGAGCTTTAACAATATATGTGACACCTTTAGATACAACAGAGTCTCCAAAAACTTTGTCAAGTTAAGGTTGTTTCCATTTTCATTGAGAGATAGAGCAAAGGCGTGGCTCCAATCACTCCCATCAGATTCCATCATCACATGGGACCAGTTGATATGAACCTTACCAAGAACAGTGAGACTCGTAACCAATATATGGTAGTAAGGATCGTTTTCTAAATTCAAGTTTGTAGGCAAGAACGATATGGGATCGTGACCCGTTATCTATATTGAGATAAGAACCAACAGTATTAACGAAAGGTTGAAGATGCCACACTCAAGAACAAGTCATAAAGGTGAGTGACAAGTCAATGTATTAATAACCAAAGAGAAACTCTCTCTCAATTTTATTTCAATTCAAGTCTACCAAAAATTACATCAATTGGTCCCTTTTATACTAAAATATCTATGACTTAAAAGGGGAATAAATATTCGACAATTAATGTCTTACAATTAGGAAAACTAAATTGGGCAATAATTGCCTTACAAAAGGGAATGATCCAAACAACTAAATCAAGCAACTATTGACTAACTCCCTATTTAGAAGGCTAAATCTAGAAACAAATCAGCCTTATTATTTGGCAAACAAATCAACTCTTATTCTTTGGAAATTAAAAGAAATCAAACCAGCCGAAATTGAATCTCCTCCAACTCTTTACCGCTCACCACACGCCCAAGTTTTCTCTTATTCGGCTTAATTAATTCAGCTTAATCAATTGCCTTGATGACGTTAATTAAGCATTGTTCTTCATGTGGGCTTATCTTTGACTTCAACAATTCAAAATCAACCTAAGTGTCTTGAAATAGGCCATCTAGTGCTTCTTTAAATCTCTTAGCCCTTGCCCTTGTTATTGGCAAAACCGGAACATGCAATGGATCCCTTGATGCAGCTTCCACATTCTCATCATTCCCTCCCTCTTGATAAGGATTTATCCTCAAATCGTCACCTATATCAAAAGGAGACAAATCAGAAACATTAAAGCTTGCACTAACATTACACTCACCTGGAAGATCTAACTTGTATGTGTTTGTATGGAAAATACGCGCAGCGGAAGCGTGAAAAATTTATGAATTAAGGTTTCGGTATAAAAAAAATCCCTTTTTAATAACAAGAACCTTAACCCTAGATTAATTGATGTATATAAAAAATGTCTTACCTTTTTATCGTGATGATTGAACAAGCGCCGAATTGAATTTGTAAGATCTTCCAATCCAATCATGAACGTGAATCACCTAGGAGTGTGGACTCCCTTTCTTTAAATTGTATACCTGAGGATGGAAACAAACAAAATCTTTTTCTTTGTTAGTTACAATTATCCTCCAAGAAGAAAAACAAAAAAAGTTAGGTCACTTGTGAATTGTCGATCAATTTAATTGAAACTCACATGAACCATGATTCAATGTTGTACACGAAACCTTTTGATGTAAGGGTTACTAGTGTACTATCGAAAACTAAACATTCTTTCTTCCTTTTCTTCTTTGCCGAATCTCACACTATTTCTTAGAGTTGATCGAATTTTGTCTAGAGCAAAAATAGATTTCTCCTTCAAAATTCTATGGTAGCTGAATTCACTCTCTAAAAAGACTAAGGCTGGCCGAAATCTCTCTCTAAAATATATAGGGCTAGCCGAAATTCATTCTTAGAATTCCTTATGGCTGGCCAAAATTTTAGGATCATAAATCCTTTCAAAAGAAGAATTTACTTGGTTGTTAAGAATCCTTTCCTTAGGTGGATTTACTTAGTGGTTAAGAATCCTTTTCCAAAAGGAATTCTAACCTACACCAAGACTCATAATCTAGCTCAATAGTGTATTTATAACCATATTAAAGACTTCCTAATTTGATTAGATAAATAATTCCTTTTATTTATCTACTTGTCAAATGTAGTTTTTAATATTAATTATACTACCAATAATAGTATAAAATTAGGAGACCTACTCCTACTAGAAAAAAAAATTGACTTTTAATTAAATAATTAATTAATTACCCAATTAATTAATTTCCATTTAATTAAATAATAAAATAAAAATAATATTATTAAGCTATTTTAAATAGCCTTGCCTCCCAACACATATATATGGGCCAAAATATTATTTTTCATATTTTATTAAATCCATTGGACCTTATTAAAAAGTCCACATGTGAACTAGACCTATTCTTACAAAAAAGGAAACAAGTTCACATGCCTTAATACAATTCTAGATAGACCCCTAAATTGGTCCGGTAGAATATGTCAAGTGATCCATGCAAGTTCGTGTGGATTAGGGATCTTGACAGGCTATCTAAATTTAAGCTCCAATAGACACAACCCAATCACAATCAACAAATGATTCACTTAGGTCCGATCTATTTAATTTTAATTCATTCCACTAAAGAACTAAAATTGAACTCTTAAATAAAGATAGAATAAGTTGATATTACTCATTCATACCCTATACAACCTTATTAGAGAAAGTGTATCCTCGTGAAGAATATCAGTAATAGCCAAGAGCTCATAGACCGTCTATAGCTCTCTATGTTACCATATTTACTCATCTGACCACATTTTGAACTTGGATATTTTGACTAGTCCAGAAGCCATGTTTCAATAGACGCTATAGAAAACTTAACGTTAAGATTTAATATCCAATACCTCAAAACATCCATATGATGATATTCTACTCTCATTTAATAAATGGAGCAACGATGTCCATATCTATAAATGAAGTCCTCTATCGATTAACAAATGAAAATCACCAAACTATCGAGGATAGACTATGTTATATAATCGTACTCATTGATAGCTCAAATGATAACACTTGTAACCATAAGTCCATCATTTATCTCAGGATTGAGATAAACTCTCCGATTGTCTTCAAATGAAAAACTTTTATCCATTGATGGTTCTAGATAAAGTATTTTATTGTGATCTAATTCAATGCACACAGTGCACTAGATTCTTTTGCCCAAAGACACCACACTTTGATGATTTTAGACTCATCATAACACATTTAATCTCACTCAAATGCTAGCAAAAGAATCTACAACTTTGACAAGATAAAGGCGCCCAACCTTTTATCTTAAGTTGTGAATATTATTCATGACTAACTAAAGAATTGTGTCTACCTCATACATATCTAGATGTATGAACAATTCTTCTTTTCGCATAGTCTTTTGACCTTATGATTATTTACTTTTGACAATTATAATAATTCAACTATAAATGCTATAAGATTTGTTAAACTAGAAATCATTTTATTAATATGAAAAGATTGTCAAATACATTATTACACTCTTGCTATCGAGCATAATCCCAACACCGTTATCATTGATCCTTTCAATCACTTGAAATGGGTCATCTCCCCTAGAACACCGCTGAATTGGAAACCATTCCTTCCTCATATGCAACCATACCCGATCACCTGGCTCAAACACAACTTTCTTATGCCCTTTATTTGCTTGGTTGGCATATTGCTCAGTTCTTCTCTCTATGTTTTACCGAGTCTTTTAATGGATTTGCTTAACAAAATCTGTCTTTTTCTTCCTATCCAAGTTAACATTCTCAATCACAGGTAAAGGAATTAAATCAAAATGATTCAATGGGTTAAAACCATACACAATTTCAAAAGGCAAAAAATGAGTTGCAGAATGCACACTCCTATTATAAGCAAACTCTACATGAATCAAAAAATCCTCTTATGTTTTCAAGTTCTTTTATATTATAGCACGCAATAAGGTAGATAAAGTCCTGTTAACTACATCAGTTTGACCATCAGTTTGTGGATGACAAGTAGTGGATGACAAGTAGTATAAAATAAAAGTTTAGTTACTAATTACCCCACAAAGTCTTCCAAATGTAGCTTAAGAACTTAGCATCTTTATCCGAAACAATGGTCTTAGGCATTCCTTGCAATCTCAATTTTTTTTTTAAAAACAAATCAGTAATATGTGATGCATCATCTGTTTTTTGAGAAGGAATGATATGTGCCATTTTTGAAAACCTATCAACAACCACATATATAGAATCCCTACCCCTTTTTGACCAAGGCAAACCCAAAACAAAATACTTAGAAACATCAATCCAAGATCCACTAGGTATAGGCAAAGGAGTATACAATCCATGAGGCTTAATCGTAGACTTGGCTTGTCTACATGTAATGCATTTCTCACAGATTCTTTCTGTTGGGGTTTATGCCCTAAGTATGTAATTTGTAAATGGATTTATGGAATAAATAAAAAGAAAGGTTCAATTCATTCTTGTTAAGTTATTTATTTTATAAACTTGTGCACATTTTAACATCCTGGATTGTCGGATGTAATCTCGAACAGTGTATATGAGTGTCATATACGGATGGATACAGTAAGAGACGTGCAATCTAAAGAGTCCATAGATAGCAAATAAAGCTAGGTACTTTATTTATGGTTAATCTATAGCTGCGGCCCATTCCGTAATGTATAGTGATTCTATCCTAAATCATTCATATGAGATATGGGAATGGAGACATCTTGTATGATGAGATCATATAGGACTGGGCCATGATCTATATGAATCTCACACTAAGATCCGTTTACCGGTGGGATTCATATATATATATAAATTAATGATGGCTATATGTGGGTGATCTTAATCCGGAGTGTCTTATCGACTCCTTCAGGTTAAATAATGGTATTTAATATACCATGGGTGAGGTCAGATGCATTTCCTGATCAATATACTCCGTATGTTGGAATTACAGTTTGGCTTGTGGTAGGAAAGGTTTGTACATAATAGTGGAATCCACTTCTTCTTGTGAGAAGTATATGGTAGTTCCCTTAAGGTTTGATTTAGGGCTTGGACAATATGAGCGCTCTCCTAATTCCGTGAGAAAATAGGATTTAGAGAATCAATGGTACTTAAAGGATATACGTAATTAGAGGGGTATAACGGACATTATGACCCAGCTCTAATTATGAACTACTGTGGAGGATCACACCATGTGTAATAGCTATATCGATGGACACCGAGTTGTATCGATCTAAGTAAAAGCATCTGCAGTTGAGAGAGTGCAACTTCGGGTTTTTATTGGAATAACACCGGAATATTAATTAAAGAGTTTAAGTAACGATTCCGAGGATTATTGGAGCTCAAAATATTGTAGGTCCATTAGATACCCTTGCTAGCCTGATCGATTTAGGTAACAAGGGTTACGGTTAATTAATTGGATTGTCCAATTAATTGTGTTACGAAAGTGACACGTATTTATTCGGGAATAAATTGAATAATGAGATTATTTAATTAATGGATAATGGAGATTAAATAACTTAAATAATGAGATTATTTAATTATGTTATTAATCACTAAATGGAGGGTGTATGTTGATATTTATTTTTGAATAAAATAAGATAATGTGATTTTTTTATTTTATTAAATTAAATATATATTTTTTAAATTTAAATAGTTTGAATTCAAAATTAAAATCAAATAAAATATATGAGTTATTTTTTATTTGAAAGATTTTAAAAATCAAATTAGATTTGATCAGAATGTAAAAAAAAAGTTATATATATATATATATATATGTTATATATATTGAGAATGTGATCAGGTTTTTAAGTTTTTGAAAACCGAACCACAAAGATATAACATATATGATATATTATGAAAAAAAAAGTCACATACAAAAAAATGGTGTGCGTGAGTATAAGTGATATCAATACAAAAAGACAAAAAAAAAAGAGGTTTTTGTTTTTTGTTTTGGCTTTGAAAAAGAGTGCGTGGAACTCTCACTGATTTTTTTTTTATTGGTCTCTTGGCTTTGAGCATGCTTGTGTGCATGAAATCAAAGAGAGAAAAGTTTTAAGTGTATGAGATGCAAACAATGCAAGGGTTGCATAGTGAAAATTAAGAAAGAGTTTCTTAGTTTTCCTACATCTGCCATTCTAAGTTCCTGAGATCGTGACATGTCCATACACAGTTACTAGTTCCGGGAATAGCTAAGAAGATCAGTGGTACAGATCAGGAGCATATCGAAAAGTGAAGGAGCCTCCAAACGTTGGTCAGCTTCTTAATCTTCTTTTTTATTATTGATTACAATTTCCTGTATTTACATATATATTTTATCAGCGTAATAATTTTTATATGTATTTGTTCCGAAAATAATTACAATCCCAAGTTCATTGGTCCTAGATACAGATTACGATATGTATAAAATTTTTAAAACCCATTTCCGCTGCGTGACTGGTGAACGGGGCTCTAACAATTGGTATCAGAGCCAATTTTATTTTCGGAACAAGAAATTATTTTCGATGCTCCTGTATGTATGATTGTGTAGGCACGATTTAAATTGTCTGTATGATGTTTTTGTATGTATATTATTTTTTATTTATTTACAAAAACATGATTGAGCTTTAATTATATGGTACTGTAGATTTGGGGTTTATGGGTTGTATATATTTTTATTTTTATTATTATTATTATTATGTTTTTTATAACTGTTACTGTATTGTAAAAAAAAAATTGTAACCTATGTTGAAGACTTGGAAAAATTGCGAAGAAGGATTCATGAGATAAATTGAAGTGACCTGAAGAGTCTGGAAGACTTGGAAATTACAAGAAGACCAAGGAATGCCTTAGGGGTATTTTTGTAATTTTAGATTCTAATTTTTTTAGGTTAAATAATCTACAGTACTCGGTCAATTCATGTATGCTTTATATTATGTGATGATAAAAGCATTGTCATGCATACGTATGTCATTTAGATTAGATGTGCCTACACAAATATATTTGATATGTCATACATGCATCATAGCCTGATATTTTATGTATTTTTTTAATGTGATTAAAATGGGTAAATACATAAATCTGCAATGAAAATGAGATTAGTTTTTTTTTTGGTTAAGAAACTTGGTAATTCTCATTAATATTAATCAAGTTATTAAAGAGTTTAATAAGTTAGACTAATGGGGTCATTTTTGTAATTAGGATTAATATGACTAATTTCCTAATAATAAATGAACCGAACAATGTGTTAGAGTTTTAATAGTTAAAACTTGACCTTAGTAAATAGTTTACAAATGCTTTTATTATTCACTAATAGATTAGATTTTTAATTGTTAAAAATCATTAATAATTCATTAGTTAATTAGAATTTGATTCTAATTGGTTAATGTGCTAGATATATTGATTAAAGTTAGTCGTTTGATCTTATAGAGTCTATAAGCATTAACAGATAATAGAAAACCCTAATTTTAAAATAGTGAGTGGGAGAGGGATATATGACATAAATATCCCATGGTCTCCATCATTAGTTCAACACCGTGAGATCCGAGTGGGGCCTTGTGACGGCTTTGCTTTTGTCCTCCCTAAGGAGGGTTTCCATAAAGGTCAATACCAAGGTTGACTTCCTAACGGATAGAATTTCTGAGGGTATTTCGGGATTGACCGACCCTAAGGCGGCAATTCTCGAGTTAAGCTAGTGAGATCTGAAATGGTGGGTTATACTCACGAAGGTTTTGATTAAGTTTGTTAAATAAAAACCTTGCAGAATAAACGATGGTTGAATGATATGGAATAAGAGTTATTCTAGAATATCATTTGATTGAGAATGTCTCGGTCCAATATACAAAGATTTAACCGACCCTAAGGCGGCACTTTTTTGTGATATGTAGGATTGTTGTGGTATAGTAACTATTTTTAGGGTAGTTCTAGTTCTTTAAACATGTTCATACATCATGTTTAAATTTATACAAAAGCACTTACACTTGTTTTAAATAAATGACTGAATGAATATTTTATTTATTTCAGCAATGTCTTCTGCATTACTTCAAATTCTCACAAATGACAAATTAACTGGTGATAACTACACTAAGTGGAAACTTAATATTAATGCAATTTTGGTCACCAAAGACCTCAAGTGTATGTTTACGGAGGAATGTCCTCCAGTGCCTACTACCAATGCCATACAAACTGTTCGTGAGGCATACCAGCGATGGGTCTTATCTGAAGAGAAGGCCCGAATATATCTGTTGGCTTTAATGACAGACGTGCTTATCGCAAAGCACAGAGCAATGACTTCAGAGTTTGAAGACTTCATGGTTGAGCATTGGATAGTTTCCCACCTCACAGCTCCTGGTACACCTCAGCAAAATGGTGTAGCGGAGAGCAAAATTAGAACCCTGATGGAAATATTGAGATCTATGATTAGTTTCTCATAATTACCAAATTCCTTTTGGGGATATACGTTACAAACAACGGTATACATTTTGAATGTAATATCATCCAAATCTGTTTATAAGACTCCCCTAGAGTTATGGAATAGTCGTAAAGCTAGTTTGCGATATTTTCGCATATGGGGGTGTCCAGCACATGTGCTGAAGAACAGAACTGGAAAGCTAAACTCCAAGTTTGTTGTCTGCCTGTTTGTAAAATACTCTAAGGAGACTAGAGGTGGACACTTATATAGTCCCAAAGACAACAAAGTATTTGTATCGACAAATGCAACGTTTCTTGAGGACAATTACATTAGTGACCATAAACCTCGTTCCAAGATTTATTAAATGAGTTAGAGCATGGTGAGACTAGTGTTTCATCAACAAGAGTTGTTGATCCATAAACATCTGAGAGTCAGATGGTTCCTGATTAGGATACACTACCACCTAGACGTATTGAGAGGGTTTTGAGACAACCTGAACGCTATTTAGGTATAGGTGATGGAAAAGGTGTTGTCTCTGTTGATAGTGTGGATGATCCATTGACATTTAAGAATGCAATGGAAGATCCTGATTAGGAGGAATGATTTAAAGTCATGAATCTCGAGATGGAGTTCTTGTGCTCTAACTCAGTCTGGGATCTTGTAGACTTACCGGGTGGGGTGGTGTAAGTTGATCTATAAGAGAAAGAGAGGAGTAGACGAGAAGGTAGAGACCTTCAAACTAAGGCTAGTGGCTAATGGTTATACCCAGAAAGAGGGGGTCGATTATGAAGAGACCTTCTCGCTAGTAGCCATGTTTAAGTCTATTAGGATTCTCTAATCCATTGCTGCCTATTTTGATTATGAAATTTGGCAAATGGACATCAAGACTGCATTCTTGGATGATAATCTTGATGAGAGCATTTATATGATGCAACCAGAGGGATTCGTGTCTCCAGATCAAGAGCAAAAGGTTTGCAAGCTGCAAAGGTCCATCTATGGTCTTAAGCAAGCATCTAGATCTTGAAACATTAGGTTTGATAATGTGATCAAAACCTATGGCTTCGAGCAGAATATCGACGAGCCTTGTGTCTACAAGCGCATCATTGACAAGAGAGTAGTTTTCTTTGTCCTATACGTAGATGATATCCTACTCATTGGGAATGATGTGGGAGTGTTGTCTGATGTAAAGGGCTGGTTGGCTAGTCAATTCCAAATAAAAGATTTGGGAAAGGCAAGTTATGTTCTAGGGATCCAACTTTTAAGGGATCATAAGAACAAATTCATAGCATTGTCTCAGACATCATATATCGATAAGATTCTTGTGCGATTTTTGATAAAAAACTACAAGAAAGGTAATTTACCTTCCATGCATAGAGTTCACTTGTCTAAGGAACAGTGTCCTAAGACACCTCAAGAAGTTGAGGATATGAGACATGTACCCTATGCATCGGCAGTAGGTAGTCTCATGTATGCTATGTTATGCACGAGACAGAACATCTGCTATGCAGTGGGAGTAGTGAAAAGATATTAGTCTAACTTATGATAGGATCATTGGGTAGCTGTCAAGACTATTCTCAGGTATCTTCGGAGAATAAGAAATTATATGCTAGTGTATTTCAGACAGGATTTTATCCCGTTTGGATACACGGATTCTAGAAAATCCACGTCTGGATCCGTATTCACCCTAGGTGGTAGAGCCATTGTCTGGAGAAGTATCAAGCAATCTTGCATTGCTGACTCCACCATGGAAGCTGAATATTTAGCCGCTTGTGAAGCTGCTAAAAAGGCTGTTTGGCTAGATAAGTTCTTGAGTGATCTGGAAGTTGTTCCGGACCTGGATAAGCCCATCACACTTTATTGTGATAACAGTGGTGTTGTGGCTGATTCCAAAGAACCAAGAAGCCACAAGAGAGGGAAACATATATAGAGAAAGTATCATCTCATTATAGAGATAGTGCAGAGAGGAGATCTGATCGTCACTAAGATAGCCTTACAAGACAATCATGTTGATCCATTAACGAAGACCTTACTGGCTAAAGTGTTTTCGGGTCACCTAGATGGTCTAAGGTTATGTCCTAAGCATGTAATTTGTAAATGGATTTATGAAGTAAATAAAAAGAAAGGTTCAATTCATTCTTGTTATGTTATTTATTTTATAAACTTATGCACATATTAACATCCTGAATTGCTGGATGTAATCTCGAACTGTGTATATGAATGTCATATACGGATGGATACAATAAAAGACGTGCAATCTAAAGAGTCCTTAGATAGCAAATAAAGCTGGGTACTTTATTTGTGGTTAATCTATAACTACGGTCCAATCCGTAATGTACAGTGATTCTATCCTGAATCATTCATATGAGATATGGGAATAGAGGCACCTTGTATGATGTGATCATATAGGACTGGGCCATGATCTATATGAATCTCACACCAAGATCAGTTTACTGATATATATATATATATATATATATATATATATATATATATATATGATTCCCATCGGGTTATATGTGGGTGATCTTAATCATAAGTGTCTTATTGACTCTTTCAGGTTAGATAATGGCCTTTAATATACCATGGGTGATGTCAGATGCATTTCCTGATCAATATACTCCGTATGTTGGGACTGCGGTTTGGCTTATGGCTGGGAAGGTTCGTACATAATAGTGGAATCCACTCCTTCTTGTGAGAAATAGATGGTAGTTCCCTTAAGCGGTTGATTCGGGGCTTGGACAATATGAGCGCTCTCCTAATTTCGTGAGGAAATAAGATTTATTGTTCATTAGAGAATCAATGGTACTTAAAGGATATATGTAATTAGAAGGGTATAACGGACATTATGACCTAACTTTAATTATGAACTACTGTGGAGGATCACACCATATGTAATAGCTATATCGATAGACACCGAGTTATATCGGTCTGTGTAAAAGCATCTACAGTTGAGAGAGTGTAGGTTCGGGTTTTTAGTGGAATAACATCGAAGTTAATAATCAAGGAATATTAATTAAAGAGTTGAATTAATGATTCCGAGGATTATTGGATCTCAAAATACCGTGGGTCCATTAGGTCATCTTGCTAGCCCGATCGATTTAGGTAACAAGGGTCACAGTTAATTAATTGGATTGTCCAATTAATTGTGTTACGAAAGTGACACGTATTTATTCGGTAATTAATTGAATAATGAAATTATTTAATTAATGGATAATGGTGATTAAATAACTTAAATAATGAGATTATTTAATTATGTTATTAATCACTAAATGGAGGGTGTATGTTGATATTTATTTTTGAATAAAATAAGATAATGTGATTACTTTATTTTATTAAATTAAATATTTTATTTTTGAATTTAAATAGTTTGAAATCAAAATTAAAATCAAATAAAAGATATGGGATTTTTTTTAAAAGTTTTTAAAAATCAAATTAGATTTGATCAGATTTTTTTTTTTAAGTTATATATATATATATATATATATATGATATAGTGTGAAAAAAAGTCACATGCAAAAAAAGGTGTGTGTTAATATAGATGATATGAATACAAAAAGACAAAAAAAGAGGTTTTTGTTTTTTGTTTTGCCTTTGAAAAATAGTGCGTGGAACTCTAACTGATATTATTTATTTATTGGTCTCTTGGCTTTGAGCGTGCTTGTGTGCATGAAATCAAAGAGAGAAAAGTTGTAAGTGCATGAGATGCAAACAATGCAAGGGTTGTATAGTGAAAATTAAGAAAGAGTTTCTTAGTTTTTATACATCCACCATTCTAAGTTCCTGAGATCGTGTCGTGCCCATACGCAGTTACTAGTCCCAGGAATAGCTAGGAAGATCAGTGGTACCGATCAGGAGCTTATTGAAAAGTGAAGGAGCCTTCAAACGTTGGTAAGCTTTTTAGTCTTCTTTTTTTCTACTGATTACAATTTCCTGTATTAACAGTATATATTTTATTAGTGTAATAATTTTATATGTATTTGTTTCGAAAATAAGTACGATCCCAAGTTCACTAGTCCTAGATACAGATTACGATTTTAATAAAATAATTAAAACCCATTTCCACTGCGTGATCGGTGAACGGGCACGACACTTTCTACATTAAGTTTCGTATGAGGCCAAAAAAAATGTTCATGCAAAACATCTAGTGTCTTGGCTACACCAAAAATTCCCCATCAAACCTCCCCCATGAGCTTCTCTAACAGGCAATTCACGCAAATAACTCTTCAGCACACATAATTTAGTTTCTCTAAATAAAAATCCATCATGCCTATAAAATTTGCCAAATGCAACCTTTTCACATGCATTGAATACATTGCCAAAATCAGAATCTTCCACATACAATTCTTTAATGTAGTCAAAACCAAACAATCTAGCATCCAAAGTAGAAAGTAGAACGTACCTTCTAGACAAAGCATCAGGGACCGTGTTTTCCTTACCCTTTTTGTACTTGATCACATATGGAAATGTTTCAATGAACTCCACCCACTTGGCATGCCCACTTATTTAGCTTCTTTTGCCCCTTTATATGCTTCCAGGACTCATGATCCGTGTGAATCACAAATTCTTTCAGCCAAAGGTAGTGTTGCCAAGTTTCCAATGCCTTAATCAAAACATACATCTCCTTATCATAGGTAGGATAATTCAAGACTGTTTCACTTATCGTCTCAATAAAATATGCAATGGGACGACCTTCTTACACTAGAACAACTCCAATACCTATTCCTGAAGCATCACACTTAATCTCAAAAGCTTTAGCAAAGTCAGGCAAAGCAAGCAAAGGTGCATTAGTTAATTTTTCCTTAATCAAGTTAAATGTCTTTTCTTGTTCATTACCCAACTTAAAACCCTTGTTCTTTTTGATGACTTCAGTTAAAGGTGCGTCTATACTACTAAAATCTATCACAAACCTCTTATAAAAACTGGTCAACCCATGAAAAATTTTCACTTGTCCCACATTTGTAGGTTTCGACAACTCCTTAATTGCCTTAACCTTTTCTTCATCAACCCCAATTCCCTTAGCACTAATAACAAAACCCAGAAATAAAAGCTTATCCGTGCAAAAGGTACAATTTTTGAGATTAGCAAACAACGTTTTTGTTCTTAAAACACCTAAAAGAAGTTTTAAATGTTCAACATGCTCATCCAAGTTTTTACTATGAATCGGAATGTCATCAAAATAAACAACCATAAATTTTCCAATAAAAGCACGCAAAACATGGTTCATTAATCTCATAAAAGTACTTGGTGCATTAGTTAATCCAAAAGGCATAACTAACAACTCATATAAACCATATTTTATTTTCCAAAGCAGTTTTCCATTCATCGCCTTCTTTCATCCTAATTTGATGATATCCACTTTTAAGATCAATTTTAGTCAAAACAATAGAACCATGCAATTCATCAAGCATATCATCTAATATAGGAATAGGATGTTGATACTTTACAGTGATATTGTTGATTGCACGACAATCAACACACATCCTCCATGTTCCGTCCTTCTTAGGCATAAGCAACACGGGAACCTTACAAGGACACATGCTCTCACGCACATACCTCTTTTCCATGAGCTCACTAACCTAACTTTGAAGTTCCTTTGTCTCATAAGGATTACTTCTGTATGGTTGTCTATTCGAGATGGGTGCTTCGGGTACAAAGTCAATTTGGTGCTCAATCCCCCTTATTGGTGGTAAACCAATAGGCATCTCTTCGGGAAACACTTCATCAAAGTCCTTCAATAGAGACACAAAAACACTAGACAAGGAAGGGATTATTCCATTAGTACTAAAGCAAGCCTCTTTGTACAAAAGTACAATCATTGGTTGATTTGAAAAGAAAGCCTTTTTGATCTCGCTCTCTCATGCATAAAAGCTCACTTGTTTTCTCATTTTTTTTCTCATCAGCCTATTTTTCTTTTTAACCTTTTATTTCTATTTTTGTTGTTTTATACTCTCTTTCTTTTTTCCCTTGTTCTTTTGAACACTCACTCTTTTTTGTTACATCTCTCTCTTTTTTTAACCTCACTTGATCTTCATATACTTGTTCTGGGTTAAAGGTACAAGAGTGATTGACTTTTTATTGAGTACAAAGAAGTATCTGGGTGTATACCCATCACGCGTCACATGCCTATCAAACTGCCATGGTTTCCCCAAAAGGATATGGCCCGCATTAATTGGTAATACGTCACAAAGGACTTCATCTTTGTATTTTACAATTGCAAATGACACGAACACCTATTTAGTGATCGTGTTAAACCACACTTGTTGACTCTCGCAATAGCACGAGGTCAGAACGATAGTATAATGACAATGTAAGGATCGTTCTCACAGGGATTACAGTTACAATTACTGGAATTCAAAGGCTTGGAAACTATTCGAACAATCTAAAATCATAAGTTTCCAAGAGTTGTAACAAAGTAAATTAACTCAAAAATGAACTATATTATCTAACACAACGCTTACAGAAATGTAAGGAAAAACATGTTAGAACTCGAATCTGCTTTACACTTTCCAGTAGCACACTTGACTCTTATGACTCCTAATTCATGCCTGTAAATGCTATAGGTTTGTATTCCCTAAACAAATCTCTAACCTCTCTTGATGCATTTAGAGATAGTATCTATATATACCCAAAATCTTTCTCAAGCAATCCGGACAATATATATAGACTCATTAAGCTCTTGGAATACAAATTGAACTCTATATGCTAGCCTAGTGGCTCTAGCACTTTCTAGTCAAGCATAGTGAATGTTTATCTAAGCATTGTCAAATGCGTCTCCTCTCGGTACTTAGCATCTAACCATGGATCAATTACAAAGTGATCAATTAAGAAAAAGCCTTAAGCATTCAAAATCTCCATACAGCTTCACAAGCACAAATAGAGAAATCACATAGACAATCACAAATAAATCGAGGGTTAAGCATCATCTTTTTCTAACATAAGAATATTTAGCTCATACTATACAAAAAATCCATAGATGAGCTAACATCAATACACATCAAGAACAATACAAAGAAACAAAAGAAGAGAAAAGTTGAAGAGATAAAACTAAGTTGTATATTCAATCTCTTGAAGCTTGAGCTTCAATAGCTTCCTTAGATCAACCAACCCTTGCCCTAGGCTGGTCTGGTGAGTTGATGATTTTCAGATCTCCTTTCTCTCACCTTTATCTCTTTCTTTTATAGAGTTTCAAGAAGCTCCCCACTTATGTAGGAGGGTCCTAAAGACATCTTCTTAGTTTTTAGGAACATCCCCTCACCATATCCAATCAGAGATAAGAGGGGGGGGGGGGACAATGAAACACCTAGTCTGTTCAAAAAATAGAGTATTCGCAATCTGCCATAAAGTTCGGTTCGATGTGCGGTTAGCTTCAACACGGCGTATCGTACATCAGTGTGATTTGAGCAACTGCCAAGAGATGCGTTTCAAAATGCGGTTCACCTGTTCCTCTGGTGCGGTACGCATAGCGTACTTGAAGCTTCTTACACCTATTAGCCATAGATGCGGTACGAGGAGCGATTCGCTTCAACACGGCGTACCACACTTTACTCCTCATCAAGCTATAATCATCTTTTTTACCCCGAAATCTCCCGGTTCCGCACAAGGACAACTCCTAAATAGAGGGGACCTGTTTAAGCAATTAAGAACATCAAAAGATGGAGTTTAAAAAGAAAACGAGAGCAAAACTATACAAAATAACGGGTATGTAAAGTATAAAAATGAGCTTATCAAATACCCCCAAACCAGAATTTTTCTCGTCCTCGAGCAAAACCTGTGACAAAAAATCTTAAGAGAACTAAACTATATTTACTTTATTTCTTGGTAAATCAACTGAAGAACGAGATGCGAAATTGGGCGAATCAAATAGCAGGATACAAGCATGTTAAGACCACTGAATATGGGCTAGAGAAATGCATACGAAGGTGCTTCAACATGAAGGATTGCAATTCCGGGCTACACTGTGACTCTAGATTCAGAAGTGTCGAACACAAAAGTCTTATGACTACATTTCGCCTTGACTCTAAGCCTTATCGGATTCAACTCTCATTTTTCCACACAGGTCTTAGGCTCACTCAACAAGCATATGCATAAAATTGGAGTTATGCATGAAAAGATTAAGAAATTTGCACATACGAAAATCTTCAACCGCTAGTATTTTAGGAGAAGTATTTAAAAAAGAATCAGACAATATCATCTTACCATGGTAACATTTCCATAAACAAGTCCTTCCTAAAGATTAGCTGGGACTTCTATTTTGTTTCACTAGGTATTTGTCAAATTAGTTATGGTGAGACTGGGTTGGTATAGATACAGGTGAGGCTAGTGATCAAGCTTGGATACACGAAGTACAAAATGAGTAACCACATTTGATAGCCCAATTGACTAGGCTTTGATTATATACATAAGGATTAAGTGGATCTATAGGTGTTGATTGCCACAAATTTTTCATTTTTTTTTAGAGAAATCATTCTGCTGCAATCAGAACTGCACATTTTACCGAGCTTCTTTATTCAAGCTTTCATTAGAACTACCAAGTCATGATCATAGCAAGAGGTTGGTATTGTGTTTAGGAATTTATGATATAGTGTGTAACATGGATGGGTAAATTCTTACGGAGATTTTAAGCACACACAGTTATGGGACTTGTTTAGGCCATTGTCTCAGGTTTCACACATATGCCTACTTCATCTCTAAAGGTATGAACAAGCGGAAATGCAACCACATCAAAAACTCAATGAAGAATTAACAAACATGCCTGACTCCCAATGATGCTTCCTAAATGCCTAATGGAAGAGTGTATAGAGAGATCAATAACATTAACGCTCAAGTGATGCACTTATGGACTCTGTAAACTTACAGGGATAGTCTCCACTAATGGTCTAAACATTTCAAGCGCGCTACACTCTTCACTGGGACACTATAGAGCCCGACAGGATATGTGCAAGCCACGTATTGCGGCTTTAGTAAGAACAACCCTAGTGGTGCAAAGCATGCAAAAACTGCTTGAAAAAGGCACGACCCAAATGCATCTTATTCAAACAGAATTAGTGCTCTGAAATTCTACTTAGCAAGAAAATCAAAAGTTTTGTACAATGTTCTCTAAACTTCTATGCTACCTTGTTCTCTAAACTTCTATGCCGAATGGCATGTACCCCCAAACCAAATCTAACATTGACCTCAATGAAATTTAGAAAACTGGAAAAATCAGAAATTAGAAAAGGCACTACTACCACACAAAAATTTTGAAATATGTTAAACAAAAGCAAAACTAATTATCCACACATTCAGTAACAATTTTAAATCTACTATGGACAAAAGTAAAACAACAATAGCATGGAAAACAGATAAACACAAAATTTTGTTAGAGAAATCATGGCATCCACTGCTAGTGCTACATGTGACCCTTCAGCTTGTTTTGCCATACAGCTTCCTCGTCTGCTCTAGCTCTCTCAGCCTCTGTTGCAGTCATCTGGGCAGTCCGGTCCTCTAAAATTGAGATGCCGACAGTAGAAAAGTGAGGCCTCCTCCTCCTTTGATAGGTCTGGAAGCCAGCTTGCCTCCGGATAACTACAATATCATCTTTTTGGTCTCTCATCTCCTCCTCAAAGATAACGATCCTAGTATGGATCAGCTCTATTCGTTCCTTCACTTGCTGCAAGTTATCTTTGAGGCTGGTCATACTAAGATGGATGCCCTCTACAGCACTCAGAATCTTGGCAAGTATGGACTGTGAAACAAGGTCTTCGTAGTCCTGGTATTCTTCATCTGACTCTCAAACTTTGAAATCAGGCTCCTCTTCACCTGGAGTGCTAGATGGACCCTTAATAATCCTCTGTCCCTTCTTTCCATTGGTTTTGATTGTAACGTCATACCATGATCTTTTATTTAGGTCTCCCACAAGGTTGATCTTTATCTCATCTGTGGCATTTTCTGGGACTTCTTCCTTTTTCAGGAATGCAGTGATGAGGCTTGGAAAGATTATTGACCTCTGCTTTGCCTGTGGATGCACCTTAATCGATTTTACTTCTAGAATTGCCTTCATTATAACTTGGCCTATATCAATCTTAGTCTGATCCTGAATGCAGTTGAGCAAATCTGCTCGGGGTTCTGAAACTAAGGTCCGATGGGTGGATAGTAAGAGGGAGAAGGTGTTGAAGAGGTTTTAGAATGCCAACTACTGAGGAAGCTCTGATTGTTTTAGCAAGTGGCCAAGCTCCCACACACCATCATCTGTCCCTTTCCAAAACCACACTACCTTTTTTTGCTGCCTCCGGTATCATACTGGCGTAGAACTCTTTCACCAATGTGCCATTGGCATCCGCCGAGACACTGACAAAGTTCTGCCATGCATGTTGTGCTACGGTCGTGGGGACTGGTGTGTCCTTAAGTTCCATGAGGTGAATACCTCTCTCAAAAATAATATGTGCTTCGTTGAGCTTTTCCATTCGTTTCCTATAATCACGGTTCCACACACACTGCTGCGTAGCTCTGGATAATGAGCCAACTTTCCATTTTCTGGTAGGAGCGGACTTTGTATTCTTCTTGGGTGGCATTTTTAATTGTGTGGCTATATCTTTGCATAAACAAACCAAGAAAAACACACAAACCCACTACCGCTCTTCGATCAAACACATCAAACAAAGCAATCAACAATGACAATCAAAAGCACCCATCTCCCTTCGAACTTCCACAAGATCAATAATAAGCAAAATCACAAATAAGTTCTAGTTTATCAACCATTATTCAACCATAAAAGAAAAACAACGCATGCAATGATAAAATACAACTCAATTGCAGCCATAATCATCCTAAATTCGAAATTTCTTCAAAAACCCACAAATCTACACAAAATTTGCTCAAACTATCTACAAATACTATATTATAGTATTTTGTGTGTGATTATGGTCAACAAAAACCAATAGAAACTCAAGAAAAATAAGCTAAATAAAAACCTCCAAATTTCAAAACCATAACACATCAATCTCTCATGAAATTATGCCCTAGCTTGTTTTGATTGAAAGATGTTAAACCTAGGGCTTGGTTCAATGAAGAAAATAGAGACAAAGAGAAAAGAGGGAGTGAGAAGTACATACCGGTCGAGGTTGATGGAGGGCTCTTTGAGAGAGTTTTGAAAAGAAGAGAGAGAGAGAGAATGAGAGAATGTCTCGTTTTACCTGTTTTAAAACAAAAATTCGCACGAGATACGGTACGAAGTGTGGTTCACTTCGACACTTCGTACCTCACTTACCTGTATGTTTCCCTTTTGAAGCATTTTATTTTATGACCCAGATGTGGTACGTGTACCGCATCTAGGATCGTACTTCTGTCTAGGAAAACACATTGTCTGCCAACGCGATACGGGATGCAGTTCGCATCAACATGGCGTACCGCATCCTGTACATTTGATTTCCATTGCCCGTCAATA
Organism: Dipteronia dyeriana; assembly: GCA_032871835.1. Taxonomy (NCBI): domain Eukaryota; kingdom Viridiplantae; phylum Streptophyta; class Magnoliopsida; order Sapindales; family Sapindaceae; genus Dipteronia; species Dipteronia dyeriana. The sequence goes on from CM065297.1 coordinate 19,828,005, forward strand.
CGGTTCGTATTTCTTCAAGTGCAGTACATGTACTGCACTCCTCAACAGCACTGGTCTGATGCAGGCATTCCATTTGCATGATTCTGTTCCCTGAATTCAATCCCTCATGTTCACACTCCTATATTCTTTCAAAAATCACAAAATCACATCAAATGCAATGGTGAAAATTGGTGAATCAACATGCGTTGGTACCAAAAATTATCATGAAATTCCAAAAAACTTAAATTAAACTAAATGCTAGACTACTATTTACAACTATTGTACCTTTCCTTCGTTCTCAGGCGGGGTCTCGGAGGCGGATTACCTCCATGATTTGTTTCGTCTCATGCTCCCGGTAGATTTTCAGTCTTCGTCCATTTACCTTGAAGCTTTCCTTTATATTATTTTCGATCTCAACCGTTCCATATGGGAAAATGCGCTTCACAGTATATGGCCCTATCCATTTTCTCTTCAACTTTCCGTGGAAGAGACGAAGTCTTGAGTTGTACATTAAGACTTGGTTACCTATCTGAATGTCCTTTTTCACCAATCAACTATCATGCCATTTCTTACTCTTTTCTTTGTAAATCAGGGCATTCTCATAAGCATCTAGATGCATTTAGTCTAGCTCATTCAACTTGAGGAGTCTCTTTACACCCGCATCTCTCATATCGAAGTTCAGTGCCTTTACCACCCAAAAAGCCTTGTGCTCTAACTTAACTGGAAGGTGACATGCCTTTCCAAATACCAACCTGAAAGGAGACATGACATATGGAGTCTTGAAAGTGGTTCTCTCGGCCCATAACGCATCATCAAGCTGTTTTACCTAATCTTTTCTCCAAACCCCCACAGTCTTCTCTAGAATACTATTGAGCTCACAGTTCGAGATTTTAGCTTGGCCGTTTGCTTATGGAGGTTAAGCAGTAGTCACCCTATGCTTTACACCGAACTTCCCTAGCAATGCTTCAATTTTCTTATTGTAGAAATGTGAGCCTTCATCGCTCATTATTGCCCTTGGAGTGCCAAACCGTGAGAAAATGTTCTTCTTCAGAAACTCAGTAACTATCTTCGCATCACTTGCTGGAGTGGCCACAACTTCAACCTATTTGGACATGTAGTCCACTGCTACTAGTATGTAATAATTTTCGTATGAACTTGGGAAAGAGCCCATGAAGTCGATACCCTACACATCAAATAACTCCACCTCTAACAGAAAGTTCAATGGATTTCATCCCTTTTACTGATGTTTCCGGTTCTGTGGCACCGGTCGCATGCTTCTACAAAGCTCCTAGCATCATGAAAAAGGGTAGGCCACCAAAAACCCAACTGAAGAATTTTTGTGCTGTTCGGATACCACCAAAATGCCCCCCACACTCTCTGGAGTGACAATGGCCTAAAACGCTACTCATCTCTTCTTCTGGTACTTACCTTCTTATAATTCCATCGACACAAGTTTGGAATAATAAGGGCTCATCCCACAAGTACCACTTTACCTCACGTAAAAATCTCTTCCTCTAATGGTAGTTCATGTTTATTGGCATAATATCACTAGCAAGATTGTTCACATAGTCAATAAACCATGGAACCATAAGGTTTTTCAAAGCAAAGAGCTACTCATCTGGAAACCGTTTATTGATTGGAATCACTACCTCTTCCTTCTCATCTCTTTATAGCCTGGATATGTGGTATACTATAAGGTTCTCTGTTCCTTTCTTGTCATTGATTTCCAAGTCGAACTCTTTTAGAAGCAAAACCTATCTTATCAATCAAGGCTTCACATCTTTCATGTTCAATAAATACTTGATGGCTGCATGATCTGTGTACAAGATGACCTTTGATCCCATTAAGTACGATCTAAATTTGTCGAATGCAAACACTATAGCCAAAAGCTCTTTTTTTGTTGTTGCATAGTTGATCTGAGCATCATTCAAGGTTTGGCTTGTATAGTAGATCACATGAAGCCTTTTCTCTTTCCTTTGCCCCAAAACTACTCCCACCGTAAAATCACTGCCATCACACATCAATTCAAACGACAAACTCCAATCTAGGACAAATATGATTGGAGCCGATGTAAGCTTTTTCTTCAGTAGGCCAAAAGCAGTGTGACACCCTGCATCATATACAAACAGGAATCTTTCATTAACAAATTACACAAAAGCTTTAAAATTTTAAAGAAGTCTTTAATGAAGCGCCTATAAAACCTGGCGTGCCCCAGAAAACTCCTAATGCCTTTAACTGACACCGGGGGTGGCAATTTCTCTATAACTTTAATTTTCGCTCTATCCACTTCTATTCCTTGGCTTGAAATTCAATGACCAAGCACTATCCCTTTTTGAACTATAAATAGACACTTCTCTCATTTGAGAACATGATTAGTTTCTTTACACCTCTCTAACACCAATGTCAAGTTCTTTAAACAGTTGTCAAAGGATGTCCCAAAAACTGAGAAGTCATCCATAAAGACTTCTATAAACTTCTTCACCATGTGTGAGAATATTACAGTCGTACACCTCTGAAATGTAGCCGAAGCCTTACATAACTCAAACGGCATTCTTCTGTAGGTAAATATCCCATAAGGACATATGAAGGTGGTCTTCTGTTAGTCTTCAGGGTCTATAGAGATTTGGTTATATCCTGAATAACCATCAAGGAAATAGTAGTATTCGTGTCTCGCCAATCTCTTTAGCATTTGATTAATAAAAGGCAGTGGGAAATGATCTTTTCTAGTAGCACTATTCATTTTCCAGTAGTTTATACACATTATACATCCTAAAATCTCTCAGGTAGGAATCAACTCATTGTTGTCATTCTGTACTACAGTGATCCCATCCTTCTCCGGCACTACCTGAATCAGGCTCACCCACGGACTATCCAAAATCAGACATATGATTCCTACATCTAGAAGCTTCAAAATATTTGCCTTTACAACCTCCTTCATGTTTTGGTTCAACCTCCTTTAGTGCTTCACTGATGGCTTGAACTGCTCTTCCATCAAGATCTTATGCATACATAAGGATGGGCTAATTCCCTTAATGTCTAAAATAGACCACCCTATAGCTCTCTTATGCTCTCTAAGAACTCTTAAGAGCTTTCTTTCTTCCATTTTGTTTAAAAGAGATGATAAAATCACCGGTAAACTTGTTGGTTCTTCTAGGAAGGAATACCTTAAGTGAGAAGGTAATTTCTTTAGCTCAAGTAGTGGAGGCTTTTCTATGGAGGGAGGAATTCTTGGCTTGATCTGGCTAAGGTCTGTGAATCTCCATCTGTTATTGGTTCGCCACACCGGTATTAAATCTAAACTCACCGAATACTCCGCTATTTCCTCGTCCTTATCTTTAGTTGTTGCACTTTTTCTGATGCAAGCTAGCAAATGTGCATCCGATTCTTTCATTCTTACAAGTTCTTCCACATATGTATCCACACTCTCTATCCTTAAACAATCATTAACTAGATCCGGCTTCTTCACTATTTTAACCATATCAAAAACAACCTTTTCCTCACCAACTCTTAAAGTCATCTTATCATCCCTTAGGTCTATCATAGCTCCTGCAGTTTTCAAAAATGGTCATCCTAAAAGTAGAGGTACTTCTACATCTTCCTCCATGTCTAAAATCACAAAGTCTACCAAGAAGTACAATCTGTATACCTTAACCAAAACATCTTCCATCACTTCTCTCGGATACTTGATTGATCGATCCGCTAGTTATAAGGTGACATTGGTCGGTGTCACTTCACCTACTCCTAACTTTTAAAATATCGAGAACGACATTAGATTAATGCTAGCCCCCGAGTCAATTAAGGCCTTACTAAATTCTGATGTACCAATGGTACAAGGGATGGTGAATTTCCCCAAATCCTTCAACTTGGGTGGAAGCTTGTTCTATAGTATAGCACTACATTCTTTAGTTAATGTCACCGTTTTGAACTCTTCTAGCTTCCTTTTGTTAGATAAAAGCTCCTTCAAGAACTTCACATAGGTCGGCATCCGTGCTAAAGCATCGGCAAACGGGATGTTGATATGCAGTTTCTTGAACATTTCTAAGAACTTTGCAAAGCTCTGGGCATCCTTATGCTTTCTCAACCTCTGTGGATAGGGAATAGGTGGAACATATGTTTTGACTTGTAGAGGTGTTGGTGGCTCACTTTCTTGATCCTTTTCCAAGATCACTTCCTCGTCTCTCAACTTCTCATTCTTATCAACCTCAATTTCCTCTCTAACTTCAATCACAAACTCATCTCTTACTCTAAAGTCCTTTGGCAACTCAACATTCTTTCCACTCCTCAGGGTGATTGCTTGACATTGCTCCTTCAGATTGGTGATTATATCGCTAGGGAATGTCCCTTACTGTCTTATTTGGGCTCCCCTGGCTAACTGACCAACTTGCACCTCTAAATTTTTAATGAAGGCTTGGTTGTGCTGCATTATCTTGTCCATCTTAGCATCTAGCTTCTTAAGTGTGGCATTTTGGGTGTCCATCCAGCAGTCTATCTTTACTAAGTATTTAGAGAGAAGATCTTCAATTGCTGGCTTCCGTCCCGCCTCAAAGCCACGAGGTCTGATAACTAGGATTCTATTGGTTTTAAGCTTAAGGTTGCTGTTGGTTGTCAAAACCTGGGGGCTACCTCTGGATCAAACTCTGTTATGGTTGTTGTTGTTAGGTATCTTTCCATGAAAAAATTAGGTGGTTCCTCCATCCTGGGTTATAGGTGTTTGAATAGGGATTGTTCTGAGGGTTCTAAGTTGCTTGTTGATTGCTGAAGTTTCTGTTATATCCAACGAAAGCCACTTGATCTAACAATTTTGAAGCAAAAGGATTTCCATCTTGTATTTGGAACTCATGAGTGGTCCTGAACATAATTCACAGCAAGAAACTACGACATGACTACTCCCCGCACTCATCCTATTCATCTACTTAGTCAGTGTTTCAAGCTGAGCCGTCATGCTTGTTAATTCGTCAACCTCGAGGACTCTAGATTTTTCAGCTGTTGCCTTTCATCTCCCCAATGGCTATTGTTACTGGCCATTCCTTCTATGAAATCATAGGCCACATCTATTGTCTTGCTCAGAAGCGACTCTCATGAAGCTGCATCCATAAAATTCCTAGTTGGTTCCGAGATTCTATTGTAAAAGGATTGTAAAATCTATCATTTTGCCAATCCATTATGTGGACACTTCCTAATCAGCTCCTTGAATCTCTCCCAAGATTCATAGAGATTCTCCGTGTCGAATGCTACATAGGACGTTATATCGCTGCGAAGGCGGGCAGCTTTTACCGGAGGGAAGTACTTGTTTAGAAACTGCTGGGCCAATTGTTCGAATAAATCAATGGAATCCGGTGGTAGTGATTGTAGCCATGCTTTTGCTCGGTCCTTTAGAGATAACGGAAACAACTTCAACTTGATGAATTTTACTGTTACTCCATTGTAGAGGAAGGTCTCATATATCTCGTTAAAGTTTAGGAGATGTTGGTTCAGGTCTTCATTTGGATGGATATAGAATTGAATCGTGTTCGACATCATTTGAATCAAAGCTGGCTTGATCAAAGTTATTAGCCGCAGTTGTTAGTTCCCTTTTTTTTACTTAGATGGACACTCACAAGAAGTACAAGAAATAAGATGTAACAAAAAAAATAGGACAAGAATACAAATATGAGATTCTACTGCCAGATTGTTTTTCAATATCAACGCACGAAATCAAGAAAAGGAATAAAAATAGTTGATATAAGTTCAACTACACGACCTTTCAAAGAAAATTTTTATACTTATTTTTTCGAGATCTTTTTTTTTATCTCCTTTTTTTATATAACAAATTTGATCAAACTTATTTTTTTATAATGGATCTTATTAATTTATTTTAGATCAAACAGAATAATAGAAGAAGAAGAACAATGATAGATTAAACCTGATTTTAGAAGCCTAAATTTCTATACCAATTGATCACACAGTTTGAGAATGAAAGTCTCTATAAATGTCTCCACAATGACCTTGCATGCCTTTTATCAAGAGATTACGGTTTTATCAAGGAGTTTTGTGAATGCGATAGCTGGAGGTTCTCTCATAAGCAAGTCAATGGATACGGCTTATGATCTCTTGGAAGAAATGGCACTCAGCAAAAGCCATTGAGGTGGTGAAAGGCAACTCCTGAAGAAGTCTCCGAGTGTGCTAGAGGTAGACGAAATGAGATGTGTGAAGGCTCAATTAGAGGCGCTTACTAAGAAAATGAACAAGATGAATGCGGGATCTAGTTCAATGAATGTGGTTAGTTATAAGTTATGTTTGGGTCCATATACAAGTATAGATTGCCAAGTTGGGAGCCAATTTGTTGTTGGTTCATCGGAACAAGTTTCATTTGGTCACCTACAACCGTAACTTCCAAAACCAAAACCAAAACCATAGTAGCCCCATTCTCAAACACCTATAACCGTAGATGGAGAAAACATCCCAACTTCTCCTGGAGAGAAAACCAACCCCAACCTCAATAAATTCTCAACCAAAGACAACCACTCAGATTCTAACAACCCCAACAACAACAACTAAACTTCCATAACTAATCCCTAGGATTAGAAAAACCAAGGAAAAAGGAAGCCTACCCCTAGAAGACCTTTGCTCAAAAAACATGAATATGTTTAATGTAAGAATGGAGACTCAAGACTTGACCTAGAAGAAACTTGACACCATGAATGAGCAAGTAGTCCAACATTCTCAAGCTTCCATGAAGCCAACAAGGGGCATTTCTAAGTTGCACAGTGATAAACCCGAAGGAAGAATGCAATGCTATTTCCTTTAGAAGTGGTAAAAATGTGGAGTTACCCGACGGTTTTGGGAAGGAGAAAAGGGTTGTCATTGAAAAAGAATGAATATAAAAGGTTGTAGAGGAGAAGAAAAGTGAAGAGAATCTCCCTACAATATCATTTGATTTACCTACTCCGCTGCAAGTCAAGGCGTACGTTCCACCAATCCCCTACCCCTAAAGACTTAAAAAGCACCACGATGCTCAAGACTTTGCTAAGTTTTTGGAGACCTTCAAGAACTTCACATCAACATACCATTCATTGAAGCATTGGTACAAATGCCAAAATACATGAAGTTCTTGAAGGAGTTACTATCGAAGAAGAAGAGGTTGGAGGATTTGAAGACTGTGGCACTCATGGAGGAGTGTAGCGTAATCCTTCAAAACAAACTCCCTCTAAAATTGAAAGATCCTAGAAGTTTTACTATTCCATGTGCTATTGGGAATGTAGAGTTTGGGAGAGTTTAATAAATTCGGGAGCAGGCATCAACTTGATACCGTATTCTATATTCAAAAAGTTAAGGTTAGGAGAAGTAAAGCCTATAAAAGTGACCCTCTAATTGGCGGATCCATCTATAATATACCCATATAGAGTAATGGAAGATGTTCTCTTAAAAGTGGGTAAATTCTTCTTCCCGGTTGACTTCGTCATTCTAGATATGAAAGAAGATATAGAGATTCCGTTGATCCTGGGAGGCCTTTCTTGAAAACCATTAGAGCATTGGTTGACCACAAAAAGGATAAGTTGACATTGAGGGTTGAAGATGAAAAAAAAGTGTTCGACATGCTCAAGGCCACCGAGAACCCTTCACTATCACGAAATTGTTTAAGAGTTGATGCTGTTAAACCTCTTGTTGAGGAAGTTTTCAGAAGAGATATTAGAAAAGAGTCACCTAAGTCTAGCTTGGGTCAAGATGCTTCAACAAAGAAGATGAAGGGGAGCCACAAAGTAGGCTTGGATAGAGTCGTGAACAAAATCCAAGCAACTACCCTGGTAAAAATTGAGAGGAGAATAGATAAAAGGGACAAGAGGAAGAAAACAAGCAAGGTTGAGCAAACTAGAATGGTGAATGGGTTTTGGGTGAAGATTCTTAATGCCTTACACAAGTTGAGAAAGGAAGGTTGCGATGATGCCGCACTGGTTGGTAATCCAGATTGATGAGAGGAGCAAAATGCGTCTAGCCGAGACGATAAACCAATCGTTTGGTGGGAGGCAACCCACCTCGGTAACTTTTCCAATTTTAAGTTCTTTTATGCTTTATTTATATTTGTTTTTGTTTAATCTTTTGATTCTTGTTTAGCTTAAGTGTGAGGCGTTGTACTATGCCTAGTTTGTAGGTTGGTGCTATGCTTATGAAGGGTTACCTTTGGCTTCCCTCCTGCTTTTAAGCTTACATTGTTGATTCGTTATTGTGCAAACATTGAGGATAATGTTATGTTTAGGTTTGGGGATGCAGCCATCCATTGACCATTGTGTCTTTTGTTGTTTTCGCATGATTGTCTTGCTTCTATGTTCAATTTTTTTAAATTTTTTTACATGATTGTGGGCTTATATTGTCAGTTTTCCTCATTCTCTTACTTTTCCAAAATTTGGGCCATTTTCTTGTTTAATGAGATGTTTTTGGGTTGTGCCTTCAGAGGCAATCTTTGCATGCTTTGTCTCTTTGAGTCTAGGCAAAGGGTGTGCTAGTTAAAGCTATACCATATTGCTTACATACACTTTACCAGACTCTACGGTGTCTGGTGAATGGGTATCAAGCTTAAGATGTCTAGATCATTGGTGGAGACTACCCGTGTGAGTCCAGAGCAGATATAGTGTCCTTATGAGTGTGCAATTTCTTGTCAAATCTTAAACACTCTTCTTTTAGATAAATAAGCACAAATAAAAGGACCCCATTCCATTGCATTGGGCATTAAAAAATGGCATTTTAAGAGCATCATCGTTGTTTTTACCTTGTTTTCTTACTGTGCCTTTAGAGATAACGTAAGCAATAAGTGTTAATCACTAAAAATAGCCAAACATGTTCCTTGTCTTGTATGTGTGCTTGAATGTCCCAACTATGTAGACCTACACACTAAACAAATCATCGTACCCTCCCATATCATACATAGATCTCCATATTTTACCCAAACACTATACCACCCCTATGGCTTTGATTATGGCTAGGCACATGAGTGTAAATTGTGCAAAGAAAAAAGGCTTAAAAAGAAATGAAGAATAAGTGCTAAAAAGATAAGCACAAAAGCCTTATAAGATAACAATGTAAAAGGTTGTCAAAACGTAAAGTAACCACAAATGGCACAAAATGCCTAAAAGTCAAGATCAATGCCTAGACACTTGATTAAAGTGTGAAAAAATTGCCACATGGAATTCTCTAGCATAATCACTAGCTTTCCCCAGAATACCATACCTACTTAGCCTCTCCATAACCGACAACATCACAACATCACTTGAACCTAAAAGAAGTCCTAATTGATCTTTATGAAGGGTCTTGCTTATAAATGAAAGTGTTTTAAGGTGCTTTGCTCTTGTTCTTATTGTTCAACTTCATTTTGTGGTCTAATTGTTTTAAAATTAAGCGGTTTTTCAAAATTCATTATATGCGTGTAAACTTTGAAAATTTCTTGTGCATAACCTCCAACCGCATATGCTTGTTGGGTGAGCCTAGGTTTTGTGCGGTAAAACGAGAGAGATATGGAAAGGTATAGAGTCAACTTGAAATGCTATGATAAGACTCTTGTGTTCGATGCACTTGAAGATGAGTTCACTAAGAAGTATGGAATTACAATCTCTCATGTTGTGGCACCTTAGCTTGCATTTCTCGAGCCTTCTCTTAGGGGTCTTAGCATGCATATGCCTCCACTTTGGGTCGCCTATTATCACATCTCTGTCTATAGTTGGCTCAACGGGAAAGACATTTGTAGGTATCATTTTGTAAGCCCTCACGAGACTTCACTCGTCCTCTAGGGATCATTTAGGGATTCACAAGGCTTGTGGCACGTGCTAAGTGACATAATGTTTCCTACGAAATGGACTAGCCTAGTTTTTTTTTTCTTACCTTTTATATGTTGTAGTGTGTTTTGTTTACTTGTTTGTTTGTTTTTCATTTTTTTTTTCCTCGAGGAAGAGCAAAAGATAGGTATAGGGTATTGATCGGACCATATTTATACTTATTTGAGGTCCTCAATTCCTATCATTTGTTCTCGTTTTTAGCATATTTTGGTTTATAATATTTTTTGTGAGCTTCATGTCGGTTATATTGTACAAACTCATATTTACGTTGCGCAACGAAAACGGGGTTGTAAAAATTTTATGCAACTTGTAAACCATACATAACATATAAGAATATATAAAGATGGATTTAGATCATACCCTTGATGCTAACTCCTTCATTTCTTTAAACTTTATTCCAATTACGAACCACCAATTCTTGCTCACTATGTCTCGGGATCCGGTAACTTTGTGTGGGCACGTCACGATCTTCCAGAAATGTATATGAGGATGCAAAGGCTTGAAGAATAGAACTCTTTCTTTTATTCTTGACAAATTCGGCCACCACAAGCAAGAATTATTTTTTTGGCCGAAATCTTCCTAGACTTTCTAGAGTTTTGCTTTTTATATTTATTGGTTCAAAGAATCACAATTAGTCTCTTGTATCCTTGTTATGTATGTATATATATATATATATATATATATAATAATAATAATAATAATAATAATAATAATAATAATACTAATAGTAATATTTAAAACTAGATACAAATCCTTTTCCAAATATATTTCCATATATTAAAAGGATAAGTAGTATTTAAGTGTCTATGTAGAATATGATTCTAACTCCCACATAACCCTAGTTGACTTGAACTTAAACACTTTTTAAAGAATAAAATAATCTAATTATTTTATTTTTGTTTCAATCATGATTTGAACATGCAACCTCCAATTAACAATTAATTAATAATTTATTTATTAAGTAATCTAATAATTTAATTAATTTAATTAATAATATATTAATTAAATAATCTAATTATTCAATTAATCCCTGAATAAATAAGTGTCACTTATGTAACATAATTAATTGGACAATCCAATTAATTAACCGTGATCCTTGTTACCATTAATCAATCTGACTAGTAAGGGGACCTAATGGACCCACAATTTTAAGCTCCAACAATACTTAGAAATAATTAATTAAACTCTTTAATTTATATTTTTTTATTATTAACCTCGAAGTTATTCCGCTAAAAACTCGAGGTTGCACTCTCGCAACTGTAGATATATTACAAAAACTTAAATTATAGTTATCCATCGATATAGCTATTACATATGGTATAATCCTCCATAAGTAGTTCAGAATTAGAGTTAGGTCATAAAGTCCGTTATACCCCTCTAATTATATCTTTTCCATTAAGTACCATTAATTCTTTAATGAACAATAAATCCTAACTTCCTTTATGGAAGAAGGAAATTGCTTATATTGTTCAAGCCCTAAATAATGGAACTACCATCTACTTCTCACAAGAAGGAGTGGGTTCCACTATTATGCACAGACCTTCCCAGCGACAAGCCAAACTGTGACTCCAACATACGAAGTTGTTGACCGGGGAATACAACTTTGATCTCACCCATGATATATCAAAAACCACGATCTAATAAGAAGAAGTTGAAAAGACATACAACATTAATATCACCCATATACAACCATCGTTTGTTGATATAAATGAATCTCATCTTGTAACGGATCTTGGTGAGAGAATCATATAGATCATGACCCAGTCCTATATGATCACATCATATAAGTTGTCTCTATTCTTATATCACCATATGAATAGGGTAGGTTAAGACCACAGTACATTACGGAATATACCGCTATTGTAGATTAACCACAAATAGAGTACCCAACTCTACTTGCTATCTACGGACTTTTTAGATTGCTCATCTTAAACTGAATACCTTTATATATGACACTCATATACTTAGTTAAAGATTACATCTGGCAATCTTGGATGTTAAGAACACATGATATAAATGTATGAGACATGTATATGGAATGAATAAAGTACTTATTTTATTAATGTTTCATTCACATTTATAAATTATAAGCTTTAGGGCATAAACCTCAACATATATGCCTTAAATAAGGTTTTGAGCTTAATTGAAGAATTTTGGAGGTTAAAGGGCTGAAATTGGAATTTCTCGTACAGTACACTCAATTATCAGGGGATATATTGATCAAATTGGGTTTTGTGCTACCACTTTTCGGAAATCCTTGGACGTCTAGTTTCCAATGGTTTATACGAATTGCAACTCCAAGTTTCTAGTGGAAGTTATGGCCATTTTCGCAATGGTGTGAGATGTTGAAAATCTTCACCCAAGAGCAATGCGACCTTAAAGTGACCTAGAGGTTAGGTCGCCTCTAGGTCGCTTTCTTCTTTATCAAAACTCAATTTAGAATGCTTTTCAAGTAATTTTTGGCTAGAATCCAAAAAATTTCCCACTTACCCTTGCCAAATTTCCTTCCCATATATAAGCATTCCTTATTTTTATTTCAAAAGGAATACTCTTTGCCTAAAGAATGTTCACAAAAACCCCATCTTTACTCATCTCTCATACATCATCAAACCCACATCTTTATACATCCTTCCATACATCCACCACATAGAACCTTCAAATTCACTATCATTTCATATTTTTAGGCAAAAAGAGCTGAAGAAGAATCAAAAGAGAAGAAGTTCAAAGCAAAGAAAAGAGAGCCCTCCATCATAGTTTTCTCTACATCTCTTTCTCTTTTTATTCTTTTGATAGCCATGTTTAGATCTTCATATATGTTTTGAACGGCTCTAGTTTATAACATGAACTAAATTTCCATTTAAGGCTTGATGAAACCAAACCCTTGAATTTATCTACAAAGACCACTCTTTTATCCATGTGTGCATTTTGTTATGTATGGATGTTTTTGAATGCTTAATGATTTCATTAGATTAATCAACTTGTGAATGATTTTTGGTGGTGTGCTATGAATCGAGGGGCGACACTTGCCACATGTTTGATGAAATGTCCATTATACATGTCTATTAAGGTAGATAGCACCAAGCTCTTAGTCAATTCAATCATATAGTCTAGGGTCATCGAGAGATAGGCTCTGGGTATGCTTGGATGCATCTCTATTACTTGAAAGGGAGTTGAGATTATTATTGGATTACACAGGCCAATAATTCAAACTTGAACTAATTGGGTGTCTGAGTGAGTCTAGAGCTTAATTAGCTAGAAGGTGAGGTGAATTTTATGTCTTAGCATTTGTCATCATATAGTAACATTCAAATTTCATCATTGCTTTTAATTCGCAATTTAGTTTAAACATGCTTGAGTATTTTAGCTTAGACTAATTGTAGTTCCCTTAAGATCAACATTCTCTTTTAATCATCGTTCAAATAATAGCTAGATCAAGCAATTTCTGTATTCAACTCCTCAATCTTAGTGGGAAACTTTATTCATTTTTTTACTGCACTCCAGTCTCGTTCACTTGCGAGCGCCCACCTTTGAAGCGAGTCAACGAGCCTATATTATTCACTTGCACTTGAGAGACTATGTGAGTCTAGCTTTTAATAAGAAGGATTATTACGGTAGAATCTTTTTCTTGTTGTAACCATTTTCATCCCATATATCTCCATTCCATTCTATCCATGTAAATGATATTGTATATAATTTATGTTTTCTAGCAATATTTACTTTTACTGCACAATAACACAAAAACCTATTCGTGTTTAGCTAAACTAGCAACGGTTGGCGAATTACACCTCCCTGTGGGAACAGACTTAACTTATCATTGTACTACTCCAACGGTCTCATACTACTGCGTGCTCCCAATCTAGAGAGGCCAATTTTTGCTGCCGCTGTTTGGAGGTGGCATATTAGTTAATTGTTGCTAGTTTTGGATTAGTTTTTAATTTAGATTTATTGTTTTGCAGAGTAGTTCCTTATGTTAATAATAACAATTCTCTTGCTCATGCTTTTCATTGTGTGATCAACACTGTTTAGGCTAGTTTTGGAGGTGTAGATTGTGTTTTTATTCGTTTTATTTAAAGAATATTCATTTGATTTTGTTTGAGTTGTCTTGTTCTAGAAAAGAAAATTTTCAAGTTGGATAGACTGCACAACTTAAGAGAGCTTCGCGAAGGTTTGGTTGATTCGTTCACCACTTAAAAGAACTAGCGCTTCAAGGGTAAAATGCTATATTTATTTATCTATGATTTTTAATTTTGTCAAGATCTAAAAGTGGATATGTGTTGTGCTTAGATATTAGAGTGTTTTTTTTAGAAAATTTTCAAATCTCTGCATAAATCGATCATTTTAAAAAATTTAGAATTAGAGTTCACTTTTTTTTTTTGAGTTGTTTTCTTTGCGTGCCAGTAGAGAAATGCATTGTACGCTTTTAGCTCCGTGCATCACTTAAATTTGCTTGTACAATGTCAATCTTTTTTATTTCGATGTGGATGAGACCTCTATGTTTGTTTATCTTGAGAAAATATTGGAGACTGCCCGTGAGCTACACTTGACCTATATAGCAAAATTTTATGGGTTTTTTTATACTCTGTATACACTCTTCAATTTTTTTCTTCATTGTGATCTCATTGTACATCAAATTTTCTTTGATTGCCATAGAACATCACTTGTGGACTGCTTGTTGAGATTTGTAATCCCTTGTGATATGAACCTCACCAAGAACAATGAGACTTGGAACCAATATATGGTAGTAAGGATTGTTTTCTAAATTCAAGGTTGCAAGTAAAAACAATATAGGACCGTGAATTGTTATCCACAATGAGATAAGAACCAATGGTATCAAGAAAGTGAAAGACACAACAGTTAAGAACAAGATAGAAATATGAATGATTAGTCAATTTTTGGAACCAAAGAGAAAATTCTCTATAATTTTCATTCAAAACAAGTCTACCGAAAATTACATCAATTCCTCCCTTATATACTAAAAATATCTAAGACCTAAAGGGGAATAAATATTAGGCAATTAATGCCTTACAATTAGAAAAATAAATGCAAACAAATTTAGGAAATAAATAAAGACTAAAACTAGCAACTAGTTGATTTGTTCCTTATTTGGAAAGTTGAATTTGGGAAATAAATCAACTCTTTATTTGGGGAAAATAAATAAAATAGGGAATATGCTGAAGTTGGATTCTCCTCCAACCATCGTTGCCCAAAAAGTAAGAAATATGTTGAAATTAAATATGCTGAAATTCGGACTACTCAACTCAATTCTTCGCGCAACAAGATAGATGGGCATGTTGTGATCTATTATGGAGAACGAAGTCTTCATAACATCTCTAAGGCTTGTCTTGGGATTTTCAGAAATATATTATAGTAGACGATCTGACCTTATATGCCCTCTATAGAGGCCCATGAAGTTCAGCCCAGATTTGGTCTTCATGTGGGCCAAACTTGGACTTTAGCAACTCAGAATCAGCCAATCATTAAATGCTTCTTTAATCCTCTTGCCTCATTGTAGTTGGTCCAACTGGAATATGCAATGGATCCCTTAGTGATGCTTCTTGATTCTCATCATTCCCCATCTCTTCAAAAGTATTCGTCCTCGAATCTTCACCGTGATATTATTGATAGCCTGCGACACTTCATTAAAGGCCTGCAAAAGAGAAACAACAGCACTAAGCAAGGAAGTATTAATTCCATTAATATTAAAACAGGTCTTTTTGTATAAAAATATAATCATTGGCTGATTTGAAAACAAAACCTTTTTGATTTCACTCTCTCTTGTATAAAAACTCACTTTTTCTCTCTCTCTTTTTCTCATCAACCTCTTTTTCTTTTTAACTTTTTTCTTTTTTTGTTGTTTCATACTCTCTTTCTTTTGTTTCTCTTGCTATTGGACTCTCACTCTTTTTTTTTAACCTCACTTGATCTTCATACACTTGTTTTGGGGTTAAAGGTACAAGAGTGATTGACTTTTTATTGAGGAAAAAGAAGTTTCTATTGGTATACCCATCATGCATCACATGCCTATCAAATTGTCATGGTCTCCCCAAAAGGATATGGCCCGCATTAATTGGTACCACGTCATAAAGGACTTCATATTTGTATTTTCCAATTGAAAATGACACCAACACCTGTTTAGTCACCTTGATTTCCCCACTATCATTTAACCATTGTAGCTTATAAGGATTTGGGTGCTTCAAAGTGGCCAAATTCAGTTTCTCCATAAAACTAGTGCTAGCCACATTTGTACAACTTCATGAGAATAAGGAAGCTATATCAAAGGATCCATTGCATGTTCCGGTTGGGCCAATAACAAGGGCAATGGCTAAGAGATTCAAAGAAGCACTCAATGGCCTGATTCAAGACACTAGGACTGATTTTGAATTATTGAAGTCCAAAATAAGCCCACATGAATACCAAGGCTTAATTAACTTTATCAAGACAATTAATTGGGGTGAATAAGAGAAGACTTGGGAGTGTGGTGAGTGACAAAGGGTTGGAGGAGATTCAATTTTGGCTGATTTGTTTCCTTTTTAATTTCTAAAGAATAAGAGTTGATTTGTTTCCCAAATAAGGGGCTGGTTTTTTTCCAGATTTAGCCTTCCAAACAGGGAGAAAGTTAATAGTTGTTTGATTTAGTTTTTGGGTCTTTCCTGTTTGTAAGGCAATTTCCCAATTCAGTTTTCTAGTCATAAGGCCTTAATGGCCGAATATTCTTGTTCCCTTTTAAGGATTGGCTTGTAGCCTTTCTTTTCGAGTAGGGTTTTAGTTTATAAAGGAACCAATTTAAGTAATCTTTTAGATACTGAAATTGAACTAAAAAATAGTGAGAGTTCATCTCTTTGGTTCTGAAACCTTGACTTATCACTCACATCTCTTTCCTCTGCTTGAGCGTGGCGTCTTCAACTTTTTTGATATCGTTGGTTCTTATCTCCTTATAGATAACGGATCACGGTCCGATATTGCTCTTGTTTACAAACTTGAAATTAGAAAATGATCCTTCGTTACCATATATTGGTTCCGGGTTTCACTGCTCTTGGTGAGGTTCAAATCAGTTAGTATCAGAGCATAGGGTTCTAAACTCAGGTTTAATCTATCCTTGTTCTTCTTCTCTGCATTCGTATGATAAAAAAAAATTGACTCTGTTTGATCAAGTCCGATACAAAACAAAGGGTACCCAAAGCCATGCTTGAGTCCATTTGATCAAGGTCGAGGAAAAAAAGAGTATAATTTTTTTAAAGTCGTGTTGTTGAACTTATATCAACTATTTCTATTCCTTTTCTTGATTCCATGCATTGATATTCATTAAAACAAATCGGCAGTAGATTCTCCCATCTTTGTTATTCTTGTCCTATAGTTTTGTTACATCTTATTTCTTAAACTTCTTGTGAGTGTCCGTCTAAGTTTAAAAAAAAGAACTGAAAGAGTGAACAAAGAGTTAAAAAAGGCAAGAGAGTGTGAGCTCATCAGAGGGTAAAAGCCAAAAGAATTGAGTGAAATACAAGTGTGGGTGCCACCATCTTTGAGGGTAAACACGTGAGGAAGTGTTTGTGAGGCTTACTGATTTTCTTTGTTTTGCAGGTTTTAAATATGTCACATGATCAGAGTAAAGACATATCCAATGATGCACCAGAAATGGTAGATCTCAATTTTTTGTATAAAGCCATACAAAAAAAACATAGAGCGGATAGAGATTAAGTTTGTTGGGGTGCATGATAGGATAGAGAAAGTGGAGTCTAGTTCTCAAAGGGAGCAGTCATTCAGGGCTCTTAATATGGAGCAAAGAGAAAGGAACCCACATAGAGATCATTATGAAGACGATTATGGGAATGACCTAGACGAGGATGATCGCATGTCTAATGTGGGTGTGGGCAGATTTAGGCATGGAATGGGAGGTAGAGGAGTTAAGTATGGGAATAGAGAAGTTAGGTATGGGAATATAGAAGGTAGGTATGAGAATTGAGGGTTGATAATAATTTGGGTAGTATAAAGGTGAATATCATAACTTTTCAAGGTAAAACTGATCCTGAAGCTTATCTAAAGTGGGAAAAAAGAATAGAAATGGTGTTTGACTGCCATGACTATTCCGAATTGAAGAAGGTAAATTTTGCTGCCATAGAATTCACGTATTATGCTATGGTTTGGTTGGATCAACTGATTGTGAATAGGAGACAGAATGGAGAAAGGCCTATTGAGACTTAGGAGGTGATGAAAGCTGTCATGTGGAAGCATTTCATTCCAAGTCACTATTATAGAGGTTTATT
This sequence comes from Dipteronia dyeriana, assembly GCA_032871835.1. NCBI lineage: Eukaryota > Viridiplantae > Streptophyta > Magnoliopsida > Sapindales > Sapindaceae > Dipteronia > Dipteronia dyeriana. The sequence continues at coordinate 19,846,048 of CM065297.1, forward strand.
TCAAAAATTGTAATATTTACTCAAGGGTCTAAGTGTGTTGAAGACTATTACAAGGAGATGGAGATAACCATGATTCGAGCTGATGTAGAGGAGGATCGAGAGGCTATTATGGCTAGGTTTTTAAGTTGACTAAACCGAGACATAGCAAATGTGGTGGAGTTACAACATTATGTTGAATTGAGTGACATGGTGCACATGGCCATTAAGGTGGAACAATAGTTGAAGAGGAAGAGTTCCACATGGGTTGGGCAAAATTTGGGCTCTTCATCATCATGGAAATCGAATTGGAGCAAGAGGGATGACCAACCTAGTTTTAAGGCCAAGGCCAAACCTTCCAAAGATCTTAAGGTCGGAGGTGAATTAAAACAAGGTAAATTAGATTCTCAACCTTCTAGAAATCATGACATTAAGTGCTTTAAGTGTTTGGGAGCAGGTCAAATTACATCTCAATGTGCGTGCGTACGTGTGTATGTCCATATGTGCGTGTATACACGTATCTGTGCAAGCATGCATGCGTGGGTCCATGCATGCACTCGTACGTGCGTGAGTGCGTCCGTGTATGCATCTGTACGTGCGTGGGTGTGTGTATCCGTGCTTGTATGTGTGTATCTATGCATGTGTGAGTACATCCATACAATCATTCATGCTTGCATGTGTATATGTGTGTGTGTGTGTATATGTGTGTGTGTGTGTGTGTGCATACATCAGTGTGTGCGTGCACATATGCTTGCGCGTATCCATGCATACGTGTGTGTATCTGTGCTTGCATAAGTGTATCTGTGCGGGCATGCATACGTCCGTGTATGCATTCGTGTGTGCGTGCAAGCGTCCATCAGTACGTGCGTGCATGCATCTGTCAGTACGTGTGTGCATCTGTGTATGCATGTAAGCATGTGTGCGTGTGTGTATACGTGTATGCGTGTGTGCGTGTGACTGTGCGTGCCACCGTGCCTGTGTGGACGTGTACGTGCATGCTTACGTGTGTACGTGCATGCTTGCGTGTGTTTATGCATTTTTGCATAAGCACGTATATGCGTGCGTGTGTACGTGTATGCGTGTGTGCATTCATTTGTTTGTACGTTCGTGCATGCATTCGTGTGTGCATCCATGCGTATGTGCGTGTGTTCATACATGTGTACGTGTGTCCGTGCATGTGTGCGTGCGTCCACGTATGCATACGTGCATGTGTGTGTTCGTGCATCCGTGCGTGCATCTGGGCATCACTCGTTCATGCATCCGTGTGTATATCGTGCTTTTGTGTGTACTTCTGAGCGTGCGTTATTGTGTGCTTCAGTTCAGGCATCCGTGCATACGTTCACCCATCCGTGTATACGTGTGTGTGTGCGTACATCCATGCATCCATGCATGTGTTCATGCATCAATGGGTGTGTCATGCATTTATTTTTCCACGTTTGCTTGTATATATCTGTGAGTGTGTGTACGTGCATAGTCCTATCGGTGCGATTGCCAATGTGTGCATTCTTGTGTGCATCTGAGCGTCCATGCATACGTATGTCTGCCTATGCGTTTGTATGCGTGTATTCGTGTATACATACGTATGTGTATGCATGCATTCGTGTATGCGTGTGTCCATGTGTGCATCTGTGCGTGCGTGCATGCATGTGCATATGTAAGTGCGTGCGTCCGTGCAATCGTGCGTGTGTCCATGCATGCATCCGTACGTCATGTTTATTTGTATATGTGTGTGTGCTTACGTGCTTGCATCCATACATGCATACGTATGTGTATTTGTGCTTGCATGCATGTATCCATACATGTGTGCATACGTCTATACATCTATCCGTATATGCGTGCGTCCGTGCGTGCATCCATCCGTCAGTGTGTGCTTGCATATGTACGTGTATGTTTGCATGTGTTCATGCGTTTGTGCATGAGTGAGTATGTTAGTGCGTGCGTGTGTACTTCCGTGCATGATTTTGTACATGCATTCGTCTGTGAATAGGTGCATACATCTGTGCGTGCTTGCGTCCATGCACGTATTGGTTCATTCGTACTTCCATGCTTGCATGCATGTGTCTGTGCATGCGTGCATTTGTATGCATCCAGGCAAGTTTGTGTACATCCACGCATGCATCCGTGCATATGTGTGTGTGTGTGTGTGTTTATGTATCCATGAATGCGTCTGGGCATGAGTCATACGTGCATCCGTACGTCACGCATTCCTACGTCTATGCGTCATGTGTTCATGCTTTCGTGCATACTTCTTAATGTGCGTGATTGTGTGTATCCGTTTAGACGTTCGTGCATGTATATGTATGTGCATACGACTGTATGTGCATCCGTGCAAGCTAGTATGCGTGCCTTTTTTAAATTCATGTTATGCGTCCATGTGTACATTGGTACATGCGTGTGTATGTGTGTGTTCGTACGTCTGTGCGTACTTACGTGCGTGAGTGCATCTATGCATTTGTATGTGCATCCATCCATCTGTGAGTGCTTCCGTTCGACCATTCATTTGTCTGTGCATCCGTGGGTCCATGCAACCATTTGTTCGTGCGACTGTAAGACTGTGTGTCCGTGCGTCTGTATATCCGTCCACCCTTGTATTCATTCATGCCTGTGTACGTCCATTCTTGTTGCTGTATGTGATTATGTACATTCATTCGCACGTGTGTACGTGCTTGCATATCTGTTTACGTGCGTCCGTCCATGTGTGTGTGTTCATCCGATCATGATTTCATTTGTGCATACTTAAATGCATACGTGTATTTGTACGTGCGTGCTTCTGTGTATGCGTGCGTGAGTGCGTGTGTGTGTACGTGTGTCCGTGTGTACATCCGTACATGGGTCTGTACCTACATGCGTGCGTCTGTGTGTGTGTGTGTCTGTGTGTGTGTGTGCATGCATACGTGCTTACGTACATGTGTGCATACTTACGTACGTGGCTGCGTGCCTGTATCCATCCATATGTGTGTGTGTGTGCACGTACCTGGATACGTACCTGGATACGTACCAGCTTATGGGCATACGTGTATACGTGCGTGTGCGTACATTTATACTTATGTGCGAGCTTGCGTGCGTGAGTCTGTCCATCTGTATGGTCGTACGTCAGTGCATCCATCCGTCGGCACACACGTCTGTGTGTGCATGCATCCGTGTGAGCGTGCATGCATGCTTCCGTGCTTGCGTGCTGGCTAGCTTGTGTGCGTATGTTCACACGTCCGTCCATGTTTGCATGTTTCTGTTCGATTATGCATTCGTGTGTGTGTGTGTGTGTGCGCGTGCATGCTTTTATGCATGCGTGTTTGCGTGTGTTTGTATGTTTGTGTGCATGCATGAGTGTGCATGTGTACATGCGTGCATGCTTGCCTGATCTTGCGTACTTATGTGCTTATAATCCATGTGTTCATACGTCCGTTCGATCATGCATCTATGTGTTCGTACTTGCATGTGTGCATGTTTTCGTCCATGCGTTCAAGTGTGTGTATTTACGTGTGTGCATCCATGTGTGCATGTGTGCGTCCCTGTGTTTATATGTTCGTCCAATCTTGCATGCGAGGGTCCATGTTTTTGCATCCGTGTGTACGTGTGTGCGTATGTTCATCCGTGCATTTATATGCACATGTACGCGTTCGTTTATATGTATATGCATACGTGAGTGTGTGCATGCATCCGTTCATGTCTGTGTGTCCGTTCATGTGTGTGCGTGTGTCCATTTGATCGTGCGTTCGTGTGTACTTGCGTACGCGTGTGCGTACGTGGGTGTGCGTACGTGCGTGCGTGCATCCATATATGCATACTTCCGTATGTATGCGTGCATGTGTAAGTTCTTCCATGCGTGCGTATGAGTATCCATGTGTGCATGCATCTGTGCTTACGAGCGTACGTGTATCAGTTCATACGACCATGTGTGTGCCTACGTGTGTGCCTACGTGTGTGCATTCATGCTTCCGTGTGTGTATACAGGCATGCATGTATAATTACGTCTGTATATTTATGCTTGAGCTTACGTCTTGTGTCCGTGCATGCATGAATACGTACATGCGTGCGTTCGTGTGTGCTTCTGTGCATACGTGTATGCTTACATGCATCTGTGCACTCGTCTATACGTGTGTGTATTCATACGTGTGTACATCCTTCTATGCATCTATCCGTGCATGCGTGCATGTGTTTGTACATCCATGTGTGTGTACGTGTGTACGTAAGTCCTTAAGTGTGTGCATGTGTACGTGCATGCGTGCATACGTAAATGCCTTTGTGCATACGTGTGAGCCTACGTGCATGCATGCGTTCACATGTATGTGCCTACGTGCATGCGTGTGCATGAGAGTTCGTCTGTGTGTATGAGCATTCGTCCGTATGTGCGACCGTCCGCCTGTACCTATATGCATATGTTCGTGGGTGCGTGCGTGCATGCGTCCATTAGCGTGTGTGAGAGTTCATCCATGTTTGTGAGTGTTCATCTATATGTGTGTTCTTAAGTTCGTGTGTGTGTGTGCATGCGAGTGTGCCAGTATGTGTGCGTGCATGCTTTCGAGCATGCAAACGTTTGTGCGTGTGTGCCTATGTGCATGCTTGCTTGCATGCCACCGTTCATGCATGCATCCGTGCGTGGGTGCATGAGTGAATACGTGCTTACATGCGACTGTGTGTTCATGCGTGTGTGCTTGAGTGGTTCAGTGCGTGTGCACTTACGTGCATCTGTGCGTGCGTACTTACGTGCATCTGTGCGTGCTTGCCTGCTTGCGTATGTACGTGCGTGCGTGCATGAATCTATCTATGAGTTAGTGCGTGCGTGTGTCAGTGTGTGCATGCATCCGCCTGTGTCTACGTGTGTTCGTCCATGTGTCCATCCATGTGTGTGAGCGTCCATCTGTTTGTGTGAGCGTTCGTTCGTGTGTGTGTGTGTGTGTGTTTGTCCTTACATTACTGTACGTATACGTGTGTGTGTATGTGTGTATTTATGGGTGATAGCGTTTGTGCGTGCATGCGTCTATCCGTGTATGCGTCTATCCGTGTATGCGTCTATGCATCCGTGAGTGCTTACTTGAGTGCGTTTGTACGTGTGTACTTGCATCCTTCTGTAAGTTAGTACGTGTGTGTGCATCTATGTGCGCGTACATACGTGCATCTGTGTGCGCGTACATCCATCCGTGTGTGCTAGAGTCCATCCATGTGTATGTGCATCCGTCCATATGTGTGTTCGTGCCTCCTTGCATATGTCTATGTGTGCATCCGTGCGTGCGTGCGTGCATGCATGCATGCTTGCGTGTGTATGGTTATCTATACGTTCGTGTGTACGTGCGTGCATCCATCCATGTGTGGATCGTCTGTCGGTGTGTGAGTGCGTCCGTGCCTGCTTACAAACGTTTGTTTCTCCGTGAGTGCATTTGTGCATCCATAAGTGAGTAAGTGCGTGTGTGCGTTCGTGCATGTGTGTATGTGTGCATGCATGCACATAGCCGTGCGTGCATCCGTGAGAGTGTGCATTCGTGCAAGAGTGCATGGTGCGTGTGTTCGGGCATTCATTCGTGCATTTGTACATTTGTCTACACTTTCGTCCACCAATCCGTACGTGCGTTTATTCTTACGAGCTTATGCGCATATGTACAAGCGTGTGTGCACGTGTGTGTGCATCCGTCCTTGAATTTGTGCATCTGTGCATGCGTTTGACCATCCATGTGTGTGACCATCCGTCCTTGTGCACGAACGTTTGTACGTGCCTGCAACTGTCCATGCGTGCATGTGTGCATCTGTGCATCTGTACATTTGTGCGTGCGTTTGTGCGTGCATTTGTGCATGCATTCTTGTGCGTGTGCGTACTTGAGTTTGTGCTTGCATTCGTGTGCATGTGCATTCGTGCATGTGTGCGTCCGTACGTTCATCCTTGAATCTGTGCGTGTGTGCTTGCGTACATGTGTGTGTTCATGCATTCATCCATACCTGTGTACGAGCATCCATCCGTATGTGTAAGCATTCGTCCGTGTGTGCGACTGTCCGTACATACGGGCGTTCATGCATGCATGTGTGCATGCTTCCATGTGTGCTTGCGTGCGTGCGTGTATGCTTCCGTACATGCATGTGTGAATATGTACAAGTGTACGTGTGTACGTGTGTGCTTGCTTCCGTACATGTGTTCGTGTGAGCGTGCGTAGGTCCATCAGTGCGATTGTCCTAGCATGCGTGCGAGAGTTCTTGTGTGTGTTCCTACATCCGAGCGTGCATCCGTTCATCCGAGTGTGTATGCTTCTGTGAGTGCGTGCGTGCATGCGTTTGTGCATCCATATGTGCGTGCGTGCGTGCATCCATCCATGCATCCATGTGTGTGTGCATCCGTCTATGCATATGTATGTGTGTGCGTACATGCGTCCGTACGTCAGTCCATGCATGTGTCTGTGCATACATGCGTACATGCCTGCGTGCATGTGTGAATACGTGCATCTTTGCGTGCATGCGTGCTTGCATTCACACGTGCATGCGTGCTTCTGCACGTCTATCTGTGCATGCATGTGCAAAATATTAAAAATATATATATATTTACCAAAATATTAAATCTTAAAGTGTAATAAAAAATTGTATACAAATAATTCTTTAAAAAAATAGATTAAAAAATTTCCTCTTACTGTCATGGAATAATTCAGAAAAAAAATATTGAAATGGAAAAGGATATATTATGAAGCATTTCCCATAATTAGCTCATATGTCTAATGTCTTTTGTACATAGAGTTAAAAGGACTTAACGAGTCTGTTTGGTTGGACTTTTGAAAAACCTTTATTTGTAAAATATCTACTTATGGTAAATTTATAAGAAAAATATATAAAATTGTTTTATTGGTATAATTTTTTTTATTAAAAAATATATATTTGGAAAAACTATTTCCTATAAACTTTTACATAGTAAAGGTTTAAACTCTACTAGCTTTTACTGAATTTAAAATAAAAAACCTTCCAACTAACCAACTCAACAAAACTCAAATATAAGTGGGTGGAGCTTTTAAGGTAATAGAAAAGCTCAACCAAAGAATCACCGATTAATTTATTGCTAATTACTTTTATAATTATGTATTAGGTTTGAATTTAAATTCTCATCACAGAATTTAAGATAGGGAAGAGTTTAATTTATCAATAATATTGTTTAATATAGTCAAAATATAACTTAAATGATATGATAAGTGATTTTTTCTTTTTTAATGACAAATTATTTGAGATTGACTTTTATCTTGAGATTGACTTTTATACAAATATCTTAGATTGTGCAGCAATACTTTATGATTTTTTTTGCTAATATTTTAGATCATACAGTATTACTCTACAAGGAATATACAACCGAATAATCAACCTAATCATGTCAAGATGATTAACCCAAGCTAAAATAAATGTTTTTTTTAATAAATTGTGTTATAAAACCCGCTAATAGTTGAATTGACCATGATTAGCTGGGTTGCATTTAGGACAAGGAAATGTCAAACATAATTAACAATAATATTACAATATTTTATACTGCACATATAATCACAAACCATTAACTTCGTTCTAAACCCAACAAATCTTGCAGTATTGCCGGTTGAATCACGTGATCATGACAACTGTAATTAAAATCTAGAATAATAATAAAAAAATGTAATATTAGATGTTTTAAAAAAAAATTAAAATTTTATTTCAAATGATATGGCATATAAGATGTCAATATTACATCAATATTACATCACTTGTTATATGATCTCAAGATTTATAAAAAGTTAACCCTTTAGATTAAAATAAAAAATGAGACTTCTCGTTTTACTCCATTAAAAATGGATATATTAGTCGACGTTTAAAATTAACTTTCATTGAAATTCTAGAATGACATCAAGTTTCGCATTTTGATTAAGTCAGCCAAAACCCCATGTTAAGTCAACCAATCCTGTATTAGAGAGCCAGTAAACAAAGAAATCATCTGTTTTTCATACGTAGTGCATTGCAGTGAAGATTTCGTTTCAGACTTGTTCAAAGTCAAGCTCCACTTATAAGACTTGGCTACTTTATACCGATAATGAAAGCCGTTTACACTTGCTTCTCCATAGGTTCATAAATTTGCCACGCTAGCTAGCTCAATCGCTCAATCATCATCCATTGTTAGCTGCTATGGCGCCGCACTTTGTTTTGATCCCATTGATGGCTCAGGGTCACATGATCCCAATGATAGATATGGCAAGGCTTTTCGCGGAGCAAGGAGTGATTGTCAGCTTGGTTACTACTCCTCACAACGCTTCAAGATTCGAGACAACCATTCATCGATCTAACAAGCAATATGATGATGATCAGTTGCCGAATATTCAGCTTGTACGATTCCCATTTCCATGCAACCAAGTAGGGCTTCCTGCAGGTCAGTAACGAAGCTATGAAGAGGCCTGAAAGGGTCATGGCCCCTACAGACTCTTGAAAATTTTCCTGATAGTCCTTGTAATTAGTTTTTTTTTTTTTTTTCTATTTGCTTACCATAAAATGAAAATTCTATAGTTTGGACCCTTCAGACTTCGTTAAATTTGAAATTCTGGTTTCAACAATGTTACAGGATATGAGAATCTTGACACACTCCCTTCACGAGACCTATTGAAAAAATTTTATAATGCACTTGATATGCTACAAGAACCATTGGAAGAGTTTCTTGAGAAAGCAAATCCACCTCCAAGCTGTATAATTTCGGACAAGTGCCTCTCTTGGACATCCAAAGTAGCCCAAAAGTTCAAGATTCCAAGGCTTGTCTTTCACGGCATGTGTTGCTTCTCCTTGTTAAGCTCTCATAATGTAATGCTTTACAATGCTCACAATTCGGTGACTTCAGATTCTGAGCCATTTTTGGTTCCAGGGTTACCACAAAGAATTGAAGTCACAAAGGCACAGCTTCCAGGAACATTTGTGAGTCTATCCGATTTAGATGATGTTCGTAACAAGATGCGCGAGGCTGAATTATCAGCGTACGGTGTTGTGGTAAATAGTTTCGATGAATTGGAACATGGTTGTGCTGAGGAGTACGAGAAATCAATTGAGAAAAAAGTCTGGTGTATCGGTCCGGTTTCATTATGCAATAAGAAATATGAAGACAAGTTTGAGAGAGGAAATAGAGCTTCCATTGATGAAAAAAATTGCTTGGAATGGCTCAATTCAAAGAAAGAAAGGTCAGTAATATACGCATGTCTCGGCAGTCTATGCCGTTTGGTTGTAGCACAATTGATTGAACTTGGGTTAGCTTTAGAAGCGTCAAACAAGCCATTTATATGGGTTGTCAAAACAGGAGATCAAAACTCTTCTAAAGAGTTAGAAAAATGGCTCAAAGAGGAGAGATTTGAAGAAAGAACCAAAGGTAGAGGACTTGTTATAAACGGTTGGGCCCCACAAGTTTTTATCTTGTCACACAAGGCAATTGGGGGTTTTTTGACTCACTGTGGTTGGAACTCAACTATAGAAGCCGTGTGTTGTGGGCTGCCAATGCTAACATGGCCACTATTTGCTGAACAGTTCTTCAATGAAAAGCTTATTGTGGAGGTTTTGAAGATCGGAGTTCAAGTCGGGGTTGATATTCCAGTAAGGTGGGGCGAGGAAGAGAGAGTCGGAGTTGCGGTGAAGAGAGATGAAATAGAGAAGGCTGTGAACATGCTGATGGATGGAGGAGAGGAAGGTGAGAAGAGAATAGAGAGAGCAAGAGAACTTGAAGTGAAGGCAAGACAGGCCATGGATAAAGATGGATCTTCATATATAAATATGTCAGTCTTAATTCAAGATATAGTGAGTGTTGACGATGATTTTTGGATTAAGTTTAATTGATCACTCGTCGAACAAGTGAATGTGAATAAATAATCAAATTATGAATCGAAATAAATAAAAAACAAACAAGGCACAAGATTTTAAGTGGTAAAACCCCAAGGCGGGAAAACATCCACGGTTGTCGGCAACGACAAGAAGAATTCACTATGTCTTTAATAATTATACACTCAAAATCTCTTGCACTCTTGTAAGCTTAATTGGCGTTCACCCTTTTATGGGTGTAATTAGGGCTTATTTATACATGTATAGAACCCTAATTTCTTAATGTACAAGTAAGGAAAGTTTTCGTAGTTAAACGAAACTCTAACTTATTGGAGTCGTGTTATCTTTCTTTCTTGTTTTACATTGGTTGTATTTCGACTGTATTAGATCTATTGCCTAATCTGAGCTTTGATATCTATAAGAAAATTTACTTACTCATTAAAGTATACTTATAGACACCTTATTTAAGTAGAGGTCATTATCTGCGTGTTTGAGTCGTAACTTCATTAAATCTGAATGTCGTCCACGTTTCACACAGCCGACCACCTGTCAACCCGACCAAATTTATTTTCCCCGATCAACAGTTTTACCCGATCACAACCTTTCCCCGACCGTCTTGACAATCTCGATCAGGTCTTCTTATTCGATCGTTTGCGTTATCTTGGCCAAGGGTGATGGGTTTTCTTTGGTCAACTTGGGTTGGTTCGATCTAGTTGACTTTTGGTGACGAGACACCCTCGACTTTTATCTTCTGCTCAGCGAAGTGTGTTTAATTTGTTCTTTTTTCCTTATCCTATAGCTCATTAATTCACATTAAATGTTTAATAGCTAAGCGTTAACCTCAATCACATCCGTTTCGGCTAATGCAATCATTTGGCCATTTTTCGAATTTCGAACAGTGTTAATTTTTGGGTTTCGTGCTCCTGCTCCTACTCTCACTCTCATATGTTACGCCTGGAGACGTTTGCGTGATCTGATGACATCACCTGCTCCTATATATAATTTTAAACTCTTCATTTGGCTCTCACGACTTCATAACTTCTTCCACAAAAACCCTAATATTTTCTTCTTCTCCAAATCTCAAGCTCTTCTTTGTTCCGTTCTTTTTCTACCAACAGTTCATGTTTCGTTGCTTTCACTGATATTCCAGGTATGGATCTCACTCTCTGTTATCAATATTTTGAACTTCTTATGTACGGCATCAAGGATGGCGAAAAAGAGAATATCGCTAGGCTTGAATCTATACTTTGGGGTCACTTTTGCGCATATACTATTTCGTTTCAACTTGTTGCTTTAGATATATATTACTCGGTTGCCCGCCCTGGATTTGTTCCTTCGCTGCTAACCCTTCTGCTTCTGTATCTGTTGGTATTTTCCCAAATATATTGAGGACAGCCAGTTCGAGACAAGCCACCAAAGCTTCGCTCAAGGAAACTACCTGTTCTGCGAGCGATTTGAAGATAATCTCTTAAAAGTTAAAGATGAAAGAAGTCTCGAGAGAACGACGGACACACATGCTAAAGTTCACTGCAGATCACCCGTGTGCCTTTGATTACGAAATAAACATGGTGACTAATGATGAACTTGAGAAATTTAGGGATCGGTTTGACTTTTCAGATTCGGTGTAACTTATTTACAGTGGTGAGCGTGCTGTATGGAATCCTCCTTCTGGTGCAGTTGCTATTTATGGGGCCATGTTTTCCTTCGGAGTCACCATCCCCATTCAACCCTTCATTGCTCGATTTCTGGTAGATACGGGCATTGCTCCTTCTCAACTGACCCCTAACTCATACCGGTGTTGATCAGCTTGTGGCATCTGTGGAAAAAGATCAGGACCAAGAACCCCCCGACCCCCCAGGAGATACGCAACTTTTATACTCTTGACCGATTAGACATAGGAGGCACCTTCTATATGCAGTCAACCTCCTCGAGCAGCTAGATTCTCCATGGTTTCGACGGTAAACTTGCCTCACCCATTCATAAGGACCACAAGGGCTTTATCTGGAGTTTCCCTTCTTCGAACAAATATTGGAAAAACAGTTGATTCTTAGTCAGTGGTGATTAGGGCGATACCGTGGTGCCTGATCCTAACCAATGGCTAATCAGGAGCAGTGTCCCGAGGCATTTTTACATCCCTGAACTATGGAGTAAGATTATGCCTATGATGACTCGGGACCACGCTAATAGGGTTGCCAAGGTAGACATGCCGGGGGTTCATTTCAAACCAGTGAACCAAACCAGAACCGACATTGAAGAAATCGTAACCGATCCGATGTTTGAGGTTCCGAATCCAAATCAAAACCAGACCGGAATCGCTACAGTATACGGTTCCGGTTTCGATTCCTGTTTTGGTGGAACTGTCCGGTTCGAACTGACTGGAATCAATGGTTTCGATCCGATTCGAACCGGACGGTTCCACCAAAACATAATTTAAAAAAAAAAAAAATTGGGTCAGCTGTCCGTTGGGCTCCCAACGTTCAATTTCGATGAAAGGTGTTCAATTTCGATGGCAAGTGGAAGTGGAAGTCGTGATGGCCCTAGGCGTTCAATTTCGATGAAAGGTAAGGGTCGAATGACCGATAATCTCGATTCTGATGATAAGGTCTATCACGAATATCTACAACGCCAAGTCTATACTGAAGACTTAGGTCTAAACCCCTATCAATCTCATCCTCTTTTAATAATTTCTAAACCCGATCCAGATCGACCCAATTCTATCCCCAATTTCACAAGCCAATCAGAAAATATACCTGAAGAACATCCTGCAGATTTTGAATTTCATCCGCCTTCGCAAGAGAATGTATTGAAGAAGGTTAAATCTAATCTCTTCGTACACCATATGAAGAAAGTTACGCAAGACAATGGAACCATTAAAGTAGTTTACACTTACTGCAAAAAAAATATTTAAGTGGAACAAATCTGGAGGATATGGCATATATCGGAAACATATAACGAACATTCATCCAGAAGTAGAGGCTTTATCGAGTTCACAATCTCAAATTGCCAGGTACGCTACACCTAACCACCAATTATTTAAATATAGTGATGAAAACAATAGAGAAGAAGTAGCTAGAATGGTTGCAACAGAACACTTGCCATTTAGTATTGGTGAAAAGGTTAGTTTTATTAAATATTGTAAACGAGCATTAAATCCCGCTGCATGTCATGTTCCAAGAGTCATGCTCATAGAAACATTTAAAAAAATTATGACAGAGAAAAAAGAAAGTTGGGAAAATATTTTAAAAAATATAATGGTCGTGTTCCGTATGTGCCGACATATGGAGTGACCATTGGAGAATGCATTCATATTGTAGTGTCACTTGCCATTATATGGATAATGCATGAACTCTCCAAAAACAAATTCTTGCATTTACAGTTTTTGATGAGAAACACACTGCTGCTAATATTTTTAGATATCTTAGAAATGTTTTTACAAAGTATAATATTGAAAACAAAATTTTTGCAATTGGTTTTTATAATGCTTCTAACAATATTGTTGTTGTTCCTGCTTTAATTGAGTTATGCAAACCTTATCTTGGTGGTAAAAAAATTCATCAATGATGTGCATTCCATGTGTTAAATTTATGTGTTCAAAAATGATTACAAACTCTTCAACAGTTTATTCAACCTATTAAGGATGCCCTCTATTATTAGTAGAGAAATCCTTCTGTAAAGAAAGCATGGGCAACATGTTGTAAACAAAATGGTAGGCGTATAGTTAGATTTCATCGTGATATTCCAACACGTTGGAATTCTACATATAAATTGCTTGCTAGAAGTTATGATTATAGAGATTTATTAGTTACTTTTATTCAATATAATGTTAGTCACATTAATCTTTATCAAAGCAATTGTGATGTTTGTAACAATGTTTGTTGTTTGTTAAAAGTCTTTAATAATGCTACTAACAATTTATCTGGTGTTTATTATCCTAAAACAAATTTATTTATTATTGAGAGTCTTAATATTGTCGGTGTCTTAGCTCATTGTGAAACTGACCCACAACTGATAGAGTCCGTTACTACTATAAAGGCTAAATGGTTAGAATATTATAAGGAGTTTTCAAATATTTATTTGATTGCCATATGTTTTAATCCATGTTGTAGATTAGAAAGTTTGTCTTATTATCTTCCGAACAAAGTTTAAAAATAGAGTATGATGTTGATAAGTTTTGTGATAGAGTTAAGACATTATTGTATGAGTTATATGATGAATAACTTATAGTTTTTGGTCCATCATTGAACATAGATGTTCCACAAACTCAAAATGTATCTTAGTCCTCATCATCCTCTGGATTTATAAGTTTAGGGTATAATCTGTTATCCAAAAAAGCCAAAAAGTTACGAGGTTCTTCTTCATCAAGCTCCAACACGTATTTCGAGCATGAATCTTATCTAGGTACCTCTTTTGAGTTTATAGAAGACACTCAAGATAAAAAATTTGATATCCTACACTAGTGAAAGGAGCATGAAAAGTACTTTCCAATCTTGGCTATGATAGCCAAACAAATTTTTCAACACCAATTTCTGCGGTAGCGGTGGAACAACAATTCAGTATCGGTGGAAATATTTTAGACTCGAAACGTTCGCTTTTAAGTCCAAAATCAATTCTGATACAAAATTGTGTAAATGATTAGACGAAGATAGAATATAAACAAAAAGAAATCGATAAGGAGGAACCCTACGATTTCTTCAAATGTGATCAACCTGACGCCGGAAGTGGAACGGATGATCAAAACAATGTTTAGTCCATGTCTCGACGTCATCACCCAACTGGACAACTTGTAATAAAAGGTAAAAGAACTACGTGGTATTTGATTTCTCTAAAAGTCTAATCCCGAAGAGGATACGTAGGCAACTGAATCGTGGTAAAAATTAAGTGCAAGGCCAAATTTTCATTTATTTAGTTTTATTTTAACTTGTTAATTTGCTATTTACTTTAGTTCAAAATAAATTTAGGCGACCCAATAATATACATTTACAATTTTACCTTTACATGTGTAATATTTTTTATTGAACGGAAAAAGAAAAAAAACGGACTGTCAGAACCGTAGAAACCGGACCAGAACCATCGGTTCTGGTTCTGGTAGAGATGCACTTTTGGGGAATGGGGATGGATATAGGTCCCCCCCCCCAATCACCATCCCCATCCCCACTTCCCAGACCCTTCCCCCATCCCCCCTCCATTTCTCCATTTGATCAAAAAGGGGATGGGGAATTTTGGGGGAGGTATATCAATCTCCATCCCCATCCCCATCCCCATCCCCAGTTCCCTATTTTCTCCATTTTTCCCTATTTTTCCACATCTCACCGTTTCCCCCATTTCCCAGTTTCCACATTTAACAAAAACTTACAAATTAAACTTAAAAAAACAAATATTTCATTACAAATACAAAATAAAATCCATTAATGTATTACAAATACAAAATAAAGTGTTTCAAATAATTCAAAGTTTAAAACTAAACCATCTTCATATGTGAAGCAATACAAATTGTTTTTTAACAAAAAAGCTTTACATAATAGATAATGTAAAGAGATTAACAAACAATTCATTGTAAGTACTTTGAAAAATCTCTATATTTAGGTTTTAAAGGTAAAAAGAGTAAATGTGTTTATATATCTAAGGTTTCAAAGAATAAAAATTAAAAATAAATAATATATTATAATTATATTTATATATGTTTGGGGAAAATGGGGAAATGGGAAAATGGGGATTGGGAGGGTCTCTTCCCTATTGTTCCCAAAAAAAATTACCCAAATGGGGATGGGGGTGTGGGGATTTAGTGTCTCGGGGAAAAGTGTGCATCTCTAGGTTCAGGTTCCCCTAAAATCGGAACCGCCGGCTTCGAATTAGAATCGGGCTAGAATCAAACCAGAACCGAAACCGGTGACATGTCTTTGTCAAGGTGGCTTAGACTTACTAGAAGATCAGGGACCGCCATAATCTATACACGGAGAAAAAGCTGATCGAGTTGAAACTTTTTCCAGCTATCTCAGCTCGATACAAGCGTTGTAAGTCCTGATCCTGATATCGTTTATCTTTTGTAGTGTGTATTTATTCTTATTGCATTTCACTGAGTTTTCTTTTCAGTGTATGAGATGGACATTGTTGCTGGTGAGCAACCCGAGAAGGCCAAAAATTTGGGCCAGGTTAGTAGGAAAATGGTCATAGATCAGATGGCTCATGGAATTGCTCCCTCCGAACACGACTTAGATGAGCATATATATATAAGTCTGATCATGGCACTTTGGCGGCTCCTGTTGGATAGGCTGAAGAGAGCGGTTGTGATGCTCATCCTCCCCGAAATAGTAGAAGAGTGTTGCGTAGAGATAGGTCTGCCCGAGCGCTGTCTACTCAAAAGGGATCTAACCGAGATAGGTCCAGTAGGGAGAGATCTAGCAAAGATAAGCCCATCAGGGGGAGATCCAATAAAGAATAATCTGGTGGAGAGGTTCCTAGTGGCAAAGTGGTCAAGACTGTAGAGGGATCCTCCGCCCTAAGGTCATCCGTAAATGAATAGAGGCTCCATTTGTTACTGATGTGGTGCCCTCCCAGTCAAGGATTGACCCTATTATCCTGGATGAGGAAGATGAGGATGACTAGGAGACCCTGACTGACTTAATTTTACGGGAGCAATGGTTGAAGAAAATAGGCAATCGATCATCTACAGTATCTGCTCCTCTCCCACCTGTTTTGGCCAAGACAGATTAGACTTCTATGGCAAACACTGGTGAAATGACCGGATCGTAATCGAAAACACCATCCTCTCATCATGGGTATTCCCAGGTTCAAGCTGATCATTTTTCTAATCAAGCTACTTATGATCTGCCCACACAGCGCTTAGGGAAGACCCTAGCAGTTTTCCGTTAAACGTCAGGTAGTTTTCATTAACTCTGACTCTGATGATGGTAAGAGCAATTAAGAGGAGCAGTTCATTGATGAGGAAATGCTTGATGTCATGGAAAAGCAAGCCCTTCTTCTAGTATTTAAGTCAAGGTCAGGTGCAGTCGTCAAGCTTGATGGGGATGTAGGGACAAGCCAATTTGGGGATGCTCCCACTAGCACACCTCATGCGTCCCTTCCTCAAGATGGTGTTAGTGAAGGTCAAACCCCTAAAAAGCGGGGGTTAGAGATGCCCTCAACTATCCTTAGGCTGGAGAGGGTGTTGGAATTTCAAATGTGTAAAGTATTACGAACCCTACCCTTCCAGCAGTACCTCTAACCACCTTCACTTGTAGTCATGATGGGTCCACTTCTTCAACTTCCACAAATGTTCCAATTTATAGGTCTTCCTCGACTCCCTAGTTCGAGTGGCGCTCTTGCTGACCCTCTTTCCTCGCTCTAAATTGTATCAGCTGGCGAGAGGTATATTGGTGACTGGTACTGGAGGGAAGACAGAGTTGCTAGTCTCTCCAAGTGAATCTGTTTGATCTTCAATAATGGAGTTTTTGTAAGTGCTTCCTGTGTTACCTTTCACCTGTGTGTGTACTAGTGTTCTTAGTTTGACTTCCCTTTTTTTAGGCGGTGGATGAGCTGACATGAGCCTTAGCTAACCAGAAAAAGCAGGTTGTGAAGATATCTCAATTGAAGAGAGCTCTTACTGAACAGGATGACACTCTATAGTCCTTCTCTGTTAGTGCATCCAAAGTTAGGCAGCACAAGGAAGACTCATGCTACGAATGAGGTTTCTCAGAGAAAAACTATTGTCGATGTTTAGGACAGAGCCTCCGTAGTTGAGATGACTCTCAGGGAACTCACTACGAGGAACGTTGAACTAGAAAAACAGGTCGTAAGGGCAGAGTTACGAAATGCTGAGCTTGAGTCGAGGGCCATCCTAGTTGAAACGACAACAATAAACTCAAGGAAAGACCCGGATTGCCCAAGACACCCTTACCTCTATTCAAAAAGTCATGTCGGAGACGCAGCAGGCATCTGAGGATGCTCGAATCCACTATGAGCACCTGGTAAAGGATCTAGAACAACAATAAGTTAGTATGGAGGTGTTTTTCCAGAAGGCCAGACCACCCTTAAATTCTAGAATATGGACCGCCACAAAAGGTCTCCAGCCTTCGATGCTGTCATGCTGAGAGAATTTGAAAGAGGGTTGGCCACTGCTTGAGTGTTCTTTGGTGGCAATGAGAGGTTCACGGGGGAGGCTCATCGAAAATTGGATAGGACAATCAAGAGGCATAAAAATGAGTCCTTGGAAGCCATTAAGAATCAAAGGATTATGTGAAGGGCCTATTGCAGATCCATCAGGAAAGACCCTCACCCTATGCACCTGAAGCTTCCCTTAAATTCTTCTCTAGTGGTCTTCCATGTCGGTGAAGAGAGGGACGTCTTAACAAAGGGAATTGATTTTGGCCCCTTGCCAAGCATAAATTATTCTCCATTTATGGCTGACGACCCAGAGGACGACATCACCTAGCCAGACTTCGGAGACCTGACCAAGGATTACGGGGGTGATGACCTTCCTCCCAGTAGATTCGGACCTGGAGAGGTCATTCAAGCACTTTGGATGCTTGACCCTTTGGCCCTGCTCTCTGTCTATGTTGTTCATGTAACCATAATTTTGTAATCTTTTGATTTTATGATATGAATGATACCATTATTTACCTTTATGGTGTTTGTACTTAGACAAGTAACTTAGCATGCCTTAAATGTTTTGTTGTATTGATCTGGAATACTCGGGGGCTTAAGCTAAATCGAGTGACTAGCTAAAAACTGAGCAATCTGCGAACGGTTAGAGTTGTTTGCTAACTTAAACTACGCACATTATACTATACCAAGCTAACTATCTCTGTTATAACTAGATACTTGCATATGGCAAGGATCATTTCGTAACTTAATCGCCCGTCTGCCGTCATACTGAATCGAATGGCCCATATTTGACCTAATAGTTTATGCCTGGTCGGGTTTGTTTAGCAACATTGGCTATTTTTCTAACTGCAATAGGCGATACAGTTGTAGCATGACTGATTTGTCTTTACCTCGTGTTACATAGCTTAAATCATATGTTAGTTGTCATGTTGAAATCGAACGGTCTACTTTTGACCGAGTGTTTTTATTAGCGGTCTTAATCATGAATTGGCTTGAACTATGTGTGTTGCCTTACATCGAGTTGACTGACTCAATATAGACCACATTAACACATTCGGTTGTGACCGATTCTTGATTAGTTGTTTGTTTTTTAGTCATTCTCAATTTGGATACATCATCCTTAACCAAGTAGCCTTAGCATGGCCAGGATTGTTTTTCAATTTAAACTATATTAATTTATTGTCCCACTATCGACCAAGTAACTATTCGTGACGGGGTTTGTTGTGACCCCTTTTTAGGCAGTGTCAACTAGACTATTTATGTTGGCCCGATCGATTACTTTAACCCCCGACCGATTTGTTGCTTTTATTCTTTTGTCAAGTAGTGTTCCTTTATAGACCATTTACATGGTATCTAGTTTATAGACGCTTATCTTTTATCCGTCAACTAAGTCATTGGGACGTTTCCCATTAGTCTGTTGATTAAGATTCGTTGCAATGGAGTGGCTTATATCATAATATCTTTACAAACGCCTAAATTTTATTAGCAATTGTTTCTAGCATAGATATTTCACTCCCCATTCAACTATTGGTGCATCCCGGCAGATTCTTATGGCCTAAAGGTGCCCTAACAATGTTTCATTGCACCCAGTTAATTTTGGTGAGTGTACACTGCCTTTCCGACATGTGTTTTCGGCCCACTCACTGAGCCTCATGGGTGCTCCTATTGAGACTGAGCGATTTCTAGGTGCCCCGAGATTGCTTTTGTAAATGAAAACAAATTTAGAACACCTTTCTTAACTTCTTGAAATTGTTCCCCCAAGAGGATTTTTATTGAATGCTAAAAAAGAAACATCAACAGATTAACTAACAAGGCAAAATTATTTTTAAGCTAAATAGGCAAACTTAGTTCTAAAAAGATATATTAAAAATGAGAAATGCATTAGGGTAGAAAATCTTTAGGTACTGAGCATTGCATGGCCTAGGCAACTGGCTCCCCCTCTAGTAAGGTAAGGTGGTATGCTCTAAGACCAGACAATCCGAACACTTGGTACGGTCCTTCCCATTTATCCGCCAGTATTGCAATTGATTTCTTCCTCATATTGGGCAACACCTTCCTCAAAACTAGATCTCCGAGTTGAAATCTCCTGACTCAGACATGTAAGTTGTAATATCTGGTTGCTCTTTGCTAATAGGCAGTGTTCCTTATCCTCGACAGGTCCCTTTTCTCCTCCAACTCGTCTAAATTCTATTCTAACATTTCCATATTTATCTCAGGATAAAGGAATTGTACCATTGGTGAATTATGAATTACTTCAACCAGAATTACTGCCTCAGTCCTGAATTCTAGTGAATATAGGGTCTCTCCTATCGAAGTCCTCTCAGTTGTCTGGTATGCCCACAAGACTTCATGTAGCTTGTCTGCCCAATTCCCTTTCTTATCATTCAGCTTTGCCTTTAGGGTATGCTTAATTATCTTGTTTACTGCTTCCGTATGGCCATTGGCCTGAGGATGGACTGGTGTGGTATAATAATTCTTTATGCTGAAGTCCTGACACATATTCCTGAAGTTGTCACTGTCAAACTGGGTCCCATTGTCTGTGATTATTGTGTCCGGGATTCCAAATCGGTAAATGATATTCTTTTTCACGAAACTGGTCGTGTTAACTTCGGTTATATGCACCAGTGCTTCTGCCTCTACCCACTTTGTGAAGTAATATATAGTCACAATGGCATGCTTTGCTCCTTCTTTGGTTGATGTCTACATTGAGCCAATCAGATTTATCCCCCACAAGGCAAACAGACATGGTGATGTCAAGTTCTTCAACTGCTCGGGGGATTCTTGATGTCAGTGACTACCCTCTGACAGCTACGACACTGTTTCGTGACTCCCTGAGCGCGCCTTGGAATAGGGGTTAGCTAGAAGAAGCCCTGTTTGCGAGTTTTGTGCGCTAGACTTTTACCCCCAGAGTGATTCCCACACACATCTCTATGGATACTTTCAAATATTTGTCTACCTTTCGTTAGGAAAACACACTTCTGTAAGGCTTTTGAAAATCCTCTCATTTATAATTCTCCTACAACTACTGAGTATATAGTGGCTTTGTATTTGAGACGTTTTACCTCAGACACCTCTTCGGGAGTGTTCCATCTTCTAGCTATTTCCTGATCGGGGTTATCCAGCTAGCTTATTTTTTTTCGATCACTCCTACTTCTGATACTTTCTCTTCATCTTCGATGCTTGGTCTTTTGAGGTGAGCAACTGGGATAGTCTTTGACCATATGCTGATAGTTGTTAACGCCAATTTTAATAAAGAGTATGTCTTCTCATTCTTTTCCCTCGGGATCTGAGTAATCCTATAGACCTTGAACCTCCTAAGTAGTATCCTGGCTATCCCAAGATAAGCATCCATGTTACGCTGTCTTTGGCCTGATACTTATCCAAGATTTGGTTCACTACTATCTGCGAGTCGCTGAATATCTCCACCTCATTTGCCCACAGTGTCGTGCAAACCCTAAGTTCTACCAGAAGTGTCTCATACTCGGTCATGTTGTTAGTGGCTTCGAAGTCAAACCGTAAGACACATTCTACCTGATTACCTTATGGATTGGATATCACTATGCCGACCTCTCT
Organism: Dipteronia dyeriana; assembly: GCA_032871835.1. Lineage (NCBI taxonomy): Eukaryota > Viridiplantae > Streptophyta > Magnoliopsida > Sapindales > Sapindaceae > Dipteronia > Dipteronia dyeriana. The sequence goes on from CM065297.1 coordinate 19,867,468, forward strand.
TCCGTACGTCTACATAAAGTTTCTAGATAAATTCTTTCTTCTCTTTCATCTTCTTGATCACCTTGTCGTTTGGTTCAGCGAACTCGATGATTAGGTCTGCTATAACTTGCCCCTTAATTACGGCTCTTGGCAAATATGCTATGTCAAACACACTCAACTCCACTGCCCATTTTTTAACCTCTCAAACACCTTAGGTTTTGAAAGAATCTGCTTCAGTGGGCAGTCCGTGTAGACCTCGATCTTATGAGCTTGAAAATAAGGTATTTACTTTCTTGCTATTGTTACTAGTGTTAATGCCATCTGCTCGGCTAGCAAGTATCTTGTTTCGGCTGGTAGTAAAGCTTTACTTGTGTAATTCACCGGGTTTTGTACTCTTTTGTCCACTCTTGAGAACTTTTCATAACATCTTCCCCAGCTTTTGTTGAAAACTTTACTGTCAGGGGCATAACTAGCAATCACAGCTTTCGACTTGTTTATGAAAGGTCTGCCCAGCAAGGCATTGTACGGCCAGGTTTTCCATGTTCATGATCACAAAATCCAACAACACTATCTTAGTGCAGGGAAATCTCCCAATCTCTACAGGCAGCTTCACTGTTCCCAGCGATCTTACTTCTATTCCCCCAAAGCCTCTCAATGGGACTTTGATCGGCCGGAGGTATTTTCTTTATAATCCGAGCTGATCGAACACTTCCACTCTCAAGATATCTGTTGAGCTCCCATTGTCTATCAGCACTCTTCACACTACCCTTTGACCCACACAAACCGTTACAACAGTCACATCGTTTGGTCTTACCTCCAATCCATGTGTGTTTACCTCAGTGAAGACAATCGGGTCTCATCCTTGCTTGAACTTTTTCTGATCGTTGCCCAATAGGTTTATTTCTAGATTCCTCTGACCGTCTATTATTTCTCCCACTATGGTCATTCTCTCTCGACTGCTTCCCCCAGTGTGTGATCCACCAAAGATGGTGTTGATTGCCCCATTATCTGAATTTCTTCTTAGGATCCTTTTGGCTCTATCGGGCTCTTCCTTTAAGGTTTCCTTATATTGGCCATCCCCACTTCTAAGGACCATATCCTTGAGATTCCCCTCTCTGATTAGCTTTTAGATGTAATCCCTCAACTGATAACATTTAGAGGTTTCATGGTCATGTTTCTGGTGAAATCTGTAATATTTGGAGGCATCTCTCCTTGTAAAGCTCGACTGTCTCGGGGGCTTTTTGTACAAATTCTTTTCTTCTATCACATTCAAGATCTCCCCTTATCTTCTAGCCAATAGGGTATAATTGGTGTATTTCATTTTAAAGTGCTTGCCACCTTTATCGTCATCCTTGCGTCCATCCTTACCATTTCCCCCGTTACTTTTCTAGTCTCCTTTACCATTATTCTTCTAGTTGTTGGCTGCTCTCGGGCCGACCCCTATGTATAAGTTCTCCACCATAGGCTATTTGTTCCTCCTCTGCTATGGCGTATCTTCTGACATAATCTACCATGCTTGCATACGTGGTCGACATCTTCTTTCTCAGGCTTAGTGTCATGTGGCTATGCTACAGACAGTTAATAAATACGGATACTATTGTGTCATCATTAGGATCATGTACCTCTGACACTTCTTGTGAGAACCTAGTTAGGTAATCCTTTAACTTCTCAACCTTCCTTTGTTTTAAGGTTGACAAGGCTGATATGGATTTTATTCACTGGATATTTCTCATGAACTATCTGGTAAAAGATTGCATTAGTTCCTCGAAGTTCCTAATGGATCTTGCTGAAAGTCCTCCAAACCACCTAGATCCGTAATCTTCTAAAGTCGGTGGGAACATCCGACACATAAGAGCATCATCATAATCATATTATGCCATTGCGCTCTAGTACCTCCTGACATGCTCATGTGGGTCAGTATTGGCCTTGAATTGTTCCATATGTGGCATCTTGAATTTATACGAAAAATGGGTCTGCCTTATGGACTCAGCAAATGGACTTCTAGAGTTGCCAATCAAAAGGTTTCCCCAGCTTTGTTTTCGCTCAAAGACCTATATTCTTCGGAGAAGGACCTCTCGTTCCCCTTCTGACTCCCTATGCTCATCAAATTTCTAGCAGATGGTGAGTTTGTACGGGTCTCTAGGGACTCGCCCACTAATCTGGGCACTTTATGAGTCACGTCTGATCGTAGGGATTGGCTTCCTACGTCTTCTGGAGACAATTTCATCATCGCTCTAATCCAAACGGGACCTTTTCCTCTAGCCGCCATCCATTCTGTGCTAATGTTCTCTTCTTACCCGATGCTCAGCCCTATCTGTTTTGAATTTCTTGGGTGCTCCTGGAGTGGTTGCCACTATTTTAGAACGTACCCTGGTATCATGGGCCACCACCGCCGTCGAGAGTTGGTCTGGTGAACTTAGATTGGAAGTAGTCATCACGCTGATTCCCTGTCTAGCAGCATCGTTAATGACTTTCCATACTCATTCTTGGATTTACTGAAACGCAAATGGGGAAATACTAGTGGTTACACCTGTGGACGTAACAGTATAAGGTATGGTAGATGGTGGAGTTCTTGAGGGTGGATCTTCTCCAACGGTATTTACTTCAACAAGATTGAGGATGTTAGTGCCACGTGAGGCATCGGTGTTAAGTGGAGATAGACTTCTGTCTCTGCTGGTGGCCATGATATCGTCTCTCATAAACATTTTCTACAATTAATTATTCAAACCTAATGCTAGTAAAGGCTCACCCCTCCTTCTAGCACTAGTTGTTGACGGTGATTTTTAGATTAAGTTTAATTGATCACTTGTCGAACAAGTGAATGTGTATAAACAATCAAATTATGAATCAAAATAAATAAAAGCATATAAGACACAAGATTTTACGTGGTAAAACCCTAAAGTGGGGAAACATCCAAAGTTGCCGGCAATGGCGAGAAGAATTCCCTATGTCAGAAATAATTACACAAACTCTCTTGCATTCTTGTAAGCTTAATTGGCGTTCACCCTTTTATGGGTGTAATTAGGGCTTATTTATACATGTATAGAACCCTAATTACTTGATGTATAAGTAAGGAAATTTCTCGTAATTAAACAAAACTCTAACTTATTGGAGGCATGCTATCCTTTTTTCTTGCTTTGCGTTGATTGTGTCTCGGCTGTATTAGATCTCTTACCTAATTTGGGCTATGATATCTATAAGAAAATTAACTTCCTCTTTAAAGTACACTTATAGACACCTTATTTAAGTAGGGCTCATTCTCTGCATGTTTGAGTCGTAACTTTATTAAATCTGAGTGTTGTCCACGTGTCACGCAGCCGACCACCTGTCATTCCGACAAAATTCACTTTCCCCGATCAACGGTTTTACCCGATCATAACCTTTCCCCGGACCATCTTGACAATCCCGATCGGGTCTTCTTATTCGATTGTTTGTGTTATCTTGGTCGAGGGTTTGATGGGTTTTCTTTGGTCAACTTGGGTTGGTTCGATATGGTTGACTTTTGGTGACGTGGCACCCCCGACTCTAATCTTTTACTGACGTGTCATATCATCAAAATTACACTAATAATAGTGAGACATTTTACTGATCAAGATTGAGGGTTTAGGGATCAAGGAGCTAAAACGTTCATTTTTACATATATAATAAGTGAAATGTTACTCTTCCCAATAAATTGTCCCAAAAATATGTACTATCCAATGTGACAGTCCAATTCATTTAATGAATTGCCATGTTTTTTCTTTCATTATTTCTTTTACTGGACTGCCATATTGGATTTTACATATATTTTTTTTGACAATTTGTTGGAAAGTATAGCATTGCCCATCTATTAACTGCATAAAAAGAGAGAGTTTGGCTCTAATTATATAATCCCATTTTTTTCTTTTAATTTCTTTAAAAGTAAACTTACGAATACAATCCTTAAATTTTACATAATTACTTAATATATAGGTTTTAGTAAGATTTCAATTATAACATTCTTTAGATTTTCTTCGAAAGGTCTTAATAATAGTAACATAACATGGACTTTACAGTAATTTCAAAAAATTATTTTAATTTAAAATTCTAATAAAGTTGTTTTTCATTATAACCCTCAAAAGTTGTATCAAAAAGAAGAATAAAAAAAAAATAAAAACCAGGTTGACACTAACAAATAGATGTAAGAAAAACAAAATAGGGATAAAAATATCTTTAAAATGATCACATCATTGACCTAAATTTACCATTTACTGAAGCCACCGTTTAATTAAATGAATAAGGATTTTTGCTATTAATTTACTTTCTTTATTTTCTTTTTCCTCTTATCAGGATTTGGGGATGAACTAATCTCTTCGTCAGCTTTTGTTTTTTAATATCAATCTTCTGTCTAATTTCTATTTTTATCTGCGGTGGATGTGTTGATTTCACAAAAATCTGTTATAAATAATTGAGATAACAATTAAATAACATATGAAATATTAAAAAAGAAACAGATGAAAGACTGACGAGAGATACCATAAAGAGAGAATTTGTGTATATATTTATAACGCTTCAGCTGAACCACCGTTTAAATGCAGAGCGCAATATATATATATATATATATATATATATATATATTGATTTTTCAGTCGGTGCGTCAGTGCGCTGTATGTGGATTATTGATTATGAAAAAGTTTTGATAGTTCATATATTTTAAGTAAAAATATATAAATTTAATTGTCCACATATAACGCATTGACGAATTTATATCAACGTACACTGACTTGAAAAATATATATAGACATAGTTTACATCACACCCACTTGGTCACTTGTCATTACCATCATAAATGACATCACTTACTTAAGCATTAAGCAAACTCAATCAAGAGAGAGACGGTCGAAACAAGTGGTGCTAATCCAATATTTTACAATACTCCCATTTGGATTTCTAGTACTAATATTTCAATTTGTTATATAAAACCAGTGAGATAAAAACATAGGTAAAAATATATACAATGATCTTTTCGATATTTTAGTGTTGGACATTCTCAAAAGTATCTCATTAAAAACCTTATCAGGAAAACTTAGTGGGAAAAAATATGATCGAAAGGAAAAATAGTATAGCGCACATATGTCCAGAAATATTGTTTTCTTCAAAACATTTCTCACATTTATACTTTGTTAGGGAAAACCCAGTGGGATAAAAAACCTGAGCAACTATATTCATTGATTTGTCATATCAAAGTAATATTTATGATGATCTTCTGGATCAAGATAACATATATACGATGATTAGCAAGATCAAAGTAATATTTACAATGACCTTCTTGATCAAGACAATATATACGATGATCAACATGATAAATGTAATATTTATAATCATCTTTATGGATCAAATGATTTCGGGTGTGCTTAGAGAATTGCCTCATTAAACCTTATTAGGAAAACCCAATAATACAAAAACCTGATTGGAAGGAAAAATAGTACAATGCACATATACCGCAATATAATTAATATGCTTTATTTGATATGCTCCCTCTGATAGGACGCTCCCCCTGAAGGGACGCTCCCTTTGATAAAAATTCTTTTGAATCAATCTTGTAGATTGTTGAACTGAAGCACACTGATATTTTTTTCATGAAATACAATAAGATCATAAATGAATTGGGGGATTATAAGCAAAGACTTGATCATGGAGTAATATAAATATGGAATCTTTTAAGAATCTTTTCAACATATCCTGATTGATAGATAAGCATTCCATTTGATCTATGCTCGATCTCAAGTCGAGACAATATTTACTTTCTCTTTTCTTTATGAAGACACATGAGTATTTAATATGATTTATTATATCCTTATCTTATTGGATATTAAATGAGACGGTTATATCAAATTCGTTCATATTGTTTTTAATTCATATAAGGATTTTTGTATTTTCATCAAATACAGATTATGAGATCTCGATTTATATGCTTATAGCATTTTAAATCTTTCAAGGATTTTAAATATCTACATTGAATGAATTATATAGATAAATAATTACTACGTCTTAGAAGACATATTTGAAGCCTTTAAAAGGCTACAGATGCACATTTTTCCCCGGAGCCCCAAATCTCTGCATCCCCATCTCTATTTGGAGATTTTTTTTTTGGGAAATTGGGGAAATAGGGGGATGGGGATGAAAATCATCCCCATTTCCCCATTTTCCCCATAATTATATTGAAATGGGGATGGGGATAGGGATAGGGATAGGGATGGGGATGGGGATGGGGATGAGAGGGAGGTCCCTCATCCCTATTTCTCTATTTTCTCCAAACACATATAAATATAATAATAATTATATTTTATTTATAATATATATTTGTATTTGTAATGCATTAATGGACTTTATTTTATATTTATAATGGAATGTTTGTTTTTTTTTTAGTTTAGTTTGTAATTTTTAGATAGATAGGGAAATGGGGAACCGGGGGGAAATGGAAAAATATGGGAAAAATGGGGAAAATGGAGAACTAGGGATGGGGATGGGGAGACCTCCCCCCAAAATTCTCCATCCCCATTTTCCCCAAATTGGGAAATGGGGGGGATGGGGGAAGGGTCTGGGAAGTGGAGATGGGGATAGGGGGACCTATATTCATCCTCATTCCCCAAACGTGCATCTCTATCAAAGGCAGCCAAATTTATTAAAAATTCGAAATGTTATCGTATTCAATACTTTGAATTCCAAGTTTTCTATAAGAAATCTTGTACTACGAGTCGTGCCTCGTATCTCACGATCTCATTTTTCTCATTATGTTTCCGTGTAAAAACCCATTAGTATCCAACTAATTTGATATCTCCAGATGTCTGGAGTACTATTGATCGAAACACTTTATATATGGCTTATGAGGTCAATTCTTTTTGAATTTCTTCTTTTCATTTAGGTCAATCATGCCTTTTTCTACAATCATTGATATTATGAAAATCATAATTCTCATTTATAATTTCAGTAACGCTACTGTGTATAAAAATACATCATCAATAATTGTTTTCTTGTGATTCCACATACATATAATTTATAGAAACTTTCTCAATATCTATATTTTTTAATCTCTGTTGAGGTTACTTTCTTCTCAATGGATTTAGTCATTTTATACACTTGTGTCTCTTTAGATATATCAGACTTTTATAGAGTTGATTTAAAGAAAGTAAATCTATTTATAACTCGATTTTTGTTTACTCTTGGGATCCCATTAACAATATCTTTCAAAAAGGTTCATAAGCTTATGATATGCATTAGATGATTTATTTATTGTATTTTGCTTTGGTTGTTCTACATGAATAATTACCCGGTCGGGGTTTATAAGATAACAACTTATAAAATCTTGTTAACCTTTAATATACGGAAGTAATAAAGTTCCTATATAGAAATCAATAACTGTACCGAAATAATAAAGTTCTTACAATTACCTGGAGACATTTGATAAGTAATTCCCTTGATCCATTTTGATTATGAATATATTTGAAAAATAGATATTGAACATTAGTCTCAGTTGCTTTACAATATTCATCAAATATCTTGTAAGTTCAATCAAGTTAATATACCTGAAAAACTAATAATCAGTACAAGTAATATGGAGACGTTCGTTAATAAACAAACAAGTGATCATCTCGTAGATGCATCAATGAGAACCATATAATAATGAAAGGGGTCATTTGGTGGATGAATATGTCTATATATATATCCCTTGAATTCTTTGTAAGAATGATGAGGATCCAAAACCAACCTTAGAATGAGATTGTTTTATTATTAGCCTCCATTTGTGAATGTGCAGTACTTAAGTTCTCATTGGATAAAGAATCTTTTAATTCTTTAATGGATATCTATGAGAATTTTGAATGATTCTACGTATCATTGTAGATCCTGGGTGATCGATATGGTCATTCCAAAGTACAAATATTTGTTGGATCTGAAAACTTTTGATTCATAACTACATAAACATCTACACTCTTTATAATAGTGTAATATAATCCATATGATAAAGTACGCAACTTTTCTATAAGGAGTTTCTGGCCTGAATCATAAGATGTAATGTACATATATTAAACATTCTCATCTCTCATAGTTTCAATATGATATCCATTCCTTCGTATATCTTTAAAATAAAACAGATTCCGTTATATTCTGCTTAAATGATATAAAATATCAACGACACACAATTTAATACCATCTGGTAATAAGATTGTGATTCTTCTAGGGCCTTTATTCAAATCCGTTGGATTTGATCTTGTCTTAACCTTATATGCCCTTGAACTAAGCATATTTCTTTATATTCTGTTTGAATAATATAGAGTATCATTGATAAATAACTGAGTATTATTTAATAACAATATCATGGCTCTTCCAGAGTTTTCTATCTGATCTGTTAGACATGAGACATAATTTAGTATTGTTTGACAACAATATCGTAGCTCCTCTAGAGCTTTCTATCAGATCCGTTAGACCTGGAAACAGTGTTAACATTTGCTCAGAGCAAAGTCATATCCATAAAATATATCTGGCTCCATAGAAATATATGAGACGTTGCACTCTCGGCAAGCTATTTATTTTCCTTCTTGGAATTTTATAGACATTATGTGTAATGTGATTTTACATCTCAATTGAAATGATAATAATCTCTCCCCCAGATCATAAAATATTTCTGACTCTGCAGAAATTGTATGAGTCATTGCACTCTTGGCAAGACCTATATTTTCAATTTGGGAATTTTAAGGACATAACGTATAATGTCATTTTATATCTCATCTGAAATAATAAAAATTTCTCTCCCCCCTTTTTTTAATAGGTTTATGTTATAAATCATTTTCTCTTGTCATTTACAAGCATTCACTCCTGGGGTATGTTCCTTCAAGAGCAAGTATACAATGTATAAAATATCCTTTACAATCTCAATATACATGATATTAGGATGTTAAATCCTTTTATAATCCTCAAAACATCCTATTGGATGTGTACATCCTTTTTTTTTTCAACTGAATGATACGTTAAGATCTTAAATTCTTTTTTTTTTTTACGATACTCACAACATCATGTTGGATGTGTATGAAATTGATAAAATATTATTTCAATTTTCATTATTCATTTAGGATCGTAAATTCTTTTGCTCAAATGATTGACATGTAAACATATCACTTCACATATATGAGATAACTTCAAATTATGTACGGGTTTGAAACCCCAAGTTCCAAATAATGAAGTATAGCCTTCATGAATATAACACTGGATCCAAGACTCTAGGTTCTCATCGGTTTTCAAAACCGTACCAACTTAAATATCATAAATCTAGAAACTTTAAGTTCTAGTTAGTTGGTCTAGTCAATCTCATTTATTGTGTATAATTAAATAATATGAATATTTAAAGATCATAATAATTATACAATTTTCTGGAGACACGGCTGAAGCTAGTCCTAAGACACAGCCGAAGCCAGTCCTGAGTCATGACATAAGCCAGTCTCATATATTGCGTAAAAACAAATGTTGAATATTTAAACAATTTATTTAGAGACACGACATAAGTCAATCCTAAGACACGGCCTAAGCCAGTCCCGAGTCATGACATAAGTCAGTCTCATATATTACATAAAAATATATATTGAATATTTAAACAATTTATTTGGAGATATGACATAAGTCGGTCCTAAGACACGGTATAAGCCAGTCCCGAGTCATAACATAGGTCAGTCTCATATATTGTATAAAAATAAATCAAGAACTATAATATATAGGTTCCGTTGACGGCATAAACCATGTTGTTATACACAAATATACATATAGATATCCAGAATGTTAATATGTAAGTAACTCACCCATCAGGGGATCATTTTTACTTTTAGGCAAACGTGTTAGAGATCTGGATCTTCCATAAATCCTGAAATTAGAGTTAATAAATCTTGAATAAGTCAAAACAGTACTTACAAGAGGAATTAGCTAAAACTGATGGCACGGTTGAGTCCGGAATGGTCAAAAAAGTTGGAAATAAGTCCGATTCGGTTGAAAACGGGTGAAAATTATACTGAGTTGAGCACAAAAGATTTCTGGACTGAGTTAACTCAAGAATATTCCGTTATGGGAATATTCTGTTAAGTTAACGGAATATTCTCTAACGGTAACGTAATATGCTTTGGCTGAAACAGAATATTCCCTAACTGACGATATGGCACACACTGATGTGGTGATGACTTGGCTCTGACGTGTTGTTGACGTGGTGTGACTTGGCACTGATGTGGCGCTATAGTATAGTCTTTTTCCTTGAAAATCTTGAAAAAAAAAATCATTTTGACCAAACTTTGACCGACTCTAGAGAATTCGTTAGAGCTTCGTTTGAGAAGCGGTCAGTGACGTTAAAATCATATTTCCGAGAGGAACAGAATGGTGTCCTCAGAAAAGCGATTCGAGCATTTCAAAATTTCTTGACTCACTCACAACCAAAGTTAAAAACTCTTAATAATCTAAACAAAATTACTACTTAGTAATGCTTAATCTATACTCGTACCGATAACGTGTTATAAATAATTTGAGATAACAATCAAATAACATATGAAATATTAAAAGAGAAACAGATGAAAGACTGACAAGAGATACCATAGAGAGAATTTGTGTATATATATATAAAGCTTCAGCTGAACCACCGTTGACATGGAGAGTATATATAGGCATAGTTTATATCACACCCACTTGGTCACTTGCCATTGACATCACTTACTTACGTATTAAGCAAACTCAATCAAGAGACGGAGGAAACAAGTGGTGCTAATCAAATATTTTACAACATCTCAATTTTGTTTCTGAGCTGTCACATTTTTAAATGTTTTTATCAGACCATCTCCAATGTATATGTTATTTATAATATTAAATTTGGTACAAAAAAAAAATCAAATACTATATTTGATATAACAAATTAGAATTATGCTCCAATACATAATGTTAAAAGTTAAACTAAAATACTATATTTTATTCATTAAACTTATAAAAATAATTAATTAATATTATTAATGCATTAATTACTTCTTTTTTGAATTGTTTCTATTATTTATTTTCCCTATCCTCTTCTTCCTTGCTATACTCTCTTCTCTGAGATTTTTTTCCCTTCAAACCAAAACACAAAAGGTTTGTCAGTAGCAAGAGTTTCATGAGCAATTTGCTACATCTTGGTTATTTGTAAATGATTTTCCACGTTTTAAAATCTTTTGATTCTCTTCCATTGAAAAAATATTTTTGTAGATACAATGGAAGATATGAAATTTGGAGATGAATAAAAAAATGAAAAGACAAAAATGGATACAAGAATGAATGAAACCAACATTGAATTTTTTAAAAATTGTTGCAGATGATAAAAATTTGATTGAAATAACATTAATGTGCATTAAATTTAAATTATTATAAATATTTAAAATATATAAATAATTACATTTTTAATTTAAAAAGGGTCATTTATTGACGTGTCAAATTTGGCATATGATATGTTGTGTGCCAAATTTGACACAAAGTTTAACATATATCAAATTTGACACAAAGTTTAACATATATCAAATTTGACATGATATTTAGCAATGCATTGGAGGAAAGTTTTTGCACTTTATACTAAATTTTAGTATTGGTACACAAATTTGGTACAACATTGAAGATGCTCTCATATTAGCAATTATAACCCCTTCTTTTTATAAATATATCAGTTTAGTTCATTTGAGTAAATTACCAATAGTCAATAATAACTAAATATACAAAAGGTCAATTTTACACATAAACGTTTTTTGGAATTATATTTTAATTTTCCAAAATTTCTTTCAAAAACTTTTCTTATTTCATTACTAAATAAAAATCAAATTAAGAACAATAAAATAATATCTTAAAAAAAACAGGATTTTTTTTATTAAGTGCAAGACATTAATTTAAATAGTAAAAATAAAGATTAAAAATTATTAAAAAAACAGAAAAATAATTTATTTTTTATAGATCGAATGGATCTTCAAACGATTGAATTTCCAGATCTCCATCGTTTCAACAAGTAATCAAGATAGAAAAAAAAAAAGAAGTAAATAAGGAGCATTACAAGAATTTTAGTCTTTCCCCATAAAACTTTAGGAGACAAAGCAAGATTTGTAGGCATTGGTAACTTTTCCCCAAAAAAACGAGTTTTATCGGCACAAGTAACATATCCCCAAAAACTCAAAATCCGTAGGCTAAGGGTACAAAACTTTTTCCCATAAAACTCAAAATTAGTAGGTTAAAGGTAAAAATCTTTTCCCTACATAACGAGTTTTGTCGATGCAGATAACCTTTCCCCACAAAACTTTAAATTCGTAGGGAAAAGTTAATTAAAATTAAAAAAAAATATACAAAACTTAATTAATTAATTAAAAATATATATATGCTAAAAAATATTAAAATTTAATTAATTGAAATTAAATTTTTGGGTAAATCCACCACCACCAAACTAATCAGTAGTGGACACTAATGGTGTACACAATTCGGTTCCAGTTCGGTTTCGGTTTGAAACCGCGAGTTCTGGTTTCGGTTCCGTGGAAAGGTCAAACCGAAAATGTAACCGGGTCGGAAGGCTTGGTTTCTGTTTCGTGGTTGTTTTAGTTTCAGACGGTTTTTTTAAACACATGTCACAATCCGATTGGTTTAATTTTTTATATATAATATGATAAAAACCGTCGGTTTTAGGTAGCTTTTGGAGAAGCTGAACCGTAACCGAACCGGCTCGAAATCTGTTTCCAATCGGCTTCGTAACCGTCGGTTTGGGTTTGGTTTTGGACGGTTTAACCAAACCGTAGACATCTCTAGTGGACACCCGGTAAACAAAAATTTGATTAAAGAAAATATATACTACACTTCAATTGATTACCACTTTAAGGTATTGATCATTTAAATAAATGACAGAATTTGACAAAAAAAAAAAATTATCACCAAACCTGATTGGCAATCCAATAAATATTTTTCAATATATGTTAGTCATTCAAATTTAGTTGAATAAATTTAAATTTATCTAACAAGTTTTTTAATATCTAACAACTCATATAGGTTATGTATAAATATTGTGTCATTGTTAAAAAATCAAGTGTTATAGTCAGACGGTAAAGGCTTACTACTTCAATATTTGAGGTTGCAAGTTCAATTCCTCATAATGACAATTGTCAATATTATCAAGGGTGGGCCGGTGTTGGCCGAACAGTTGATTAATTTTTAAAGTTCCAACATCTCTAGTGAAGAATGTATACTCTTAGCCGAAGAATGTATTCCATCGGCTAAACCTTTCCCAACCATGATGTCCCCACGAATTTGCCGACAATTTTTTTTTCATCGCGTAATACCTCTCCCTACAAATTTCGACCTTTCCCCATAAATATGGTTTGTCGGGAAAGACAAAAAATCTTGTAATGGAGGATCTCGGAGAAGGAGATGATTAAGTTAATTGGAAGAGACTCGAAAGTGAGACTGAGAGTCGACCAGATGTTGATGAGTCTGCTCTTCAAGTTGGACTATGTTAGAGACATGGATTCATGTGTTAGGGATTGCATAAAATCTGTTATCAAGAAAACCATAGTGTTGTAAGAGATTATAGACTCCATAGTTGTTGATAATAACAACAACTACAATAATCATCTTGATCGAACAGTTATGGATGATGATGTTGTTGATCAGACAGCGGTGGATGAGGAGAAGTGTACAGAAGAAGATGGTGAGATTCATGATATTAAAGAAATTTCTCTTATGCCATCGTTGGTGAGTGATTGTCATTTAAAGACTAGTTAGATCGAGTGTCAGTTCGGTTCTTCCTCTGTGAATCCAAAGAGTTTGGTCAAATCGCGTAAAGATAAGGACGACGATGACGACGATTCGTTGTTGAAGCAGGAAGAAAATGACAGTTGACAGTGGCGATCGAATCGAAGATATAGGAGAGAATGTGAAGAAAAGCAAGAATGAGGAGACTGGAGAGTGTGAAGAGGAATAACAAGAGGTGTTGTTCGAGAGGATGGTGGAGGATAATGTGAAGATGATGGGTTTGATGGCACAGTTGTTCGAGAGGAATGAGATTCAGACTAGGTTGTTAAGTCAATAGTTTGGAGAACCATTAGATCTAAAAAAAAAATCTATTTTTTTAATAATATTTAAATTAATATTTTTCTCCAAATAAAAAAATCTTGTTTTTTTAAGAAAATATTTTTTTTGTTCTTCATTTGATTTTGATGTAATACTAAAATGTGAAAAGTATTTGAAAGAAATTTTGGAAAATTAAAATGTAATAACAAAAAACTTTTATGGGCAAAATTGACCTTTTTTACATTTAGTTATAGTTGACTGTTAGTAATTTAATCAAATCGACTAAAGTCATGTATTTTGGAAAAAGAAGGGATTAGAGTTACTAATATGACAAAGACGTTTAAAAATGTGACGATTTGAAAAAAATAGGGATTTTAGTGAAATTACCCATGGTGGAATAAATTAATTATACAAATCCCATTAATAGATGAAGATAAGCATGCCTTTCCCATTTTCAACAAAGATATATATGAGGGTTTATGAGTCCTTCCCACCTCTAGACAAAACGAGAGGCATTCTACCCTCTTCTCCCAACGAATTTCTCTGCATGATTCATCCAAGAAAAGGTTAGTTCTTTGTTTTTGCTTTTAATTATAATAAAATTTCAGTCAAATATAACTATATTGGAGTCTATCAAATGTTGAGCACATTGTAACTAAAAACAAAGGCATCCAATCAAATTCAAGACAAGAAGGAGAAGAAGATCACATCGTTCAACAAATCAAACGCTAAAGGATCGGAAGAGACTCAGGTCCACTTTCCTTTTCATTTCCTTCAAAAACGGTACGTGATCGGACCATATTTATACCTATTTGAGGTCCCCATTTCCTATCATTTGTTCTCGTTTTTAAGCATATTTTGGTTTATAATGTGTTTTGTGAGTTTTGTGTAGGTTATATGTCTTTAAATAAGGTGTTGAGTTTAATTGAAGAGTTTTGGAGGTTAAAGGGCTAAATTTGGAATTCCTCCTGCAGTATACTCAACTTTCGGGGGTCATATCTTCCTTTCCAGATCAAACTAGATTTTGTTCTACCATCTTTCAGAAAGCCTCGGATGTCTAGTTTCCAACAGTTTTTACGGATTACGATTTCAAGGTTTCTAAAGGAAGTTATGTTTACTTTTGTAACGGTGCGTGATGATGAAAATCTTCACACAAGAGCAATGCAACCTTAAAGCAACTTGGAGCTTAGGTCAACTCCAGGTCGCTTTCTTCTCTGTCAAAACTCAATTTAGCATGCTTTTTAATTCATTTTTTTTCCAAGAATCCAAAAAATTACATATTTTCCCTTGCCATAGTTCCTTCCCATACATAAACCTTCCTTATTTTCATTTCAGAGCACCACTCTCTACCCAAAGATTGCTCACCAAAACCCTATCTTTACTTAGCTCTTATGCATCACTAAACCCACATCTTTATACATCCACCACATAGAACCTTCAAATTCACTATCATCTCATATTTTTGGGCAAAGGGGGCTGAAAAGAATCAAAAAAGATGAAGTTCAAAGCAAAGAAGATATAGCTCTCTATCATAGTTTTCTCTACATCTCTTTCTCTTTTTATTCTTATGATAGCCATATTTAGATCCTCATATATGTTTTGTATGGCTCTAGTTTATAACATGAACTAAATTTCTATTGCTAAGCTTGATGAAACCAAACCCTAGAATTTATCAATAAAGACCACTCTTTTATCCTTGTTTGTATTGTGTTTTGTATGGGTGTTTTTGAATGCTTAATGCTTTCAATAAATTGATCAACTTGTGAATGATATTTGGTGGTGTGCTATGAACCGTGGGGTGAAACACACCATATGTTTGATGAAATATCCACTATATATGTCTAGTAAGGTAGAGATATGTGATGCTAGCGTATAGGGCCCCTTTTGTGTGTGCTAAGCTCTTAGTGAACTCATGCATATAGTCTAGGGTCATCGAGAGATAGGCTTTAGGTATGCTTGGATGTAATCTTTATTACTCGAGGGAGAGTAGACATGACAACGGTTCGATTCGAACCGAACCTAAACCGAACCGTAAAAATCAAAACCAATTTTTTTGGTTCGGTTCCAGAACCGGTGTAGGAACGATTTAGATTCCGGTTCCCATTTTTATGGAACCGGGCGGTTTGAATCATTTTAGAATCGAGGGTTCCGGTTCCTTTTTAAAAAAATCTAATCAGATCTCACATCTCTCATTCTTTTTTTTTCTCTGATATCTCTCTTAAAATTTCATCTCTCTCTCACAGACCACTCGCTCCCTCACCAGATCGATGAATCTATCATCATCTCCTTCTTTCTTCTTTCTTCTTTCTTTTTCTTCTTTCATCTTCAACCCACTCACCAGATCGATCATCAATCTCATCTTCTTCTTTCTTATTTCTTCTTCTTTTTTTCATCTTCGTCTTTTTTCTTCTTCCATCTTATTCTTGCTTGGATCGAATGAGAGAGGGATGAGATTGGGGGTGGTCGCCGGTCGGTGGATGTTTGTGATTAAGTTTATGTGGTGGTGGGTTTTGAGTTTGTGGTGGCGTGTGTGTGTTTGAGTTTTGACTGGTTTGATTTGTAGGGTATGTGTGATTTGGGGTTTGTGGTGGTTTGATTTGTGTGGTGTGTGGTTTTTGTGTTTGATTTTTGGTGTACTGGATTGGTTTGATTTGGGTTTGAAGTTTGGACCGATGAAGATGATTGATGAAGATGATTTCTGGTTTGTGGGTTTGATTTTCGGTGTACTAGAAACTAATAAAGATGATTGATGAAGATGATTTATGGTTTGCTGTTTGATTTGCGAAGTATGGACTATGGACTATGGAGTCTGGACTGGACGATTGGTAATTGGTTTGATTTGGATTTTTTTTAATAAAAAAAATAAGAACTGAACCACGGGAAGCCGTTAGAACCGGACCAGAACCAGACCGGAACCGTCGGCTCTGAAACAGGAACCTTACTCAAGAGGTTTCGGTTTTGGTTCCGGTTCAGGTTCCTCTAGAACCAGAACCACCGATTCCAAACCGAAACGGGTGACATGTCTAAGGGAGAGTAGAGATTATTGTTAGGTACATGGGTCTACAATTCACATTTGCACTAACTGAATATTTGAGTGAGTCTATAGCTTAATTAGCTTGAGGGTGAGGTGGATTCTATGTCTTAACATTTCTCATTATATAGTTACATTCATTTTCATTGTTGCTTTTAATTCACAAATTTAGTTTAAACATGCTTGAGTATATTAGCTTAGATTAATTGTAGTTCCCTAAAGATCAATATTCTCTTTTAATCATCGTTCACATAGTAGCTAGATCAATCAATCTTAGTACTTAACTCTTCAATCTTCGTGGAAATAAACTTTATTCATTATCGTACTACACTCCGGTCTCATACACTTGTGAGGGCCCACCTTTGGAGCAAGTTAGTATGTTTCTAATTTTCTACTTCTTCTTTTTTTCTTTTAAAAAGGTTATGTTTTTATGCATTATTTTCTAAAATTTGCTCAATTGTTTGTTTGCCTGCTTTATAGGTAAATATATAGTTGTGTTTGATGGTTTTGGGGGTATTTGGGGTTAAAGAGGATAAAAAGAATGGATTTTTCTAGTACAATGTGTTGTTTTTAAGAAATTGGAATTGAGTCATTGTTTTCTTTTTGCTTCTGGTTTTGGGCTTTGTTGCTTAAGTTAGGAGAAAATTAGATATTAGGATTTGAATATGGTATTAGGTCAAGATAGTGTCCATCCTAAGGTTTTGAGTAAGAAGAATAAGAAACATCCTAAATCACAGCATTCTGTGTGTTGGTTTAAGTTCAGGTTCATTGAGAGCTGTTTGGCTTCAAGAACCAAAGCAGATGCTACCAGTAATGTTACAAGCACTCAATCTGGTATACTATACAATTATGTATTGTTCTTTGTAAGTTCCTCGACGTTTGATTGACTTATTTCGTTGACAACCATATTTGGGGATTAATATATAAGGGTAGTTTAGGCCATCATTGTTCGTGACCAAGCTCAAGCTTCAAAGGTAAAATCACTTGATTAACTTTCATTGAAGAGATAATAGTGCGCACACATACAATCATGCATGTCTTGATCATCTTGCATGATTGATTATTTGCCCTCTTGTGTGCCTTAACTTTTGCTTGGGTGTTTGATGCATCTTGTTTGACCTCAGAAGAGGATTTTCCTCTTAACTACGGTTCAAACCGATCCTCATGCATTGCCTCCACCATGGTCTGCATAACGGTGTTCTCCAATGGTTGCACGCTGCTGTTACCGTGGTCTGTGCTATTTGCATGCACGGTGGTCTCCCAAGCGAAGATTCCCAGGAGTTGCTTGTTGTCCATACCGCGGTCGGTGCACTTGCATGTACAGTTATCTTGAGAGCGGTGTTGTATAGGCGATGCACCGTTCCCTGTGCCGCAGTCTGGACACTTACCTGCACCGCGGTCTAGCCAGCGGTCCTGACGAGATTTAGTTGCCTTTTATCCAAAATGACATCATTTCATGTAGGGCACCATATATATATATATATATATATATATATATATATATATATATATATATATATATATATATATATATATATGTATATATATATGTTCTCTTCTCTTTTCTTTTTTCTTAAGGAGTCCAAGAAGCCATTTTTGAGCAACTAGTTGATTACCAACTTTTTCGAATTAAGCAATGTTAATAGATTAACCCCATTAACAGACATGAAAAGCAAGTAAAAATGCTGAAATAAATGACACATGAAATTTATGTGGAACCCTTAACAAGGAAAAAACCATGGGCTATCCTTTTAGCTACATCTGATCCTCAAAGGTTACAACCTAAGTTGACCACCTAGTCACAATTTAAGGTTACTAAACCCACCACTACTACCCAACGAGCATTAATAGTGATTCTTGATCAACAAGCTTGTCTACTAAACTCTTAGCCACAAGCTTAACAACAATGAAGAGCCAATGCAACCTAAGTGAATATATAATGATATTCAAAGTGCAAAAATACTAGGTCAAGGCATTTGAGCTTATCTAGGAATGTAAATACGACAACTGAATGCAAATCCTAGATATCAATTCTCTAAATGCAAATGCAAGAAGATTTAGCTAGAAGGGTAAAATTGTCCTAAATGCTAGCTATCACTAATCAATGTTCTCAACCATCAACCAACATCAAAAACATGTAATAAAACCTTTTAAACACAAGAACATGCATTCAATTAGCAATAAAAGCTAAAACCTAGGCATACATGGCATAGTAATGAAACAATGAAGTCTAGTACATGTAGAAATTACCTAGTCAACTAAAAGATAGTGCTCCAAGCTTAGATGCTAAAAACCTATTCACACACCCCCCTCTAGGTTTATAGACATACACTTCTTAGGGAATTTCAATTGGTATCAGAGCCGGCGCCTAGATATACTTAGGTGATCCATGCTCTATGTGTCTTGCTTTGTGCATTTTTTTGTTGTTGCTTACATTTTGTTTGTTGCATTACATTTGTATCTCTTTCATTCATTACCCTCAAACACTATGAGTGGAAACGGTGGTAGTCATGAGGGAGCCTTATGCACAAGACCCCATTTGCTCAATGGGGTGAATTATGCTTCTTGGAAAGGCAAGCTGAAATCCTATCTTTGCCAAATAGATGACCGTTCTTGGATGGCTATTGAATATGGGTACAGTCCTCAAACTATGATCACCGAAGAGGGAGATGAAGTTCTCAAGCCCAAATCTCAATGGAGTATGCAAGAATTTGAGGCATCCAAGTGGAAAAACAAGGCCATGCATGCCATCCTTTGTGCCATGGACTATAATCAATACAAGTTAATCCAAACCACAAGGAATGCAAAGGAGACTTGAGAGATTCTTCAGACTGGTCATGAAGGCACTAAAATAGTCAAGGAATCCTAGCTCCAAGTCCTTCAAACACAATTTTAGATGATTAGAATGGAGGAGGAAGAGTGCTTCAATGACTTTCAGGTGAAGTTAATAGATATTGTAAATCAAAGTCATCAAGCAAAAGATTATGAGGTCACTTCCTAAGAGATTTGAATCTAAGGTAACGGAACTTGAGGAAAATAGTGACTATAAGAATATAAAGCCTAGTGAAGTTATCGGAAGACTTCTAGCCTATGAATCTAGGTGGATTTCTACACCCACACCTCCAAAGAAGCAAAAGAGCATTGCATTGAAAACCTCCAATGCTGAAGAGAGGGAGGAGGATGACTCAGATGGGGAGATGACCCTCATGGTAAAAAGGTTTAAGAAGTTCATGAAGTTTGAGAAGTAAGGATTTGGATCTAAGGGGAAACAAGTAAATAAGAAGAGTCCTTTCAAGAAAAAGGAGAGATCACAAGAGAATGACGCTAAAAGGGGCATTCAATGCTATAAATGTAGTGGTTTTGGTCACATTGTTTCGGAAAGTGCAAATATAAAGAAAAAGAAGAAAGGAAAAGCGATGGCGCCCACTTGGATTGATAGTGAAGACCTAGAAGAGGAAGAAAAGTCTTCGGATGATGTAGATTGAGTTGTAAACTTCATAGCATTCACATCATCTCATAATGGCAAGGGATTTATAAGTGATGAAGAATAAGTAGATGAATCTAGTGATGAGAGCATCTCATCTAACTCTAAGTTCAAAGTTGATGAAGAAGTGGGCTATGTGGACGTCATGAAGTTCTTTGAGAGCTCTAGATTGAAGAAGAAGAAAGAGATTCAAAAGTTGAAAAATGAGAATCTTGAGTTTACTTCCAAGGTGAGTCACTTAAGTGAGAAAGTGAAGATTGGAAGAGAGTTGGAAGAAAGCTTGAAGGAGGAGCTTAGAGAGGTAAAAGAATTGATTGCCAAGATGACCTCTGGAACCGAGAAACTTGACAAAATGTTATCAAGTGAGAAGAGCCCTTGTGATAAGATGGGCTTAGGATATGTGGAAGACATGGAAACCACTTCCTTAAAGAATACTACTTTTGTCAAGAGTGAAGAGTTAAATAAAATCCAAGGTCCACAACAACCATCAAAAGGGGTTAAAATTGGGGAATCTTCAAAACAAGTTCAAGTCAAGGCTCCAATAAAAGTTCAAGTCAAAACTCAATCACAACAAGCTAGAATACATCAGATAAGGCCTCAACCTCAAGTGATCCCCCAATCTCAACAATGGACCTTTCATGCTCAATCAAGAAGGGATGTAATATTTGCTCAATCATAAGGAAGAGAGTTGGCTCTACACCAAAGATCAACTCAAAGGAGAATGAAGTCTTCTATGTTTGAACAAGGCTATAGTATGAATTCTTATTTCACTCATATTTGTCATTATTGTGGTGTTGAGGGCCATATAAGGCCTAATAATTTTAAGTATATTAATTTGTGTTGTATTGAAAATATGATTAAGAAAAATATGTTTAGAATAGCCAAAATGCATGCACCTAGGAATTTTAGACCTAATGAACCCAAGGCTCCTAGAAATGACAATGATGCTACTAAGTGGCCTAGAAAAAATGAGTATTTTTGTCATGTGGCCCAAGTGACCTTGAATGCCAAAGCCTCTAACACTTGGTATCTTGATAGTGGGTGTTCTAGGCACATGACCGAAAAAAAGATTTTCTTTGAGACTTGTTATGGAGGATGGTGGATTTGTCACATTTGGTGATGGTTCACGTAAGAAGGTTTTAGGAAAAGGAAACATATCTATCCCCGGTTTTCCCTCCTTGCCCAATGCTCTTTATGTAGATGGCTTACAAGTCAATCTCATTAGCATATCACATTTAAGTGATGAAGGGCTTTCGGTTATGTTTGGCAAAGTTGATTACTCTATTCTAAAGAAGATGGATAAGTTTTATTGAAAGGCAAGAGATCACATGACAATTGTTATTGTCTTGACTCCAATGACATCTCTTGTAATTTGTCTAGTTGTGATCAAGTTGAATTGTGGCATCAAAGGTTAGGTCATATGAATTTCAAAGACTTGAAAGCTCTTGAGAGGTTGAATGTTGTGAGAGCCTTCCTAAATTTGAGAATAGGATTGAGAGAGTGTGTGGACCTTGTCAACAAGGAAGCAAACTAAGAGTGTGCATAAAAAGGGTAAGTATCTTACCACCAATGAGCCATTAGAGCTTCTTCACATGGATCTTATGGGTCCCATGCAAACTGGGATTCTTGGTGGCAAGAGATACATTTTTGTATGTGTTTATGATTTTTCTAGATTCACATGGACTTATTTTCTTAGAGAAAAATCTGAAACCTTTGAAAAATTTAAAATGCTTTGCACTAAAATTCAAAATGAAAAGAATTCTCACATTAAAAGCATTAAAGGAATTAGGACTGATCATGGTAAAGAATTTGAAAATGCTTGTTTTGAAAATTGTTGTAATAGTGTTGGCATTTCTCATGAGTTTTCAGCTCCTCCAACTCCTCAACAAAATGGGGTTGTAGAAAGGAAGAATAGGGTCTTCCAAGAGATAGCTCGTGTGATGTTGCTTAACAATAATGTTCCTAGTAATCTTTGGGCCGAGGCCGTGAATACAGCTTGTTATATAGAAAATAGAGTGTTTTTAAGGCCCGGTACTAGGCAAACCTCTTATGAATTATAGAAAGGTAGGAAGCCAAATGTTAGCTACTTCCATTCATTTGGAAGCAAATGCTACATTCTCAATGACCAAAATCAACTTGGCAAGTTTGATGTTAAAAGTGATGAGGGGATTTTCATTGGCTATGCTCTAAATAGTAAGGCCTATAGAGTGTTTAACTTAAAAACTAAAAGAGTTATGGAATCATCCAATGTTGTCATATATGATTATAGGCCAAAGTTGAGTAGCCATGATGAGGAGTTTAGTATGTCTCATGATTTAACTTTAAAGAAGTATGGTAAGACTTCAAGTGATGTGGAGTTGGATCATAGTGAAGAGAATGACAAACCTTTTGATAGAGATCTATAATTGGACTCTAATGAAACCCGTTCTTTGGGTTAGGAGACTCCATGATAAAAGTAATATCATTGGAGATGTTAATAATGGTGTTAGAACTAGACAACAAATAGCTAATCAAATTAGCTATTCTTGTTACACCTCTCAAATTGAACCCAAAAAGATTGATGAAGCCTTGAATGATGAATTTAGGGTTCTTACCATGCAATAAGAGTTGAATCAATTTGAAAGAAATGAGGCTTGGATTCTAGTTCTTAGACCTAAGAATTCTAATGTCATAGGCACCAAGTGGGTGTTTAGGAACAAGTCGGATGAGAATGGAAACATTGTGCGTAACAAGGCAAGGCTTGTAGCACAAGGATATTCTCAAATTGAAGGTATCGACTTTAAAGAGACTTTTGCTCCGGTTGCCCGCCTTGAGTCTATTAGGCTGCATTTGTTCATATCATGTGTGCACAAATTTAAATTACATTAAATGGATGTTAAGAGTGCCTTCCTAAATGGCCTTTTGCAAGAGGAAGTGTTTATTAAGCAACCTAAGGGGTTTGTGGATCCACACCACCCCAATCATGTGTATCGCCTCAAGAAGGCTTTGTATGGGTTGAAACAAGCTTCAAGAACTTGGTATGAGCACCTCACCTTTTATCTTATTTACAATTGCTATTCAAGAGGTAGCGTTGACAAGACCTTGTTCATCAAAGGCAACAAAGATGAGCTTTTTATAGCTCAAATCTATGTTGATGACATTGTGTTTGGTTCCACCAACAAATCCAAAGTTAAACAATTTGTTGAGGTCATGTCTAATGAATTTGAGATGAGTCTTATTGGGGAGCTTAATTACTTTCTAGGTGTTAACCGAAAATTTACTCAGGGTGAGGAATTACAGCCAACACCCTCGAGACCACTACCACGGAGGTGGTGGCCGGGGTTGGTACCTTGTACCTTGGAGAGATCTTGTATGAATATGGAATATGGAGTATGAAGATGTAGGTAGGAGATCAGTCATCCCACTCATCGGGATTCACGGTAGGTAAGGATGGAGTCATCCCACCTACCGGGATTCGTGGAAGGTAGGAGACGAGTCATCCCATCCGTCGGGCTTCATGGTTGGCAAGAGATGAAGGGAGCTCGAG
The DNA here is from genome assembly GCA_032871835.1 of Dipteronia dyeriana. Taxonomy (NCBI): domain Eukaryota; kingdom Viridiplantae; phylum Streptophyta; class Magnoliopsida; order Sapindales; family Sapindaceae; genus Dipteronia; species Dipteronia dyeriana. Next base: position 19,891,534 of record CM065297.1, read on the forward strand.
GTTCCCTTACTGGTATGAAGGGGTTGATCTTGGTCCTGGTCCTCGGTCAGAAAGAAGCCCGTCCAGGTACTCAGAGCCGGGTTCTAGAGCCAGATTCTATTATGTAGCTCCCCAGCCTAGATAACAAGTAAGAAGGTGGGATTATTTAGCTCCAGTGTCAAAGAGCTCGATTTCTTCCATAGAGAGGATGCATGAGGGCTCATCGACTCCCTTCAAGCTGGTCTGGGTGGTTTCTCCTCATCTTGATATGCGACTTTGCATGTAGATGGGAGGATAAGAGCGCTAGGTCCAGCGAGGTAGGAATCTAGCTTGCACTCATATACGCATGCATAAAACAGGAGACAAATAAGAGAAAGACAAGTCTTATGTAGAGGGAGGTGTACTGACCAAGGGGTAAAAAGCATCACGAATGATCACATGCTGAAAAACCCCAAGGCAGTATCCAGTGGAAGGAGGAATACCCTTCCTTATGTATATATCAAAGAATGCTCTGGGGAGCTTACAACAATGGAGAAATAATACAACCATGGTGCTCTGGAGAGCTTACAACAATGATCGAGTGTTAACCGATACCGGTATAATCCTGATAAAGGTACACATATAATGACGATGTAGAAAAAACTTTAAATGAAGCATGTACACTAGCCTAGGGCTGGTCGTTTTTGGGATTAGAGATGGTATGTCTGTTCTTAGATGACCTTGCTAATCGATGCTATTACAGGTGTATTTATACATGGTATAACTACCTTGGTACACGAGTCAAGAAGTCTTGAATTGTTCTTCTTTCCTTATTGAACACGATTCTTTTTTTAATGTAGTTGATCAGATTGTAGCTAATATCTTGGAGAATATGTGTTTGTTTTCTCTTCGAACTCTTCTTTCCTTGATATGTGGGATTTTCTGTTATAGTTTACTCCCAATAATCGGTAGTGGAGGATATCTTAGAGGCAAAGGTATTTGTTTCCTCTTTGGACTCTTTTACTATTGGTGTCCATTAAATAGTTGAATATTCTCTCATTAATGACATTGATCATCTCATTAATAAGGTTGATTTCTTCCATTAATATAGCTGACCTCATTAATAGGGTTTAATCCAATAATATAGTTGACCTCATTAATAGGGTTGACTACCTCCATTAATACGATTTGACATCATTAATGGTATCATAAGTGTCATGAACTTCAACCCTCTCTTCCTACCTCTCTATCTGAATCTGTCAAAGTAGAGGTCCAGATTGGTGTTACTAAGGTAAGAGAGGTAAAAGAGGTAGGAGAGATCTCGATTGATCCAACTGAGGAGATGGAGATCAAGGCTGATTGAAGTTGATCCAACTAAGGTGGTGGAGTTGGCTCCGAAGTAGTAGCGTTAAGGGATGATGACTCGTTCTTCAACCAAGCAATAAGGCTAAGGAGGAAGGGATCGAGGAGACTAACAGAGAGGTATATCTGGACCAAAGTAGCTCGCTAGAGTGATGAATGGCCCCATATAAGTGGAGAGGAGGCACCGACCTAGTAACTATCTAGAGACATGCTTGAGATCCTAGAAGCTTCCCTCGACTGAGAGAAGGCTTTGGATCCATCTAGAATGAGTAGGAACCATGGTGACTCACTTAAGCATTGGATGACCCAATATAAATGGAGAGGGGCAACCTGTCTGGTACCATTCCAGATGCATACTTAGGATCCAAGAAGCCCCTAGCAACTGAAAGAAGGCTCTGTACCATGCCGGAACGAAACAGGACATTGACCGACCCTGTATAAGAAGTGAGGAGCCATTGGGCCTTGCAGTGGGGCTGCTACTCTAGAGGCTTACTTAGGCATGTAAGAGGCCATACCAAAATAAGGGAAGCGTCTGGGCTGTCCTCGATCAGATTGGGCTTCGATGGCTTACTAGGGAGATGAATGGCCCGATATACATTGAGCAAAGCCACCGGTCTAGTACTGGTCTAGAAGCATGCTTAAGATCTTTGGAGTCCTTAGTGTAAAGTCCTCAATTGTTGATTGGCTTATTTCGTGAACAAATCACATGTTTAGGGTATTATGGAAGGGTAGCTTAGGCTCTCAAGATCTCAAGAAGAGAAGCACCGAAGGTAAAATTCTTGTGCTTACTTGCTTTGAACAGATAGTTACACACACTCACAAATTCATGCATAACTTTAATTCTTATATGTTGAGTGTTTACTTGTGTGCATTTTGATGACTCTTGTTGATTTATTTGCATAATGTAATTAAATGTTTTATGTCATGTTTGGCATTAGAATACGATGCATTTTTCATCACTCTTGAACTTGTTGAAATTGTATGTTTGAGTGTTGAAAATAGGCTTTGAGCTGGTGGTGCACTACTCGCCCAGCGCACCTCACCAGCGTAACATTCCAGTGGAACGCCGCTAGTCATACGCCACTGAGTTGCGCTGCTGCACCATCGCACAGTTGAAAAAGGTTGGTGTGCGTTGGTGATGCACTACTCGACTAGCGCAGCCTCACCAACGCAAACATTCCAGAGGATTTATACATATGTTGCGCCACTCGTCCAGCGCCTATTGTAAAATTAGGCTATACGCTAGTGGTGCGCTACTCGACCAGCGCATGTCACCAGCGCACACAGAAGAAGCTGGAACATTTTTTTCAAAACGACCTCACTTTGTTTGGATCTTATATATATATATATCTTAGTGCTATAACGTCGTGTATGAGTTTAGAATATCACATATTTTCCTTAGAACACATTTCAAAGGAAAAACCCTTCCAAGAACTCATTTTTAATCACTCAAAGCATTCCCATGTGCATCAAAACTTCATCTTGCATCATCTAAGTTCATTTATAGTGCATCAATGGATAGGGTTGCTTCATCACATCTTGTTTGGTAAGTTCTTCACTATCTTCGTACAAGTTAAGTGTTTTACTTGCTAAACCTTCTCTTTAATTTTTTGTATGCTCCTAGAAAATTTTCTAGATACAAATTAGAGATTGTTGTGATGTCATGATTGAGTATTGTATTGTGATAGCTTCATAGAATTGTTTGATCTATGTTTAGCTAAGCTTCTTGAACATGTCATTTAGCTCTTGATATCTAGGATTGCATTAATAGTCATCTCATTATCCTAGATAAACATATAGGGTTTCCTAGCCTTGTTTGTTCATTGAATATCATCATATATTCACTTAGGACATTTTATCTCTTCATTAAGAAGTAAGACTTGTGTTGCTTCTGGGAGTAGGTAGCCTAAATCGCAAGCAAGATGGACTAGGTTCACTTATACCGGGATTAGGTAGTGGTAGTGGATTAAACCAGGATTAGGTTGTAATTCCTTTGCCGTTAGTGGATTTGAGGTTCTAGTGTGGTGCACTCATCAGCCCGTGGTTTTTCCCATTTGGAGGGTTTCCACGTATATCTCAAGTGTCTTTATTATTTCTGTATTTTTACACTTGTGATTTTATTGTAACTAGCTAGGGGCATTTTCGTCAACTTGACCTTTAACAAAAATTGGGTAAAAATTGTTAAAATCTATTCCCCCCCCCCACCTCTCTAGATTAATATTATACACACCATAATATTTGTTTCAATTGGTATCAGAGCAGGTTCCTAGACGTGCATAGGTGATCCTTGCTCATTTTGGTGTGTGTTGCATTTTGTGTGTGTATTGATCATTCATACATTTGCATTCATATCATTCATTCATTAAACATAATGAGTGGAAACGGTGGCAACGAGGGAGCTTCTAGCACTAGACCATCACTTCTCACCGGGTTGAATTATGCCTCTTGGAAAGGCAAGATGGAGTCGTACATTTGCCAAATTCATGACAGGGCATGGATGGCAGTTGAAGATGGCTACACTCCACCCATGATGACTCCTGCAGATGGAGGAGATGATGTACTCAAACCAAAGGCACAGTGGAATGCACAAGAGTTTGAGTCTTCAAAGTGGAATAGGAAGGCAATGCATGCCATCCTATGTGCAATGGATGATAACCAGTACAGGTTGGTTCAAAATACTAGGATAGCTAAGGAAGCATGGGATATCCAAGAAGTTGCACATGAGAGAACCGATATGGTTAAGGAGTCGAAGCTTCAAGTTCTCCAAACGCAATTTGAATTGCTTAAGATGGATGAGAATGAGTGCTTTAATGACTTTGAAGTAAGGTTGATGGATATTGTGAACCAAAGTCATCAATTTGGTGATCCTTATTCGGATAGGAAGATCAAGTAGAAGATTATGAGATCTCTACCCGATAGATTTGAGTCTAAGGTGACAGCTTTGGAAGAGATTAGTGGTTACAAGGACATGAAGCCGAGTGAAGTGATTGGGAGGCTTCTAGCTTATGAATCTAGGAAATGTCCTAACCTCTCACCATCGAAAAATCAAAAAGACATTGCTTTGAAAGCCTCCAAAGTTTAGAAGGAGGAGAGCGATGACTCGGATGAAGAAATGGCCTTGCTAATGAGGAAGTTCAAGAAATTCTACAAGTCCGAGAAGAAAGGTTTTGGATCCAAGGGTCAAGACTTGAAGAAAAAGGCTCCTTCCAAAAGGTTTGAGCCTAGGTAAGAAAAGATCGAGAAGAAAGGAGTCCAATGCTATGAATGTGGTGGAATAGGTCACTTTGCCCCGGAATGTGCAAATCACAAGGTCAAGAAGAAGGGAAAAGTGATGGTTGCCACATGGAGTGAAAGTGATAACTCTAATGAAGGAGATGACTCTTCGGATAATGAAGAACTCATGGCTAACTTCATAGCATTTACATCCTCTCTTAGGAGCAAAGATGCTAGTGAAGAAGAGAATGAAAGTCAAGAGGAAGACTACTCAAGTAATGATGGATCTTCATCATAATCCACAAATGGAAGTGTGGATAGGATGGATCTCAAGGACTACATGGGTGAGTTCGAGAGCTCAAGGTTAAAGAACAAGAATGAGATCAAGAGATTAAAAGAAGAAAACCTAGACCTCTCTACTCAAGTTGACCAACTAAATAAAGAGTTGGTGAGATCTAAGAGGAGTGAAGAAGGGTTGAAGAAAGAGCTTGAAGATGCTAGAGAGTTGTTGGCCAAGATGAACTCTAGCACCAAAAAACTTGACCATATGCTAGATGTTGGAAAGAGGCCAAGTGACAAGAAGGGGCTTGGATTTGAAGATGACAAGGTGTTCTCCACTCCAAGCAATACCATCTTTGTAAGAAGCATGAACTTCAATGGGTCCTCTTCTCATCAATCACCTAGGAAGAAGCTTGACCTAGGAGAGTGTTCAAGTAGTGCTCAAGTGAATGTGGCTCCAATAAGCCTACCTCAAACCCATCTTACAAGGGTTCCTCAAGATAACTTCCCTCAACCGAAAGCTCATCAAGGGAAGATACCTATCATGCAAGCTTAACCAAGGAAGCAATCAAGTCTTGCTCAACAACAAAGAAGGAAAGCTCATCAACAACAATCAAGACAACCACATAGACATGGGAAGGCTCCAATGCATCCTCAAGGTTATGGTATGATTCCTAACTTCATTCATACATGTCATTTTTGTGGTATTGATGGTCACATTAGACCAAATTGCTTTAGATATATCAAATTTTGTAGAATTGAAAGCATGATAGAGAAGAAAAAAGCTAGAGCCATGATGCATGTCACTATGAAAAATGGAACACTTGTGCATGATCCTAGGACATCTAGAGCCATGATACATGTCACTAGGAAAAATGAAACAACTTTGCATGATCCTAGGACACTTAGAGTCAATGTACCATTGACCACTAGGAAGAAAAATATTGCACCTAGGTGGATTAGAAATGATGAACACTTTTGCCATGTTGCACAAATTGCCTTGAATGCTCATTCTTATGATTTTTGGTATTTGGATAGTGGATGCTCTAGGCACATGACTAGAAATAATAGTTTTTTTGAAACTCTTGTGATGGAAGAGGGAGGAAATGTCACCGTTGGTGATGGATCCAAAAGAAGGTTAAAGGAAAGGGAACCATTTTCATTCCCGGATTACCCTCCTTGTTCAATGCTTTGTATGTTGATGGTTTAAAAGCCAATTTGATAAGCAATTCACATCTTACTGATGAAGGACTTTCCGTCTTGTTTAGGAAAGATGGTTATTCTATCCTATTGCCTAATGGACAAACCTTGTTAGAAGGTATGAGATCTAGTGACCATTGCTATTGTCTTGAGGCTAGAGGTGTGTCTTGCAATGTGTCCAAGGATGAACAAATTGAGTTGTGGTACGAAAGACTTGGTCACGTGAACTTTAGGGATTTAAGAATCTTAGATAAGTTCAATGTTGTGCGAAGCCTTCCTAAGCTTGGGAAAAAGCTTAATGGTATTTGTAGACCTTGCCAACAAGGGAAGCAAACCAAAAGTATGCACAAAAAGGGCAAGTATGTAACCACCAAGGAACCTTTAGAGCTTCTCCACATGGATCTTATGAGTCCTATGCAAACCGAGAGTTTAGGTGGAAAGAGATACATTTTTGTGTATGTAGATGACTTCTCTAGGTACGCATGGACTTATTTCCTAAGAGAAAAATCTGAAACTTTTGATAAGTTTAAAATGCTTTGTTCTAAAATTCAAAATGAAATGAACTCCAAGAATAAAAGCATTAAGAGAATTTGGAGTGACCATGGGAAGGAATTTGAGAATGCCTATTTTGAAAACTTTTGCAATAGTCTAGGCATTTCTCATGAATTTTCGGCTCCTAGAACACCTCAACAAAATGGAGTTGTTGAGAGGAAAAATAGGGTTCTTCAAGAAATGGCCCGTGTGATGTTGCTTAACAACAATGTCCCTAGGAATCTTTGGGCCGAAGCTGTCAATATGGCATGCTACATAGGAAATAGAGTCTTCCTTAGGTCCCACACTAGGCAAACCTCCTATGAGTTAGGGAAAGGTAGGAAGCCAAATGTTAGCTACTTCCACACCTTTGAAAGCAAATGCTACATTTTGAATGACCATGATCAACTTGGCAAATTTGATACTAAAAGTGATGAGGGTATCTTCATTGTCTATGCCTTGAATAGTAGAGCCTATAGAGTTTTTAATCTAAGAACTAGGACCGTAATGGAATCATCTAATGTTGTCATTGATGATACTAGGCTCAAATATAATGACCATGAGAAGGAGGTAGACTTAGTTGATGACTCCCCTTTGGAGAAGATTGTTGATGTCTCTAATGTTGAAAATACTAACCTTGATGATGACATAACACAACCTATTGATAAGATTCCTCCCTTGAACTCAAAAGAACCTGCTCCATGGGTTAGAAAACTCCATGACAAAGATGACATTATTGGAGAGGTTAGTGAGGGTGTTAGGACTAGGCATCAAATGGCTAATCTAATTAGCTACACTTGTTACACCTCTCAAATAGAACCCAAGAAAATTGATAAAGCTTTAAAAGATGAATTTTGGGGTCTTTCTATGCAAGAAGAGCTTAACCAATTTGAAAGGAATGAGGTTTGGACTCTAGTTCCTAAGCCCAAGAACACCAACGTGATAGGCACCAAGTGGGTAAGTAGGAACAAATTCGATGAGGATGGCAACATTGTGCGAAACAAGGCTAGGCTTGTTGCACAATGGTACTCTTATATTGAGGGTATTGACTTTGAGGAGACAATTGCTCCCGTTGCTAGGATTGAGTCCATTAAGCTTCTTTTATCCATTTTTTGTTTGCACAAGTTCAAATTATATCAAATGGATGTTAAGAGTGCCTTCCTCAATGGCTTCTTGCAAGAGGAAGTGTTTGTTGAGCAACCTAAAGGGTTTATGGATCCTCACCACCCTAATCATGTCTATCACCTCAACAAAGCTTTATATGGGTTGAAACAAGCACTAAGGGCTTGGTATGAGTGTCTCACCCAATATCACATAGACAATGGCTACACTAGGGGTAGTGTTGACAAGACTTTATTCATCAAGATAAACAAAGATGAGCTCTTTATAGCTAAATCTATGTTGATGATATAGTCTTTGGTTCCACAAATGACACCAAAGTCCAAAATTTTGTTGAGATCATATCTCATGAGTTTGAGATGAGTCTATTTGGTGAGCTAAGTTACTTTCTAGGTTTACAAATTAAGCAAATGTATGATGGGATTTTCATAACTCAAGCTAAGTATGCCAAAAACCTAGTGAAGAAATTTGGCCTTGAAAGTGCCAAACATTGTGATACACCCATGAGTACCACTTTGAAGCTAAGCAAGGATGCTAGTGGTAAAAGTGTGGACCAAACTTTATGTCGTGGCATGATTGGTAGCTTGCTCTATTTGACCGCAAGTAGGCCCAATATCTCTTTTAGTGTGTGTGTATGTGCTAGGTACCAATCGGATCCTAAGGAGTCCCATCTCTCTTCCGTTAAGAGAACCATTTGATATGTGAATGAGACATCCAACTATGGGATTTGGTACTCTTTAGACACTAATGCTAGTCTTGTAGGCTTTAGTGATGCAGATTGGGCAGGAAATTATGATGATAGGAAAAGTACATCAGGCGGTTGCTTTTTCCTTGGGAACAACCTTGTCTCTTGGTTTTGCAAGAAGCAAAATTCGATTTCCTTGTCCACGGTTGAGGCCGAATACATAGCTGCTGGGAGTGGATGCACACAACTCCTTTGGATGAAGCAAATGCTAGTCAACTATGGATTCAATCAAGGTACTCTTACTCTCTTTTGTGATAACATGAGTGCAATTAATATTTCAAAGAATCCGGTTCAGCATTCTAGGACTAAGCATATTGACATCCATCATCATTTCATTAGAGAACTAGTTGAGAGCAAATGCATTGTACTTGAGCATGTAGGTACAAATGATCAACTAACGGATCTATTTACTAAACCCTTAGATGCTACTCGATTCAAGACTCTTAGTAGATCTATTGGGATTTGTTTAATGGAGTGATGTGTTGTGGTTTTTAACCCCATAAGGGGAACTCAAGCAAATTGAGCTATTGTATACTTGTTGCATCCCATTTTTCATAAAAATGTTTATGCTTCTTTATTGATTGTTTGAGTAGCTTGGTTGCACTTATTATAGTATATTGTATTTTCTTCAATACGTGTGAACCTTGCTTTGATTACAATCCATGTCATATTTATGTTCAAACATTCATTTTTGGATTAGGAGATCTATATAGGAAGTACATATTGAATGACCTATAATTATCTCCATGACATGATGATTCTTTAATGACATGCTAACGACAAATGATAAAGCATGAATTGATGATTGCAATTGTTGAATGCAAAATATTATGTGAAAAAGCTAGTGAGACTCAGATGTTGTATCAATGTCTCTCTTTCTTTATTAGTTGAATATGGCTATTATCATACGGGTATCCTCCCGAAAAAATCAAATAGGGTGCAAAGTTTCTCATGCCATGTTTAGCTTATAAAGTTGGATATAGTGCCTTTAAAACTTGATATCTATAAGAACTCTATATCCTTGCTTCTCGCATGACAAATGGTGAAATTGGTTTGAATTATATTGGAAACCTTTGTCATTTGCTTTGCCAAATACCATTGTTTTTGGATTTGAATGCAACATGTCTTGTATGCAAAGCATTTTTGATTCACACGTTTTCTTTCAAATAAATCTCCTTGTTTCTCTCATATTAATAGAGTTGCATAAATGTGGCTTATATAATTATGCACCAATCTTGTATGCTCCTAGCTTTCTTTACCTTGAGTGACCCGGTTGGGGACTTCTCTTTTGCCTATATCATAACAAAAATGGGGAGTAGCATTGACCGAACATTGTGGTGTTAAGAGAGTAGCATGTGTTGGCTTTAAAGAAGGGAGTAGTACTTGTTTGAAGGGGAGATTACATGTAAGGGGAGTAACCCGTTGAGGGGGAGCATTGCATGAGCATTTCACTATGTCATACTCATATTAATGAATGCAATTGCTTTTGTTTTATATTCACTTGATCATCTCACATGCACTTGGTTGGAAAGTTTATTTGTGCTTGCTTTGTGTGTAGGGTTGATAGTTCTACGAGAGATTAAAGATTTGAAGTTTTTATTATGTTTATCTCTTTGTAATGTAGAAAATCTTTCTGGTGTTTTATTTTGTTTTGTGAGGATCAATGTGAGTGGTTGTTTTGTCATGAAATAGCCAAAGAGGGAGATTGTAGAGTCCTCAATTGTTGATTGGCTTATTTCGTGAACAAATCACATGTTTGGGGTATTATGTAAGGGTAGCTTAGGCTCTCAAGACCTCAAGAGGAGAAGCACCGAAGGTAAAATTCTTATGCTTACTTGCTTTGAAGAGATAGTTGCACACACTCACAAATTCATGCATAACTTTAATTCTTATATGTTGAGTGTTTACATGTATGCATTTTGATGACTCTTGATGATTTATTTGCATCTTGTAATTAAATGTTTTATGTCATGTTTGGCATTAGAATATGATGCATTTTTTATCACTCTTGAACTTGTTGAAATTGTATGTTTGAGTGTTGAAAATAGACTTTACGCTGGTGGTGCGCTACTCGACCAGTGCACCTCACCAGCTCAACATTCCAGTGGAACGCCGCTAGTCATTAGCCACTGAGCTGCGCTGCAGTTGAAAAAAGTGGGTGTGCACTGGTGATGCGCTACTCGACTAGCGCAACCTCACCAGCGTAAACATTTCAAAGGATTTACGCATGTGTTGCGCCACTGGGATTCGCCACTCATCCAGCGCCTATTGTAAAATTTGGCTATGCATTGGTGGTGCGCTACTCGACCAGCGCACGTCACCAGCGCACACAGAAGAAGTTGGAACTTTTTTTCCAAAACTACCTCACTTTGTTTGGATCTTATATATTTATATAACTTAGTGTTTTAAGGTCAGAGCCCATCCTAGTACTCAGAGCCCGGTTCTGGAGCTCGATTCCTTCCTGTAGTTCCCCGGCTTAGATAGCTAGTAAAAAGGTGGGCTTATCTAGCTCCAGTGTCGAAAGAGCTCAATTTCTTCCATAGAGAGGATGCAGGAGGGTTGATCGACTCCCTTCAAGCTGGTCTGGGTGGTTTCTCCTCATCTTGATATGTGACTTTGGCATGTAGATGGGAGGATAAGAGCGCTAGGTCCAGCAAGGTAGGAATCTAGCTTGCACTCATATACGCATGCATAATACAGGAGACAAATAAGAGAAATACAAGTCTTATGTAGATGGAGGTGGACTGACCAAGGGGAAAAAAGCATCACGAATGATCATATGCTGAAAAACCCAAGACAGTATCCAGTGGAAGAAGGAATACCCTTCCTTATGCATATAATGCTCTAGGGAGCTTACAACAATGGAGAAATAATACAACCATGGTGCTCCAGAGAGCATACAACAATGATCGAGTGTTAACCGATACCGGTATAATCCTGGTAAAGGTACACATATAATGACGATGTAGAGAAAACTTTAAATGAAGCATGTAGACTAGCCTAGTTCTGGTTGTTTTTGGGATTAGAGATGGTATGTCTGTTCTCAGATAACCTTGCTAATCAATGCTATTGCAAGTGTACTCATACATGGTGTAACTACCTTGGTGCGCAAGTCTAGGAGTCTTGAATTGTTCTTCTTTCCTTATTGAACACGATTCTTTTTTTAATGTAGTTGATCGGATTGTAGCTAATATCTTGGAGAATATGTGTTTGTTTCCTCTTCGGGCTCTTCCTTCCTTGATATGTGGGATTTTCTGTTATAGTTGACTCCCAATAATCGGTTGTGGAGGATATCTTAGAGGCAAAGGTATTTGTTTCCTCTTTGGACTCTTTTACTATTGGTGTCCATTAAAGAGTTGAATATTCTCTCATTAATGGTGTTGATCATCTCATTATTACGGTTGACTTCCTCTATTAATATAGTTGACCTCATTAATAGGGTTTCCTCCAATAATATAGTTGACCTCATTAATAGGGTTGACTACCTCCATTAATATGATTTGACCTCATTATTGGTATCGTAAGTGTCATGAAGGTTAACCCTCTCTTCCTACACTGTTTGGAGGAGAGCTCTGGTTTTATATGTTACTTCGAAGAGGTACTTTATAGAGGTTACCTGAGGTAACGCTTGATATTTCTTGATGGTGAGGTACCCTAGGTTCTAGTACACTGGCGTGGTTCCCAGAAGAGCTAGATCGATCTTGTTGGTCTTCCCATTGAGCTTGTGCTAACCATGTTAGGGGTGAAATATCCCATAGGGTTCCAACCTTATAGTTGGGAGCTTGGTTGAGCTACGCCGAGCTTTATCATGGAGCTCGACCTAATTATGCAGGGTTTATGGCTAGGTAACGGGCTTTAATTGGAGAGCATGGATGCATGAAAGGTGTTGAGAAGGTGTTGATTACCTCGCCCTGCTTCTGCGGGATCGTAAGGTACCTTGACCTAGAGGACCTCGATACCTTGCTACATAGACCCTGATTTGGACCCCTGCTTGAAGGCTGGAAAGAAGAAAATTCTTTTTTGGTCCCTAGCCAAATTTTGCTATTAACACTAGGTTTTCAAATTAAACAATTGGATGATGGGGTCTTCATATCCCAAGCTAAATATGTCAAGAACCTAGTGAAGAAATTTGGCCTTAAGAATGCCAAATATTGTGACACACCTATGAGTACCATATTGAAACTTAGCAAGGATGATAGTGGGAAAAGTGTGGATCAAAGCATATATTGTGGCATGATAGGTAGATTACTTTACTTAACTGTAAGTAGGCCCGATATAGCCTTTAGTGTTGGTGTGTGTGCTAGGTACCAAGCAAGTCCCAAGGAGTCTTATCTCTCATCCGTGAAGAGAATCATCTGTTATGTGAATGGGACATCCAACTATGGGATATGGTATTCTTTTGACCCTAATGCTAGTCTAGTTGGCTTTAGTGATGCAGATTGGGTAGGTAATTGTGATGATAGTAAGAGTACATCGTGTTGTTGCTTCTTCCTAGGAAACAATTTGGTTTCTTGGTTTTGCAAGAAGCAAAACTCCATTTCCTTATCCACAGCCGGGGTCGAGTATATATCAGTTGGGAGTGCTTGCACACAACTCCTGTGGATGAAGCAAATGCTTGTGAACTACGGTTTTGATGAAGGTACTCTAACCCTCTATTATGATAACATGAGTGCTATAAACATTTTAAATAATCCTGTCCAACATTTTAAAACCAAGCATATAGACATTAGACACCATTTCTTTAGAGAGCTAGTTGAGAGAAAATGCATTGCACTTGAACATGTTGGCACTAATGATCAACTAACAGATTTATTCACTAAACCTTTGTAAGTCTATTGGGATTTGTCATATGCCTTGATGAGTTTTGGTGATTGACCCCATATAGGGAGCTCAAGCAAAGAGAGCGAACTTGCATTTCAATAAGTAAAAAGAATTGTTCAATTTTATACTCTTTAATTAATTGTTTGAGTATCATTGTTGCATATGCTAGTTTATGAATTTTTATTTAATAAGTGTGTATTTACCTTGTTTAAAATCCATGTCTCATTTATGTTCAAACACGCATTTTTTGACTAGCAAATTTGATTAGGAAGTACATTTGATTGACCCAAAGTTTATCTTCATGTTTATATAAACTTGAGTTTAACATGCTTAAATATTATGCATGAAGTAATTGTGTGAAATTGTGTGTGATTGTAATTGACAAGGCTAAACTCAATAAGGACCTTGTGTCCATTCAACTAATAAGGATGTCTAATCCAATTTAGCTTTGTCTCTCTTCTTAATAGTTGAACAAAACAACAATCAATAAGCATGTTATATCCATTTAATCAATAGGGATTTTATATCCATGTCTTGATTGGCCATTAAGAATTGATAATATTGCTTGTGTGATTCAAAGGCTTACTTTCGTTATCTTGTTCTAAAATGACAAAAGGGTGCAAATTGGTTTGACTTCTAGTGGAACCTCTTTTGATATTTGCTTTGCCAAATACCTTTTTTTTTAAAAGTTAATGTTGCATGTATTTTATCCAAGGCAATACCTTCACACATTTTCTTTTAATTAAACTTTCTTGCTCTTCTCGCTCACTTAATTAAATTGCACAAAGTTGTTGTATATGATTATGCAAATTTCTCTTGCAAATATCTCTCTTTGCTAAGTGACCCAATTATGGAGACCTCATTTACCAATCTTGTGACAAAAGGGGGGAGTAGTGTCGTGTGGTTTTTAGGGGGAGTTGGAGGTGTTAAGAATGGCATGATTTAAGGGAGTTGAGAGTTGCATATGAGGGGAGACTTGTTGAGGGGGAGTTAACTAATTTATGGGAGCATTTGCATTTACATTTGTTAATGCATGGTGCTTGTTATTGTTGTTTGTAAATTGCTTGTATTTTTATCTTCCTTGATCGCCTCACATACACTTGTCTTGGAAAGTGAAGTTATATGGTTTTACAGGGATGTTAATTCTACAAGAGATGGATGACTTGAAGATCTAGTGTTTATGCATCTCTTTGTATTGTAGAAACACTTTTTGTTGATCCTTAGTCTTTTATTTTGTTTATTTGTGAGGATGATATGTGAGTGGTGGTTTTGTCACAAAATAGCCAAAGGGGGGGATTGTAAGTTCATCGGTATTTGATTGGCTTATTTCGTTGATAACCATATTTTGGGATTAATATGTAAGGGTAGTTTAGGTCATCATTGTTCGTGACCAAACTCAACCATTAAAGGTAAAATCACTTGATTAACTTTCATTGAAGAGATAATAGTGCACACACATACTCTCATATATGTTTTAATCATCTTCCATGATTGCATATTTTCCCTCTTGTGTTCCTTAACTTTTGCTTGGGTGTTTGATGCATCTTGTTTGCCCTCAGAAGAGAATTTTTCTCTTAACCGTGTTTCAAATCGTTCCCCATGCATTGCCTCCACCGCGGTCTGCACAACGGTGTTCTCCAGTGATTGCACACTGCTGCTACCACGGTCTGTGCTATTTGCATGCACAACGGTCTCCCAAGCATTGCATGTTGTCCATACCGCGGTCCGTGCACTTGTATGCACAACGGTCTTCAGAGCAGTGTTGTCTAGGTGATACACTGTTCCCTGTGCCGCGGTCTGGACACTTACCTACTCCGTAGTCCAGCCAACGGTCCTGACGAGATTTAGTTACCTTTTGTCCAAAGCGATATCATTTCATGTAGGGCACCATATATATATATGTTCTCTTCTCTTTTCGTTGTTCTTAAGGAGTCCAAGAATCCATTTTTGAGCAACCTAGCTTTTTGAGAGAGAGAAAGACTCACAAACACTCATTTTTACTAAATCAAACTTCATCTCATGGTCATCTAGTTTCATTCTAGGATCATCTAAGCTTGGAGCATCATCTTTCACTTGACTAGGTAATTTCTACATGTACTAGACTTCATCGTTTCATTACTATGTCATGTATGCTAAGTTTTAGCTTTTATTGCTAATTGAATGCATGTTCTTGTGTTTGAGAGATTTTATTACATGTTTGTGATGTTGGTTGTTGGTTGTTGGTTGAGAACATTGATTAGTGATAGCTAGCATTTAGGACAATTTTACCCTTCTATCTAAATATTCTTGCATTTGCATTCAATTGTCTTATTTAAATTCTTAGATATGCTCATATGCCTTGACCTAGCATTTTTGTACTTCGAATACCATTTTATATTCACTTTGGTTGTATTGTCTCTTCATTGTTGTTAAGCTTGTGGCTAAGAGTTTAGTAGACAAGTTTGTTGATCAAGAATCACTATTAAGGCTCATTGGGTAGTAGTGGTGGGTAAAAACCTTAAAGTGTGACTAGGTGGTCAACTTAGGTTGTAAACATCATTACAATAGTGGATTTGAGGATCGGATGTAGCTAGAAGGATAGCCCGTGGTTTTTCTCTTGTTTAGGGTTTCCACATAAATATCGTGTGTCAAATTTTATTTCCGCATTTTTACTTGCTTTTCATGTTTGTTAATGGGGTGAATCTATTAACATTGCTTAATTCGAAAAAGTTGGTAATCAATAGTGCTAAAAACCTATTCACCCCTCCTCCCCCTCCCCCTCCTCTAGGTTTATAGACATACATTTCTTAGGGAATTTCATTCTTAGATATTGGTTCATCACACAAGATCCTCAATTTCTTACGTACTATATGCAATTAGATACCGGTTGATTCTCTGGTTATATTTTTCATATTTGATGCCAAAAGGATTAAGAATCAAATAACTAATGTAATTCGACTCATATTTTGTGCCATGCATATGTTATGAATGTTTGGCATGGTGATTCTATTGTTAAAAATTAACAAATTCTTATCGTAGAGCATTGTGATGAGAATCTTTGCTTGTGCCACATATATATGATATATGTTGTGAATGTTTGGCATGGTGATTCAAAGAGTAAAACATGAACTAATTGTAGTCGGATTGTGTATTAAGTTGTGACTGTTTGTGCCCTATATCTGTTATGAATGTTTAACAAGGTAATTCTGTTGTAGAACATTAATTAATTATTGTCGTGTACTCGTATTGCGTATTAAGTTGTGGTTGCCTTCCATTTGTGCATGCTTGATGGATAATAACTTCAGCAATTGCTTGATTGCATAGGTCTATTGAGATAAATTGAAGTTTTAGACTTTTGTTTTATGGACTTTTGTTGTTGACCAAGTTGCCGTCAGGATGTTGTGATTTATTCTTTCACCTAATTTTTTTTGTATGATTCATGTGGATGCCTGATTGCCAAATATTCCTATTTTTTTTATGTTTGTTAGATGTGGACTGTTTTCTTTAGTTTTGACTTGATTCCCCTACATTCATTCATGTTTATATTGAATTGTTTTTCGACCATGATATAATCCTTTGTCAAGTTTTTTGGTAAACGTGTCATCTTCACAATATTATTTTTGTGAAAATGTAACAAATGGATTGCGAAGCATCAGAACGTCTTATCCTTTCTCTAATGTTTATTATATCAAGGATTGGAGATTAGTGCTCCAAACTAATGGAGCGGTGAACCACTTCACTAATAATCTCATCAACCTTTATGGTTCTAAAGGATAATGTATGTACGCTTCCATTTTCACTTATTTCTGCTTTTGCTTAGAACAGTTCTTAGTTTGATCTTGCTTACAATAATGGTTGCCTACATTCAAAGTATTGGAAACTTATAACAATTAATAGTTAATGTGTTCTTCTGTGCTTGAGTTTGTAAGTTCCTCAATTTTAATTGGTTTATTTCGTTGACAAATCAAATTAAGGATTTACTAGTAAGGGTATATTAGACCTCCTTATTGTGATCAAGCGTTAATGACATTCTAAAGACCTCAAGATTAAGAGTATTTCAAAGATATATCACTTGTTCTTAATTCTTTGAAGAGATTTAGTTAGACACACTCACGACTCATGCATTGTCATATCTCATGTTTTTAGTGTGTGTTTCATGTTGGTGCACATTAATGCTATATCTCCCTTCATGTGTGCTCATTACTATTGGATCTTGGTTGAATTTTGTGAGGTTGAGAATTCCATGCATTTTTTCCTATTACCACAGTGAGTTTTCACAGCGGTAAACTTTCTAGAAGAAACCATTGTCACAACGTTGTTACTATGTTGTGAATTATCACAACGGTGTGTTTCTAGTAGGTCACCGCTATCATACCGCTGTGTGAGCTCCAGGAGTACTTATAGCGGTTTGGGCTGATTGTTTTGTGATATGGCTTACCGCTGTGTGACCGTTGTGATGTGTGACCACTGTGTTTCCCACAATGGTACTCATAGTTGTTTGCCCTGATTTTGCCCAAAACGTTGTCATTTTTCCTTAACCTCTTTTATACATCTTCTCTTCTCTCCCATTTCATTTTTTGAGATTAAAAAGCCATTTTTTAGAATCCAAGCATCCAATAAGAGAGAAAATCTCCCAAGAACCCACCTTTACTCAACCAAACACATTCCTACGTGCATCTAGATTCATTCTTGCATCTTCTCTTTATGGGTCCTCATGCTCCTCTTGACTAGGTAATTGAACATGTCTTGAAACTTCTAGTTCCATCTTCATGCTCTTGTTAAGCCTTGTGACTAAGTGGTTTAGTGTACAAGGTATTGGTCTACATACACTATTAAAGGCCTGTTAGGTAGAGTGGAAGAGTTAGTGACCAAGAATGATGTGACTAGAGGTTAATCTAGATTGTAAACTTTTCAAATAGTGGAATTGATAATCGTATATGGCAAGATGGATAGCCCGTGAGTTTTTCACAGTTTCAAGGTTTCTCACGTGAAAAAACTCATGTGTTTTTATTGTTATCCGCTTATCCTGTGTTTAACTGTTAATATGGGGTAAATTTTGGTAATATTGATTAAGTCGAAAAATTGATAATTAATCAATTAAAACCTATCCCCGCTAGGTTAATTTAGACACACCTTGTTTATTTTCAATTGGTATCAAAGCGGGCTTCTAGACATATTTAGGTGATCCTTGCTCATGTTGTATTTGTTTCTTGCATTTCTGCATTTTGATTGTTGCATACACATGCACTCATCTCATCCATACCCAAACTCTATGAGTGGGAACGGGGGTGGACACAAGGGAGGTTCAAGCACAAGACCCTATTTGCTCAACGGGGTGAACTATACCTCATAGAAAGGGAAGATGGAGTTCTACATTTGCAAAATAGATGACCGAGTTTGGATGGCAAAAGAATATGGCTCCACTCCTTCGAAAAAGACTCTCAAAGATAAGAGTGGTTTCTAAGCCAAAATCGGAATGGACAACTCAAGAGTTCGAAGCATCCAAGTGGAACAACAAGGCAATGCATGTCATTCTTTGTGCAATGGACAAACACAATACAAGTTGATACAAACAACTAGGATTGCAAAAGAGGCATAAGAGACTCTAGAGACAACCCATGCAGGAACCAAGGTAGTTAAGGACTCCAAGCTTCAAGTCCTCCGAACAAAATTTGAGCAAATTAAAATGGAGGATCATGAGTGCTTCAACGAATTTCAAGTGAAGTTGATGTACATTGTCAATCAAATTCATCAACTAGGTGACCCGTACTCTGATAGAAGGATTAAGCAAAATATCATGAGGTCCCTTCCCGAGAGATTCGAGTCCATGGTGACGACACTTGAAGAAAATAGTGACTTCAAGACTATGAAGCTAAGTGAGGTGATTATAAGGCTTCTAGCCTATGAGTCAAGAAAGGGACCATACACCTTCACCTCCCGAAAAGAAAAATAGCATAGCCTTGAAGACCTCCAAAGTAAAGAAGGAAGAGGATGACTCGGATAAAGAGATTACCTTCATGGTGAAAAGATTCAAGAAGTTCATTGATTTTGAAAAGAAGGGTTTTAGATCTATAGGAAAGAAAGTGAAGAAGAAGACTCATTTCAAGAAGATTGGGTCAAGTCAAGAAAAGACCACAAGAAAAGGGATACAATGTTTTGAATGTGGAAGATTTAGACACATCTCAACGGAGTGTGGCAACTTGAAGAATAAGAAGAAAAGAATGGCAATGGTCGCCACTTGGAGCAATTGTGATGAATTAGAAGAGGTAGGAGGATCCTAAGATGATGAAGATCATGTGGTAAATGTCAATGCCTTTAGATCCTCTCTCAAGAGCAAAGACGAAAGTCATGATGAAAAGGAGGATAAACAAGTTAAAGATGACTCAAGTGATGAGAGCTCCTCATCTCATTCCACAAATGGAAATGTGGAAGGCATAGACCTTGAAGGGTTCATTGAGCACTTTCAAAGTTCAAGATTGAAGATGAAGAAAGAGATTCGAAGACTAAAAGAAGAGAATCTCAAGCTATCAACCAAGGTGATTCACTTGAATGGAGAAATGAAGATAGAAAAAAGGAATGAGGACATGATGGAAAAGAAACTTGAGGAAGCTAGAGAAGTAATAGCTAAAATGACTTTAAGCATAAAGAAATTTGACCACATGTTAGGTGTAGGCAAGAGGCCACGTGATAAGAGAGGTCTAGGATTTGAAGATGACAATGAGACTTCATACTCAAGAAAGACCGTATTTTTCAATAGCATGGACATCAAAGAGCCTTCGTCCCCACAACATCCTAGAAAGAAAATTGAATAAGCAGAATGCTCTAAACTGCCTAAGTAAAAGTGGCACTAAGGAGTCAAGCTCAAGCTCAAGCTCAACTAATGAGAGCTTATCAAGCAAGCTTCCCTCAACCCAAATACCACCAACCCAAGAAACAATCCATGCAAGCTCAACCAAGGAAGAAATGTACTCTATTTGAACAACTAAAAAGGAGAGAACCAAACCAACACCAAAGACAAACTCAAAGACATGGGAAAGCTCCTGTGTACTCACAAGGGAATGGTATGACTTCTTACTTTACTCCTACATGTCATTTCTATGGTATTGACGATCATATTAGGTCGAATTACTTTAAATATATCAAGATGTGTAGGATTGAAAGCATGATTGAAAAAATAGAACTATAGCAAATATGCATGTTCCTACGAAATCTAGAGCCAATTTGCACGATCTTAGAAAATCTAGAGCCAATATTCCTAAGACGACTAGGAAAGAGAATGTTTCACCTATATGGAATAGAAGAGATGAATACTTTTGTTATGTGACTCAAATAGCTTTGTAGACCAATATTTCTAACACTTAGTATTTGGATGGTAGGTGTTCTAGGCACATGTCTAGGAATAAGAGTTTCATTGAATCTTTTGTCATGGAGGATAGTGGATTTGTCACATTTGGTGATGAATCTAAAAATAAAGTCATAGCGAAAGAAATCATTTCTATTCCCGGTTTACCCTCCTAGTTAAATGCTTTGTTTATTGATAGCTTGCAAGCCAAACTTATAAGCATTTCTCATATTAATGATGATGGTTTATCAGTCGTGTTTAATAGGAATGATTACTCAATTTTGAAGTCAAATAGACAAACCTTGCTAAAAGGAAAATGATCTAGTAACAGTTTTTATTGTCTTGAAGCTAGTGTCATCTCTTGCAATGTGTCCAAGTTGAATTATGGCACTAAAGGCTTAGCCCTACGAACTAACGAGATTTGAGAATCTTGGATAAGTTCAAAGTTGTGCGTGGCCTTCCCAAACTTAGGAAGAAAGTTGATGGTGTTTGTGGACCTTGTCAACAAGGAAAACAAACAAAAATCATGTATAAAAAGAGTACGTATCTCACCACTAAGGAACCATTAGAGCTTCTACATATGGACCTCATGGATCCCATACAAACTGAGTGCCTCGGTGGCAAGAGATACATTTTTGTATATGTAGATGATTTCTCCAGATTTACATGTATATATTTTCTTAAAGAAAAATCTAAAACTTTTGAAAGTTTTAAAATGATTTGCACTAAAATTTAAAATGAGAAAAACTCTCACATTAAAAGGATTATGAATGATCATGGGAGGGAAATTGAAATGATTGCTTTGAAAGCTGTTAATAGTAAAATTTGGCCAGGGGTCAAAGAGAAATTTTCCACTCTCCCAGTCCAAATCAAAGCCCAAAGATGACATTCATGAAACCCCGGATGTACCATAAAACTACCCTGCATAAGCACGGTGTGAGCTTCAGGCTTCAAAACTATCAAGGAAGAAGATAGGCACGACCAGGTTGAACCCCCACACGAACATTGGATTCTGGGCTTCTCGAGGCCACCTACCTGGGAACCTCGGTTCCTGGGGTCGGGCTTCTCAACCACCCTGTGAAGGCCAGGGGGTGTCGCTAGGTTCAAGAAACATTCATAAAAAGCCCAACAAGCAAAGCAAGCCCCTTCCGGGTTAAGGTTTTTAGAGGTCAAACATAATTCATAGCCTGAATGAGAAGTCCACTAACCTCTCCAGGAGCCTGCTGTCTCCTCCACGATATAAGAAGGAAGAAGACCTCTAAATAGACCAGATCCATGTTACCTCATAGTAATGACTTCTAGGGTGTCCATTTCAAGCCTCCAAAAAAGGAACCAAAGCACAGATCTACCTCGCTTTACGAAAACTACTAATGGCTAGCTCAGCAACCTCCATGAAGAATCATGTCGTAAGAACGCACAAGAATATATCTACGTAACAACCAGCCTTTACACGCAAGTAAAGAGGTTATTCTAAAAAGGAAGTAAACTTATCTCCACCAACGATAATCTTGAGTCCGTTATTTACTCGAAGTCAATAACTTTCAAATAGAGGATCCCACCCGATAAGGAGGGAATAGGTTTAGAGAATCAAGGCGGGAAATACACCCGTTCAAATTGATTCGGCCATATATAAATATGCCTAAGCGTTCCCACAAAAAAAAAAAGAGGAGAGACGACAGAGAAAAAGAGAGATAAAAGTATGCCGGACCTAAATTCTGTGATCAAAACACAACCGTCGTGACATCCACCATTCAACAAGTACGAAATTGCCACATTCTTACGTTCTAGAGAGATAGTGAACATATGAGAGAAAACCTTGTATTCCATGAGTAATCAATAATAGAGTCTCCACTTATTATTGTAATACATACACTCGTGTTTATCTAAGCAGGTTAGGTATCACAGGTACTAACCCCGGCCATCACCTTCGTTGTAGTGGTCTTTAGGGTGTTAGCTGTAATTCCTCACCCTAAGCAAATTTTTGGTTAACACTTTCTGACACAGCCTGTGGGAACCTCCCACACCACCATCTTTATATTCATAAGCTTATTATTTTTACAGGAGTCATGAGGCTTCACTCCTCCTAGAGACATCCAGGCGCATCGGGACAACCTTCTGCTGCGTTGACACGAAAGGTCCCGAAGAAAGGAAGAAAATCCAGGCTCCATAGCCAGGTCCCAGACCATCCAGCTACTGTGCGTTCTTTGGATCCCCCTTTGGGAAACCAGGTCGAGCTTGACCAACGAGGAGCGGCTTTCATGGAAAACGTCAGCCTTCGACTGCTCGCTGAGGGTATTACTATCCAGCAAGCAAACCTCTCCAATCGAGCGGAGTCTAGAAGGCCCAGGGCTAGACAACCCGCCTTTGATCGCTTGGGACTTACCCTTCCGGAGAAAGGTCATAACAGAACGGGACTTCCACCCTCGATCTGGGATAGGTTAGGGTCCACGCCTCCCGTTCCTGAAGCTCTGCCACGCTACTAGCTCAGGCAAGTCAAATCCGCGACAGATATCCTTCCCCGAGAGCGGGGAGAGTTTCTCCACCCAATGACTTCAATGAGGGAAGCACATGTTAGGGAAGAAGAAATTTAGTGAAGCCCTCAAGCAGATCCTCTCCAAAGAAGGGACCGGGTAGAGGTCACTAGTTCGTTATAAGGGTCCGATAGTGAGGAGTCTGAGATCAAATCAAGGAAACCCGACAGCAAACGCCTGAGAGACCAGTTAGCAGAGCTTTAAAAAGAGGTCCAGCTGATGAAGAAATGGAGGTACAAGGAGGACAAGAAGGATCCTCTAAGGAGAACATTTCACCAGAAGGACCCTGGAGGCGGAGCTTCCTCTAAAATTCAAAATGCCTACTGACAGATTCTCTGGGACCGAGGATCCCTTCAGCCACTTATAGAGCTTTGTTCAACAGATGAAGGTCCAGAACATGACTAGGGCTGCTATGTGTCAAATGTTCCCAACTATACTCACGGATTACGCTAAGACCTGGTTTATAAAGCTACCTGCTGACAGTATGGATTCCTTCATGAAGCTGTCAACCAATTTCTACTCATAATTCCAAGGAGTTAAACCCCGATTGAAGGACCCAATTCATCTACAGTACGTGATCCAGAAAAAATGGTAAACCCTCTAGGCTTATGTCGAGCGTTTCCACAAGGAAGTCATCCAGATGGGGGTCTTCACCGAGAAAGAAACAATCGCCAACTTTAGAAGGAACTTATGGGTAGGCAAGCGTTTCCATTCTTTTGCCAAAAGACCTACGGAGACCTACCAAGAAGCCGATGATCGGGCTCTGGAGCAAATTGAGGTCGACGAACAACTCAAGGTCAAAATGGAACTTGACAACATGAGAGCCGTAAAGCGAGAAAATAAGGAAGCTCCCAAACCTGAGCAAGCTCAAAAAAATCATAACAAACCCCCCAATAAGTCGACGTATCGCTTCCCCATTTCTCAACCTTTATAGGAAAAATATCCTGCAAAACAAACTCCTCTGCGAGCTTCACCTCCTTCAATAACAGTGGCCCAATAGCTCTAGATGAGAGAGGGTTTGATCGTTACACCCTCTTAAATGCATCTCGTGAGACAATCTACCTCCCCATTCGGGACAATGGGTTGCTACAGAAGCCCGCACCTATGAAAGCCCCTGTTGATAAGAGGAATCGTTATATGTATTGTGACTTTCACGAAGACGTGAGACACAACACTTCAGAGTGCTACAACCTGTGAAATCAGATCGAGGCTTTGATAAGGGGAGGATGTTTGGTAAAATTCTTACAGCAAATCAGGGATAACATTCGAACCGTACTGGAAGTACAAGCTGAGATCCGCAAGCACGTTAAGAAAAGAAAATTGGAGCAGGCAGACTTGATGCAACAAATACAGATAATACATACCATCAGCGAAGGGCCTACTCTGGCTGGGACCTCCAACAATTCCAAGAAAAATCACGTAAGAAAAATCCCTCGTTTGGACGAGGGGCGGGGTATCTTTAAGGTCAACCAAAGTTTGACTAACCCCTCACAATTGTCACAGATCATTTTCACCGAAGCAAATGTCTACAATACCGTGCAGCCTCATGATGATCCTATGGTGATCACGGTATAGATTGTTAACTGCATGGTACACCGTGTGCTCTCTGACACAGGAAACAGCGTCGATGTCCTATTTAAAGACACCTTGGAAAAACTAAACTTGAAACAGTGGTGTTACAATAGTTGCACTACCCCGCTATACGGGTTTACTGGGGACTCAATCATACCCGTGGGATCAAAAATCCTACCAGTGATCATTAGAGCCACACTTCTCCAGCAAAATATCATGACAGACTTTGTGGTGGTGAATACCCCATTGGCCTACAATGCAATATTAGGGAGGTCATTTTTATCATCCTTGAAAGGGGTCTTATCCATTTACCACAACGTCCTGTAGTTCCCAGTAGGAGACAATGTGGGGAAAGTTCGGGGTAATCAGCAAGCAGCCAAAAGATGCTACGCAGTGTCTGCCAACCCAACAGCTCGAGCAAAACAGCTGGCCCAGGTGACAACAATCCAAGATAGTGCAACCTCTATATTAACCGTAGAAGATGTAGGGCCCACAAATCACTCTGAAGGTGACCCAGCGGTGCCCAACGAGGAGGAGCAGAGAAAGGAATGGGCCAGCGACAATCCAGTGGATAAACAAGAAGAAATTCTTGTCCGAATGGACGATCCCTCGAAAGTGATCAGAATCGGAGTCACCCTTAAGCTGGGAGTAAATGAGGGCTTGATCGGGATCCTCATAGAGTTCAATGAAATTTTTATGTGGAGTCACAACGAAATGCCTAGGATCCCGATGACTTTAGCTGATTACCGACTAGCGGTGGATCCAACCTTCAAACCCATCAAACAAAAAAGACGGCACTTTAATGTTGAAAGAAATACGGCAGTCCAGGAAGAAGTGGACAAGTTGACCCGAACAGGCTTCATTAGAGAGGCACGTTACCCGAATGGATCGCCAACGTGGTCATGGTCACAAAGGCAAATAAGAAGTGGCGCATATGTGTAGATTATACTGATCTCAACTGGGCATGCCCGAAAGATAGTTTCCCTCTACAAAAAAATGATCAGTTAGTTGACTCCACCTCTGGAAACAAGTTCCTGAGCTTCAAGGTTGAGTTTTCAAGGTACTATCAAATTATGATGCACCCTGTCGACTAGGAAAAGACCAGTTTCATCACCGGATGGGGTATGTATTGCTACAAGTGATGCCTTTTGGACTTAAAAACGCAGGAGCTACGTACCAACGGTTGGTCAACCAGCTGTTCAAGTCCAAAATTGGAAGATCAATGGAGGTATACATCGACAATATGATCACCAAGTCATCAACTTTCGGAGGGCATTTGGACGACCTCCGCAGAACCTTCAAATGAGCTTTTGAGGTGACAGCGGGAAATTTTTTAGGCTTCATGGTCCATGAGAGGGGCATAGAGGCTAACCCGGGAAAGATTAAGGCCACCTTGGATCTGGAGTCCCTCACGTCACTTAAATAGGTTCAAGTCTTGACAGGGCAGGTAGCAGCGCTCAACAGGTTCATCTCTCGGTCAATCGACAAGTGTGTCCTATTCTTCAAAGCTATTAAGCAGGGAAGAAACATGAAATGGGACAAAGAGAGTGAACAAGTTTTTCAAGCCTTGAAAAAATACATGTCAAGCCCTCCACTACTGGTTTAACCAAGCCTTAGAAAAGAGCTACAAATTTACTTGGTCATTTCAGAAACTGCGGTAAGCGGGACCTTGGTCAAGGAATGTGGAGATAGGATCCAGCGGCCTATCTATTACGTGAGTCATGCTCTAACCAAGCTCGAGGAAAACTATACCCTTTTGGAGAAGCTCTTTTATTCCTTGGTAACCTCGGCAAGAAAGCTCTGTCCCTACTTTAAAGCTCATTCGATAGCAGTAGTGACGGACCAACCCCTCCGTCAGTTTTTACAACGGCCGGATGTTTCTGGAAGGCTGGTCTTATGGACCCTGGAGCTCACCCAGTTTGATTTAAGGTATAAGCCTAGGACCGCAATTAAAGCCCAGGCTCTAGCAAACTTTGTATTAGAACTCTCAATGCCCCCAGGCCAAGCGACCTCTGCAGCAACAGACATAGCTCCTGAGAAGATTCCAGAATCAGGGAACTGGTCGGAGGGTTGCAACTCATGGATCCTCTACACTGATAGAGCTTCCGAGCAAGCTGGGGGAGGAGCGGGCATAGATCTAATCGATCCAGATGGAATTGAGTGCTGCCTCTGCTTCAGATTTGAATTTAAAGCCACTAACAACGAGGCAGAGTATGAAGCCCTTTTAGCCGGAATAAAGGCAGCCGCAGAGCTCGGGGTCAACTACCTGCAGATTAGGAGCGACTCGTTGCTCATAGTCAACCAAGTCTCTAGAGTTTATCAGGAAAAAAGGGATACATGATTGCCTACTTGAAGCTGGTTCAACAGCTTAGGAGCAAGTTTAAGGGTTTTAGGATTGAGCAAGTACCTCGACAACGAAATCGGTGAGCCGACATTCTAGCTAAGATAGCTATGAATGGTGGCCATACCTTACCCCATGGTCCCTCTTTAAATGATTCCCCTACCTAGCTTAGTGGCAAGTAAGGAGATTCATACCCTGGATCGGTAACCATGTTGGATGGACCCGATAGTGGATTACCTAGAAGAAGGGAGACTTCCTGGGAAACCTGACCAAGATCAGAAAATCAAGAGGCTCTCATTCCGGTATTGCTTGGTGTATGGGTGCTTATACAGAAGGGGCAGATCCCTTCCTTTGCTCCAATGTTTACACCCTGAAGATGCCAAATGGGAATTAAAAGAGGTTTACCCAGAGGAATGAGGTAACCATATTGGTGAGGAAGCTCTGGCATATCAGGTACTCTGCATAGGGTACTACTGGCTAACCATCCACCAAGATGAAAAGATCTTGGTACAATCATGTGAAGCTTGCCAGAAAACCGCAAACTTGAATCACTTACCGCCAGAGCGATTATCATCCCTTAGCTCACCATACTATTTTGCTATGTGGGGATTTGACTTGATCGAACTGCTTCTAACTGCTCCTGGTCAAGCCAAGCATGCTATCGTGGCAATCGACGACTTCACAAGATGGGTTGATACTGGACCACTCTCCCAGATATCGAAAGAAAATATAACAAGATTCATAAAAAATAATGTGGTTTGCAGGTTCAGAACCCTTCTTGCCATTATAGCCGACCTCGGTAAGAAGTTTGATAATGGTCGATTCAAAGAATTTTAAGAAGGCTTGGCAATCGACCTTAGGTTCGCATCAATAGCCGACCCCAAGACTAATGGGCTGGTGGAGTCCACCAATAAGACTATAAATAAGCTGTTAAAAAAGAAACTATAACAGAAAAAGGGTAGATGGGCTGAGGAGCTTCCCGAGGTCCTTTAGGCTTACCGCACTACAAGAAGAATAGCTACCGGGGAAACGCTCTACTCATTAGCCTTCGAGGTTGAAGCAGTGCTTCCCATTGAGCACAAATTGCCATCATTTAGAGTTCAACATTTTGAACCAGGGAGCAATGAGGATAAGCTCCGAGCTAGCTTGGATCTCTTGGAAGAAAAACAAGATCGAGCAGCTGAGAAGGTAGCAGTTTACCATAGCAGGATTGCTATATACTTTAACCGTAGGGTTAAAGCCCGAAACTTTAAGGAAGGGGACCTAGTTCTCAAGAAAGTGACGTTAAATACTAGGAAGAGGTTTCTATATGGGAAAATTCGACATTATCATCCCAAGACCAGGGATTAGCTGGGGAAGCCCCCTCGCTATCCCTGACGCCTGGGCCGGGTACTACCTCATGCCAAGAAGGGTCTGAGTGTAAGAGCATAATTGTCATCCATATCTCGAGACCAGGAAATAGCTAGATAGCTCTCCTGATGCCTTGGTCAGGCTACCACCCCTAGGAAGGGTCTGAGTGTAAGAGTATAGTTGCCATCCAGATCTCGAAATCAGGAAATAGCTAGATAGCCCTTATGATGCCTTGGTTGGGTTACAACCCCCCAAGGAAGACACAAGTTTAAGAGCACAGTAGCCCTCCCAGCCTAAGAGAGGGCTAGATAGTTCTCCTTGATACCTCATTCGGGCTATAACCCCCTAAAAAAGCTCAAGATCTACGATCAAACAAGGGGACTTTCAACCAAAGTCACTAAGCTGCAAGTTTTATTGAGAGTCAAAAGCTCAAGTTAGCTATCTATGTTCACGCTTAAGTAGTTTTCTTATCTTGTTACTTTTCCTGAGCTAAATCAGGTTGCTAAAGGGGCTGAACCTATATGCAAATCAAAATTTGAACCAAGTCTAAAAGCTAAATTTCGTTCATGAATTAGGGAGCCTATCCCCCGGTAAGGCTACAACAATCGAACAGGGACCCTAACCCCTGATTCTGGGCTACAAGCTAGAAAAATGATAATTATCAAGCATGAGTAAATATGAGGTGCCCACCCCCCTTTCCGGGCATTCAGAGTAAGCTGTAAGAAGGTGTACTTAAGCTTCTGCATCCTCTCGGTCTCCTCCAGCCTTCCCTCTTTCAAGATAGACCTCGCCTTCTGCTCCTCTTTTAGGAGGTCGCTTATCCCGGATAACCGCCTCAACCACCTCTTATTGAGGATGCCCCTCGATTGCCTGATGCTCAGCAGGGTCCTCCTCTACGACCTCATTGACCACCATTATGACCTCAGGAGGTACGGCTGCATCAAGAAATTTGGCCATTGACTAAGTATAAATTCCCTTCTCGGTGGCTCATCCTTTGAAGGCACCTTAGAGGGACCTCGGGCTTCTGTAAGATCTCCTTCCGACTCCATGGGTAAAACCCCCCACGAGAATTCTACGGGACCTGATGTTGGGAAGACAGGAGAATGAGGAAGAATGTCTGACCCAGCTGGATGCTTCCCTGCTTCGGCCACGTTAGAGGAATCTAGGTCATCACCTAAGGGGCGAGACATCTCAGCGACCTTGGCCATTATCTCCTCCATATCCCAGTTAGCAATAATAGACAGGTCGAAGGGGAAGGGAAGGGCCTCAATGACTTGGTAGGAGGCGTACAAGTATCCCTCACTGAATGAGGAGTCCACCTCAGCCTGAAGCTTGGCAACTTGGGCTTGAAAAGCATAATTCTCAGCATCTAACGCCTTTGCTTCTTTCTTCCAGTCATCCCTCTGGCTGGCTCGTCGCTTAGACCGAAGAGTTTCTCGGTCAAAAGATCGCTTCAGCCTTTTTATGCTCGTACTAAAGCTCAGCTGGTTGTGTTTTTATTTCTCTCTGGCTGGAAGTCATCTCCCAGACAAATAATTGAGCCTGTGCCAGCAATCCTAAGGCCCACTCAGCTTTAGCTTCAACCCTAGCTGCCCGATCTTAGAGAAATGATACCTGGTGGCCCATTGCTACATTGAACTTGAAAAAAAGGTTAGAAAGCAATCAAATCTCACAATCACAGGAAATAAAGGCAATGAATACCTCAGCCAGAAGGGCAGACCCCTTGAAAACCAAAAAGTCCACGGGCATGGAAGCCATCCTAGAGAGCCCGCCACCCGGACATGAAGCAACAAACTGCTTCAAAACCTCATCCTGGCCAACCGAACCCGACTGATGGTGGGGGCGAGAATGGGGAATCTCAGGAATACTAGCCTCAAGATCCCCTGGAGCCTGAACTAGCCAGGGCGCAGCTGGATCAGTGGAAGGAGAGGGTAATATAATTGGGGAAGCAACAGCTGAAGCAGGAGCCACTGGTGAGGGGACGGAGGTGGAAGTATCAGTGGCTTGGGAAATGGGCCCTCCTCGATTTAGAGCCATTGCTGCCCGAGATGGGAGAACAGCCATCTTAGATCTCGTCTGGGGAGGTGATGAAGCAGGAACAGGCGAAGCAGCGGTCATAGCGATTGGTTCCCCCTTTTTCTGAGGTAGCCAAGAAGGCTCCTAGGGATGACCTGGAAGGAATGGGAGGGGTCTAAGATTTCTGGGCTTCATGAGAAGCTGGAGCAACCACAAAAACTGTTAAAAAAAAAGGAAGAAATGAAGGATGTCAGAGACAAACAAATTAATGAAAACAAAGCATGATAACTTAATATTACTCACGAGGGGAAACATCGGAGATCCGTAGATACTTGTTCACCCTGCGAGGATCGAAAGGGTTAGCAGTTGGAAACTTCAAGTTCAGATAATTTCAGGCAATGATAGTCTTCATCACAGCTTCAGACTCAGCGGGCAAGGAATCTCGATCCCATGAGGGTTTATCACTAAAAGCAATGGGAATCGTGAACTCATGCCCGCCGATGAATACAAAATTTCCTCAATCTCCCCCCGCTATTATCCAATATTCCTTCCAGACAGAGTCTTTTCTCGAAGCGCCGGGGATGATAAAGTTGAGTTTGTTTTTTGCCTTCACGTAGAACTGTCCCCTGGGACCCCTAGACAAGTTCCCGATCTAAAAAAGGTAGGCCAGCTCTTCTGCCCTTGGTTCCCAGGTGACGTTGCCCAGCTCGTACTGTTCCTTCCACAGCACAAGGAAGCCAATCAGATGCCTCTAGAAGTCAGGCGTCAGTTGAAGGGGAGCTAGTTGAAGGGCGTTAAGGGCACATCGAAGAGTGGGGTGAAGGGGGAGTCTGACCCCGTTCTCAAAGGTCGCCAAATGAATGGGAAGCACTCCTGCCGGAGGATTATAAACATCTTAGTTCCTATGGGGAACTATAAGGGTAACACCTTTAGGAATGCCGTATTTATCCCGAATGCGGTTGATCGATTGTGGGTCAACTGTAGAATCGGGAATAACCCTAGATTCTGAAGGAAGAGGCGTCGCTGAAGAAAACCCAGCAACCATAACTTGAACCTCTCCAGCATCGGAATCCTTGTCAACTTAGAGGGTTATCGGTTTGATTTGAGAAGTTAAAACCGATTAAGACGTTCCTACCAGAGCGACGACGCTGACAGACCGGGGAAAAGTCCTCGTCGCTTGAAATTCCTCGCACCCGTTTCCAAGGAACCAGGTTAGAACCCCCAGTGCCCTCGACCAAGGCTTCAATACTGTCAGAGGAGTTCGACATTGTTGGATGAAAAGAGCTTGAAGGTAGGTGAAAGATAAAGATATGGTCAGAGAAGACAAGTAAAGGAGAAGAAATCTGTAAGTTCGAAATTGAGAGAAAATGTGAAGAAATGGGCAATGATTTTGAATTTAAATAGAGGTTAGAGGTGTAATAACATCGACGATATCCACGGAAAGATCACCTCGAGCTACGGAGAGAGCTGTAACACAACCGGATTTCCTCGAAGAACATACCAATTTAAGTTCGACACATCATTTGGGCAATTAATGAGAAGATTCCATTAGAGATTCTCAGTAATTATCTCATAACGGAAAATTTTCCCAATTAAACAGGGAATCTGACTCCAACCCCAACTCTACTTCCGGTGTTCAAGTCAGAGAGGACTTATGTTAATAATAAAATTTGGTCAGGGGTCAAAGAGATATTTTCCACTCTCCCAACCCAAATCAAAGCCCAAAGACGACATTCAAGAAACCCCTGATGTACCATCAAACTTCCCTGCAGAAGCACGGAGGGAGCGTCGGGCTTTAAAACTATCAGGGAAGAAACTAGGCACGACCAGGTCGAGCCCCCACGTGAACATTGGATTTCGGGCTTCTCGAGGCCACCTACCTGGGAACCTCTGTTCATGGGGTCGGGGTCCTCAACCACTATTCGACAAGCATGAAATTGCCATCTTCCTATGTTCTAGAGAGATAGTGAGCATATGAGAGAGAACCTTGTATTCCATGAGTAATCAATACTAGAGTCTCCACTTATTATTGTAATGCAAACACTCATGTTTATCTAAGCAGATTAGGTATCCCATGTACCAACCCGGCTATCACCTCAGTGGTAGTGGTCTTGAGGGTGTTGGCTGTAATTCCTCACCCTGAGCGAATTTTCGGTTAACAAAAGCTATAGCAATAGATTAGGCAATAAGTTCTCGGCTCCTAAAACTCCTCAATAAAATGGGGTTGTTGAGAGGAAGAATTAGAGATGGCAGTATTCCCCACGGGGTCGGTGCCCTGTGGGTCGAGGATGGGGGATAATATTCGACGATGGGGATAGGGAAAAGTCTTGTTCTCGAAGGTTAAACGGCATGGGTACGGGGGAAGCACTCCCTCCCCAGATACATATATATATATATATATATATATATATATATATATATATATATATATATATAATACAATAGATAATAATCAAAATTTTAAAATCATTTAGTGTTAATTTTTTAAGAATACACAGTTTTTTTAACTTTAAAAAAAACTATTCATCTCATGAGTCTTAATTGGCCTACTCTCTCCCCAATATGGCAATTACTATTCCCCAAGTTATCCTATCCTAAACTACCAAACTCAAACTATCAGACTATCTAATTATCTTTCAGACTTCCCCTGCAAATCAAGCAAATGTGTATTCCTCTTTCGATGCTTTTTTGAAATTTGTCAATGTCCTCATCTAGACTAGTTCTTTCACTTCTTTGTTAATTGGCGGGTGTTTGAGAAAGTGTTAAAGTCCAAGTTTGGCCCACATGAATTTTAGTATATAAGGGACCAATTGATGTAATTTTCAGTAGACTAGATTTTGAATTGAAATAAAATAGAAATAAAATAGAGATAATTTTCTCTTTGGTTTATCATAGAACTTGTGAACTTATCAAGGGATCTAGCTTGTGGCGTTCAATCCCAGACTTATCACTCACAATTCTCACTACTTCTTGAGTGTTGCTTCTTTAACTTTCTTGATACCGTTGGTTCTTATCTCAATATAGATAACGGATTACGGTACTATATTTTTCTTGCTTATAAACTTGAATTTAGAAAATGATCCTTACTACCATATATTGGTTCCGGGTCTCACTATTCTTATTGGGGTTCATATCAGTTGGTATCAGAGCTTAGGTTTCTAAACTCAGGTTTAATCTATCATTGTTCTTTTACTTATCTGCATTCGTTTGATTAAAAAAAACACTTGACTCTGTTTGATCAAAACCATAAAAAAAAAGGTACCAAAAGTCATGCTTGAGTCCATTTGATCAAGGTAGGTAAAAAAAAATGAGTACATTTTTTTTTAAGACCGTGTAGTTGAACTTATATAAATTATTTCTATTCCTTTTCTTGATTTTGTGCGTTGATAGTAAAAAAAAAAGACATTTGGCAGTAGAATCTTGTCTTTGTTATTCTTGTCATATTGTTTTGTTACATATTATTTCTTGAACTCCTTGTGAGTGTCTATCTAAGTAAAAAAAAGAGCTGAAAGAGTGAACAAAGAGTGGAAAAAAGCAAGAGAGTGTGAGCTTATCAGAGGGTAAAAGCCAAAAGAATTGAGTGAAACACGAGTGTGAGTGCCACCATCTTGGAGAGTAAACACGTGAGGGAGTGTTTGTGAGGCTTACTAATTTTTGTTTGTTTTACAGCTTTCTAATTTGTCAAACGATAAAAGTAAAGGTGAGCTCAACAAAGCACCAGAAATGGTAGATCTCAATCTTTTGTATAAAGTCATGCGATAACACATGGCACGAATTGAGATTCAGTTTGGTAAGGTGAATGATAGGTTAGGCAAGGTGGAGTCTAGTTCGTAAAGGGAGCAGTCATTCAGGGCTCCTAATGTGGAACGAAGAGAAAGGAACCCATCTGTGGATGATTATGAAAATGATTATAGGAATGACCTAGAGAAGGATGATCGCATGTTTAATATAGGTACGGGAAGATTTAGGCGTTGAACAAGAGGTAGAGGAGTTAGGTATGGGAATAGAGAAGTTAGGTATGAGAATAAAGAAGATGGGCATGGGAATAGAGGTGATAGGTATGGAGAGAGGGTTGATAATAATTTGGGTAGTATAAAGGTGAAGATCCCAACTTTCCAAGGTAAAACTGATCCTAAAGCTTATCTAGAGTGGGAGAAAATAATAGAATTGGTGTTTAACTGTCATGACTATTTTGAATTGAAGAAGGTGAAGTTGGTTGCCATAGAATTCACTTATTATGCTATTATTTGGTGGGATCAACTGATTGTGAGTATAAGACGGAATGGAGAGAGACCTATTAAGACTTGAGAGGAGATAAAAGTTGTCATGAGGAAGCATTTCATTCCAAGTCACTATTATAGGGGTTTGTTTCAAAAATTGCAAACTCTTACTCAAGGTTCTAAGTGTGTTGAAGACTACTACAAGGGGATGGAGATAGCCATGATTCGAGCCAGTGTAGATGAGGACCGAGAGGCTACTATGGCTAGGTTTTTAAGTGGACTAAACCGAGACATAGCAAATGTGGTGGAGTTGCAACATTATGTTGAATGGAGTGATATGGTGCACATGGCCATTTAGGTGGAAAAACAATTAAAGAAAAAGGGTTCCACAATGGTCGAGCAATATTCAGGTTCTTCTTCATCATGGAAACCGAATTGGGGCAAAGGGGATGACCAGCCTAGTTTTAAGGCCAAGGCCAAACCTTCCAAATATCAAAAGGATGGTGGCACATTAAATCAAGGTAAATCAGATACTCAACCTTCTAGAAACCATGACATTAAGTGCTTTAAGTGTTTAGGAGCAGGTCAGATTGCATCTTAATGCCCAAACAAGAGAGTAATGGTTTTGAAGGATGATGGTAATATCAAATATGAGGGTGAATCTGATGATGAGTCATTGCCACCTTTAGAGGATGCAAGTGATATTGAATATCTGGTGGATAGAGAGCTTTTGGTGGCAAGAAGAGCTCTTAGTGCTCAAGCCAAGGAAGATGATGAGGTACAACGTGACAATATTTTTCACACCTGCTACCATGTTAATGATAAGGTATATAGCATGATCATTGATGGGGGGAGTTGTACGAATGTGGCTAGCACTAGTTTTGTGGAGAAACTGAATTTGACCACTTTGAAGCACCAAAAACCTTATAAGCTACAGTGCTTAAATGATAGTGGGGAAATTCAAGTGACTAAACAAGTGTTGGTGTCGTTTTCAATTGGGAAATACAAAGATGAAGTCATTTGTGACGTGGTACCAATGAATGCAGGCCATATCCTTTTGGGGAGACTGTGGCAGTTTGATAGGCATTTGACTCATGATGGGTATACCAATAGATACTCATTTGTACTAAATAAAAACTCTATCACTCTTGTACCTTTAACCCAAAAACAAGTGTATAAAGATCAAGTGAGGTTAAAAACAAGATGTAAAAAAAAGAGTGAAAGTTCAATAGAAAGAGAGTCTAAAACAGCAAAAAAAGAAAAAAAAAAGGTGAAAAAGAAAAAGAGGTTGATGAGAAAAAAAAAAGAAAACAAGCGTATTTTTATGCAAGAGAGAGTAAGATCAAAAAGGCTTTGTTTTCAAATCAACCAATGATTGTACTTTTGTACAAAGAGGCCTGTTTTAGTACTAATGGAATTAACTCTTTCTTGCCTAGTGTTGTTGTTTCTCTTTTACTGGGCTTTGATGAATTGCCGCTGGCTATCAACAATATTACAGTGAAGATTCTAGGACGAATCCTTTTGAAGAGAGGGGGAATTATAAGAATCAAGAAGCAACACCAAGGAATCCATTGCATGTTCTTGTTGGGCCAATTACAAGGGGGCAAGAGGATCAAAGAAGCATTAAATGATGGGCCGATTATGAGTTGCTAAAGTCCAAGTTCGGCTCACATGAAGACCAAATCCGGATTGAACTTCGTGGGCCTCTAAAGAGGGCATATAAGGTCAGATAGTCTATTATAATATTTTTCCGGAAAGCCCAAGACAAGCCCTACAAATGTTATGAAGAATATGTCCTCTGTATCAGATCACAACATGCCCAAATTAGACCATCTATCTGACTAAGTGAAGACTTTAGTTGAGCAGTTCGAATTTTAGCATATTTATTTCAACATATTTCCTACTTTTTGGGCTACGTATGGTTGGAGGATAATCCAATTTCAGTATATTTCCTATTTCAGCATATTCTCTATTTTATTTATTTCCCAAATAAAGAGTTGATTTGTTTTCTAAATTCAACTTTTCAAATAAGGAACAAATCAACTAGTGCTAGTTTTAGTCTTTATTTATTTCCTGAATTTGTTTGCATTATTTTTCTGATTGTAAGACATTAATTGCCTAATATTTATTCCCTTTTAGGTCTTAGATAATTTTAGTCTATAAGGGACCGATTGAAGTAATTTTCAAGAGACTGTATTTTGAATAAAAATAAAATAGAGATAAGTTTCTCTTTGGTTCTTCATAGAACTTGTGAACTTATCAAGGGATCTACCTTATGACGTTCAATCCCAGACTTATCACTCACAATTCTCACTACTTTCGAGTGTGGTGTCTTTAACTTTCTTGATACCGTTGGTTACTATATTATTCTTGCTTACAAACTTGAATTTAGAAAATGGTTCTTACGACCATATATTGGTTTCGGGTCTCACTGTTCTTGATGAGGTTCATATCATATTCCTCTTTTGATCGCTTTTGAAATTCTTCTTTCATCAATTAACCAGCCATGCATTATAAAGTTATTCTATGGATAAATTTAATTATTCTCTGATTTGTAAAATAGCATTAAAATTTAAAATAAAACGTGGCTAGACTTCCAAGTGGTCTAGAGTAATTTAACTTTTACATATGTCTAAAGAGGTTCCATTAAAATTTAAATTCTACAACAATAATAAATGTTGGAGTAATTTATCAACAGTATATGCACTTGGCATCTTTTTCTGATTTTCCATTGAGATTCCATGAATGGTTTTTTCTAAAAAAAATATCAAAATGAAATTTTTTCTTTTGAACATGACTGTTGTCCGATCAAAAGTACTACTCACTTATTGATAATAACGTCTGATGGATGTTTATGAGTGCAAGATGAAACATAGGATTGTGAAACATATATACATGTTATCAAAAATAGCAATATATATATATATACTATTACCATTTTCATCTCTCTCTTGAAAGTGAAAACTTGCCAAAGTTGATCTTTGAACTACTTAGGTTTTGGTCAGGTCGCAAGATTTGAATTTGGAAGAAGGTTTGTTCATGATCTAGAGTCCGATTGTGATAATTAGAAGTTATAGGTTCAAGATTAGATTTTTTATATGGGCAATTGAGCATGTTCTCATTATATTTGATTTTCCATCATCGATACTACTTTTGCTTGGAAGGCTTACTGAACGGTATGGATGCCACTTTTTTATTTTTTTTTATTTTCAAATTTGTTTTACATTATATATTATATCGAATATGTATTTTGCTTCACATTATTATTATTATTATTGAATCTGTACTTTACTTTGCATTTGTTCTATTATTGACACATTGATATGTTTTACTTTTTTTAGTTAGTAACTCAGTATGGATCCTAATACGATTGATAACACTAGTAATTCTACTACTAAAGTTGATGCTAGTTGATGCTACAGCACCAAGATCCACTCCAAAGTTGAAACAACCTGAACTAGTTGATGATGTCGTTGATGCTACTACTAATGTCGATACTCCAATAAAGGGAGATGGACTTGAACATGCTGATACTAAGAAGATGAAATTGAAATTTGTTGTTTGGAAACACTTCAGCAAGCAAAAAATGAAAGGTATGGATAAGGTTGTTTGCAATTATTATAAGAAGAAATTGTCTGGATCAAGTAGAACTGGGACAATGCATTTGCAT
Source organism: Dipteronia dyeriana (assembly GCA_032871835.1). Lineage (NCBI taxonomy): Eukaryota > Viridiplantae > Streptophyta > Magnoliopsida > Sapindales > Sapindaceae > Dipteronia > Dipteronia dyeriana. The sequence goes on from CM065297.1 coordinate 19,929,783, forward strand.
GATCATTTCAGGATATGTCCTCTAAGGAAGAATAAGGACATAAAACACACTTCTAAATCCTAACAAGTCGACAGATGGGAAAATATCAATTGGGATTCATATGATCAATATTATACTAGACATGAGCTCGCCAACATGATTATTCTCCATGAGTGCCCACTTTCGATGGTTGAACATCGTGGTTTTAAGACGTTTGTAAACTCTCTACAACTTTTATTTCCTCATGTGTCAATAAATACCATCAAGAAAGAAATATTGGGAATTTATGAAGTGGAGAAGTTTAAAACACAACAAGTTTTGGAAGGCAACCAGGGAAGAATTGCAACAACTACGGAAATATGGACTACCTCAAATCAGAAGAGAGGTTACATGACCGTCACTGTACATTTTATTGATGACTCTTAGACTTTACAAAGTCGAATTATCAGGTAATATATCTACTTGGATCATTTTACTTTTCATAATTCTAGTTTGCGTTTTTTTATAGTAATCTTTACTAATTTTGTTCTTTTATATAATTTTCAGGTTCATTTATGTGCCATGCCCACACACAATTGAAACTCTTTAGAAGGCATTAATGAGTTGCTTATTGGACTGGAACATCGATCGCAAGTTATCTACTTTGACTGTGGATGATTGCACTACTAATGATGCAATGATCCTTATGACATGTGATAAGATGCCATGATTCATTTGAAATGTGATAAATTGCCATGTAGCTCATTGATGTTAGGCGGTGACTTATTTCATATGCAGTGTTGTGCACACATTCTCAATTTGATTGTGAGGGCTGGATTGAGTGCAATTGAGACCGTTATTGAGGTTATTCGTAACAGTGTTGCTTTTTGGACTACAACGCCAAATAGAGTAGAAACGTTTGAGGAGGCTGGGCGATAGCTGAAGGTTCCTTGTACCAAGAAATTGGCACTTGACTGTGTTACCAGATGGAATAGCACTTACATTATGCTTACTACTGCACTAATTTACAAGGATGTGTTTGCTCGCCTTAAACAACGTGAGTTTGTTTATAAAACTTTGCCTTCTGATCATGATTGGATGCTAGCAAACAAAAAAATGTGTGATAAGCTAAAAATATTTTATTCTATTACTAAAATATTTTCTGGAGCAAAATATCCTACATCAAATCTGTAATTCCATAAGATTTATAAGATTCGGTTGTTGCTTGATGAATGCTTGTTATCAAACGTTGAGGAGATAAATGTTATGGTAGCCAATATGGTGGAAAAAATTGATAAATATTAGATGGTGATTCATGGGTTATTAGCAATAGCAACTGTTTTCGATCCTAGATTCAAACTAAAGTTGACTGAGTATTATTTTCCTAAAATATATGGCAATGACAGTGAAAAGCATATTGTCAAAGTTAGAAAGATGTATTATGATTTGGTCAGTGAATATCAAGTGAAATATAGTGATGGGCAAGACACTATGCCTATGGACCTTCAAGTTTCCTCCATGGAAGATGTGCATGAACATGATACTATGGATCCTTTGGCAGCATACGATCTCTTCGTTAGTAGTACTTCTAATGTTGATGGTGTCAAATCTGAGTTAGACTATTATTTGGAGGAGTCTATCTTGCTTAGGGCTGCTAGTTTTGATATCCTAGCTTGGTAGAGAACCAATGGAATTAAATATCTAGTTTTACAGCATGTTGCTAAGGATATCTTGGTTGTCCCTATCTCTATTATTGCTTCTGAGTTGAATTTGTTCTTTCATGCATTATCAGTTGAAAATGATCTTATTATCATTTGTTCCACATTTGTCTTATATTTTTCATTTGCTTGTTCTGCAAGCTTGCTTAGGTGGGTTATCTTTCGATGAAAGGCAATTTACAGTATTTGGGTACATCTTTAAACCTCCAATGGTTTTGTTGTTAGTTGTCATAACTTATAAGTAATGAATGCATATATACTATTTCAATGTAAAAATACACAAGTGTGTGTGGGAGATATTTTTCCTCAAATCAAAACAGGGGATGTGATTTGATCAGTGAAGCTAATTCAAGGCCAAGATCACCTTATATTGCTAAATGAGAATTGATTTGTATTCTTGCCATACCAGGACTGTTTACCTTTTGTCTATTTATTGTATTAATTTCTGATGGTGTCTGATTTTCTTGGGTGCAGGCTATGTAGTAATTTTGAATCTTTTTACAATTTCTTGCTACTGTTTTGTAAATGAGTAATACTAGATATCACAACTAGAATCATAACTCTTCCATCACAACACATGTGGCAGCTGATGTGTCAATTGGTAAGTGGATACACATTAATAATGATTTATCTCACTTATCTATGTATTCACTCATTAATTGACACCTCAACTGTCACATGTGTTGTGATGGAAGAGTTGTGATATCTAATATTACTCTTTGTAAATTAAACACATTATCAATACTTGAAATTGAGCTAAAATGTATTTTCATATAAAATAAGAGATTAGCTAAGTTGCTGTTGACATCAATTTTAATTATTAAAAACAATTATTTTATTTAATTATTTATTTTTTTCTTTTAAAATTTTGAATTTTGTGAACCTTTGGATTAAAATCTAATATCTATTAGTTTTCACTTCCACTGTTAGGAGTCTTATAGTGGTTATTGATTTGTTAAGGCATCTGACTTCTTGCCACCCAATTGCTGAAGTTCTGATTTGTGATGGGTTTGTTGTTAGGCTTGTAAATGTGTTGAATTATGGGGTTTTAGGTGTGAGAATCGTTGTTGCTGAAGTTGTTCACCAGATGGTTGTTAGCTCCAAATCAAGGAAAGAAATGGGTGAATGTGGGTGCATTGAACCTTTGAGTAAAATGTTGGATGGTAAGGCTGCTAAAAAGAAAGAATCAGCAACAAAAACACTGTCAACACTTATGTTTTATGCGAGTTATAGAAAGATTTTTCGAAGGGACGAGAGAGGGATTGTGAGTGCAGTTCAGTTGTTGGATCCTTCAATTAAGAATTTGGATAGGAAATACCCTGTTGCTGTATTGGCTGCTCTTACTCATTCTAGTAAATGCAGGAAACAAATGGTTGATGCTGGTGCTTGTGTACAATAGCAGAAACTTGTCGAGATGGATATTGAGAGGGCTAAGAAGCTGCTGGACAGTCTAGGTCGCGGTAAAATTTGGGGTGTTTTGGCCAGAGCTTTATGATTAAAGAGTTTATCGATCAATAACATTATCGTAAAGGAGTATATGGATGATTCTTAGATTTGTATTTACAATAGTTGTGTTTACTTTGATTCTTGATTTTTTTTTTGTTCATATTGTGTTACTTTGTCTATAAGTAAATGTTGCTAGTCAATTGCAAATGAAAACCTTCTTTGTAGAGACAATAATCTTAGTTTGGTTAATGTTGTAGTGCCTACTAGCTTCAACTTGTGCATTATATTTTCTTGTAGCTGACATTGGCTAGTGTGTGTGATCAAGCCTATTTTTATTATAAGGTTTATTGACTATATCTTATAAGTTGTCTCTTTCTTTATTGACTAAAAGGGTTTAATTTGTTTCTTCCCCTTTCTAACGATTCTGAGAAGCTTGATAAATGAATACCATCCACCACCCACTTTTTTGGGGTCATATTTACCGTCAGGAAATTTGTAAAGTTTGATACTGTTGGGGTGATATGGTTGCTTCTATTGTGCAAAGCATTGAATGATTTAATGATTATTGCTATTTTTCTGTGTTGATCATTGATGTTCAATTGTTTGTTATGTAAAGAGATTGGGAAATGTCATTTTTCTGGTATGCCATTGTTGGTCCACTTATAAAGTGATTGTGAGGGTTGGTAATGGTTCCCCATTCAGGTTGGAAACCATCTGAAGAGTCGATTCAATTCTTCCCATTAGGTCCTCATGACCGATTCCCTATAATTATCACTCTCATATGGAAAGAGTTCTGTTACTAGTGGCTGGAGAATTAGAACTTATGAGTTACAGACGTCTCGTTCTAGTAGGAAATGTGGTATTGGGAGTAATTATGATATGAAGTTTGTATGGCTTGATAGCTCTTTTTAATGAAAAGTTAATGGGGATATAGATTTTGATTTTTGTACATCTGTGTTTGTTGTCAAACTGCACCCTGGAATTAGTTGTTTACCTAAACTGGTATCTATTGTCAATTTTGTAGGTTCTCAAGACTCAAGAGGATTTTGCCCGATCCATTTCCCTCGTAGTCATACATATAATATCATGTGTTGGTTGTGATTGAGACTGTTGCAATTATATTAAACTAGTTTGTAGGTCTGATATCAATCTGGGAGAGGATAAATGTATGATAATGGGGTTCTAGAGCATGTGCTTTTGTTTTCTGGTATGCCCATTGCAACACTTTTTTGCTAGCAGTTGCCTTAGCAAACAATGGCCTACCCTATATTTATTTGCCTTTGCTTTATTGACTCACCCCATGGCATTGCTATAAAACTAAAACTAATGGCTTGAGTTGTTCAACTTGGAAAATGAAATAAGACAGCTGTTTGCCTTATGAAACTTTGGATTTGGTAGTCCTTTTCAAATTTCATTTGTTGCTGTTTTATTCTTTTGATTAGAATGTCTCTCCTCTTTTTTTAATTGGTTCTTTTTGTAGAGGAAACGAAAATTGTTCATAAAGATTACTTTGCAGTTTGCACAGTGTGAAAAAAACAGAGAGGATTAACTACAAGTTATTGAGGCCTAAGGGAAACTTTTGGTATATATAATCTACCTTGAAAAGATGGTTTAGCTAAACTTACTGGTATCCGCAAAGTTATACAGGTAGGCATTTGATTGCATTCATGTAATTAGATAGAATTCATTAGTGTTTATTGTCTACCATCATATCAAAGTGATGGTAGTATCAGTAGCAGTTGATATATCTCAATGCGCTCACGGAAATGGGCTTTAGGCCATAAGACCAAGAATCAACTATTTGCCCTCTTTAACGTAAGTAGGGTATGTGTTGGTGCTTTTTTTGATAACCTCAATTTTTGTAATACCAAAATTGACTCCCGTGACAGTCATGAAGATTTCGATGTCGACCAACATTGGTGACAGAGGCAAAAAAATATTTCCAAAAATGAAAAAAAAAGGTTAAATATTGTCACTAAATGTTATTTAAAAGAAGAAAAGGGCAGTTGGCCCAACCTCAAATATTGCCTAAATCTTGGCTTAAAATTGTAAACTGGCCCGTCGGCAGTAAAGCCTAATAAAAACAATAGAGAACTCTTTGCATGCGAATCCAACCTAATAGGAAATTAGGAATATGTTTTGTACATCTTTTCAATGTCAGCTTTGGAATAGTATATCTTTTAGGTATCATTTGGTACACTGTATTATATTGTACCAGATTGTATTAGATTAGATTAGATTAGATTGCATTAGAAGATTATTATTTACCCTTAATATTTTAAGGGTAAATTGAACAAATACCCCTGCATTCAGGTCTAACCGCATGTATACATAACTTTTGCTCAAAACTGCATACACATCCCTGTCGTTAGCGATCAAGGGTTAAGTCTTAACCATGTAAAAGGTTAAAAATACCGATATTTATTATTTTGTTTCATTTTTCTAACTACAGATTTTTTTTTTACAATTTCTAACTATAGAATTTTTTTAAAAAAAAATCTAACTATAGAATTTTAAAAAATATATCTAACTCTAGATTTTTTTTTAATATTTAAGTATCTCTTTTGGTATGACTTTTGAATTGTTTGTGTGTTGTTAGGTGGACTTATAATGGTGTTGTGTATACTTGATGAAGGTTTGGTAGCTGAAGGATGTAACTACTTAAAAAAAATAAAAAAAGACAACTCTTTTGTAAATAGAGTTATTTTGCATATAGAATTTGTGAGACATATGGATATACAATTAGGTGTTTTTTTTTTAAAAGGGATGATCCAACTGATTTTAAATTTACTTTTGTTACTGTAAAGTTTTGTACAAAATTGAAACTCTCTAAGTTTATAAATTAATTATTGAAATTTGCATACTAAAATTATTCATTTTGTTATATATATATATAAAAATATATGTGTGTGTGTGAGAGAGAGAGAGAGAGAGGATGTATTGTTATTTTTTTAAGCTCTTTGGAGATGTATTGTTACCCTTACTATATTTGACTGTATATTACTTTATTTAAATTTATTTTCTGAAGTTTTGAAGTTTATTTTACTTATTTAAATTTCTAATTGATTCTTAAAAATATTATTATAAAATGAATATAGATTTGTAAGTGGAAATTATTAATACCAAATATTAAATTTATAATTTCTGAGAAAACTGAAATTGAGTATAACAATTAGGGGTATCCAAAATTATTGAATATATTTTTTGGAATAGATTTATAAGTCTTATAAAATAATTTTTGAAACTCAAGTCTTTGGTTCTACTCTTGGTAATTACATTGTGGCCATCCATCAGAGCGCTGGCTTAGATGGTGGAAGGACACGTGGGGTCTTGGTAATTCTCAAGTCAGCAGTTCGAATCCTACCTAGATGAAAACAAATTTTGATTTACCTGTTGGCATCTTAGTGTGATCGGGGGTTTTGGCCAGGGTTTCCCATTTGTCATACTTCACAACAACAAATAAATAGGCCGCCAAACCAACTTATTGGTCGTGGGTATGTCCTGCAGTTGGGGAGGACAGGTGGATGGGTGCCTCGACGAAGTCTGGGATCCTCGATACCAAAATAAAAATACCAAAGAGTTAAGTTAAACGGTGAGTTCCACTTACTAAAGAAAAAAATCTCCAAAATCATCTTCAACTTCATGATATATAATATAAAAATAGGACCTGAAAAAAAAGGGGAGACGAATATATTAAATGTACTCTTACATAAGAGTCAGTGTCAGAGGCTTTATCCTATTAATAATTAATAAGAATTTTATTACAATTGGTTTGGAAAACATTTTTGTACTCTCTTTTCTCTTGAAAATATTGTTTTCCTCGTCGTAACTATTCCAACGGTATATTACGGATAAAAATCCGATATCATTTGCCCCTTCAAATGTCCCTTGATAGTATTCGGTTAAACGTCTTTACGTTGAAATCTTTACATGCTCAAATTTAAACACGATTACATATCCAAAATTATTTCTGTTTGAAAATAAAAAAGTTTTTGGGAAATAATATTTAGGAATACTCACTTCATTAATGGGTATCTATGATTTTGGCCCACAATAATATTATTACAATTATTAGCTATCGATTTTTTAAAAATTTTAATATTTTGAATCAATTGTATTTAGAAAAGAGTGCAAAAGATAAAATTAGATTATAAGGAGAAAATATTATATATATATAGTATTACAATTAATTAGAAATTAATAAAAAGACGCTTATTTGGCATACATACAAATCTGATTTTGAATGCAAGAATTAAATACTACTGACAAAATTATATGGAGGAGATATGAAAAACAAAATAATATTTTTATACAAACATAAATAAATAAATAAGTTTCAACTAAATATAAAAAAAAAGAACTTTGATGAAAAAAGAAACTTACGAACCGGGATTATATCTATAAAAAAGTCCAGATCTTCTATTACAAGAACACCATCATTATGTTCATCTCTTTAGAACACTCCACCATCATAACAACTTGGTGTTTATAAAAACTATCTTTTGGTCCGACGTTTCACTATTTTTGTATGTACATACATATCTACTTTATATATTTATATTTTTGTTAGAAACAATCCTTTAAATTAAATTTAACAAATTAATTATTGTAATTTACATAATAAAAATATTGATTATGTTACATATATATATATAAGGATGCATTGTTGTTGTTTTTTTTAAGCTACTTGGTCATCTATTGTTACCCTCACTATATTTGACTATATATAATTTTATTACAAATTAATTTTAAAGAAGTTTTGAAGTTGATTATTATTTATTTAAATTTATAATTGATTCTTTAATTTATTATTGTAAAATTTATATTGATTTGTAAGTGAAAAAATCTTAATACCAAATATTTAATTTACAAATCGAGAAAAAACCGATGCTCAAATATTACAATAAAAAACTATAACGTTTTAAATTTTACATGGTTATAATTTGACGTTATGTATAACGTTAGAGTAGTTTCCATAATATAAAAGGTGTTCCCTTTATTAAGGTTGATTGATTCCCGGGAAACTAGTCTAACGTTGGTTAGAACGTCAAAGTGGTTCCAATCAACATGGAAGTTGTTTCCAGGAACAATTTTGACATTAATTACAATGTTAGACTAGTTTCCAAAATATAAATGTTGTTCCAATTGTTAAGGTTGAGTGGTTCTCGGGAACAACTCTAACATTCGTAAGAAAGTCAAACTGGTTTCCATCAACGTTGAAATTGTTCCTAGGAACAACTTCGACGTTATGTATAATGTTAGAGTAGTTTTTATAATATAAAAATTGTTCCCTTTATTAAGATTGAGTGGTCCCGGGAAACTAGTCTAACATTGATTAGAACGTCAGAGTGGTTTCCATCAATGTTGAAGTTATTCCTAAAGAGTAGCTGTTCCCGGGAACAACTTTGACTTTATGTATAACGTTAGAGTGGTTTTCATAATATAAAAGATGTTCCCTTTATTAAGGTTGAGTGGTTCCCGGGAACAACTATAATGTTAATTATAACGTGAAAGTGGTTTCCATCAACATTAAAGTTGTTCCCAACGAGTAGTTGTTCCCGGGAACAACTTTGACGTTATGTATAACGTTATAGTGATTTCTATGATATAAAAGTTGTTCCCCTTATTAAGGTTGAGTGGTTCCTGGGAACAACTATAACGTTGGTTAGAACGTTAGAATGGTTTCCATCAACGTTAAAGTTGTTCACAACAAATAATTATTCCCGGGAACAACTTTGACGTTATGTATAACGTTCGAGTGGTTTCCATAATATAAAAGTTGTTCCCTTCATTAAGGTTGAGTTGTTCCCGGGAACAACTCTAACGTTGGTTAGAACGTCAAAGTGGTTTCAATCAACGTTGAAGTTGCCAACGAGTAGTTATTCCCGGGAACAAATTTGACGTTATAATTAACGTTAGAGTGGTTTTCATAATATAAAAGTTGTTCCCTTTGTTAAGGTTGAGTAGTTCCCGGGAACATCTCTAACGTTGGATATAACGTCAAAATGGTTTCATTCAACGTGAAAGTTGTTTCCAACAAGTATTTGTTCCCAGGAACAACTTTGACGTTATAGATAACGTTATAGTGGCTTCCATAATACAAAAGTTGTTCCTTTTGTTAAGGTTAATGTTGGGGTTTATGCCATAAACATGTAACTTGTAAATAGATTTATAAAGTAAATAAAAAAGAAAGGTTCAATTCATTCTTGTTATGTTATTTATTTTATAAACTTGTGCACATATTAACATCCTGGATTGCCGGATGTAATCTCGAGCTTTGTATATAAATGTCATATACAGATGGATACAGTAAGAGACGTGCAATTTAAAGAGTCCATAGATAGCAAATAAAGTTGGGTACTTTATTTGTGGTTAATCTATAACTGCGGTACTTTCTATAATGTACGGTGATTCTATCCTGAATCCTTCATATAAAATATTGGAATGGAGGAACCCTGTATGATGTGATCATATAGGACTGGGCTTGATCTATATGAATCTCTCACTAAGATCCGTTTACCTATGAGATTCATATATATCAACTAATGATGGCTATATGTGGGTAATCTTAATCCTGAGTGTCTTATCGACTCCTTCAGGTTAGATCATGGTCTTTGATATACTATGGGTGAGGTTAGATGCATTTCCTGATCAATATACTCCGTATGTTGGGATTGCGGATTGGCTTGTGGCTGGGAAGATTTGTACACAATAGTGGAATCCACTTCTTCTTTTGAGAAGTAGATGGTAGTTCCCTTAAGGGTTGATTCGGGGTTTAGACAATATGAGCGCTCTCCTACTTCCGTAAGGAAATAATATTTATTGTCCATTAGAGAATCAACGGTACTTAAAGGATATATGTAATTAGAGGGGTATAACGGACATTATGACACAGCTCTAATTATGAACTACTGTGGAGGATTACACCATATGTAATAGCTATATCGATGGACACTGAGTTGTATCGGTCTGTGTAAAAGCGTCTACAATTGAGAGAGTGCAGCTTCGGGTTTTTAGTGGAGTAACACCAGAGTTAATAATTAAGGAATATTAATTAAAGAGTTTAATTAAAGATTCCGATGATTATTGGAGCGTAAAATACTGTGGATCCATTAGGTTCCCTTGCTAGTCCAGTGGATTTAAGTAACAAGGGTCACGGTTAATTAATTGGATTGTCCAATTAATTGTGTTTCGAAAGTGACACGTATTTATTCGAGAATTAATTAAATAATGAGATTATTTAATTAATAAATAATAGTGATTAAATAAATTAAATAATTATATTATTTAATTATGTTATTAATCACTAAATGTAGGGTATTAGTTGATATTTATTTTAAAATATAGGATAATATGATTATCTTATTTTTAATTAAATAAATATTAATTTTTGAATTTAAATAATTTAAATTCAAAAAATAATGATATCATTTGAAAAAATAAATAAAGATTTTATCGGTTTTTAGTTTAAAAATAAAATAATATATATGTGTTTCTTAAAAAAAGTGAACTACACAGGTTCATTGGAAAAAAAAAGTTTTTTTTTGTTGTTTTTAATTTTGGGTGATGCGTGCAACCACACCTGAGATCAAGCTGCACGCATGATTGACTTTGTGCAAGTGTGTGCGTGATATCAAAGTGAAGAAAAGAAAAGCAAAAATATTTTCGGATTGAGTGCATACATTCGTGCACTATCTTCTAAGTTTCTGAGTACGTGACGTATCCATACACAGTTATTAGTTTCGGGATATAGTAATGAAGATCATTTGTATAGATAATGAACATGTCGTAAAGTGAAGGAGCCTTCAAACGTTGGTATGATTCTAGATTTATTCTTGTTTATATTGAATTCAATTTCCAGTATATACGTATATTTTATTATTGTAATAATTTTATATGTATTAATTCCGAAAATAATTACAATCTCAAGTTTACTGACCCCAGATACAGATTATGATATGTATAAAAATTTTAAAACACATTTTCGTTGTATGAACGGTGAACGAGATTCCAACAATTGGTATCAAAGCCAAAAAAAAATTCGGAACAGAAAATTGTTTTCGATACTCCTGTATATATGATTGTGTAGGCACGGTTTAAATTGGCTGTATGATGTTTTTGTATGTATATTAATTTATTTTTAATTTATAAAAACATGATTGATCGTTATTTATATGGTACTGTGGATTTAGGGTTTATGGTTTGTACAATTTTTATTTTTTATTTTTTTTTATTTTTACTGTTATTGTATTGTAAATAAAAAAAATGTATTCTATATTGAAGACCTGGAAAAATCTCGAAGAATGATTCATGAGATGAATCAGAGTGAATTGGAGAGACTGGAATACTTGGAAATTACAAGAAGACCAAGAAATGCCTTGGGGGTATTTTTGTAATTTTAGATTCCAAATTTTTAAGTTAAATAATCCACAGTACTCGGTCAATTCATGTATGCTTTACATTATGTGATGATAAAAGCTTTGTCATGCATATGTATGTCATTTAGAATAGATGTGTCTACACAAATATATTTGATATGTCATAGATGAATCATAGCCTGATTATTTATGTATTTTTTTAATGTGATTAAAATGGGTACATATATAATTGGATATGAAAATGAGATTAGTTTTTAATAGTTAAAAACTTGGTAGTTCTCATTAAATATTAATCTAGTTATTAAAGTGTTTAATAAGCTAGATTAATATGGTCATTTATTAGGATTAATATGATTACTAATCTATAATAAATGAACCGAATAAAGTGTTAGAGTTTTAATAGTTAAAACTTGGTAAACACTTTCATAATAATCTGATCTTAGTAAATAGTTTACTAAAAATTAGATTATTAACTAATATATTAGATTTTTAATAGTTAAAAATCTTTAATAATTTATTAGTTAATTAGAACTTGTTTCTAATAATGAATTAGTTAATACACTAGATAACTTGATTAAAGTTAGCCGTTTGATCCTGTAGAGTCTAGGTGCATTAACGGATAATAGAAAACCCTAGTTTTATAAAATAGTGAGTAGGAGAGGGATAAATGACGTATCTCGCAGTCTCCATTATTAGTTCAACACCGTGAGATCCGAGTGGGGCTTTGTGACGGCTTTGTTTTCGTCCTCCCTAAGGAGGGTTTCTACAAAGGTCAATACCAAGGTTGACTTCCTAACGGATAGGATTTTTTAGGGTATTTCGGGATTGACCAACCATAAGGCGGCAATTCTCGAGTTAAGCTTGTGAGATCTGAAATGGTGGTTTACACTCACGAAGGTTTTGATTAAGTTTGTTAATTAAAAACCTGACTGAATAAACGATGATTGAATGATATGGAATAAGAGTTATTCTAGAATATCATTTGATTGAGAATGTCTCGGTATAACATGCAAAGACTTAACTGACCCTAAGACTGCACTTCTCTATGGTACGTTGGATTGTCGTGATATAGTAACTAGTTTTAGGGTAGTTCTAGTTCGTTAAACATGTTCATGCATCATGTTTAAATTTATACCAAATCACTCACACTTGTTTTAAATAAATGACTGAATGAATATTTTATTTATTTCAGCAATAATGTCTTCAACATTACTTCAAATTCTCGCAAATGACAAATTAACCGATGATAACTACACTAAGTGGAAACTTAACATTAATGCAATTTTGGTCACCAAAGACCTCAAGTTTGTGCTTACAGAGAAATGTCTTCCAATGCCTGCTGTCAATGCCACACAAACTGTTTGTGAGTCATACCAGCGTTAGGTCTCATCTGATGAGAAGGCCCGAACATATCTGTTGACTTCTATAACAGAAGTGCTTGTCACAAAGCACGAAGTAATGACTTTAACATTCAAAATCATGGAGTCATTGTAAGCTATGTTCGGGCAGCCCTACGAGCAAAAGCGAAATGAAGTTGTTCGTTCCACTATGCTCACTCGCATGAAGGAAGGTACGCCAGTTCGGGAACATGTTCTGAGCATGATGTCCTACTTCAGCACTGCTGAAGTCAATGGCAGGGCCATTGATGAACCCAGTCAAGTGAGCATCATACTGGCAACTCGTCCGAAGAGTTTCGATCAGTTTAAAAGGAACTAGGGGATGAACAAGTTAAAGTTCAGCCTTACACAGTTGCTCAATGAACTTACTACCGTTGAGTCCTTGATTATGGACATAAGGGCAAGACTGGTGAGGTAAATGTTATTGAACCATCTTCCTCCAACAATAAGAAAAGGAAGAGGTTTACTGGGAAGGCGAAAGGTAAGCCCAAACCCAGTAAAGCCCAAAACAAGAAAAAGTCTAAGAAATGTAACTATTATTTACTTGTTCTTGAGTAATGTTTAGTGGAAGATGACTCTTCACCCTGGATAGTTGATTCAGGGGCCACTAACCATGTTTGTTCTTCTTTGCAATGGATTGATTCTTAGACACAGCTAGAGAAGAGAGCCTTCTCAATACGTGTGGGGTCATGGGATGTCGTGTTGGCACGAGCAGTGGGCGTAATTAGATTACGTTTTTGTAATAATTATATATTGTTGGACAATGTATTTTATATTCTTGGATTTATATGGAATTTGATTTCCGATTCTAAGTTGTTAGAACAAAAATATTCTGTTTCTTTTAATAATAAGTATGTTATTATTTGAAAGAATGGTCTGAATATTTGTTCAGGAATTAATAAAAAACAATTTGTACGTGTTAAGATCGTTAATACATACTACACTGCTTAACACTGAAATGTTTAAGGTTGAAAAACCAAAAACTAAACGACATAAGATTTCTTCAGATAATGACAGGTATCTCTGGCATCTAAGGCTTGGTCATATCAACCTTGACTGGATAGACATATTAGTAAAAAACGGACTTTTAAGTGAGTTAAAGGTTGGCACCTTACCCTTCTGCAAATCTTGTCTAGAAGGTACAATGACTAAGAGACCTTTTACTGGAAAAGGGCTTAGAGCTAAAGAACCGATACAGCTTATACATACAGACTTCTGCAGACCGATGAATGTTAAAGCTAGGGGTGGTTATAAGTATTATGTCACATTTATAGATGACTACTCAAGATACAGATACGTCTACCTGATGCAATGAAAGTCAGAAACATTTGAAAAGTTTAAAGAATTCCAAGCTGAATTTGAGAATCAATTAGATATGATATCAAGTCACTACGATCGGATCATGGAGGTGAGTACCTTGACCAAGAGTTTAAAAACTTCATGGTCGAGTATAGGATAGTTTCCCAACTCACAACTCCCGGTATACCTCATCAAAATGGTGTAGCGGATAGGAGAAATAGAATCTTGGTGAGATCTATGATTAGTTTCTCATCATTACCAAATTCTTTCTAGGGATATGTGTTACAAATAGTGGCATACATTTTGAATATGGTGTCATCCAAATCTGTTCCTAAAACTCCCCTAGAGTTGTGGAATGGTCGTAAAGCTAGTTTGTGATATTTCCGTATATAGGGGTGTCCAGCACACGTGCTAAAGAACATAAGTGGAAAGCTAGACTCGTAGTCTGTGGTTTGCTTGTTTGTAGGATATTTCAAGGAGACCAGAGGTGGATACTTCTATAGTCCTGAAGATAACAAAGTAGTTGTATCGATAAATACAACGTTTCTTGAGGACAATTATATCAGTGACCATACACCTCGTTCTAAGATTGTATTGAAAGAGTTAGAGTCTAGTGAGACTAGTGCTTCATCAACAAGAGTTGTTGATCTACAAACATCTGAGAGTCAGATGGTTCCTGATCAGGATACACTACAACTTAGACATAGTAAAAGGGTTGTGAGACAACCTGAACGCTATTTAGGTATAGGTGAGGGACAAGGTGTTGTATCTGCTGATAGTGTGGATGATTCATTGACATTTAAAAATGCAATGGAAGATCCTGATATAGAGGATGACTTAAAGCCATGAATCTCAAGATGAAGTTTATGTACTCTAACTCAATCTGGGATCTTGTAGACTTACCAGATGGGGGTAAAACCCATAGGGTGTAAGTGGATCTACAAGAGAAAGAGAGAAGTAGACGGGAAGGTAAAGACCTTCATGGTAAGGCTAGTGGTTCAGGGTTATACTCAGAAATAGGGAGTCGATTATAAAGAGACCTTCTCACCAGTAGCCACGTTTAAGTCTATTAGGATTCTCTTATCCGTTGCTACCTATTTCGATTATGAAATTTGGAAAATGGACCTCAAGATTGCATTCTTGAATGGCAATCTTGACGAGAGCATTTATATGATGCAACCACAGGGATTCGTGTCTTCAGATCAAGAGCAAAAGGTTTGCAAACTGTAAAGGTCCATATATGGACTTAAGCAAGCATCTAGATCTTGAAACATTAGGTTTGATGATGTGATCACAACCTATGGCTTCGAGCAGAACATCGATGTGCCTTGTGTCTACAAGCGTATCATTAACAAGAAAGTAGTTTTCTTGGTCCTATATATAGATGATATCCTACTCATTGGGAATGATGTGGGAGTGTTGTCTGATGTAAAGGGTTGGATGGGTGGCCAATTCCAAATGAAAGATTTGGGAAAGGCAAGTTATGTTCTAATGATCCAACTTATAAGGGATCGTAAGAACAAACTCATAGACTATCTCAGGCATCAAATATCGTAAGATTCTTGTGCGATTTTCGATGCAGAACTCCAAGAAAGGTAATTTACCTTCCAAGCATAGAGTTCACTTTTTTAAGGAACAGTGTCCTAAAACACCTCAAGAAGTTGAGGATATGAGACATGTACCCTATGTATCGGCAGTAGGTAGTCACATGTATGCTATGTTATGCACGAGACCGAACATCTGCTATGCACTGTGAGTAGTCAGCAGATACCAGTCTAACCTAGGATTGGATCATTGGGTTACTGTCAAGACTAATCTCAAGTATCTTCGGAGAACAAAAAAATTTATGCTAGTATATTCCGGACAGGATTTGATCCTGTTAGGATACACAGATTCTGATTTTCAATCAGACATGTATTCTAGGAAATCCACGTCTGGATCAATATTCACCTTAGGCAGTGAAGCCATTGTGTAGAGAAGTATCAAGCAATCTTTCATTGGTGACTCCAGCATGGAAGCCGAATATGTAGCAGATTGTGAAGCTGCTAAAGAGGTTGTTTGGCTTCGTAAGTTCTTGAGTGATCTGGAAGTTGTTCCAGATCTGGATAAGCCCATCACACTTTATTGTGATAACAGTATTACTGTGGCTAATTCCAAAGAATCAAGAAGCCACAAGAGAGGGAAGCATATAGAGAAAAAGTATCATCTCATCAAGAGATAGTGCAGAGAGGAGATGTGATCGTCACCAAGATAGCCTCACAAGACAATCATGCCGATCCATTTACGAAGACCTTACCAGCTAAAGTATTTTTGGGTCACCTAGATGGTCTAGGGTTTCGAGACATGCCTCACATGCATTAGTGCAAGTGGGAGATTGTTTTGGTTTACACCCTAAACATGTAACTTATAAATGGATTTATGAAGTAAATAAAAAGAAATGTTCAATTCATTCTTGTTATGTTATTTATTTTATAAACTTGTGCACATATTAACATCCTGGATTGCCAGATGTAATCTCGAACTGTGTATATGAGTGTCATATACGGATGAATACAATAAGAGACGTGCAATCTAATGAGTCCATAGATAGTAAATAAAGTTGGGTACTTTATTTGTGGTTAATCTATAGCAGTGTTCCATTCTGTAATGTACGGTGATTCTATCGTGAATCATTCATATGAGATATGGGAATGGAGGCACCTTGTATGATGTGATCATAAAGAACTGGGCCATGATCTATATGAATCTCTCACTAAGATCCGTTTACCGATGAGATTCATATATATCAACTAATGATGGCAATATGTGGGTGATCTTAATCCTGAGTGTCTTATCGACTCCTTCAGGTTAGATCGTGGTCTTTGATATACTATGGGTGAGGTTAGATGCATTTCCTGATCAATATACTTATATGTTGGGATTACGGTTTGGCTTGTGGTTGGGAAGATTTGTACACAATAGTGGAATACACTCCTTCTTGTGAGAAGGATATGGTAGTTCCCTTAAGGGTTGATTCGGGACTTAGACAATATGAGCGCTCTCCTAATTCCGTAAGGAAATAGGATTTATTGTCCATTAGAGAATTAACGGTACTTAAAGGATATATGTAATTAGAGGGGTATAACGGACGTTATGACCCAACTCTAATTATGAACTACTGTGGAGGATCACACCATATATAATAGCTATATCGATGGACACCGAGTTGTATCAGTTTGTATAAAAGTGTCTGCAGTTGAGAGACTGCAATTGAGAGAGTACAGATTCAGGTTTTTAGTGGAATAACACCGAAGTTAATAATCAAGGAATATTAATTAAAGAGTTTATTAATGATTCTGATGATTATTGGATCTCAAAATATTGTGGGTCCACTAGGTCCCCTTGCTAGCCCGGTCGATTTAGGTAACAAGGGCCACGGTTAATTAATTAGATTGTCCAATTAATTGTGTTACGAAAGTGACATGTATTTATTCGGGAATTAATTAAATAATGAGATTTTTTAATGAATGAATAATGATAAATAAATAAGTTAAATAATTAGATTATTTAATAATGTTATTAATCACTAAATGGAAGGTGTTAGTTGATATTTATTTTGAAAGATAGGATAATATGATTATCTAATTTTTAATTAAATAAATATTAATTTTTTAATTTAAATAATTTAAATTAAAAAATAATTATATCATTTGATAAAATAAAATAAAGATTTTATCGATTGTAAGTTTAAAAATAAAATAATATATATGTGTTTCTTAAAAAAAAGTGAACTACACAGGTTCAATGCAAAAAAAAAAAAGTAAGTTATTTTTTTGTTGTTTTTAATTTTGGGTGATGCGTGGAACCTAGGCATGCCCACGGTTCTGACCGGTTTCGGTTTTGGTTCCGGAAGGAGCTTGAACCGGAACCGGAACCTTAACCTTAACCGGCGGTTTCGTTTCAGTCGGTTCCGGTCCGGTTCCACTGGTTCCGCCGATTCGGTTTTTTCTTTTTAGTTTTGCATAAGAAAAAAAAACATATTTTCTGGAACTGGCGGTTCCAGAACAGGAATCGGAATAGGAACTGGCGGTTCCAGAACCGGAACCGGAACCGACGTTTCCAGAACCGGAACCGACGTTTCCAGAACCGGAACCGACGTTTTCAGAACCGGAACCGAACCTTCAACCCCACGGTTCCGGATACAGTTACGGTTCATTTCATACGGTTTCACGGTTCAAACTGAACCGTGGTCATGTCTAGTGGAACCACACTTGAGATCAAGACACACGCATGATTGACTTTGTGCAAGTGTGTGTGATATCAAAGTGAAGAAAAGAAAAGAAAAAAATATTTTTGGTTTGAGTGCGTACATTGGTGCAAGTGTTACACTGTGGCGTGAATCACTTAGTATCTTCTTCTTCTTCTTTTCTCATACATTCTCTTAAGTTCCTGAGTATGTGACGTGTCCAAACACAGTTACTAATTTTGGAACATAGCAAGGAAGATCTTGGTACAGACCAAGAGCATATCGTAAAGTGAAGGAGCCTTCAAACGTTGGTATGATTTTAGATTTTATTCTTGTTTGTATTGATTTCAATTTCCTGTAAATACATATATTTTATTATTGTAATAATTTTATATGTATTAATTTCGAAAATAATTACGATCCCAAGTTCATTGGTCCCAGATACAGAATATGATCTGCTTAAATTTTTTAAAACCCATTTCCACTGCATCACTGGTGAACGGGGTTCCAACAGTTAAGTGGTTCTCGGGAACAGCTCTAACGTTAGTAAGAACGTCAAACTGGTTTCCATCTACGTTGAAGTTGTTCCCAACGAGTAGTTGTTCCTGTGAACAACTTTGACGTTATGTATAACATTCGAGTGGTTTCCATAATATAAAAGTTGCTCATTTTGTTAAGGTTAAGTGGTTCCCGGGAACAACTGTAACGTTAGTAAGAACGTCAAACTGGTTTCCATCTACGTTGAAGTTGTTCCCAACGAGTAGTTGTTCTTGAGAACAACTTTGATGTTATGTATAACATTCAAGTGGTTTCCATAATATAAAAGTTGTTCCCTTCATTAAGGTTAAGTTGTTCCCGAGAACAACTCTAACGTTGGTTAGAACGTCAAAGTGGTTTAATTCAACGTTGAAGTTGTTACCAACGAGTAGCTATTCCCAGGAACAACTTTGACGTTATAAATAACGTTAGAGTGATTTCCATAATATAAAAGTTTTTCCCTTTATTAAGGTTGCGTGGTTCGCGGGAATAACTCTATCGTTGGATATAACGTCGGAGTGGTTTCATTCAACGTGGAAGTTGTTTCCAACGAGTATTTGTTCTCGGGAACAACTTTGACGTTATGTATAACGTTAGAGTGGTTTCCATAATATAAAAGTTGTTCCCTTTATTAAGGTTGAGTGATTCTTGGGAATAACTCTAACGTTAATTATAATGTGAAAGTGGTTTCCATTAATGTTACAGTTGTTCCCAACGAGACGTTATGTATAACGTTCGAGTGGTTTCCATAATATAAAAGTTGTTCACTTCATTAAGGTTTAGTTGTTCCCGGGAACAACTCTAACGTTTTGTTAGAACGTCAAAGTGGTTTCAATCAACGTTGAAGTTGTTACCAACGAGTAGTTGTTCTCGGGAATAACTTTGACGTTATAGATAACGTTAGAGTGGTTTCCATAATATAAAAGTTGTTCCCTTTGTTAAGGTTGAGTGGTTCCCCGAGAACAACTCTAATGTTAGTAAGAATGTCAAACTGATTTTCATCTACGTTGAAGTTGTTCCCAACGAGTAGATGTTCTCAAAGAGTACTCGCGTAGTTGTTCCTGGGAACAACTTTGACGTTAATTAAAACATTATACTGGTTTCTATAATATAAAAGTTGTTCCTTTTGTATTTATCTAAACTATTTTTATATTGAATTCATTTTTTTTCTAAATTATTATGATGTCAATAATACTTTCAATTTCCCATTATTGGCAAAATAATTATATTAATTTAATTCAATAACATTTCAACTTGTTTTTGTAATATTTAATATTTTTCATCATAATTTTAATAACATTAACTATTAATGTAATGTTAATAATTTATTTGGTTTTGTAATGTTTTACATGTAATTATATTATATTTTATTTTAATCATTGTTAATATTTGTTAGTATGATTATATTATTTATCAACAATATTATATTAATGTTATGATTTTCTGTTATTTATGTAAATTATATATATATATATATATTAATAAACTTTAATTTAATCTTTAAAACATTTTTTTAAATATATAAATTATATATTTACTATTTTAAAAACTTTAAAGTTCTTCTAAAAAATAAAAACAAAAAACAAAAAAACAAATGCAACCTGTTTCAACCGGTCAATGGCATCAATCTGTCGTTTGACAGCCAAAAACAATTGTCATGATCCCTAGCCATTTCATAAAGGTATCTTAGACAACTCCCAAAAATAAATGAAAAAAGTGTCAGATCAACGTCGAATTCTAGATGCAGTCAGCAGGTAGAAAAATTTTAAAAGAAAAAGGAAAGTGTGTAATGTGAAAACATCTTACCAAATCTGGTCGAGGCATTTTTTTTATGCATTTGTTGAGCGGGATTAGATAAGATATGATTGAATTATTTGTATGTGATTAGAAATAGGATTGAATTAAATTAATGCTTTCATGGGTGCAGTATGGATTCGACTAAATTAGTTTTGTCTTTCGTTTAGTTTAACATGGGATATGATTAAAAAAATGAGTAATATTAGATTTTTTAAATTCATTCTCATGGTGTTGACATATAAGTATCAACATCATATCACTTACCACATAATCTTATGATTTATAAGATATTGACACCTCACATGTCAACGTGATTTGAAAAAGAAAAGAGAAAAATTTGAGAAAACCTAATAGTATTAAAAATATAATTAAAAATAATTGTTTTTTTTAAGAGGTTAGTATAAAATTATATTAAATTAATTTTTAAATAAAATCATTTTAATTCAATTCAAATAAAAGAAATAGATATTTTTTAAATTAAATTTGGTTAAATAATTATTGAATTTTTTTTTTGAATAAAATAAATTATTTTTAAAAAATAAATAAAATTAATTTTTAATAAAACAACATTTTTTTTTAAATATAATAATAATTTGAGATTTGAGGAGATGATAGGTTCGAACCCATAATATCGTAGTACAGGTGAGAGCAGTATAATACCGGACCAACCTTATCTTATCAATGATATTAATTTTTTTTTTTAAAATATGTTAATATTAAAATAATGATTTAATTAAAATAAGGAAAAAAAAATACAAGAGGCAGGACAATATTTTGTCTCGGCCTTTGTGGCATGACTGATAGGATTATTGGTCTACATAAGACTGGATTTCTCCCGTATAAACCATAAATGAAAGATTGGATTGAGATCAGTCAACCTCTCATAACAAACACACCGATACTATGGACTAAGAGTCTGACAAAGTCCATGTATCGGATTAAGTAATCCAGTTAAATAGTTTTGTTAAATACCAAACAATATTAATTTAGGACTATCCGCTTCACTAATTCAATCCGGTAGAGCCTAATAGATAAGCCATTACTGTATTTATAAGCTAAACCCTTATATATGACCTTTTGATTTATATGTTAATGTAGTTAAATTGAAATATAAATTTAGAATATGCAGTATTTTAGAATGGGATATTATTCATTTAGTTTCTATATTTTTTTAAATATTTTTTTTATTTATATATTTTTAGAGGATTTGAGTTCTATATTTTTTAAAACCATTCAATTTGATCTTTCTGTTGGCTAAACATTAGTCTAACTTCACAGAAAGAGGGTTATTTTCATCATTTTTTAGGTGCATTATAGTTGTGTTCCACATGTAACAATAACAAATAAATGAAATAAAAAAACCATCTGTTGTGAGCGGAAAAATACATACCTACCCTTAGAATCCCAAATATCAAAACAAAGCCATCCACCTAATTAAAAATAAAAACAAGAAAACAAAAAAAAAATTAAAAAATTGATTAGGTGACATAATAAAAACAAAAAAACTTAAAGAACCCTATTTTCATGTTCATGTTCATCTTCTTCTAAGAACCCTAACTTGAAAAACCCCTACCACCGTCCAGATCACCCCACTTCATCTTTCTTTATTTCTCTCTCTCTATCTATGCAAACTCTCTCTATCTCACATCCCTCCTCAAACCACACCAGAAAATCCCTCTCTCGAATCCGTCTATCTCCCTTCTTTCTATTCGTCGGTGAGGAAAACCGATCTCCTTTATTGAGACGAGATCGACGCTGCTTGTTATGGTGGTCGTGTGGGTGTTGGTGTGGGTTTAATTTCTAGTGGGTGGTCGTGGTCATGTGACTATCGGTTAATAAAGAATGTGGAGATGGTGAAAGAAGAATCCGATGGTGGATATGGCTGTTAGGTGAACGGATAATCTAGTGGTGGTGATGGCTGTGTAAGTGTTGGTGAACAAAAATTCAAGGTTTGTAAGTGTTGGTGGTGGTGGGTGTTTAAGGCCCAGTTTGATATTTTTTTCCAACTGCATTTAAGGTTAAAAGTGATTCCGGACCAATAACAAGGTTTTTGGTAAAATTGTGAGGAAATATTTTTGATCAATTTTAGCTCCCAAATGAGTTTTTTTTTATTGTATTGTTGTTGTGTTTACATTGCTTACAAAGTCTGGTATATATACCGGTGAATCACGCACAAAGTTTGTTCTAATTCCAAGAACCTTCAACTATTTTTAACAACTAACTAATCCACATCAGCATTCTGTTATTTTAACTATGATTAATTAACTAAGTTAATTAATTAATCAACTATTGCTTCACCGTAATCTAACCAGCTTTGACCAGCTTGATCATCATCAGATGACAGATGCTGATGATCAAGAGTATTTGTAGAATAAACCCTTGTTTATGAACTCAGCCTACCACCATTTCTTGTATCAGTTTTTATACTCATCATGCTAATTGGTTGCACACCTGGAGTCATAGAAGAGCTGGAGTGTATAGGCTTATCAGAAACACAGCATTGTTGTTTCCTCATCATTTGAGGTAATAAAATATCAACTTGCCTGAAAAACGAAGAAAAGAGAATAAAATGGAATTGAATATACATTGAATATTGCGTTGGTTTAAAACAAAAAAAGAAGTTAAACATGTCTACTTTTAGTTGAACTAAGCTTGTTGAGTGAAGGTGTTGTTCTGTCATGTCCAAACTATTGATTCTTTAATGATTTTTCTTTTTCAAAATTTCAATTTTCTTGTTACTTCCATTATTGATTATCACATCATGAGATTATCACATTTAGTTCAATTTTCTTGTTGAGTGAAGGAGCAGTTCAAGTTTATAGTGTAGTCTGTGTTGAGAATTGGATACTTGACTTGAAAATTGGAATTTTATTATGGAGGTTTATCGGAGAAAGAAAAAAATAATATAAATTATATTTTATAGGCAGCTAAGTTTGCTTGTCATTTTCATAAAACTTTAGGCCCCGTCCTGTAGTCGTTTTTCAATCTGTTTTCGTTTTTATTTTTTAAAAACGATTTAAAAAACGCGTTCGTTAACCGTTTTTCATTTTGTTTTCAAAAAAAAAAAAAAAAAAAAAAAAACAAAACCAGTGTTAAGAGTAAAAGATTTGAAAAACACAAAATACTTGCTTTTCGTTTTTCGTTTTTGTTTTTCATTTTGTTTTTTTTTTATTAAAAAAAATCTTAAACTATTAATTGTACTGTTATATGTTTGATATAACTAGGACAAGACGGAATAAGATTTTTAAATTACCAAAGTGCCCATTTTATATATATATTATAATTATAATATTATATATATAATATATTTTATGTATATTATAATATTTTATATATAATATTATAATATTAAAATATTATATATATTATTATGATATATATATATATATAATATCAAATATTATATATTTACATAGGATATAATGTCATATATTATGTATTATTATATATATAAATATAAAAATATAATAATTTTTATTATATTATTTTATTTATAATTTAAGAGTTTTGTTTTGATTAATTCATTTTTTTGATATGTTTTTTTGAATTAATTTTTTATGTGTTACTTTTGTTTAATTTAAAAATTACAATGCAAGAATTATATTGGTTAATTATTTAATCAATTTGTTTATAGTTGTAATAAAATTGATATTTCAATTTTTGATAGTTTTCGGTTAACCTACCAGACACGTTTTTTCCGTTTTTCATTTTCAAAATACAGCTTTCAGTATTTGCTACCGGATGCGTTTTCAGAAATCGAAAATGAAACCAAAAATACTGTTTTCATTTTCATTTTCATTTTTATTTTCGAAAAACAACAACTGAAAAACGCTTACAAGACGGACCCTTATATGTTCTTTGAATTCAATTGTTAGTATTTGGTTGGATTTTTATGATGAATAAGTTAAAGTGATTATTGTCGAGCGTTTGGGAAAAAGTTAAGTAAGGCATGTGAAGGGCAATTAAATTGAGAGAGTTGTGGAATTGATAAAGTGGTGGGATTAAAGCGGTGGTTAATGTCTTTAATCTTGTGTTCTTATAGGTAATAAACATTAGGTTTGATATATATTTACGATGGGAATTTTATGGCAAACGGATGAAAAAGAATAATACAATTAGCATTACAGAAAATGAGAGAATGGGGAAACCAAAAGTTATATGGAATGATGATCTTGTAGCTATATGGAAAAGCTATATGGAAATTGAGAGAAATTAATTGCATAAAGTTTAATGAGTGCGTGCACTTAGCAATTATTCGTACAAAAAAACTCATGTAATATGTTCTATAACGTTATGTTTGATAGTTTTCGTTTATATAATATATCCTTTTGGGTTTGTATAATTTAATACAATATCATGACCAAATTACATTTGTTGAATTACATAAGAGAAGAAAATGATCTTGTTTTTAATCTTTTATTTGTTAATAAGGAAGAATTACTAAGATTCTAAGGATTCTTTTAATATTTATATAAAACATAAAAAATTAAATGATTGGTCATATAAATATTGAGAAATAATAATGATAATTTAATTATGTTATTATTATATTTTACAGAAAATAAGAAATAATAATTATTATTATTTTAGTTCCAAATTAACCTTCATTTTCTGTTATTAAAATCCTTATAAAAAAATTCGGTTGAAGTTCATTAAAGAATTATAGTAGACAAGGGCAAGTTTCATTACAATTGTATCCTTTTAGTAATTTTACATAATCATAACTGTTTTTTACTTTCAGTTAACCAAACATATTAAAATTGCATTTAGTTCTTATAGTACTTTTGAAAATCAGTTTACCAAACACTCAGTTCCCCCCACAGCAGATCCAAAAGCAATTCCTCCCATGGCACGTCAATGTCAAACTGAGTCTAAGTAAGGGTCTTCTTGAGATCGAAATTTCTGGATGTGTAAGTGTTGGTGAACGAAAATTCTAGGGTTGTAAGTGATGGTGGTGGTGGTGGGTGTGTAAGTAAGAGAATGAAATTTCTGGGTGTGTAAGTGTTGATGGTGGTGAGGGTGATGGTGGGTGCATAAGTAAGGGTCTCCCTGAGATTCAGATTGATCACTTGATAGAGAATCATCTGGTTCTCCATTGATGAGAGGCTGGTGATGGTTTTGATGACGATTAGACTATGGTTTTGATGATAATTGGAGATGGTTTTGGTGTTGTGATGGTGTAGATGATTTGAGATGGAGATCTGGATCTCTACCTCATTGTTTTTCTTTTTTCTTTTTTTCTTTTTCAATTTTTCGTTTGTTCTTTTTTCAAAATCTTTCCTTTTTTTCCTTTTTTTTACTGTGATTCGTTAATCATCATTTGTAATTGTCTAATTTTTAAAGGGCATAATGGTACTTTAAGGTAGTGAAACTAAAGCATGGGCAAATTAGGTATTTAGCATTTTCTATGACGGTTGACCGTCAAAATTTTGGTCAGAAGGATCAAAATGAGTGGTTTTTGAAAACATAGAAATCAATCCAGTGAAAAATGATAAGTGAGTAAAAAATAAATATTTTAAAAAAATATAGAGACCAAATGAATAATATCCCTTTCAGAATTTATTGGATTCATGTTAAGTTGATGAAGTCTTTTTTGGTCTAAGGTCCGCTAACAATAACAAGTGTGCACATGGCTTGGCCAAGCATGCAAAGAGACACAAACAATATTCGGTTAGAAATATGTTCGCATTGTATTGACAAAGTTATTCCAGGCTTCCATTAAGTTTTGTTTGTGCAATGCCAATGAATCTCTATTTCTCAATTATATAAACCAGAACTGGCCAGATGTCATATGGGTCGGCCCAAAATCATTCATTTACGTTTTGAGTTGTGATATTTAGACCGTTTTCAAAACCGTGCATATATCCCAAATCATTATTTTTTTAAAACTCTAATAATGCCCTTAAATCAAACTAATAAAAGGATTAATATGAGGGTGGGGTGTTGATACCGGAACTCATAAAAATTATTAGTACATCCATATTTTATTAAAAAATTTAATTATAAAAATATCTCAATATAAATTTATCAAATGACAAATTACTTTAATGAAAAATAAATCAAATACTATATACACTCATTAATTACAATCATATCGAACTATGTTTCTTTATTAAAAAAAATTTACCTTTCAAAAAAAAAAAACCTTATGATAAACCCTAATTAAACTCTAATTTTATTTCAAGTTTTAAATTTTCTTATTATCATATGATTATCATATTGTTTTTATCTTTCTTTTATGTATAATTATGAACTCTATCAATAAACAAATTTCTATTTTTTTTTTAACGATAACTATAGATATCACAATTTTTTTCCATATATGGTTCCACATATTTTTTTTATAAGGTTCTTACATTCGAGATATTTCTAAAAGTAAATTGGACTATCATTAAAAAAAGATTTGATTCCAAAAATAAGTGCTATCAGTTGAGGGACTATATCAAAAAGCTAGTTGGAGAAGAACATCTTAAGGATATGATCCTTAAAAATGGGGATGATCTGGGTAAAAATATCGTGATAGAAGAGCGAGATAAAAGTTAGAAGAGCCCCAGAAGAGATCTAGGTATTGGAGCAATCAATACCATCTTTGGAGAGCCGCACACTGGAAGTAGTAGTCGGGAGAGGATGTCCGAAGTTAGAGAAGCCATAGATGGTCAGAGTAGCCATAGATGGTCAGAGAAGCCTGAAGATAAATCTGTTAGGACCATCAATTCGGGTTGCAAAGAAGGGACCTTCAGACATTCTAAATCCCGCTTAGAGGTTTCGAAGGAGCGGATGTGAGGTCGTTTGGAACGGTGAAGCTGCTTGCAGAGATTGGTAGTTTTCCCTGCACCAAAACAATGTTATTAGATTTTGTGGTTGTAAGTATAGAAAATTGGTCATATAACGCGTTACTGGACCGACCTTTCTTGAACAAGACGAAAGTCATGACCGCTACTTATGCGTTAATGGTAAAGTTCCCCACAGAAGTAGGAATGAGAGTTATGAGAAGCTCGCAATAATGGGCAATGAAGGCGAATCTGGCCGTATACAGGGAGAAAGCAGAATCAGGGGTAATACAAGTATACACCCTTGAGGAGTATGAATACCAGAAGCAAGATGACATGGAAATCGAGGCAGAAACTCTGACTCGATTTGACCTGGACCCGAGGGAGACACCACCGAATGATGGGACAAGCCAGGAAGACGAACCGACCATAGAAGTCGTTGTTGATGACAACAGTCCCGAGAGGACCATAAAGCTCTGGGCCTGGCTGATAAAGCAGGTGCAGAACGTGATGGTCAGACTATTGAAGGAATGCAAATATGTGTTTGCTTGGAAACATAAGGATATGTCAAGAATCGACCCAATGATAATTTCGTACGGTTTAGCAGTTAACCCCGATCGTAAACCGGTTGTCTAGAAAAAGAGGCGGTTTAACCCGGAGAGAAGCAAGACGATCAGAGTGGAAGTAGAGAAGCTGTTGGTAGTAGGATCTATATGGGAGGTAAAATACCCTGAATGGGTGGCTAATGTAGTGTTGGTCAAATAGAAGAACGGCTAATGAAGGATGTGCGTGGATTTCACTGACCTCAACAAAGCATGTCTGAAGGACAGTTTCCCCTACCTCGGATTGATCAGTTAGTGGATGCAACAGCCGGACATGAATTTTTAAGCTTCATGGATGCATACTCGGGATATAACCAAATCCGGATGTTTGAACCTGACGAATACAAGACGTCCTTTACCAATGACCAGAGGCTGTACTGCTATAAAGTTATGCCCTTTGGTCTAAAAAATAACGGGGCAACCTACCAAAGATTGGTGAACAAGATGTTCGCTCCACAAATTGGAAGAAACATGGAAGTATATGTGGATGATATGGTGACAAAAAGCATAACGTCGGAAGAGTACGCTGGGGATCTCAGGGAAACATTCGGAGTGTTACGAAGGTACGACATGAAGCTCAACCCGAAAAAGTGTGTCTATGGGGTACCCTAGGCGAGATTTCTAGGCTTCCAGGTCCACCAGAGGGGGATCGAAGTAAATCTAGAAAAAATAAAGGCATTAGAGGAGATGAGGTCTCCAAGGACACTGAAGGAAATCCAAAGGCTAACAGGGTAGCTTGGCATCTCTGAATCGATTCATAAGCAAGTCGACTGATAAATGTTTTCCATTTTTCAAAGCGATTAAAAAGGGAAAGGGGGTAGAATTGAGTACCAAGTGCGATCAAGCATTCAAAAAATTCAAGGAATATCTGAGGAAAGCTCTAATTCTGTCCAAACCTTTGAAGGATAAGTGTTTTACTTATACCTGTCAGTAACATCTATAGTGATAGGATCAGTGCTAGTCACACTGGAAGAAGGGGTACAGAAACCAGTGTATTATATCAGAATAACATTGTTACAAGTGGAGACGAGGAATTCGCCAGCGAAGCAAATGGCATTGGCCCTTGTGACCGCAACTAGGATGTTAAGGCCATACTTCCAAGCACACAGGATCGAGGTCTATACAAACTGCCTATTGAAGCAAATTCTGTCTAAACCCGAGGTGTCTGGAAGACTGACTAAGTGGGTTGTGGAGTTGAGCGAATTTAAGATAACGTACCTGTCAAGTGCCGTAATAAAAGGGCAAGTGGTGGCTGACATGATCACAGAATTCACCGAACCAAATAGTGAGGTAATCAGGGTGATGAAAGAGAATAACGAGTTTGAGTGGAAGTTGCATGTGGATGGGTCATTAAACACGCACGGTAGCAGGGCAGGGATAGTCATATCTACCCCAGAAGGTGATCGGGTAGAGTGCGCCTTGTTGTTCGACTTCAGAGCCACCAACAACATGGTCGAGTATGAGGCATTCTTGGTAGGACTCGGTCTGCACGGTCTTAGGGGCATATGAGCTAAAACTATTTAGTGACTCGTAGGTGGTTGTGAACCAAATATTGGATGAATATCAAGCCAAGGATAGCAACATGACTGCATATTTTGGGGTGTTCAAAGTGTTGCTAGAAAGATTTAATACATACAAAATCACCCAGATCCCTAGGGAGAAGAATGAAAAAGCAGATGCTCTATCAAAATTGGCATCAGCCACTATCGGTATGCAGTCAAAGATCATCCTGGTAGCCCATCTCAAGAGGCCAAGCATTGAGGACCAAAAAGAGGTATTGAAGGTAGGTGCGATTGAAGGAGATCAAATCACCTGGAGTACCTAGAGAATGGAACACTGCCAACAGAAGTATCCGAAGCAAAACGCCTTAGGTACAGAGCTACAAGGTACTCGATTGTAAGGGGGAACTGTACATGAGAGGATTCTCGAAAGCCCTACAGAGATGTTTCTATCCTATAGAAGGCAGACGGATATTAGAAAGCATCCATATGGGAGTATGTGGGAACCACTCGGGAGGTAAAACCTTGGCACACAAAACTCTCAGACAAGGCTTCTAATGGTCGATCCTATTTCAAGAGGCTCAGGCTGTCGCTGAATAATGTGGGGGCTGTTAGAGGATAGCCAACGACAAAAATAGGCCTCCCGAATAATTGAGGAACTTGTTATCACATTGACCATTTTTCATGTAGGGATTGGACTTGATCAGCCCAATGCCAGCTGCAACCAAAGGTGGGGCAAAACAAATTATTGTGGTTGTAGATTACTTCACTATGTAAGTCAAGGCAGAGGCGTTGGTACACATAACCGAAGCCAATACTATGAGTTTCGTTAAGAAAAACATTATCTACCGGTTTGGAATCCCAGACACGATACTTACGGACAATGAAACTCAATTTGACAGTGACAACTTCGGGAACATATGTCGGGATTTCGACATAAGGAATTATTATGCCACATCAGCTCATCCTCAGACCAAAGGTCAGACAGAAGCAGTGAACAAGATAATCAAGCACACCCTAAAGGCAAAACTAGATGCCAAGAAAGGGAACTGGGCAAACAAACTACACGAGGTTCTGACTCATTGGCGTTCGGGACAGAGGCGGCAATCCCGATTGAGGTAGTTCACAACTCACCTAGGGTATATCTCTTCTACCCCGAGTCGAACGCTGAGATGATGAGACATAACTTTGACAAGTTGGAAGAAAAAAAAGATGTCGAGAATTAGGACTGCAACCTTCCAGCAAATGGTCGTTAGATACTATAACTCACATGCCCGAATCAGTAGATTCCAACTTGGAGATTTAGTTCTAAGAAGGGTGTCAATCAATACAAGAGACAAGTCAATAAGGGCTTTGGCAGATAAACGGGAAGGCCCGTATAAGGTGGTCGGGTTGGCCAGACACGGGGCGTACCGCCTTCCCGATCAGAAGGAAGCGAGTTACCCAAGCCGTGCAACTCCCAATACTAAAAAATGTTTTACCCTTAGGGGTCCCTTAATTCCTTTTGTTTTTCTTGCTTATTTAGAGACTGATTTTATCTTGCTAGTTGAATATTTTATGTTTTCTTTTTAGCATTTAATAAAAGCCCATTCGAGGGAATAGTTTCAGAAGTCAAGAATAGTGTTCATAAAACTTTGCTTTCGTATATAAAAGCATTCTCGTGTCATCTAGAAACTACTCAATGTCAAGTGGGGGAGCCCGAGAGGCCTAGTGAGGGGGTCAAAAACATATGTCGTAAAGACAGGGTACACTCACCGAAACTAACTGGGTGTAACAAAGCACTGTTAAGGCTCCTTCAGGATATAAGCCCTAATGGGATGCGCTAAGAGTTGAACAATGAATAAGTATTTTTACTAAAAAATGGGCACAGTCAAATTACCCGTTAAGTCAGAAAAATACAAGACGCCCTGCTGCAACGAATTTTGATCAGCAGACTATTGGGAGACGCCCAATGACCTAGTTGACAGATAAAAGACAAGAGTCTATTAACTAGATACCATGTAAATGGGTTATAAATGAACACTTCTTGACACAACAACAGCAAGATGGCCGGGGATCGAACAACCGATCAGTAAACCAGAGCGATGTCCCTGACCTTGTGCAAGAGCCATTACAAGTTCATCCACACAGAGTTACTTGGCCAAAGTCAGGACGACAGACTTAGTGCAGTTTGGATTAATAAAGTGTCATGGTCAAGATTAAAGGAATTGCGGGAGAAGATATGATTATAACCAAGAATTGCGGGAGAATATATGATTGTAACCGAGATGATTAACTTAGATGTGGCCGGCCTCACATAATTCGAGTTGACAAGTGGTTACAGTTAGTCATAGAACATGTAGAAACAACAAGGAAAGTAAATTCCATTTCATTAAAGGATTAAGAAATTAAAAAGCAGCGGTTACATAAATGATAAAAAAGAAAAGAAAAGAAAGAAAGAGAGACTTTTAAACGTTTGAGATGTTGTAGGGACCTCCAGGCCTAGAACCACCAGAAGAAACATCGATGCCGTGATCTTGGTTCAAGTTTTCGAAATCCGGCCAAGTGATGTTATCCTCAGGCTTATCAACCATAAAGGGAGAATAATCCGTGCTTGGCAAAGGACCAACATTTACACCATTGGTTAAGGCACTGCTATCTTCAATAGCATGGAAGACCACCAGAGAAGATGTTGAAGGAAGCTCTAGATGTATAAGATGAGGGTCCTTTCCAATCGACCGACAATAAGCCCTTTAACGAATTCTCTGGTTTCTTATAGCCTTTATGGACCCATCCTTATGTTTCCTGATCGCCCTGTCCCATTTACGGTGAGCCTCCTCTGAAGATCTCTCTTTGACCCTAAAGAAAGACTGTGCGGTGGTCAGTCCCCTCTCAAATTCCCTCAGCTTGACAGCATAAAAAGCTATGATCTTTCATAGCGATCCACATTTTGGACCTCAATGACTGACCTAGCTTCATGGGAAAACACTTCTATGCTAACCTACTGCTGTTTCAAATCATTGGCCAAGAATTCATAATGCATCAGAGCCACACCAGAGTATAATAATGTATTTGATAATCTTTTCATATTAATAAAGTGATTTCTAGTTTAACAAATCTTATAGCATTTATAGTTTAATTATTATAATTGTCAGAAGTAAATAATCATAAGGTCAAAAGACTATGAGAAAAGAATAATTGTTCATACATTTGGATATATATGAAGTAGACACAATTATTTAGTTAGTCTTGAATAATATTCATAACTTAAGATAAAGGTTGGGCGTCTTTATCTTGTCAAAGTTGTAAATTCTTTTGCTAGCATTTGATTGAGATCAAATGTGTTATGATGAGTCTAAAATCATCAAAGTGTGGTGTCTTTAAGCAAAAGAATCTAGTGCACTGAGTGTATTCAATAGGATCACAGTAAAATACTTTATCCATAATGGGTCAATGGATAAAAGTTTTCACTTGAAGACAATCGGAGAGTCTATCTCAATCCTAAGATAAATGATGGACTTATGGTTGCAAATGTTGTCATTTGAGCTATCAATGAGTACGATTATATAGTATAGTCTATCTTCAATAGTTTGGTGGTATTAAGTTGTTAATCGATAGAGGACTTCTTTTATAGATATGGATATCGTTGCTCCATTTATTAAATGAGAGTAGAATATCATCATATGGATGTTTTGAGGTATTGAATATTAAATCTTAACGTTAAGTTTTCAATAGTGTCTATTGAAATATGGCTTATGGACAAGTTAAAATATCCAAGTTCAATATGTGGTCATATAAGTAAACATGGTAACTTGGAGAGCTATAGGCGGTCTATGAGCTCTTGGCAATTATTGGTATTCTTCACGAGGATACACTATCTCAATTAAGATTGTCTTGGGTATGAATGAGAAATATTAACTTATTCTATCTTTGTTTAAGAGTTCAATTTTAGTTCTTTAGTGGAATAAACTAAAATTAATAGATCGGACATAAGTGAATCATTTGTTGATTGTGATTATGTTATATCTATTGGAGCTTAAATTTAGATAGCCCGTGAAGATCTCCAATCCACACAAATTTGCAGGATCACTTGATATATTTTATCGGACCAATTTATGGGTCCATCTTGAGTAGTATTAAATCATGTGGAATTGTTTTTTTTTTTTTAAGTAAGAATGAGTATAGTTCATATGTGGACTTTTTATTAAGGTTCAATGGATTTAATAACATAGAAAAAACAATATTAACCCATATATATTGGTTTAGGCGGCAAAGGACTTCATTAGTCTTATGTATTATTTTTTATTTTATTATTTAATTAAATAAAAATTAATTGATTAATTAATTAATGAATCTTAATTAATTATTTAATTAAAAATTAAAATCTTTTTCCTAATAGGAGATGGTCTCCTAGAGTCATATTATTACTGGTAATATAATAAGTATCAAATACTATATTTGATAAGTAGATAAATAATATAAATTTATTTATCTAGTCAAATTCGGAAGTATTTGATTTCTATTAGGAAGTTTTTGACCTAGTCGCAATTTAATTATATTCAATAATTGATTATTGAATATATACACTATTTAAGTTGGATCAGAAGCCTTGGTGTGGAAAGAAATCTTTTTTAAAAAAGGATTATTTGTCACCAAGTAAATCCACCTAGAGATAAGATTCTTGTCCACCAAGTAAATCCTTTTTAGGAAATGATTTGTATACCTATATATACACCAATTAATTTCGGCCAAGCATATAATTTTTCTTAGAGAAATTTTTTGGCCACCATA
The DNA here is from genome assembly GCA_032871835.1 of Dipteronia dyeriana. Classification (NCBI taxonomy): domain Eukaryota; kingdom Viridiplantae; phylum Streptophyta; class Magnoliopsida; order Sapindales; family Sapindaceae; genus Dipteronia; species Dipteronia dyeriana. The sequence goes on from CM065297.1 coordinate 19,964,179, forward strand.
GAATTTTGAGACAGAAATTTAATTTTTGCTCTAAACAAAATTCGGTCAACTCATAGAGATAGTGTGAAAAATCGGCAAAGAAGAAAAGGAAGAAAAAACGTTTTGTTTTCGATAATGCACTAGTAGCCTTTACATCAAAAGGTTTTTGTGTACAACATCGAATCAAGGTTCATGCGAGTTTCAATCAAATTGATTGATAAGTCACAAGTGACCTAACATTCTTTGTTTTTCTTCTTGGAGGATTATTGTGACTAATATAAAAAATGATTTTGTTAGTTTTCATCCTCAGGTATACAATTTAAAGAAAGGGAGCCCACACTCCTAGGTGATTCACTTTCGTGATTGGATTGGAAGATCTTGCGGATTCAATTCGACGCTAGTTCAATCGTCACGAGAAAAAGGTACGATACTTTTAATATACGTCAATTAATCTAGGGTTAAGATTCTTTCTATTAAAGGGGGGGATTTTTTAAAATATACCAAACCCTAATTTTACGCTTCCAGCCCTCGATTTTGGCAACGGACCTACAGCTGGAGCATCATCAACTAATTTCACTGCAGTACCAGCCCTCGATTTTTGGCACCGGACCTAACAATTATTCCACTGTGACATCCAACACATCGTTGTCAAGGAACAGTTCCTCTGAGTTACGTTCCTCATCATCAAAATCTGAATCTGTGAAGACAATTTGGCGCTTGACTGAAAACTCCATGGGAGCCTTCCCCGGACAATATGTTGGAGGACCCACTGGGGAACGATTAGGTTGAAGTGTTGAACTTAGGAAGGCACAGGGCAAGATAGAGGAGTTGCTGCTTCAGTGGCCTTAGCTGCTTCATGTGGGACAGTGAAAGACGTTGCAACCCCCCGATCGCCCTTTTTCTTTGATCGTTGCTCCCTTAGAATTAGTTCAGTTAGGGTCCCCCGATCCTCCTTCTTCTCATCCTCTTCTTCAAAAAGAATGGGGGCAGCCATCGACTAAGAGGGCAATGAGTCTGTCTCATTTGTAATCTTCTATCTCTTACGGATAGCCTAAAGGGCAGAAGATCCTTCAACTGTCTTGGCCACTTTACTGCCAGAGACATTATCATCAGACCTAGTTTTACGGGACGTGCCCTTACTTGGTTCCTCTCGACTCCGTTTGTCCCTAGAGGGTCTATGTCGACTAGATCTCTCCCTATTCGATCTTTCACGGTCAAATACCTCTGTGGAAGTTTGAACCCGACCGGACCTATCTCTATAAAACCCCCTCCGACCGTTCCGAGGGGGAAGAGCATTATGACTACTTACCATAACCTGGTCATCGGGAACCGTCGGAAAGTCATGATCAGACTCGTAAACATGCTCCACCAAGTCATGTTTTGGAGGAGTTATGCCTTGACCCACTAGGTCAGCAGTAGCTTTTCAGCTCACCTGATCTAAGTTCTTAGCCTTCTCAACTTGCTCGCCAGCAACAATATCCAGCTCATATACTAAAAGGAAGGCATAGCAGGAAATAGTGAGCAACATCATTAATGATAATCCATCATCAAAAGAACTTAAAAACAAAGACTTATTGCGCCTGTGGCGAGCGGATATCTCGAGAAAGAGATCCAATTCGATCAACTCTTTTTTAAGTACAAGTTACGATGGTCCTGAACTTCCCAAGAAGTCTGGGCTGCTTTGACGATTGTATCAACTTGTTCCCGAGTCATAACATGTGCATTTTTATTCCATAGCTCGGGGCTATAGAAATGCCTCTGACCTCACCCCAATCTCCGTTGATGAAGAACCAACTATTCTTTCAGTACTTGTTAAATGATGGAAAGCCCCAGATGAAGCCCTTGTGGCCTTTATACGTTGGAAGGGCGTGTTTATCCTTAAAACTATAAGGGATCCAACTGTTAGGTGGTGTCGATTGAAGGTAAAAAGTCCTTGTAGTATAAAAATTATGTATCTCCTACTGAGTCAAGGGGTACTTAGCTTTAATCTTTTTCCATAAGTTCTACAGACTGATCAACAGCCGATACGAGTTGGGAGTTAGTTGGGTTAGGGCTACACCCGCATCTGCCAAGAAGCAGGCAATGAAGGGCTGTAAAGGGAAAGTCACTCCAGAAGACAGCATTGCCCTATAGATTGCAATTTCGTCGGGTGGTGGATTCCACACTACGCGATTGCCACTGTAGGATAATTTCACTGAACTAGGGAGATCGAACTGATCCATAAACTTTGTGAGTTTCTCATCCGTCACAATATTTATTTCATGGTCAAAGGCGTAAGGATGGTCCACTGAGAATCTAAGCAGGCGAGCTCGTCGTTCCCTTGAGACATCCTTCATCTTTAATGTCTGAAAAGTTATATTCAAGTCGCCCGCCAAGCGAGCAGTCTCCTTAAGAGAAGCCCTAGAAGTTTGCCTCATAGTCTTTGACATATCTAGATGGACACCAATGGAAGTGGAACCAAGAGGAAAAAAATAAAAAAGGGAAAACCCAGGACGAGCCATAAAATAGTCCACATTCAGAGCAGTGGGTTGGGATGAAGGAAAACGACCCAAAGAAAAGACTCGAGCCTAGCGATATTTTCTTTATCACCGGCCTCGATGGCATGCATAAGAAGCTCAAAATAACGATAACGAAGAATTGGGTCCATACCTGGGATGCGCGCGGAGGTGAGAAGACACAGAAGTTTGAAGATGGAAAACCAAAATCTAGAGGAAAAGAGAAGTTAGGGTTCTTAGTCACTATGAAATCATGAGGAAAAATGAAAAGTTTTTGAGCTATATATAAGGGTAAGTGATGTCATACCAACACGCATACGTGAGTGGGGATAGGTGCACGTAGAACGAAAAACACGCACCATTTGAAATTTGAAAAATTGGATAAATGATTAAGTTAGCTGAAATGAGCATGATTGACGTTAACGTTCAACTGCAAAGCATTAAATGTGCATTCAAGAGCACCATGATGAAAAAAAATGATAAGTTAAACATACTTCGCCGAATGAGTTCTATTTCGAACGAGATGCTCTGTCTAGTATGTTTAAGGGGGTATTGTTATTGGAAAAAATTGAGTGATATGACACGTCAGTAAAATACTAGGGTCAGGGGCACCACGTCACTAGAAAACGATCAGATTATGTCAACTTAAGAAGGACTGAGAAAACCTGACCAGTTCCTCTCGACTCAGATAACACAAATGATCGGGGTAAGAAAACCCGATCAGGTTGTCAAGATGGTCGGGACTACGGTCTGGTTGAATCGATGATCGGAGTAAACAAGAATGGTCGGGAAAAACCAGCGATCGGACGCACGACACGTGGATAGTATCCAGGTTCAACAGGGTCACGACTCAAATACGTAAAAAAATAGTATGATTTGATCAAGGCTTTCTAGAAGCGCACTTTGATAAGGAAACAAACTTCCTTATAAACGTTAGAGTCCATATTAGACAAGAGATTTAATACAACCATAATACAATCAACTTGAAACAGGAAAAAAGAAGATTACGACTCCAATAAGTCAGAATTTCATTACACAACAAGAACTTTTTTTATTTGTACATCAAGAATTAGAGTTCCAATAGGGGTTGCACACAACATTGAGAGAGAAGGCAAGCGTGATTGAATGTGTAATCTTTTTTCCAGCATAGTGAATTCTTGTTGCTGCCGTAGACAACTGTGGACGTTTCCTCGTATTGGGGTTTTATCATGTAAAATCCTACGCATAATTTATTTTCTCGTTATTTTTATTTGCAATCAATTGTTACTTTGATTTAACTGTGTGACAGGAGATTAATCCAAAAAGCGCCGTCAACAATATATAATATCTTTTGATTGATATATTTACTATTTGATTTTTCAAGAATTTGTAAATAATCAGGATATTTTTGTTAATCGAAGAAAAATATAAATAGATACGGTATCAAGAAGCCTTAAAGTCAACTTTAAAGTAAAAATGAAAAAGAAAAAAAAAAGCTTAATAAGAACAATCGACAAGCTAAGGGAGCATTCAAAGATCATATAGTTTAAATTAAATAGTGTTATTTAAATTAAATTATTAAATAACTATTATACAGTAGTTTTAAGAGGGGATTGTACAAACATCTCCCGAGACTTGATAAAATTATACGGATATGGCATTTTTGACCATATACATACAAACTTCCTTCAACGTTTGAAAAATATTGTACAAACATCTCCTAACATTAGATAGATCCGTTGGTCAATGGTCAAACGTACAAAAAGTCTAAAATACCCTATATTTTTATTTTAAATAAACTAAAATTTAAAAATAAGATAAAAACATTAAAAAATATTTTAGAAAACATGAATGTATCTTAAATTTGAAACCTGAAAAAAAAATCATCTAAAAAAAAGTTTGTAGAATCCCCCATGATTTTAAATAAATTTTAAATTTTAAATTTTAAATTTAATTATTATTAAATTTGTTTAAATTTTTTTTTTTTTTATTTGTAAAGATGATTTTTTTTCCACATTTCAGATTTAAGATACATTCATGTTTTCTAATATATATATAATTTTTTTAGTTTATTTAAAATAAAAATAAAGGGTATTTTAGACTTTGTATACTTTTAACCATTGACTAACGGATTCATCTAACGGTAAGGAATGTTTGTGTAACAATTTTCAAATTTTGAGAGAAGTTTGTGTATATATGATCAAAACTACCATATTTGTGTAATTTTATCAAACCTTGAGGGATATCTGTGTAATTCCCCATAGTCTTAAAGATATAAAACCAGATAGTTTAATTAAAAATAAGTTAAATAAACATTAAACTAAAAAATGGAGGTGTGTTAAGGGTCCGTCATGTAAGCATTTTTAATTGGTTGTTTTTTGAAAATAAAAAGCCCCATCCTACAGCTGTTTTTGAGTTCGTTTTCGTTTTTATTTTTCGAAAACGCGTTCGTTAATCGTTTTTCATTTTATTTTCAAAAAATGAAAAACAAAACCAGTGTTAAAAGTAAAAGATTTGAAAAACACAAATTTTTTTTGGGTTTTCGTTTTTCGTTTTTGTTTTTTATTTTGTTTTTCACTTTTATATATATATAAAAATCATTTTATTTTTCATTTTGTTTCATTTAGTTCTATTACGCGTTTTATATGATTAGGATAAGACGAGACATGATTTTTAAATGACCAAAGTGCCCCTATATATATATACATTATAATTATTATATATATTATATATTATAAAATAATATATTTTATGTATATTATAATATGTACTATATATTTTATAGAGGAAATTACAAGAAATAACCCAAAAATTTATTGACTTATTGTTTTTAACCAAAAGTTTATTTTTTATTATAATTAGCATATTTAACCTTGAAGTGACAAATATACCCTCACTTTTGTTTTACTTGACCCAAAATTTCCCACCTAAAAATTTGGCTTATCAGTGTCTTCAACCTCTCTTTTTGTTTGAAAATCAAATTTTCATCTATCTCTCTCTTTCTGGATAGCAATTAATTTCTCTCTAAACTAGGCCATCTTCATCTCTCTCTCTCCACCGATTTGGTCTTCATCTCTCTCTCTACGCCAATTTGGGCACCTCTCTCTACACCAATTTGGGCACCTCTCTCTAAACTGATTTAGGTTTTCATCTCAGCATTTCGTCTCTGTACTTTGGGTCTTCGTCTCATCATTTTGGCTCTTCGTCTCTGTATTTCGGCTTAACATTTCATCTCTGTCAACTAATTTAGGTCACAACAATCTTGAAAGGAAGATCCATATCCGAAACCCAACTGTTTTTGAAGGTATGCAACCCTTTCCCACTTGTTTTTTACAAGAATTATTAAGTTTGATTTGAAGAAAAAGAGATTGGTTTCGATTTTGAGTGAAATCCATATTCTGTAATTTTTTGTTCCCAGGTTACATGCCAAGCTATTAAGCCAGGTCAATTTGATGTTACATGTCAATTTATTGTAAAGTTACATGTCTGTTAGTAATTTGGATTTAGAGTGAAACCCAACTATTATAAAGTTACATGCCAACATTTTTTGAAGTTACATGCATGTTATTTTTGAAGTTACATGTTAGGTTATTTTTGTATCCAAGTTATATGGTAGTTTATTTTCGAAGTTACATGTTAGGTTATTTTCGAAGTTACATGCTAGTTTATTTTCGAACATACATGCCAGACTATTTTTGAAGTTACATGTTATTCAAATCCTGTTTTGTTACATGTCAGTTCCTTTTAAAGTTACATCTCAAATACTTTAAATGTTAATTACTTTACATGTAGGAATATGAGTGCAACGAAATTGGTCATCTATCACGGTGGAAGTTGGGTGGGCAATTGTTACGAGGGTGGTATGATAAAATGGGTCAATGTTCATAGAGGTTTGAGTTATGATGCCTTGGTGAAGTTGGTACAAGATGTTGCCAAAGTTGATGTTGCTAGGTACAACTTACAATTATGCTCATTGACCTTCACAAATAGTGGCACTGCTCGTTCGAGATTTGAAAATGACAATGAAAATGACAATAACGTGTCATGTAAGAATGGTTAGCCTTGTCAGGCTCCTCAACCATGCCCATCCGCAACATCCGCAACATCGAAGCGACCACGTAGACCTTACAGGTGCATGAAATGTGGAGAAGAAAGCCACAATTCACAGAAGTGTCCATTGGCACTGGAAGTTGGTGGTACAACATAGGTTTTACCGTATAAGAAATTATGTTTTAATTATTATATGTATGGTGATACAATTTATGTATTAGCGATGACGTTTTAATTATTTTTAGAATTACCAATGTCGTTTTGAAATGATATGAGAATTGAATTCCAGCAATGTTACATGCTAGAAGTTACATGTCAGTTGATACTGAAGTTACATGCTAGTTGATATTGAAGTTACATGCTAGTTAAAAATGAAGTTACATGCCAACATATTTAATCAACTCATTATGAAGAGTGTTTTCATACACAATTCCAGTAATGTTACATGCTAGAAGTTACATGTAAGTTGATACTGAATTTACATGCCAACATATTTAATTAGCTCATTATGAAGAGTGTTTTCATACACAATTCCAGTAATGTTACATGCCAGTTAAAAATGAAGTTCCATGCAAGCATATTTAATCAACTCATTATGAAGAGTGTTTTCATACACAATTCCAGTAATGTTACATGCTAGATGTTACATGTCAGTTGATACTGATGTTACATGCTAGTTAAAAATGAAGTTACATGCCAGCTCATTTAATCACCATAATTGAAAGACTGATTCAATACACTTCAAAGAACAAAATTTGAGTATCTAACTTACCTAACATTCATTCTAAAAGAAAGAAAAATAACAAATAGATAAATATAGTACTTCTTGATTGATTTGGGATGCAATAACAAGTCAACCGTTACATTGTACTACATAATAATTATTAATTTGTTTGTACACAATTTTAAAAGAAATATCAAGTGCCATATCTTTTCTAGAAAGGGGTATGGTTCTTTACCCTATCCTTATTTACAGTTTTCAAACAACAAACATGCCGCATGAAACATCACAACTTGCATTGTCTTTTTGAGGTGGACACTTCTTCTTCAAACCCCATCGTGCCATATGAAACATCTTTTGGGAGCTTAGGAGGTATGCCATTCTGATCGAAATATCCAGACTTCTGTAATATGGTTGGAAGGAATCATATTGCAACTGTAATAAACAAACAAGATGAAACTTTACATGTTCATGTTGTAGTGACTTTACATTCATATACAAGAAGATGAAAACACAAATCCTTATCAAAGCCAAAATATGGGATAATAGCAACAAATACAAAGTCTATCTTAGAACAAATTCATAAAGCTTAAGGCTCAGTCAAGTTGAAGGTCAATAGAGGATTGTGATATAATATTCATAATTAATTATTTTAAAAAAGAAAAAGCTCTTTGTAGAAAGCACATTGGGTTATAATAAAGTACCAGTGATTCAAGTTCGATACAGTATATATAAGTACTTTTTTCTTTCCCCATAATATTTTTTGAATGAAAACTGAGACTGAAATTGTACCAATAACAAGCAGCCAATGTTAACATCCAAATTTGATCTCTTTGTTATCCTACCAGCTAACCTCAAAAAGACTCCACATGCATCGAAACAAGACTCCACACGCAGCAAAACACCAAACCCAGAATAAGCAAGCCCGCAGAACCACTAGGAAACCAAAGCAAACAACCAAAAACAAGCCCAAAAATAAATCAAACTTCAGAAACAAATCAAAATCAAAATCAACAGTTTGTAAAATTATCACAAATCAAACACAAATAAAACTTCAAACACAAATCAAAATCAAAATTAACAGTTTGTAAAATAATCACAAATCAAACTTCAGACACAAATCAAAATCAAAATAACAGTTTCCAAAATTACCAAAGGTGTACGACGGCGAGATGTGTTCGATGGCGAGAGGTGCATGACGGCTAGAGGTCAGTGACAACCAGAGGAGAAGCGATCTTTGATCTTCCTTTTTCTATTGTTTTACAGCGACGATGAGAGAGGTGCAAGGCAACGGCTAGCGACAGTGGCGGCGAGAGAGGTGAGACCGATGACGAACGGCATCGATGACAAGAGAAGTTTGATCGCCGAAAAACAGTAGCGATGACTATCTCTTCGATCTCTTCCTTTCTCTCTCTTTCTTGTTTTTGACTTGATATTATTGTAACCCTAATAAAAACAATTGATATGTAACTCGTTTTTAACAAACATTTGCATTTTGTTTTCCAATTTCAAATTTAGGGGCTTTTATGTTCAAAAGTGGTAAAAAGTGACGAAATAATAAAAAATAAATTTGTGGCTAAAAACAATAAACTGATAATTTTTTTGGTTACTTATGAATTCACCCCTATTATATTATATTAATATATCATATATATATATATATATATATATATATATATATATATATAATATTATAATATAGTTTATAATATTATAGAATATTAATATATATTATATATTATAATATATAATGTTATATATATATAATATCAAATATTATATATTTATATAGTATATAATGTTGTGTATAAAAATATAATATAATATAATATAAAATAAAAAATATAATAATATTTAATATATAAAATAATATGTAATATTATAATATAAATTATAATATATGTATAATATTTAATATATTTTTTATATATTATTATAATATGTATATATAATATATACAGTTATATTTTTATTATATAGTAATATATATATATATATATATATATTGTAGTTATTTATTTATAATTTAAGAGTTTAGTTTTGATTAATTCATTTTTTGATATGTTTTTTTGAATAAATTTTTGATGTGTTACTTTTGTTTAATTTAAAAATTACAATACAAAAACTATATTGGTTAATTATGTAATAAATTTTTGATAGTTTTCAGCTAATCTACCAGACGCATTTTTTCCGTTTTCATTTTCAAAATACAACTTTCAGTATATGCTGCGTTTTCGAATTCGAAACTTAAACCAAAAATACTGTTTTCATTTTTATTTTTATTTTTGAAAAACAGCAACTTAAAAATCGCTTACAGAACAGGCCCAAAATGAAAATGAAAATAGTGTTTTTGACAAACATTTTCGAATTTAGAAAACATATCTGGTAACATATACTGGAAATTGTATTCTGAAAATGAAAATAGTAAAAACTCGTATGGTAGCTTCACTGGAAACTGAATTCTAAAAATGAAAACAGTAAAAACATATTTGGTAGAAAAACTAAAACATTCAAAAACTGAAGAACTTTTGTGTAATTTATGACTCTCCTATCTCTTTAAAATATTTTCATAAGGTTGTAATATTTATTTTCATACACTTAAATTTGTAATTTATAATTTATTATATATATATATATATGTGAAATAATTATACAAGTGTTTATAATAATATAATAATTTGAATTTATTTATTATTTACGGACCATTCAATCATTTGAAATTGAATTATAAAAAAAGATTGTATGATATTTTATTTGTTAGCATTCACAAAAAATAGATAATTATCAATTTCTCTAATCATAGATTACTTTTATATTTCCTTCAAAGTTTCATAACATAACATTTACATAATTTAATTACATAAGTTCACGAATAAATTACAGAAGACACCGCATTCTATTACAAAACATCACCTCCTATTGCGTGAGCAATCTCTCCACATTTTATTTTTACAATTTCATCTCTAACATTACTCATTAGTGCTGCATTTGATGGAGATAAGTCAATATTAGGAATTGGTCTACCTTCTGATTTTCCTTCTCTATCAATTAACATATCTACATTCTCATATTCCCTAAACATCCGATCACCACGACTTTGTGATCGAATAAAGTTATGTAAGACACAACATGCTATAGGTATGAGGCGTTGCCTACGTAATTTGTAATTAGGCATATTTTTTTAAACAGCGAAGCGTGCCTTTAAAACACCGAAACACCGCTCAATTATATTTCGTAATGATGAATGTCTATAATTAAATAACTCCTTTGGACCTCTTGGTGCACGTTCTGGTCCTTCATAATCACGTAGATGATATCGTTCACCTCCGTACGGTGTTAAAAATCCTGGCGTGTTTATGTATCCCGAATCGACAACATAATAATATCCTGAAAGAATAAAAAATAATAATTAAACTTTATAATAATCGAAATAGTAAATTACTTAAATGGTATACGTACCTTCATTAGGATGGGAAAAACCGTTTTCTTGTCTTCCAATTGCATCCAAAAACAATCTTGAATCGTTACCGATTCCTTCCCAGCCCCGTGTAAACAAATGTGAACATCATATCAAATGAACAAGCACACGTAATATTTTGAGTAATTTGGACTTTTTTATCTCGATACGAATTTTGTTTGTGTCGGTACGCATGCAGATATGTCTGTCCCATCAATTGCACCAATACATTTCGACATAATATAATCAATCAATAATTTACGTTAATAATGTTTACATCAATATAAATCAACATAATATAGTTAAGTAAAAATGGAACTGTTAAAAAATATTATGCATTAAAATAGAATAATTACCTTAAAATACGGATAAAATTTTGTATTATCTTTAATCTATGGTTGTGGCGGTTGTTGTCCTCTAGTTTGTTCATGAATAATATTTGGTGCAAGCCCACATAGCCCTCTCAGTACCCGTTTAAATTGTCTATACACTGTATCTTTCGACCGTTGAAAACGCTCAGCAACAACTCGCATTACAGCTCCATAAGATAGAATATATAAACAAATTCCCACCGCCTCAATAACAGTAACATGTCCATCATCTTCTAATAATTGTGATTGCTCTAGTGTTTGACATAAATTAAGAAAAACAGGTGCATCCATACGAAACATATTATACATTCTATCTAGATGGCCATTTAGCAACTCTTGTACAAATTCATACCCTGTTAATCCACCTGTATAACATGGCGTTTTGTGAATGTACTGATAATATTCAGCCCTTCTGAATGTACTGGCCAATTCGAGTGCCTCCAATTATTGTTGTTTGACCTCCAAATCCGATTCGCTATCTGAATTATCACTCTGATTATTATTGTTCATGTTGACCTATTTACAAAAGGAAAGTTGTCGTAAGTTGAAAATATATTCAAAACTAGATAATACAAACAACGAACTTAACATGAAATATGAGATCACTAAATAAAAAATGAGACTTAAAATTTCAACCAAATTCACAACCACATTAGTAAACATTAAACCAAGTACACAACCACCATGAAAACTATATCAAGTTCACAATAACATCCTTCAACAAAGCTCATAACCACCATGAAAATTAAATCAAATTCACAATAACATCCTTAAACATTAAAGTTAATAACAACATTCTTAAACAAAGTTCACAACACCAAATTTTAAATGAAAATAAAGTTCGAAATAACATCCTATCTACCCATGTGCCGTATCCTACAAACCACCTAGCCACTGTCGTTTCCTTTGTTCACTCATAGCAAGAAAAGTCTTCCTCCATTCCACACATGGTACAACCCTCTCCATAAACTTGTTGAATGTATCACCATCAATATCTCCCAAGCTTTCCAAAGCCTCCATACATTCAGTGATGGAAAATTGTTCACAACTTTTAGTGGTGGACTCGGCACTTTTGACCTTAACCTTGTCCAATCTAGTCTGCATAACTTCTTTAGCAGTCTCAAAATAACTATCCATGCTCTCCCATTTATTCTTACTACAGTTGGTGGAAGAGGCAATTGACCGACGAGGCATTTTCCTTTCTTTTTGTTAGAAACTTCAGTTTGGTCAACCCCGTCATTATCATCATCATCATCATCCCCAACCTCAACATCAACATTTTGAGTAACATGAACTCCAGAGTTAATAAAATTGTCCTCTACTTCGCGATCCTCATCTAAAGGCAAAAGAACTTGACTGGAGGAAAAGCTTAATTGTCCAGTTGTTGTAGTAGTATTAAAAATGTCCCCAAGAATTTTATAATGGTCTAACCCTTTCTTCCGATATGGTTTCACTCCATTGCTGTAGTAGTATTAAAAATGTCCCCAAGAACTTTATAATGGTCTAACCCTTTCTTCCAATATGGTTTCACTCCTGGCACTCTCTGTCATTAAAACGAAAAAAATAAGTACATAACACTACTATAAAAAATTAAATGGATATTATTTTAAAAATCATTACTTTAATGTATTCAACCCAAACAGCTTCCAGTGCTGTCACAGTGTTTGATATAGGATCCCAACCAAATCCGGTGTGTGCAATCAAATAAAAAAACTCACAATGTTTTATGCGCAAACGATTAAATTTTGACTTCAATTGAAAAACCGTGAATCACTTTTTGGTTTGTTGGAAAAGTTCATCACCTATGGTTGACCAATTCTCTTATTGAATGTAGATGTCTGTAAATCACCATTTTTTACATGCTCATGCATTATGCAAATAAAAATGACATCATTCCTTATAGACCATTCAGCCTTGTCGTTAACATTGACATCAACATCAACAGGTTCCATTTTAATTGTTGTTTTAAGAACATTTAAATAAAAGAAAACCCTCAAAACAGAACAGTAGAACAATAGAGTCAAAAACAACACCCAAACTGATGAGAATCAAGAATTCATCAAATGATCCATTGCATGTTCCGGTTGAGCCAATAACAAGGGCAAGAGCTAAGAGAATCAAAGAAGCACTAAATGGCCTAATTCAAGACACTTTGGCTGATTTTGAATTGTTGAAGTCCAAGATAAGCACACATGAAGACCAAGGCATAATTAAGGTCATCAAGGCAATTGATTAGGCCGAATAAAGAAGACTTGGGCGTGTGGCACAAGCTAGGAGAATAGTCAACTTTGGCTGCTTTATTTTCTTTTAATTTCCAAAGAATAATAGTTGATTTGTTTCCCAAATTGAGGGGTTGATTTGTTTCCAGATTTAGCTTTCCAATTAGGAAGCAAGTCAATAGTTGCTAGTTTAGTATTTATTTATTTCCTAAATTTATTTGCATTTATTTTCATGATTGTAAGGCATTAATTGCCTAATATTTATTCCATTTTAGATCTTAGATATTTTTAGTATAAAAGGGACCAATTGATGTAATTTGAGAATAGACTTGAATTGAAATAAAATTGAGAGAATTTTTCTCTTTGGTTCTTCATAGAACTATGAACTTATCAAGATTCTACCTTATGGCGTTCAAACCTTGACTTATTACTCACCTTGACTTATTACTCACCTTCTTTCTTGTTCTTGAGTGTGGCGTCTACAACTTTCTAGATACCGTTGGTTCTTATCTCCATATAGATAACTGGTCGTGGTCCAATAATATTCTTGTTTACACACTTGAAATTAGAAAACGATCCTTCGTTACCATATATTGGTTCCGGGTCTCACTGTTCTTTGTGAGGTTCATATCAGTTGGTATCAGAGGCAGGTTAGTGAGCTCATGGAAAAGGGGTATGTACGTGAGAGCATGAGTCCTTGTGCGGTTCCCGTGTTGCTTGTGCCAAAGAAGGATAGAACATGGAGGATGTGCGTTGATTGTCCTGCTATCAACAATATCACTGTAAAGTATCGACATCATATTCCTAGATTAGATGTTATGCTTGATGAATTACATGGTTCTATTGTTTTTACTAAAATTGATCTTAAAAGTGGATATCATCAAATTAGGATGAAGGAAGGTGATGAGTGGAAAACTGCTTTCAAAACAAAATATGGATTATATGAGTGGTTAGTTATGCCTTTTGGATTAACTAATGCACAAAGTATTTTCATGAGATTAATGAACCATGTTTTGCGTGCTTTTATTGGAAAGTTTGTGGTTGTTTATTTTGATGACATTCTGATTTATAGCAAAAAATTGGATGAGCATGTTGAACATTTAAAACTTGTTTCAGGTGTTTTAAGAATAAAAAAGTTGTTTGCTAAACTCAAAAAGTGCACCTTTTGCACCGATAAGCTTGTATTTCTGGGTTTTGTTGTTAGTGCTAAGGGAATTGGGGTTGATGAAGAAAAGGTTAAGGCAATTAAGGAGTGGCCAAAACCTACCAATGTGGGACAAGTGAGAAGTTTTCACGGGTTGGCTAGTTTTTATAGGAGTTTTTTTTGGCGTCTACAGCTTTCTTGATACCGTTGGTTCTTACCTCCTTATAGCTAACGGGTCGCGGTCCGATAATATTCTTGTTTAAAAACTTGATTAGAAAACGATCATTCGTTACCATATATTGGTTCCGGGTCTCACTGCTCTTGGTGAGGTTCATATCAGTTGGTATCAGAGCTTAGGCTTCTAAATCAGGTTTAATCTATCCTTGTTCTTCTTCGTCAATTTTTTTATCTGATTGATTTTTAAAAAAAAAATCAGATCTATTACAAAAAAAAAATAAAATCAACTTTGATATAAAAAAAATCCCGAAAAAAAAGAAAGTACAATTTTTTTTAGGTCGTGTAGTTGAACTTATATCAACAATTTTTATTCCTTTTCTTGTTTTCGTGCATTGATAAAAAAAAAGATGTCTTTCAAAGGAGATTCATCAAAAAAAGATAAAAGGGGGGAACCATCCTTTGTGCTACAGTTTGTCAACAACATTATGGTGAAGATTCGAGGACGAATCCTTTTGAGGAGAGGGAGAATGATGAGAATCAAGAAGTCATCAAATGATCCATTGCATGTTCCGGTTGGGCCAATAACAAGGACAAGAGCTAAGAGAATCAAAGAAGCACTAAATGGCCTAATTCAAGACACTTTGACTGATTTTGAATTGTTGAAGTCCAAGATAAGCACACATGAAGACCAAGGCGTAATTAAGGTCATCAAGGCAATTGATTGGGCCGAATAAGGAAGACTTGGGCATGTGGCACAAGTTAGAAGAATAGTCAACTTTGGCTGATTTATTTCCTTTTAATTTCCAAAAAATAATAGTTGATTTGTTTCCCAAATTGAGGGGTTGATTTGTTTCCAGATTTAGCTTTCTAATTAGGAAGCAAGTCAATAGTTGCTAGTTTAGTATTTATTTATTTCCTAAATTTGTTTGCATTTATTTTCATGATTGTAAGGCATTAATTGCCTAATATTTATTCCCTTTTAGGTCTTAGATATTTTAGTATAAAAGGGACCAATTGATGTAATTTGAGAATAGACTTGAATTGAAATAAAATTGAGAGAATTTTTCTCTTTGGTTCTTCATAGAACTATGAACTTATCAAGATTCTACCTTACGGCGTTCAAACCCTGACTTATTACTCACCTTCTTTCTTGTTCTTGAGTGTGGCGTCTACAACTTTCTTGATACCGTTGGTTCTTATCTCCATATAGATAACGGATCGCGGTCCGATAATATTCTTGTTTACACACTTGAAATTAGAAAACGATCCTTCGTTACCATATATTGGTTCCTGGTCTCACTGTTCTTTGTGAGGTTCATATCACAAACAGAACATTATAAACAAGTTTACATTTTTAAAACATACGGACTATTTTGACTTGATAATAATTTTAAATTAATAAAACGCTCTCTTAAACAAGTCTTTAACACATGATATATGTAACCTTACGATAAACAAACAAATCCACAAGTAACAAAATAATAAATAAAAAGCCAACTTCATAAGAAAAAAAAAAGTGTCTTTAATTGGCATGGAGAATAATATTATTGTGTAAAACAAGTTAAAAGCAGCCTTATATATTCATAGTCATACTAAATACTGCATGTCTTTAATAATATTTTGAAATTTATACAAAGAGTGAACTAACAAAATATCATTCCTTTGCTCATAATATGTAAAGGAAAAAATGATACACAAAACTCATAAGGCCAAAGATATATATATATATATATATAAGTATGCCCTGATCAAAACAAATTACAAGTAGCCTTTAGTTATAAATTATATATCATCTTTAGCCTTTTGTAATTTACTCTAAGAGTTTAATTATAATTGGCAGAATATCCTTCACACGAATTGTTAAAAGAGAAAGACAAACTGTTATATGAACATTTTGTTTTATGTACAAGTCACTGATAAGAGGGACAGTCTTTTGACAATATTGCAAGACGGGCATCTGAGTAGGCATATGGAAAATACCTTTCAAGACGTCATAAAGGGATGGAAACCCGAGTAAGACTGAACACAGGTATTTGGCACGATATGTCCTACTCGGGATCGAGTACTTAGCACGTTATGCTTTACTCGGGATAATAAGGGAAACCCGAACAAAGAAACCAAGCACATGATTCACACGTGGGTGAACCAAGAGTCATGCTCAAATACGCAAGACATCTGTATCAAGAGAGTTTCTAGAAGAATAAAACACCAAACAGGAAACGGATTCCAAAACAAGCAATAACTCAACTTCTTCAAGAAAACAACACATCAACAAGGAAATAAGTCCTAAATGGACTACACCACCAGAGTCATATTCAATCTCCACACGATCTCCGAAACAGGAAAGAAGATAAAGACGACTCCAACAAGTAACTAGCTTTAACTAAAAATCAATTCTTTTTACTTGTATAACAAGGATTAGGGTTATATGCACATATAAATAGATCCATAATCCCATTATTAAAGAGATAGAACAAAATACAGAAAAAGTCACTAGAAGAGAGAGGCAAAAGAGATTGAGTGGTGTAATTCTTTATTCAATAGTGGATTTGGCTCGGTTGTTTATTCAACCACCAGTGGACGTTTCTCTGATCACCGGAGTTTTACCACGTAAACTCGTGTTTTATTAATTTCAACTTGCATTCTCTTTCTCTTTCTCTTTCTCTTTGACAGGTCATAGTCAAATCCAACATTGTTGACTTTCTCATCAATCGAGAAATAGACGTCAACAACTGCGCTAGAAGGAGGGGCTTTAACCTTCGATCTGATTAAGCAATGGCTGGTAGCGGAAGCAGAAACAATTCTGGGGATAACCAAAAATCTCCAGAAATACTCATATAGGCAGGAGTACACAAGATCCCGCCACAACCACAGAGAACCAACTAACACTCCCCCTGGCTGGTATCCAACAAATCCCTCCTACCAGTAAGGACATATCTTGTCGTTTCCGCGAGGCACTGCAACAACTACTGACGGACTCGGTGAGAGAAGGAATAGACCTATTGGATGCGGAAGAGGTGCATCCACCGAACCCTCCACCTACAAGGCTTCGTGAGGTTATAGTTGGGCCGAAACCAGATGTACCAACAGCTTTTCGGAACTAAGATCAAATCAATCAATCTGGGGGTGTAACACGTGACCGGGTAAGGGATAATGAAATGCCTGAAGAAAGAACGACAACGTCAAAGGTGGAGTCATGGTCAGGTGGCCAATGACAGACACCGTAAATATGACCGGTGTAGGGATCGGTCATCGTCATCAGAGGATAGCGATCAACACCATCGTAAACGTCATCATGGAACTATACGCATGCAAGGATTAACCCACGAGACTCAGGAATAGAGTGAAGAGGGGATGAAAACGGGTATGACGATCACCCGACAGTTTAACCATCATGGAGAACCGGTAGGGAACAGAGTTGTTATGATTCAGAGCTTGACTCGAGAAGTTGAAAACAACAAACGTCAAATGGACGCGTTGATTAGGCGATATGAATATAATGAGTTGTCTGATGATGATTTTGATAGTTCTTTTACCAAGGACATCCTGCGAACCTTATTCCCAGAAAGGTTCAGGATGCCACATGTGGAACAATTCAAAAAAGATACAGATCCTAAAGAACATGTCAGACGATATAAAAGCGCTATGGCTCAATATGCCCACAACGACCATTTGATGTGTCTTAATTTTCACAAACTCTGGAAGACACAGGCTCGAGATGGTTTAGGAGGTTGCCCCTGGCAAGTATTAGGAGTTTCAGCGAATTGAGCAGAAGATTTTCAAGACAATTCCTAGGCAATGTGCACAGGAAAAAGTCAGTCGCTTACCTTTCTCAACTAAAGCAAGGGAAGGACAAGTTAGAAGAAATACCTGGGGATATTTGGCTAAGCGGTTTTAGAAATGTCAGTGCGAATGACGAAGCAATAGTCGTTGCATTCATAAACAATCTACAAAATGGACGGCTGTCTTTTGACCTAAGAAGAGCTTATCTAACCAGATATACAGATATGATGGATATGGCTGGAGGATATGCGTTAGCTGAGGAAGAGGAATTAGCAACAGGAGGTTGCTATATGCATGGAGGGAGACCCGAACAAAAAGATACCGAGTCGAAGGTACATAACCATAAAGGAAAACAAAAAGGAAATAGCAAAGAAAGAAGCAAGAACGGGGGAAGTAGGCTTACTGCTGACCAGACCATGAAATCTTTTTGAGGAAAATAAACGAACTACACTCTTCTCCAAAAAAAGCAGGAAGAAATCTTGGCAATACTAGAAGAAAAGAATATGGTGAAGGAGTCACGTCGACAATCTCAATTTGCTCGGTGAGACACGACAAAATATTACAGATTCCATAAGGAAACCGTTCATGAGACCTCTAAATGTTACCAGCTTAGAGACTATATAGAGACCCTCATTCTGGAAGGACACCTACAAGATATAACCCTGAAGAAAAATGAGAAGTCAAAAACAAAGAAAGAGATCAAGACAGATCATAATTCTGGTCGAAACAAAATGGCCAGTCCCGAGGCGAATGAAGTAATACAAACTATCTTCTGAGGACCATCAGCTGGGAGATGTAACAGGGACCGGACTTAGGAAATTCCAGAAGCGGTGGAGGCAAGGCAGAATTTTGATGTTAACTTCGTCGAATCAGACCCGAAGAGAATAAAAAAAGGATGGGACCCGATAATATTCATGGAGGGCGATTAACATGGGGTCGATGTCCGACCAAATGACGCCCTCGTCATAAGTGTCCTAATTGGCCATAGAGAAGTCAGGAGAATTTTGGTAGACATTGGCAGTTCGGCAGACAATCTTAATGTGACTGTTTATGATCAACTTAGGTTGGATCAAAAGGATTTGCAACCTTTCCATACCCCACTCAGAGGATTCGGGGGGAGAGGAGGTCAGGTCTCTCAGACAGCGAAACTGCTCGTGAAAATCAAAGTAGCACATTGTCATAAAACAGTGTTACTCGACTTTGTAGTAGTAGACATGGACAACTGGCCTTATAATGAGCTGTTAGGTCGACCATTCCTGAATAAAACCAAGGCAGTAACAGCTACCTACACTCTAATGATCAAATTTCCAACGGTGGGGGTAGTCAAGGGGTCCGAGGAGATGACCAGAATAGCTAATCTCTCGGTTTACAAAGACAGAGATAGTGAACAAGTGTGCACCATAACTGGACCAGATCAGATCGAGCAGGAATCACTGTTGTTTGTGTTCGATCCAAGGGAAGAGCCGGAAGTATCTAAAAGTGAACCAGTAGAAGAAATAGTCTTAAAGGAAGATGAACCAGATAAGAAGATCAAAATTGGAGCCAATTTGGAAAGAAAGGCTAAAAAGAACCTTATTTATTTGCATAGAGAATATAAAGATGTGTTCGCTTGGAATCATGAAGACATGGTAGGGATAGATGCTAGAGTAATATCACATCATCTGGCGGTGGATCCGAACGTGAAACCAGTGATACAAAAGAGAAGGTCATTTAACCTCGAGAGAAGTCGGACAATTAAGCAGGAAGTAGAGAAGTTACTCGTTGTAGGGTCGATCAGGGAAATCAACTACCCTGAGTGGGTAGCAAATGTGGTCCTAGTCCAGAAGAAAAATGGCCAGTGGAGAATGTGTGTGGACTTCACGGATCTGAATAAGGCCTGCCCAAAAGACAACTTTCTGCTTCCGAGAATAGACCAGCTGGTTGATGCTACATCAGGCCATGAATTACTTAGCTTCATGAACGCTTACTCGGGATACAATCAAATCCGAATGGATAAAGCTGATGAAGAAAAAACAGCGTTCACAACCGATTAAGGCTTGTACTGTTATACAGTAATGCCATTCGGGCTAAAGAATGCTGGGGCAACCTATCAAAGATTGGTCAGTAGGATTTTTTATCGTCAAATAGAAGAAACATGGAAGTTTACATAGACAACATATTGAACAAAAGTGTCTCGGCAGACGAACATGCTTCGGATCTACGGGAAACATTCAATGTCTTTAGAAGATAAGTGCCTATTCGAATAAGTGCCTATTCGGGGTTCCATCAGGAAGGATCTTGGATTCCAAGTTCACCAGAGGGGAATCGAAGTGAACCCCGAGAAGATTCATGCTTTCCAAAAAATGACTTCACCAAAAACGCTAAAAGAAGTGCAACGCTTAACAGGATGATTAGCTTCATTAGGCAGATTATTTCAAAAGCCACAGATAGATGTGCCCTCTTTTTCAAAGTGATCAAAAGGGGGAAAGGACTCAAGTGGAATGAAGAGTGCGAGTAGGCGTTCCTAAAAATAAAAGAGTACATAGGGCAACTCTCATCCTTTCAAAACCTAAAATAGGAGAATGCTTCATTTGTACTTATCCATTACAGAATTAGCAGCAAGCTCAGTTCTAGTCAGGACAAAAGACGGAGTACAAAGCCCAGTGTACTACACCAGCAAGGCTCTTTTTCCAACTGAAACCATGTATTCACATGCAGAAAAAATGGCTTTAGCATTGGTTTCGACAGCAAGGAAGCTGAAGCCATTCTTTCAAGCTCATACAATCCAGGTTCTCACCGATTGCCCACTTAAGCAAATCCTATAGAAGCTAGAAATTTTGGAGAGGTTAACTAAATGGGCAATCGAGCTGAGTGAATTTGATATCCAGTACATCTCCAAGACATCACTCAAAGGCCAAGCAGTGGCAGATTTCATGGTAGAAATCACAGAACCAAACCTGGAAGCAAGATGGATGGTGGGCAGGAGTTTTCCATGGAGATTACAAGTTGATGGTTCCTCGAACACTCATGGCAGCGGGACAGGGATCGTAGTGTGTACCCCGAAAGGAGATGATGTTGAATGTGCCATGAGATTCGATTTCAAGACAATGAACAATCAAGCCAAATATGAGGCACTGCTAGCAGGACTCAGAGTTTGCATAACTCTCGAAGCAGATGAGGTCGAGATATTCAGTGACTCGCAGATAGTCGTCAACCAGGTTTCAGATGAATATCAGGCCAGAGATAAAGGTATGATGGCTTATTTGGGCATACGAAAACAACTCATTCAAAGATTCAAGGAATACATAATTATCCAGATACCTAGAGAAGAAAATGAGAAGGCAGACGCTTTATCCAAACTAGTGTTAACAAAAACCACAATCAGTCCAAAAACTATTTCGGTTGCACATCTCCTCAGACCGAGTATAGTTGAGCCGAAAAACTTCAAAATCTAAGAAATACGAACACCGCCAGATGGTGGATGACTTAGCTAAAAATATACCTGGAAGAAGGTGGGGTCCCAGAAGATCCATTAGAAGCCAAACGCATCAGGTACCGGTCAACAAGATACACGATGATCGGAGGGGAACTGTACAGAAGAGGATTTTCCCGAACACTCTAAAGATGTGTATCAGAGGAAGAAACACATCAGGTACTACAGGAAATCCATGGCAGAGTATGCGGAAACCATATTGGGGGCAGAAGTTTAGCACACAAGGTACTCAAGCAAGTTTATTATTGGCCCTCTTTGTTCTCGGATGCGTAACAATACTCGGAAAGTTGTAGTGCTTGCCAAAGGATCGCCAATGATATTCTGCAGCCCCTTGAACAACTTAGAAGGCTCACTTCCCCATGGCCATTCGCCATGTGGGGACTAGACTTAATTGGTCCAATGCCAGGAGGGACAAGGGGTAGAGCTAAGCACGCAATTGTAGTTGTTGATTATTTCACAAAGTGGGTAGAAGCTGAAGCGTTGGTACATATCACGGAAGCAAATACCATGAACTTTGTGAAGAAGAACATACTCTACAGATTTGGAGTCCCGGGTACTATTATCACTGACAACGGTACTCAGTTCGATAATCAAAAATTCAGGCAGCTGTGCAACGAGTACCAGATTACAAATAATTATGCCACACCTGCCCACTCTCAAACGAATGGGCAAGCTGAAACAATAAAAAAAATCATCAAGCACAAACTCAAAGCAAAGCTAGATGCCAAGAAAGGTAGTTGGGTTGAAAAACTTCCTGAGGTGTTATGGGCGTATTGGACAACAACAAGAACTTCTACAGGAGAAACTCCGTTCTCTTTAGCGTTCGGAACATAAGTTGTCATCCAGGTAGAAACATCATACATATCACATAGGGCTAGGCTATATGATGAAGACCAGAATGTTGGTATGATATTACCAAGCCTAGATGAGCTGGAAGAGAAAAGGGAGAAATCCTGAGTGCGCAATGCTGCATATCAGCAAAGAGTAGCCAGACACTACAACTCTCATGTTCAGATCAGGAAATTTCAGCTAGGTGACCTGATGCTCAAGAAAGTATCGTTGATTACAAAGAGCAAAGCTGCAAGATCACTGACTGACAAATGGGAAGGCCCATACAAGATTGAATGAGTGGTTGGCCACAGAGCATACCAGATCGCTCGACCAAATAGAGGGATCTTACCGTGACCATGCAACACCCAATATTTGAAGATTTTTTATCCTTAAAATTTGTTCCCTTTTTCTAGTCAGGGCAATTTTATTAGTCAGGATATTTTAGCTTGAGATTTATCATATTGTTAGTTTTGCAGTTATGAATAAAAGCCCGATATGGGATTTCAGGCATGTGAGCACATTCAAGAACATATGAAAGCACATGATAATAAGAACATGTGAGCACATGATAATACGAACATGTGAAAGAAGAGCATGAACATGAAATTAATTACATAATATAAATAGAATGCTCGGGACCATTAATTTGGCAAAATTCCCGAATGGGCGGAGAAGCTCGAAGGAGCATGCCAACCGAGCAAGGTCAGCCGACCTTAGCCAACAGGCAAACCCGATGCACTAGATTCTGGAGAAAGGCTTGAGGCGCCATCGGGAAAAATCCCGATGAGATGCACATCTGTGTTGAGCAATGTAAAGATTAACGATTCGGCAAAGCCTTATGCGAAAAAAATAGGAGACTTCCTCAAGTAACTTGCGCAAGGACTCGAACGTATGATCTTGGTGAGCCTCGATGTAACGTTTGGGTATCAACCGAGTATGAAGCATAAGTAAAGACCTACTTGCCTGTTCCGAGATGACTCGGTTAATAATAACCAGTTTAATAAGATACTTGGCACATGAAATCATAATAGCCAGTTTAATAAGATACTTGGCACAATAGATCATATTAGCCAGTTTAATAAGATACTTGACGCATGAAGTCGCATTAGCTAGTTTAGTACGATACTTTGGAGTTAGAAATTGCTCGGGTAACAGAACTACCCAGTTAAATAAGATACTTGGTAATTAAAGAAATCATTAATGGCCAGCAGAGTTGGCATTTCAAACGACAACTTGGCAAAATATAGGATTCCATTGATCAATTTTATTAGAAATATAAAATTTTACAAAAATGCCTAAGACTGAGATGAGGATTTGGAGCCCTTACCAATACTCGGGTCAGGCACCATCTCGTACTCATGAATGAGACTTTCATTTGAAGGCCAGACGATTGTATCGACCGAATCGTCCATCCATTCTCTATAATCTGTTCCTGGGATCGGTCTAACGTCAGGCATCGACCCTTCCACCTCAGCTTCCAGACTCGCATAAAAAGTCGAAAGAGAATGCTCTGACGGGATCTCCAAATGCATAGGATGGGGATCTTTGCCTTGGTTTTGACAGTAAGCTCTCTATTCTTTCATATGAGTTTGAAAATACTCCAAGGACCGATCAACATGGTTTTTAATTGATAGCTCTCAGTTTGCCCGAACCTTGTCAGTCACACGATTTTTAACTTTGAAGAACTCACCGGTCGAGACTAACCCTCTTTGGAACTCCTTAAAGAGTAGGCCATCATAGGCTGGGGACCTTTTAAAGCGATTAACCCTTTGAACTTCAAGTTCCAGCCTAGCCTCCTTTGAAAGGGATTCAATGGTTAAGGTTAGACGCTTAAGATCTTCAATCTTCTGCTCATAGGACGATTTGGCATGTTCAGCCTCCTGTTCAGCTCTGAGCATTGATTTTTAGGTGGCAGAGAGTAAATTATGGAAGGATACAGGCTTCTCATCAGCTGCAGAAGCCTTCTCCTCAGCCTTAATTTGCTTAGCCAAACAGTGGTCGGCAAATTCTTGGGCGAAGCTCACCTCCTTTTGATAGGCCGCCTTAATCTGAGCACGGTTGTCCTTACTCTCCTTCAGCTAAGCTTCGAGACCTCTTATCTGATCAGCTTGATGTCATTGTGTCTGAACCAGCTCAGCAAAATCGACCACCACCTGCAAGGAAAAGTGAGTTAAAAATATGAGACAAGCATTAAGGCAAAAGACAGGAAAGAAACTTACACAGCTCGCCCTATAGAAAATGTTTTAAAGATTATCGGTAAGGGAACCATCCCTAAAACGGCTCCAATGGTCTTCCCCAATAAAAGCCCGACCAGATGACATTTCTTTTAATATATCTTGAGAGGTGGGATAGAAAGAATTTCCTGAGGGTTACGCCTTTGTGTCTTCAACCTCAAGGGGTAAAAAATCCTTGTTCAAGTTCAAAGTTTCTACTCTTCCAACAGGCGAATCAGCTTGGACACTTGGGGAAACTCTAACCTCGGTATCATCATCACTTGATTCAATAAATGATTCCTCTTCTCAGTACGAGTACGGAGGGAGCCAATGTCAGCCATTGGATCTTCTTGGTCCTCAGTAATATCCTGAAAAGATTCAAAAAGACCAGAGTCAAGATTAATTTGCTCATTTGGGGGTGATCTATCAACCTCAACCCTGACCGCAAACTGCTTGGCAGGTGTATCCTCAACCAAGGAACTCGGCTCGCCAAACACTGTTCCACCCGGATATCCTTCCTGTTTGCCCTCATCCTCAGGCACCTTATAAGCATCGTCAGCCCCGATAGGGCAACTCGGGCAACTTGTTTCCCCCACGGTCGGCCGAACGACCTTTTCAAAAACATGCTCTGGAATCTGCTAGTCAACTTCATCAAAATCTTCATCTAATTCATCATCAGGTGGAGCAACCCCTTCCTTATTTTGGCGAGAAGCTTCTTTTTGGCTCGCCTGAATGATCAATTTCACCTGGCGAGCTTGGACATCGCAGACGATATTAAAGTCGTACATAACACAAGTTAGGAAAGAACAATTCAAAATAAAAATAAAAAATAAAAAAACGTTAATTGTACAAGTGAGATGAAAACAAGATTCTACTTACATCGCCTGCGATAATCTGAAATCTGATTAAAGAAGCCAAGGTCTATCATTTTCTTCTCATTAAAAAGATAGGACATGCTCCTCTTTTTCAGAGTATGCACAGCCGCCCGAGCAAATCTAGTCAACTCGGCATCAGTAAAAACAAGTTTTGACTTGTTCCAACAATCAGGGGAGCAGAAGAAACGAGGAACCTTTATCACTTCTTGATTCTCCCTAGTTGAGAGCTCAACCTCAAGTCCCAAGTTCCTTCCGACAAAGAACCAGCTATTCTTCCAGTGCTTGTTTGAAGTAGGAAATCTCCAAACTAAGCTTTTCTTCTTGGCGTCAAAAGAAATATCAACTCCCCGGCTCACTTTCGTCCCCTCAAAGATCCAGGTATCAGCCGGGCTGGACATAAGAGAATAAGTTCCAGTCCGACCAGATTGCCTTAGTGTGTAAAAATACCTTATTTCGCAGGGAAAAGGCGATGACAAGTTCATCCGACTCCACATGTGCCACATACACATTAGTATTCTATAACTGTTCGGGGCAAGTTGAGCAGGGCGATCCCTGCCTCAGCATGGAACCAAGCGATGAACAGCTGAAAAGGAAGAGTCACACCATAGCAGAGCATGGACCCGTAAATCGCTACCACGCCCAGAGGAGGGTTCCGTACAGCTCTTTTACCAGCAAGATCCATTAGAACTGAATCGCCCAAATCAAACCGAGCACTGTACTTCTCGATTTCATCTACCCCGACCATATTCGGCTCGGTATCATATCCACTCAGGAGATCAAGCAAAAAGAGAATACGAGATGCATTGTGCTCCTTCTTAACATCTTTCTCGTCAACTATTTACCTTCCAATTAGAATGCCACTTGAGCCATATTTGTGAACCACACGGTTACTTTGATGTTTTCCCATCCTTGATCGTAAGGGAACCCTGTGATGATCAGAAACAGAAGATTCAGAGCTTGAAGAAGATTCAGAGCTAGAACTAAAATGAGCGTGAAGATGAAGCCAAGAATCATCAACATCTATAAAAGAAGGTTCGTCAGGAGGAGTTTCCCCCAATAATCTACGAACACAAGAAACCAATTGAAGGTCTCCGCATTCAAGCACTTCGAAAGCTATAGCAAAATGGCAATGACGTGAGGCAGGATTCATCGGAATTGACCTTTAAAATAGATGCGAAGAAACTAGGAAAAACTTCAATGGAGAATTAAGATGAATTCGTGTGCGAGGAAATCTAGGCTAGTTATTTACTTCTGCGAAAATGAACCGGAGCAGCCTCTTTCAGTAAACTATTTAAAAGGGCAATAACACGAAACCCTAGGATTTCAAAAAGAGGGAAAAATCAAAAAGAAAGATTTGATGATGTAGGCGGCGTAATAGGCAACCCATGAGTCGTTTCTCATAAATGTTATTAGAGGAATGGAACGGTTGAAGGGCACGTGTCACAAAAAGAACTGACCAAGCAGTCAGAATTCCAAAACGTCGCAATCACTAAGACTTCGTGTGAAAAGACAAATTGCATTTACATGGTAGCAATTAAGACACGTCATTAATGCAAGGCACTATTTAAGGATCATTATTCTAGTATTAATGAAGTAAAAGATTAGAAGGTCGATTAAAATACTCTTGCCAAGAACAAATCTCTACTCGGTAAAAATATTTTAAGAGGGTATTGTTATACTAATATTTTATCGAATGTACACGTCACTGACAAGAGGGACAGTCCTTTGACAATATTGCCAGATGGGCATCTGAGTAGGTATCTGGAAAATACCTTTCAAGGTGTCACAAAGGGATGGAAACCCGAGTAAGACTGAACACAGGTATTCGGCACGGTGTGTCCTACTCGAGACCGAGTACTTAGCATTTTATGTTTTACTCGGGATAATAAGGAAAACCCGAACAAAGAAACCAAGCACACGATTCACACATGTGTGAGCCAAGAGTCATGCTCAAATACGCAAGACATCTGTATCAAGAGAGTTTTTAGAAGAATAAAATGCCAAACAAGAAACGAATTCCAGAACAAGCAATAACTCAACTTCTTCTAGAAAACAGCACATCGACAGGGAAATAAGTCCTAAATGGATTACACCACTAGAGTCATATTCAATCTCCACACGATCTCCGAAACAGGAAAGAAGATAAAGACGACATCAACAAGCTACCAGCCTTAACTAAAAAACAATTATTTTTTACTTGTATAACAAGGATTAGGGTTCTATGCACATATAAACAGAACCATAATCTCATTATTAAAGAGATAGAAAATATATACAAAAAAATCGCTAGAAGGGAGAGGCAAAAAAGATCAAGTGGTGTAATTCTTTATTTCAATAGTGGATTTGGCTCGGTTGTTTATTCAACCACCCGTGAACGTTTCTCCCATCACCGGAGTTTTACCACGTAAACTTGTGTTTTATTAATTTCGACTTGCATTCTCTTTCTCTTTCTCTTTGACAGGTCATAGTCAAATCCAATATTGTTGATTTTCTCATCAATCGAGAAATCGACGTCAACACAAACATAGATGATGAGTTTATTTAAGTTGGTATACACACAAGTTCTCGAGCTACATATCTCCCAAGCAAAACCAACCAAGCCACAAATAGAACACCACCTACCATAAAAAACAGCCACAGCAACAACCAAAAAAACGATCCAAAATGAAACACCAACTACACAAAACAAAATCTACACAAGCCGAAAACAAAGAATGGCCTATAAATGCCACCCGTAAAACCGGTGGACAACTCAAGACCCAATAAGCTTGTGTTTAAGCCCCAATCTTCTCAGTAACTCACGTAGAAATTCTAATGGTTATTGATGGCTGATTTGGTCTTTCAAATTATTTAGCAAATTTTAGAATCTCAAATGCTCAAGACAGTTAACCCTCAAACCCCAGACAAATTAGAGACGAATGGATTATTATGATGATCATTCTCATCATCTTTACCATGTTCCAGCTAATCATATACATATGTGTGTGTGTGTGTGTGTTTGCACATCTAAATATGGATAACATTATTCAAGTTTTCCAAAATGTCAAAATGCAAGAGAGAACAATATGATAGGTGCAAAAAGAACTCGTAAGTATCAAAAATTATCAAACAAAAAGAGAACAATATGATGCAAGATACAAAACACCTGAGGAAAGCAGAAAAAAAAGATGATAGGTGCAAAACCTTTATTCAACAAAATCTAAATCCTATATTTGTATGGAAGACATCGTTCTACATTATTCTTGTCCGAACATTCAAAGAAATACTAAAAGAACACTCTTCTTTCTTAGGAATATTTATAAAGACTTGTTAATTCTTCGTTCTTCAAGTAATCATTACTTTTTTATAATAGTTATATATCTCTCCGAATTGAACTCACATGATAACATAACAATTAAACACACATGGGAAATTTTCAACCAGAAGAAATCCCCATGAAGTCATTTGAAAATATAACAAGAGTGTGAACTTCAGAGTACAAGATCATACACTCTCAAAATATCAACTAAAAAAACTTCATTATGCATTGTAAGTTTGTAACATGAATAAATTTGGCAATAGCAAAACAATCACATTCCCAAGATCATCCCAGAAATGCATATCAACAACTTAAAGCTTATGAAATCAACACTTAATAAAACAAATTAAGAACCTTTAACAATCAAAAAGTGAACTTTTTTTGCTTGTAAATGTATAAGCTAAAAACTCTAGTTGTTTCCAAATGGGTGAAAAATGACTTACGGTTTATATTCAAAAGAAAAAAAATTGAAAAATCCACCAAAACGGTTCCTCGATTGAGATGACTCAGTTATCAGTAAGAATTCAATATGTGAACCCACCTAGAAAAAGAGTGATTCGAGTGCTTTTTATAACCTCTCTCTCTTGTGTTTTTTTTTCTACGAGATCAAAATCTTCACATTTGATATTCTTGTTTAAAGGGGTTCTTTCTCTTATTCTCCTTTCAAATTGTATGCTAATTTTCTATGAATATAATTATAAATCGAATCATCAAAAAAAATTTAAAACAACACCCTTTATTAATAGACAAAATAGCCAACAGAAACAACACCAAAACGACCCAAAATAAGCTGCAAACCGACACCAAAACACACCCAAAAAACAGAACAAAGGACAAGCACAGCTGAGAAAAAAGAACACAAAAGAAAAAGACCTTACACACAAGACAACATAGACAAAACAGGGCAGCCAAGAGCCAAACTACAAACCAAGCAAAGAAAGACCCAAAAAGACAGAAAAAAAACATCAAAAGACAACCCAATTTATGTAGGGAAAATCCGCGCAACTGAAGCGTGAAAAATAAAAATTAGGTGGTGGTATAAATAAAAAAAATTCTCTTTATAATAACAAGAACCTTAACCCTTGATTAATTGATGTATATAAAAAATGTCATACCTTTTTTCTCGTGACAATTAAACTAGCGCCGAATTGGATCCACAAGATCTTCCAATCCAATCACGAATGTGAATCACCTAGGAGTGTTGGCTCCCTTTCTTTAAATTGTATACTTGAGGATGAAAACAAACAAAATTTTTCTCTTTGTTATTTACAATAATCCTCCAAGAAGAAAACAAAGAACGTTAGGTCACTTGTGAATTATCAATCAGTTTGATTGAAACTCGTGTGAACCTTGATTCGATGTTATACATAAAACCTTTTAATTTAAAAGCTACTAGTGTACTATCGAAAACTAAACTTCATTTTTTCTCTTCTCTTTGGTCGAATTCTACACCCTTTATTTATGAGTTGATCGAATTTTGTCTAAAGCAAAAACCTAAATTTTTCTCCCTCAAAATTCTCTCTTGCTTGGTCGAATTCTCTCCTAGAAAATAACCTTGCTTTGCCAAAATTTTACTCATAAAATCATAGAGCTGGCCGAAAATTATGAGGTGGTATATATAGGATCATAAATCCTCTCCTAAGAAGGATTTACTTGGTTGGCAAGAATCCTTTCCTTAGGTGGATTTACTTGGTAGTTAAGAATCCTTTTCAAAGAAGAATTATACTCTACACCAAGACTCCTAATCCAACTCATTAGAGTATTTGTAACCATATTAAAGATTTTCTAATTTGACTAGATAAATAATTCCTATTATTTATTTACTTATCAAATATAATCTTTAATATACTACCAACAATAGTATAATATTAGGAGATCTTCTCCTACTAGGAAAAAAATTTTAACTTTTAATTAAATAATTAATTAGTTAATTTCCATTTAATTAAAAAATAAAATAAAAATAATATAATCAAGCTAAACTATATAGCTTTGCTACCCAACACCATTATGTAGGCATATATATTAATTTTCTTATTTTATTAAATCCATTGGACCTTAACAAAAAGTCCACATATGAACTAGACTCATTCTTACAAAAGAAACAAGTCCACATGCCTTAATACAATTCTAGATGGACCTCTAAATTGGTCCAGTAGAATATATCAAGTGATCCATACAAGTTCGTGTGGATTAGGGATCTTGGCAGGCTATCTAAATTTAAGCTCCAAGAGACACAACCCAAATGATTCATTTAGGTCCGATCTATTAATTTTAGTTCATTCCACACAAAAACTAAAATTGAACTCTTAAATAAAGATAGAATAAGTTAATATTCCTCGTTCATACCCTAGATAATCTTAATGGAAAAAGTGTATCCTCGTGAAGAATACCAGTAATCGCCAAGAGCTCATAGACCGCCTATAGCTCTTCAAGTTACAATATTTACTCATATGACCACATTTTGAACTTGGATATTTTGACTTAACCAGAAGCCATGTTCAAATAGACACTATTGAAAACTTAACGTCAAGATTTAATATCCTATACCTCAAAACATCCATATGATGATATTCTACTCTCATTTAATAAATGAAGTCACGATGTCCATATCTATAAATGAAGTCCTCTATCGATTAACAAATGAATATCACCAAACTATCAAGGATAGGCTATGCTATATAATCGTACTCATTGATAGCTCAAATGATAACACTTGCAATCATAAATCCATCATTTATCTTAGGATTGAGATAGACTCTCCGATTGTCTTCAAATGAAAACTTTTATCCATTGATGATTCTAGATAAAGTATTTCATTGTTATCTAATTCAATGCACCCAGTGCACTAGATTCTTTTGCCCAAAGACACCACAATTTGATGATTTTAGACTCATCATAACACATTTGATCCCACTCTAGCAAAAGAATCTATAACTTTAACAAGATAAAGGTGACCAACCTTATCTTAAGTTGTGAATATTATTCAGGACTAACTAAAGAGTTGTGTCTACCTCATACATATCCAGATGTATGAACAATTCTTTTTTTCTCATAGTCTTTTGGCCTTATGATTATTTACTTTTGACAATTATAATAATTAAATTATAAATGTTATAAGATTTGTTAAACTAGAAATCACTTTATTAATATGAAAAGATTGTCAAATACATTATTATACTCTTGATATCGAGCATAATCCCAACAATCCAGACTTTCACCACTCGACATTGAACCCAAATTTGCCAGACCATCAGCTGCAGAAATCGAAACACTGAGCGGGAACTTTATCACTAAACTTTACAAGCACTACAAAAGGATCTGAAAGTTAAACACCCAACCAACATGATCTAAGAAACCGAAAATATCACCCACAATCCAAGAAACAACCAACTTGGAATCAGACAAAATGACCACTTATCGGTTGAGAAGACTAATGTACGGGGAAACCAATTAAACAAGTTCTGAGAATTGACAGTCCTGGAGCTGCGACTGTTAATTCCATAGCAAAATGTCCAAACCACACACCATAGGCTAATGTTCGACTGTCAATTCGCACCTCCTAAAAGGTCCAAACCAAAGCAAGAAAAAGGGGACTCCAATTATTGATAGTAAACAATAGGTATCAATTAGATTCAAGACAACTTTTAATACTAGAAAACCAACACTAAGGAAGTCTAGTCAATGGTTTTCTTACAGTACCAAGAGCTAGGCAAAGTTGGCAAGATTATCAAAGCAACCTAATATAGTTAAACATAACCAAACAATACACAACCAATAAACAGAAAAATGAAAAGAAACAGAAACCAAGCACCCCTTAATAACAAAACAAAGCCAAAACAGAGCAACAAGAGTAATTGATGCAAAAAAACCAACTAGCCTGAGTGACTGAGAAACTTAATCCTAGAAATTTGCTAAAAGCTTCAGTCTTCACAACTATTTTCCCCAATAATCACTGCAATTTTTTTTAAGGAATACTTTAATTAAATTTCAGTTTCAGAAAGACAATTAATTGAAAAATTACTTAAATCTACATACATTCAAGTAAATCAACAATAATTTCAGTTTAAGAAAGATAAAAAATTGATAAATAAAAAATAAAAAATAAAAAAAGAACAAGAAGATGATGATCAGAACAAGAGGAAGGGTGCGAAAATGAAGAACAAGAATAAGAAGAAGGAGAAGGAGATCTGAAGAAGAGCAAGAACACGAAATAGAAAAAGAAGAAGAAGAAAATCTACAGAAGTAGAACATGTGAGACAAAGAAGAAGAAGGACATCTGAAGAAGAAGAAGAAGAAGAAAAAGAAGAAAAATGAGAAGATCTGAAAAAGAGGAAGATCAACGATCTGAAGAAGAAGTAGAAGAAGAGGAAGAAGAAGAAGAAGACTAGACGAAGAAGGAGATCTGTAGACGAAGAAGATCAGGCATACCTTCAAGCTTCGAGCTTCGATTTGTGAGGAGTGAGGACTGAACTGATGTTTGATGACATTCGAGCTATTGTCTTCAACTGAAGACTGTGTTTTTATTTTAATTTTGTTTTTCAAATTGTTTTTGAAATCAGAAAACAACTTTCAAATGTTTTTCAAAATTTTCAATTTTAACACTACTTTTGTAAAAATTCCCTAAAGTGTGTCTAATAACCTACAGGGGAGGGGTGTTAATAGGTTTTAATCAAGTTAATTACCAATTTTTCTTGATTAGTCAATATTCAAATTCACCCAGCAAAACAAACATATAAAATCAAGTGTAAAGTGTGGAATAATAAAGAACACTTTGTGTATACGTGGAAACCCTTCAAATGGGAAAAACCACGGGCTCTTAAGTGAGGCACACTCGATCGTAGAAATCCACTATATGAGTAAAAAGTTACACCCTCAAATGATACTCGAACTCTCACTCTCGACAACCTTAGGCTATGGCCACTACCACTCACCACTCACCACTCTTGGTTCAGTCCCTAGTAATATCCCCTGATCCACTACTCTTGGTGTGAGCACCTCCTACTCTACCCCTCGGGCCATTTACAGTGGATACCTGACCAATTGCTTACCAACTCACCCTTGGTTGCAAGGTTTCTCTTGCTTCTGCAACTTCACACCGAAGCTACAAGACTTTGACTCAATGAAGAGTATATGGTCTAAGTGTATATATGACACTATGCTCAAATGCAATTATGTGTAAGACCAAACACAAAATGCTTAACTAGATATAGATAATGAAATTAAACATCCTAGTTATCAAACAATACCTACATGCCCATACAAAGGACTCAATTAGATGTGTAGATAAAATCTAACAACCTAATTGTCAATAAAAGTCCAACCAACACAAGTTGTCACAACAAATAATCAAGGGCAATTTTGCAATCAATAAATGCAATCAATGAGGCATAAACAATAATGTCTAAATGCAATACATAAAGACTTAACTAGATATGGATATGCAATATTACAATCTAGTTATCAAACAATGCCACTCCAACATAAGTTGTCAATAAACATGGCATGGTCAACAAATGCAATCATCAAATGTAATCAACATGACCTAATTAGCTAGAGGGCAAATATGACCTAAATGCTAGCTATCACAATACAAACCCCAAACATGTCATAACTTCAATGAATATGCAATTAATATGAAGAAATGCTAATCTAAGCAATAAATGACATGTCTTGGTAAGGTAGAACAATAAATGAATTTTAATGAAGGTTCTACTTATCAATCAAAGAAAACCCATGCTTTGAATGATGCTAAAGATACAAGATGAAGATGGGTTGGGGTTTGGAGAGTCAAACACAAAACTTGAAGTTTTCTCTCTCTAATGGAGGTTGTCTCACTCTTAAAGATGTGTTCTTTTAGCTCTTAGTCTAAATAGGGAAGAAGATAACATATATATATGAGAGAACAAAACAGTGAGAGCATGAAAGGGCGGCTTGTTGCCTTAAAGGATGTCGTCATGGACAACCACGACAAATCACGCGATAGCAACTTTTTCAAAGTGTCGCATATAAGGTGTCGCTTGGACAACCACGACAAAGCACGCGATAACACAATAGCTAAAGATTCGAGCGACCCAAAACATGACCAAACGACATCGAAACCTTTCATATAATATACCATTGGAAAGGTATGACAATATAATTCCTACTCAAATTTACAAAACATGATTTGGATGTCTGTATAAATAGTTATGGTCATTTGAGTGACCAAAGGTCAGAAACGGACAACAACAGAGTTGCCCTGTTTTTGTGGTCACTTTGGAGATTTCGAAACCAATCCAAACGGTCATGAAATATTACGAATAATATACCGTTGGAAAGGTATGGATGTCTAGTTTGTATAGAAATGTTTAAAACTTATTTTTCAGCATTGCATAACAATATATGGTCACAAGACCATATAAAGGTCAGTTTTAAAAAATATTAAATCATTGAAATCCACTCTTTTTTGAAACTAGACACCTTACTCCATATAACCAAACTAAGAGAGGAATAAGACCTTCTCAAATGGTCACTCAACATGCTAGGACAAGCACACCATCGTGCAAGTATGGACGTTTTCAATCAAACAATGGATAACAAATTTTAACACACAACAACCACACTTAAGACTAAGAATGAAGTGCAAGTGTGATTGTGAAGAGATGCACATATATAAACAATATCAATACAAATGCAAGATCAACAAAACATGCATGAGGTGTGTGTATGCACCTAAAATCTTCAAGAGGTAAAGTCAAGTGAATATACATTTTGCTCTTGAAGTTATGGAGATGCTTGGAAGCTTGCCAATGAGGACCTAAGCTACCCATTAAACAATCATCCCCAATGTGGTGTGGCTTGTCAAGAAATAAGCTGATCATAAAATCGAGGTCCTTACAAAATGAAAAATGGATAACGAACGCGTTTTCGAAATCGTTTTTAGAAAATGAAAACGAAAACGAGTTGAAAAATGACTGTAGGACGGGGCCTAAGACTCTCGTACTTTTCATTTTCATTTCATTTCAATTATTTTATAATTTATTAGTTTATGTGGTTAATCAAAAATTAGAAGGAACGATAATTTTGGCAATATGTAGGTACCTTTATAACCTATAACATTTAAACAAAATTAAAAAGGGTGTATATAAGGTTTTTAAAGGGGTAAATATCGTCACTTTTACATATTAATGCGATGAAAATCACCTGAACCCCACGTGTGACAAGTATATTATTAAGTGGAAATTGTGAGAAATGTCATCTTTTTTTTTTGTGCGTTGCACTGATGGACTGTTTCAATAAGTTAAGTTTAAAAGACACATATTATGGTGAACAACCCAAATTGCCCTTAAATAATCAATTTTTAATTCTCTTTGTACTTTCATCTCTACACTTTGATCAATCACTGAAAGCAATAACTCATCTCTCTCTCTAATAAACTTGTCTGAAAATCGATCTACAAGTTGTTTGAAAATCGAAGTGTTTCAGTACAACAAGGTATTCTGAGTTTTGTAACAATGTATCCATTTCTTATGATTTTTTGTCCGAGTATTTGTGTGAACATGAAGCTGGTATTGTAAAGTTTAAACCTTTAAATTTTAAATCTCCGAGCATTTTTAAAAGTTGTTGGAGACTTTATTTATAGCGGTCGAGCCTTTGTGTACATTATCCAAGACTTTATATAAAGGCTCCGAGCTTTTTAGTATAGGTTCTGAACTTTTTAATAAAGCTTGAACACTATTTTAAAAAGCAAAACCTTTTAAAAAAAGTCTAGGACACAGTTTTAAAATGCTCAGAGCTTTTTTAAAAAAAAGGTCGGAGCTTTGAAAAAAAAGTCCGGACCTTTCACAAAAATGCTTGGACACTATAAAGTTTAACCAACCAAATTTTTCAAAAGAGAAAGCTCGGGTGTGTTTAAAAAATGATTAAAATAAAATTCTTGAACACAGTTTCAAAATGCTCGGAGCTTTAAAAAAAAGTTCTGAGCTTTGAAAAAAAAAAAAGCTCGGGCATTTCACAAAACTGCTCGGACACTACAAAGTTTAACTAACCAAATTTTTCTAAAGAAAAAGCTCGGGTGTGTTTCAAAAACATTTCAAAAAAGTCTCGGACACAGTTTTAAAATGCTCGGAGCTTTTAAAAATAAAAAGCTCGGGGCATTAAAAAAAACTCGAGCCTTTCACAAAAATGCTCGGACACTACAAAATTTAACTAACCAAATTTTCCTAAAAAGAAGCTCGGGTGTGTTTCAAAAAGTCTCGGATTTGGTTCAAAAAGGCTCGGACATATTTCAAAAAGTCTCGGAGATTCAAAATTAAACAAACATAATTTTTCTAAACAAAAAGTTTGAACGTGTTTCAAAAAAGCTAGTATTATGTTCCAAAAAACTCGAAAATATTTTAAAAAGTCTTGAAAACCCAGAAATTCATCTTCTTTAAGGCTCCGAGCCTTTTGTAATTACATTTCAAGCTTTTTAAGTACTGACCAGGAAAAAAAAAAGCTCCAGGGGAGCTTCCCCCTGCCCCCCCCCCCCCCCCCCCCCCCCACCCCCGCGCCCGAGCTGACCGAGTAGTTCAACCACTGCGAGGAGCTCGACCCCGGAATGCATCTGCCTAGCGCCACTCCGTCGCCGTTCGAGTGATTGTCTAGGTTTCAATGGGACTTTCTCTCTCTTTACTTCACAACTCTGTCACTATAAAATGAATGAAAGAAATCTGATATGGAACAACTATTAAGGGTATTTTTGTCCGTTCACTAAGGGGTGGACATTAAGTTCGGAACTGAACTGAACTGAATCGAACCGAATCGAATCGAACAGAAAAAAGGGTGTTCGGTTCGATTCGTATGATTAATTTGGTTAAACCGGTTCAAAAAGTTGAAAACCATAAAGTATTCGGTTCAAACCGGTTTGAACCGATTTAAACCGCCTATATATATATAAGTTAAAAAAAAACCCCTAGTGTTCCTTACTTTTTCTCTTTGCCAACTTGAGAGTTGAGGTTGTTCTCTCATCTCTACCTCTCATCCCTTCCTCAACTCTATTCTCTCATCTCTTCCACAACTCCATATCTGATCTACTCGTGAGCTCTTCCAAGGTTTGTCATCTCGTCTACACATCTCTAACCGACTGCTCTACCATCTCAACTTTTGATCTGCTCATGAACTCGTTCAAGGTTTGTCTTCTCATCATCACTTTCTCTTGTCTTCTTATCTTCTTTCACTTCTCCGATGGTGGATTGGTGGTTGTCTTCTTGTTTTTCTAATTTTCTTTTTGTCTTATTTTTTTGTTTCACAACCGATCTGCTCTTCTTCATCTCTAATCAAACTTTAACAAGATAAACCTTCAGCTCATCCGATCTGCTCATCCGTGGTTGTTGATTTAGCTATATTTTCATCTTT
This sequence comes from Dipteronia dyeriana, assembly GCA_032871835.1. Classification (NCBI taxonomy): domain Eukaryota; kingdom Viridiplantae; phylum Streptophyta; class Magnoliopsida; order Sapindales; family Sapindaceae; genus Dipteronia; species Dipteronia dyeriana. Next base: position 20,002,618 of record CM065297.1, read on the forward strand.
CTTTGTTTGAGTTTGTTTTTCTTTCTTTTTTGGTTTGATGTATCAATCTATGATTGTTTGTGTTTAATTTGAATCTACGATTGTATGTGTCTAATTACTTATTGACTTGTTGTAACAATCTGTGAATGCTTGTGTCTAATCTATGATTCAAATATATGTTGTAACTTTATTTATATTTTGTTTGTGTGTATATATGTTTATAGATAGTAGTCACGGTACCTTTTGTTTTCAATTTTTCATTTACAGCTTTGGTTGAATTGAAAGGAACAAGAGAGAAATGGGTTTAGTGGTATGTTTCCATAGAGTTCTGGGAATAAAACTAAAGCTGGTAAAAAAATGTCAAAAATATTAAAAGTCTCACTAATCCCATCAGACCAATTGTGCACAAAACCGAAATGAACCGAATCGAACTAATTAAAATCAGTTCAGTTCAGTTCGGTTACTATAGCTTATTCTGTTTAAACCAGTTCAATTTTGAATGAACCGGAATATTTTCGGTTCAGTTCTGTTTTATTCAAAAACGAACCAAACCGAACCGTGTCCACCCCTACCGTTCACCATAATATGTGTTTTTTAAACATAAGTCATTAAGACAGTAATAGTGTTAAAATGTCACCTCTAAAAAGTGTCATTTAATTTTCAACAATGTCACCTCAAAAAAATGTCATTTAATTTTTGATCCCTATTATTAATTTGTCAAATTTCTTGGATTTGGCATGAATTTGAAGTGTACAAATATTCCACTTTTGTCGTATCTTGATTAACATAAGTGGTTCCGCAAATATCAAACAAAAGAAAAAAAAAATCCATAATTTATATCGAAGGTCAGCTCGATTGAGTCGATGAAGTAAATATTTAAAACAAATCCTCCTAATTCACAACATCTATGCATGCATAAAACGGCAATATATATTTTTGTCGTTTACTTGTCACTCTTCAGGCCAATAAGGTAATGAAACGTAGGAAATCTTTAGTTTTAAGTGACTTCATGTATACACTAGTCAGGTTTGAAGCCAACGGCCATCGAAATAAAAATCTGATTAACCAATCCAACGACCGTTGGCGGTCTATGTTTGTTTTGTGAACCCACTGTATCCCGTACAATAGTTGCATGAAAATAATACAACCACCTTCTCAACAATGACTGTCTAGCTAATTAATTTTCTCTCTTGCTTTTGAATGTTAATGGTGGTGTCATATACTTTAAATGTCTGTGATTGAGCATGAGCAAGAAAAAAGAAGCAAAAAAATGTTCAGGTTGCACAAGAGTAATAGGCCAGCTAAATCAGGGGAGAGAATTGATTTCAAGTTCTCTCAGTTCAAAGCTTTGCAGGTAAAAACATATATATATAACACTCACTTTAATAATTAGCACAAGTAATTACATTGATTAATTTACAGGTGCCAAAAGGATGGGACAAGCTGTTTCTGTCAATCGTCAATGTGAAGACTGGAAAAACCATTGCAAAGTCAGGCAAATCACTTGTGAGAAATGGGACTTGTCAGTGGACAGACACTCTGTCAGAATCTATATTGGTTTCTCAAGAGGACTCTTCTACAGAATTGGAAGATTGTCTCTTCAAACTTCTTGTTTCCATGGTGTGTATATATATATTTATATTTATATAATGTGGTTGTGTTCTTCAGTTGTTGTTGTTGTCTTGATATCTTCACACTTTGCTGATTACCCGTGAAGGGTATTTTGGTTTTTGAATTGAAATTTTTATTTGCTTACAGGGGTCAGCTAGATCTGGAATTCTTGGAGAGATTACGTTGAATATGACAGGTTACGTGAGTTCAAGTGCTGTTGTTCCGTTTTCAATTCCTTTGAAGAAATGCAATCATGGGACAATTTTACAAGTATGTTGTCTTTCAATATCGTTTCATGTTCGATTAATTACCTGAGAGAGACTATATTCATTGCTTCATTTTCCTATAATTCAATATAAGTTGAGATTTGAATCTAGTATTAGTATGCTACATTTTGTTATCACTACTCAATCAATACTCATCCGAAAACCATTCGAAAAGACTACATGTTATAAACTATTTTGCTTGTCTGTCTAATTCTCAGGTCAAAATTCATTGCCTGACACCAATAACAAAAAGGTTTGTTTGTTTTATATGCTGGATTTTTTTTTTATTTAGTTATAATTATAGAAATATCACATTCTATTTGACGAGGATGATTTGTTGCATATTTTTCAGGGAAGATGAATCAAAAGATCCGATTTCTCTCAAGGAAGATCAAAATGTCGAGTCCGGCGATATGGACATTAAGTCAGATGAATCTGATAGTACACAGACAAGGTCCGCTAGTAAAGAGTTGATTTCTGCCTCACAAGAAGAAGAACTAGAGAGTAGGGTATGGTAACATCTTTCTGTAATAAATGGCTGCTTCTGTGCTTTGTTGAAACTTCAAATTTTGGCCTTTTTCTCTGCTGATTGTTTTTTTATTTTACGCCTTGGATATATAGATTGTAATTTGAGTTGTTTTGCATGAATTTCTCCGAACAAAGAATACAAAATAATTAATTTGGAAAGTGCTCGATTACCACTTTGTTCATTAGGTCTAATTTGACATCTTGCTTTGTTGTTGTTGGTAATCAGACATTGGGATTTTACTCTTCTTCATCTGTAAGTGTATATATGTAGGATTAAGCCTAGTTGCCCACAATGCACTTTGTCAAAGTCTCCTTTCATATTCAAATGAACTGAGTACCGACTGTACTGGACTTATTCATAGATTTAATGAAGCTCGCTATGTCCGTAGGTGTGTTTAGATTGCAATTCGATTTGGATATGTCACGGTAGATTATGTGATATTCTTGCACCATATTAAAAAGCTTTACAAAATTGTGAGGTTGAGGTTGGAATTTGTTCATGTTGTTTGAAATTTGAATGGGCAAAGTGCCACAATGCACATGTATCCCATAAACTTGTCTAGTAATTGATTCTTCTCTTTCTTTAGAAAGGATTGCAGACTTGTGTTATGAAGGCATGTTAATGTCAGGCGTTGTTTATGGGTCTATTCCTTATTACATTGTCAATTGTTGACACAACCTTAATATACTCATCTCCCGTCCTGGGATTTTTTGTATGAAATTAATGTGACTTATTCATTTAATGAAGGGAACAAGTTTTTCTGCGTCTGGTTCGCAACACAGTTATGACACAGCTGAGGGTTCCGAAGAGGGGGAAAAGTTTTCTTCAAGAAACAACTTAAGTGGTAATAATGGAGACAAGCCGATTGGGAAACCAGAATCAATCAATTCCCAAAACAATGTACCTCAAGGCAGATATCAAGTTGCCAAGACTACTGAATCAAACCATTCATCAAATAATTCAGAGAATACAAGTTCGGGCAATTATTATGTGAACAATCAGCAAGAGCTTGCCACGGCGACCTTTGGAATCAGTGCTTCTACAAAAAGCTCTCTGGAAGCTGCCGAGACCACGATAGAAGAGCTTCGTGCAGAATCTAAAATGTGGGAGAGAAATTCCCAGAAGTTGATGCTTGATTCAGATGTACCAAGGAAAGAAGTCTCTGATCTGTCCAAAAAGCAAGCATATTTGGAAACAGAACTTTCAGCAGCATGCGCAGAACGTGACGGGCTAAGAGATGAAGTTGAACAAGTGAAACTAATGTCAGAGAAGTCAATGGTGAAGCCAACAACCTTGGAGGAATCAACATTCCAAGACAAAGGTGTAACCCATATTCAAATGGAATTGGAAGGTGAAATTAAGTACCAGAAAAAATCCAACACTGATCTGGCTTTGCAGTTGAAAAGGAGTCAAGAATCAAACATTGAGCTTGTTACGGTTCTCAAGGAGTTAGAAGAGACTATTGAAAAGCAGAAACTAGAGATAGAGAATCTTTCATCACTACTGTCAAAATTCAATGATGTGGAAAACTCTATCCAAGTAAACATTGAAGAAAACAAGAAATCAGTGCTCCAACTTCAGCAACTTCAGGAATCAGAAAAGAATTTGCAAGCCAAAGTGCAACTGCTGGAACAGGCCTTGGAGGAAAACAACCAAAGCCTTTTGGATATTCAGACAGAATACGAAGTCAAGTTATCTGAGTCACATAATGAAAAACATTCTGCTGATGCTGAACTGAGAAGAGAAATTGAAGATCTGAAAGGTAAACTGGAGGAGTTGGAGAGGGATTGCACTGAGCTGACAGATGAAAATCTTGATCTTTTGTTCAAGCTTAAGGAAATTAAGAGCAACTCTGCAGGAGAACGTGCATCGTTGGTTCTCTCATCAAGTGAGCTTCTAGAAAATTCTTCCTCAAGGTCTGAAGTGAGTGATACTGAATCTGAAGTGCATAATCTTGAAGAGAAGCTAAAGAAGAAAGTGTCAAGGGAGATTGAAAACCAATATGACGTTCAGATTCAACAACTTGAGATTATAAAAACCGAACTGCAAGTTAAAGTAACAGGACTTACAGAGGAATTGAGTCAAAAGGTATATGAAATAGAAAGACTTGAGGCTAAAATGATGTCGAAAGAAGAGAAGATCAAATATCTTCAGCATTGTGAAAGTGAATTGCAAGCTAAAGTTGCTAGTCTTCAAGAAGAAAATATCCTGCTAGAAGGAAGCATGAATATTGTCTCCAGGGAAAGTGATATTGCCACCAAGCGCTTGAAGGATTTGCAAAATGATATACTGGTGCTTAGCAGCAGTGTGGATTCCCATGTTTCGACCAATCGAACACTTGAAAAGAAATCTTCAGAGCTAGAAAGTGAAAAGCATGAACTGGAGCTTCATTTATCAGAAGTAGAAAATGAAAACTCACAGTTGTCAACTTGCATTTCTGGTTTGGAGGCTCAACTGAGGTCTGTGATGGACGAGAGGGAGTCAAGAGAACTGGAACTTGAGAATTCCAATTCTGTTGCCATGAATCTCCAAGATGAGGTCACAAGATTGAGAAATCAGATGGACATTCAAAAAACACATCTGAAACAAAACCTAGAGGAAATGAATAATCGGTGGTTAGAAGCAGAAGAAGAATGTGAATATCTGCGAAGAGAACATTCAAACTTACAAGCTATTGCTAAGGGTCTTGTTGAAGAAAGAAGTTCAATTGAAAAGTCAAATGAAGATCTGAGGAAGCAAAAGTTTGAATTGCAAGAACAATGTACCAACTTGGAGGCAGAACTAAGGGAGTCAAATGAAAGTCTTGCTATTTCTTCCAAAAAAGTTTTGGGTTTGGAAGAAAATCTTTCTTCACTTGTAAAAGATATTGCCTCAAAGGAGGGATGCTTAAACACACAGTTAGATGCACTTCTTGATGAAATTGGGAAACAGATGGAGAAACTTGTTCTGGAAGAAACCTTGTCAGGGAAGAAGACAGTTGAAATTGAGAACCTTCAGCGAGAGATAGGAAACCTCACTGAGCAACTCTCTGCAACACAAAATGAAAGAGATAGAATAGCTTCTGAAGCCAAGCATGACACATCCAGTTTACTTGCAGATAAAACTAAACTGGAATGTGCTCGTGAAGAACTTCAATCTAAAGTATTTAGGACAGAGAATGAGCTTGCTGCTTCCAAAGAAAACCAAGAGAAGCTGATGTCCAACCATGAAAAGGTGTTGAGGCAGCTAGAGACATACCAATCTAGTGAAGAAAAATTTAAGATCAGTGAGAATGATCTTGAGCTAAAGCTGGCAGTATGTGAATATGAGCGGCAACAAATCATGGAAGAATCTACCAGTGTGAAGGCTCAGCTATTAAGAATTGAGCATCTTGAAGAAAAAAAAAATTCTCTGAAGAATGAGCTTGATGCAACCAAGTCTGAGAAAGATAAACTGAAAACTTCATTGAAGATTATCTCTGGAGAATGTGGAGATTTGAAGGTACAAAAACTTTCATTTTTGGAGAAGATTTCTACCCTGCAGAATGCCGTGTCTGAACTAGAGGACTGCAAGCGTAGCAAGACATTGTCGGAAGAAAAGCTTCTGGAGATGGAGGGTGATCAAACAGCAAAACAAGCACCAAGTGCACATAATATAGAACTTAAAAATCAGCTCTCCTTGATCAAAAGCGATAACAGTCGATTCCAGTGGAATATACAACTACTTGAGGAGGAGAAAGATAAGTATCTATTGAGTACTCAAGCCCTCGAAGAAGAACTGAACCTGATAAAGGAAGGAAGACAGAATAAGAAGGAGACCAGCAGTACTAAAAATTCTTATAGCAGTCAACATCAAGCAGAGGTCTGTATCTACATCCATTTCACCTCTATACTCAATATATATGTCAACTTTGTGTACGATAATACTTAATTGCAAAATCGAATCTTGTTTTGGTGAGTTTTTCTAACTCTTTGAGGCTCCTGTTACTTTCTCTTTCTCTTATTACAGGGTAACAATAGTCATGAAAGGCACAATAAAAGTCCAGCTGTTGCCAGAGTTGATCTTGTCTCGAAGATTCAGTTGCTTGAGACTGAACTGACCAAAATGAGGGAAGCCAACAAGAAGTATAAAGTCCAGCTCGATAGGTGAGTGCTACGAATATATGATCGCTTCACAAACATAACTTATGCTTGTATCTTAAGTTAATTTCTGTCCTTAAAAGATCGTATGCTTTAATCTTTATGTTCCTGATGTGCTAAATACTGGAAATAACTACTGGTTTTGATTTCAGCAGAAACCTCTAAAAAATTTACACCGACAAATTTTAAGTATGAAGTAGTTCAGATAATCAGATGTAATTGCCAAAAAACTAGTTACTGTAACCAGGTTGCAGTCAAACAATAGCACGTCTCAAAAACGAAACAAAATCATATGAATGATTAAAATTGGACTGTAAACCATGAGAAAACACCATTAATCATCTAAATTGCTTGAAAGATTCTCTTTTGGACTTCCGTGCTTAACTACTGTTGTTTCCCTTATTGATTTATGTTGGTAATAGCTGCAAAATTGGGATAACAAGTAGAAACTTGTAGAAGTCTTAGCAAAAGCAAACGGACTACTAATTAATACAAATTTTGTAATGCTGCTGCCTTGCAGATTGCAGACTGAGGGTCGAAACAGTCACGCAAAAGCTAGAAAACCAAAAGGTGAAGGTGAAGTTGTGACGAAAGAAAGATTCGAGCGCACAAAATCATCACTTGAGACTGAGCTCAAAGACATTCGCGAGCGCTATCTTCAGATGAGCCTCAAATATGCAGAGGTAGAAGCTCAACGCGAAGAACTTGTCATGCAGCTAAAGGTAGCCAAAAATGGGAAGAGGTGGTTTTCATAAGTTCATTGGCATTTTCAAAGCAACCACATTTTTCCTCCAACTGTTTTCATGTTCAGGTAGTTCTTCCCAAGAATTATTTAGTGTTTTGATGTTTCAATCTCCATTGATATTCAAGATAAAGAATTTTTTGGACCAGAGAAATAAAGAAATTACCCGACATTGTAAACTGTAAAAATAATTGAGGTGAACTGTGACAGAATGTAAGAAAGTTTGTTTATAGTGTGAATTGTAAAACGTATTTTGCAATCAAACATGACCGGTATCAAAGAAAACAGAAAGTAACATTAGAAAACAGAGTTTGATCCGAGACCCGTGTTTCACACGGTGTCCTTAAGACAATTTTACCGGACAACACCGTATGTGTATTAGGCGATTGTCTCTCAGGATACAACGATTCAACGATTCAACAGTGGTAGGCCTAAGCACTATCCACTACCAGCGAACTCAAACCGAGTTTTAAACTTACCAAGAAAAACCAGAGAAGAAAAGAAATCGACTGCTCAAAAGAAAACTGGAATTGTTTTTCTGTGTGTGTTGAACAGAATATTAGAGATATTAAATACCTAAACCGAAACACTAGGGTTTTGGGATTAATTCGGGATTATTTTTGAAAAAATCGTTTTTGATTTAATAAGGAAATAATTTAATAAGGAAATAATTTAATTAGATAATATTCTCCAAATAGATTTTAAAACCCGATTTTGTATTCTTAGTGATCAAGTAAGAAATCAGAATCCAAACAATTAAAGTTTTCCTTATTCATCACAATCAAAAACGTTGACTTAGGGAAGTGGCAAAAGGTCAACGGTCCAATCGGAACGGCATTCGTGTCCGCAGGTCGCGCCCACACATGAGTCGTGCATTCGAAGGTTCGGGGTCCATGAACATATTTGAAATTTGCTTTAGCTTTATATAACAAAGCAAGATCCAAACTTCTTTATACCAACTCCATTGTGTTGCCAACTTGCTACTTGAACCAAATCCATAACCTGCCAAGAAATTGAGAGTGTAGTGGTACACAACCTAGTTATTAATGGGGGAAATGCATAGTAATCTGGGTAAATTTTATCGATCTCTCGGTTCGATAAATTTCAGAAAGGTTCATCAAGATATTTACATAATTTTTACAACAAGTTTCTGAATTTGAGAGATTTATGATTGTTGTTAGGAGGTTTCTTTCATATTGATTGAAATCAAGACTAGTCTGTTGTATAAATATGGAAAATACGAAATTTTGATATCAATATCTAGCGATAGAAGAAGGGTACCATAAGAAAACAACACGGACGACTTTGGGGGAGTGTTGTTAGAATGTTTCTCTCACGTTGGTTGAAGTTAGGGTGGAATTGGAATTACAAAATTGGGGGTTAAATGATAAAAACTTAAGAGTTATGGTACTAAAATGTAAAATTCATATTCTTAAAAAAAATGTAATTTTTTAACTATAATTTTTTTTTCTTCGGTGGGCGTCCCCCCAGCCTCCATGGGGGTCTGTCTCTGATTGAAGTCATGACTAATCTTTGGTATAAATTAACTAGCAATTGACCAAAATGAACAATACTAAAGTGAAAATGAATAATATCTAATAGGTGACGGCCTCGTACATTTACATGTGAAATTTTGGCATCAAAATATTGAATTCATATTCAAAATCTACTTAAAAATGCAAAGCATATTCCAAATGGATCATAAAATTGACTTCAACAACTAAAGAATACAATGCTAGCTAGCACATAGGTCATCAATATTAGATTTTCTTTTCTTGATTCACTCCTTAAAATGTATAATCTCAACTACTAAATTTGAGGCAAATAACAATCAATCCTCTAACTCTTTCTTCTAAATTTTATTTTAAAAACAAAAACATGTCATTGTCAGGTGACATTAAATAGACTTAATGTATGGACATTGAATCATACATCAGTGTTGTTAACCTTTTCTTCATCACCAATTAGCTTTGTTTCAAATCATAACTTACCAATACTTAATTGAAAATGTCATATGACTCATCAAAGAGCCAAATTCTCTTATAAAAAGGCATTGCGTAATAAAAAACGAGTATCAATTTTTTCTGTTTGAAGAACAAAAGAATGATGCTGCTGCTCGTGTCATCATCAACAACATGAAAATCTCATGCAGCCACACGGGTAGGAAAAATACGAGGACACTTGAGAAAAAGGCACACCACTATATTAAATAAGAGGGACCTACCTTTTCTTAGGGTATGCTTTTCTGCAAATGACCCTATATTTGCATCATGTTAAACGTTAAATCTTCTAATGCCACTTGGCTCAAAGGGTCTTAGTTGGTCAAGTGACCCACTCATGACTCAACCACTAGGTAACAAAATTTAATAATTATAGGTCCACAAGTAGTTATTATTTACCTGATGAAAAAAAAAATCTACGCTGATCAGACACAGATATGTCGATATATATCTTTTTTCTTATGACTATAGAAAAAGAAAAAAAAAAGAAAATCATTAAATATACTTACAAAATAAATATAGTGGGACTCAAACCCTTTACCGCTAACACGATAAGGATTGTGCATCTAAGTTGTTAGAAAATATGCATTTAGTACATATTTAACAGCAAAATTTTATTAATAGATATATTTTTTTATTGAAATTATCATAACTTTAATCCGATTATAGATCAAGTTTGCAATAACATAATTAAACTTACATCCACATAATGTAGATGTTGGAAAAAATTATTTGATCAATCTCATCTATGTAATTAATATACAACGAAATCGACAAAGTTTCAATCAAGAGAGAAATTAACAGCCAAATTGTAGTCCCCATCAAACATCAAGGAAGATCTGGCATGACGATGAGAATATAATAAAATGTAGACGTTAAAAAAGAAAAGTAGAAAAGAAAGAGAATGAAGAAGGTGTGATCATGTTTTGATGAATAGAGGAGGTGGCAGGCAATGGCATATACCATATCCCTTGAAAGATGCTACACTTCCAACCTCCAACCTCCACATTTCACTCTCTTTTTTTTTTTTTGTATCTTTTTTGTTTCCTTTAACCAAATTATAGTGATCTGACCACACACTCCTACTTAAGTCACCTCACCCTCCCCTTTTATAATTGCCCTCATCACCATCGAGAAACAAAAAACCTTTAAACACCCCCTTTAACCTCCATTATCAAACCCTCTCTGATCACCATCACCATCCCCCTACCCATATATGGCTTCAAAACTGCTCATGATCATATACCAGAAAGGGTAGGGGGGGTCATGGTGTTTGTATTTTGATGTTTTCGTGATCGTCCCACTATTCTTTTTCGTTCGTTGAAAGAAATATTGTGGGAGCTAGTTGATGAAATGGAAGATTGTATTGAAGCTGAATCGCCCCTAATTGTATGCTAAGGGCGGTTTCTCTTTTCAGGGCAACTTCGATCCTTTGGCATTTTTCACCTTCCTCGGAACCTCTCTTCTTCTTCTTCGCCGCATACACCTCAAGGGCGAGTCAGATTATATGTTATTTCTACTCTTAATTATTACATATATTTCATGTTTTCATGTATGATTTGATCACTAGCTATTAGCTATGTACTGTGCTTAAAATATCAAATATCATGTAGGCCTCTGGCCAGAGTTCATATTATATAACTATATCTAATTGATGAATTCCGGTTTGCAAATGAGTAATGTTATGATGTTATCTTTATATAAGGATCATATAAATTATTGCTCGAGTGATGAGCTTTAATTTGTTGTCAAATGGAAAGTGCTTTTCCAGGTATATCATCAAATCACACACACATATGTATGGCTCAGGCAGACTTATGTACGGCTCGGGCAAGACTAATTAAGTGCCGTTTATTTTATGATTTAAATCTTAACGGTCATAAATACTTAATGGTCTTAACCGTTCAAACACACTTATTTGTTTGTAATAAAATGTTTTCATTTAAATATCAAGTGTTTTTATTTTTACTATTATTCCTCTTATTTTAAGTATTTCATTAGAATATTATAAATTATTAGATTGAAATGGATTTCAATATTATTTTTATTTAAAATAAGTAATAATAATTTAATTATATTAATTGAAATATATAAATAAATAAAATCGGCCGATGGCTCATAGACCTCCTCTAGCAACAACGTCAGAAGCCGATAGCTTCGGATTTGGAGGCAACATGCCTTCTCCATTACAACGAATTGGATACCTCCTCCCATAAGCTTAGAGGAGGTCGGCAGGACTCCTCCTGGAGGCAGTGGCAGCAGAGTCTCCTCATCCTCCTATGAGATTCAAGTTTATTATTAGGTTTGGGTTAGGGTTCAGGTTTGATGAAACTGGAGATTTTTTTTATAAATGTTGACGTCGATTTCTGGATGTATGGGAAAAAGTCAACAAGATTGGATTTTAGCTGTGATTTCAAAGAGAAAGAGAAAGAGAAAGAGAAAGTAATTGGACGCAAGTTTTACGTGGTAAAACTCCGATGACCGGAGAAACGTCCATGGGTGGCTGAATAATCAACCGAGTCAAAATCCACTATTGAAAAGATTTACAACTCTTGATCTCTCTTTTTCTCTCTGTATTTTTCTATATGTTTTCTATACGTTTTTTTGTGACGAGATTATGTGTCTATTATATGTTTATAGAACCCTAATCCTCTTTATACAAGTAACAAAAGATCTTTGTATTTAATTATGATTAGTTACTTGTTTGAAGTAGTCTGTCATTTTTCCTATTTCGGAGACTTGTATAGAGATCGAATAAGACTTTAATGATATAGTCCAGTTAGGACTTATTTCTTTATAAAGGCGTAGTCTTTTTGAAAAAATAAAATTGTTGTCTGATTTGGAACCTTTTCTGTTTGGTATTCTATTCTTCTTGGAACTCTTCTTTGATATGGATATCTTCGCGTATTTTAACGACTCTTGACTCGTGTGAGTTACGCGCTGGGCTTCTTTATTCAGTTTTCTTCATGTTTGTCATGAGTAGAACATGATATTAGCTAGTCCCAAATGAAGTCATCTGATCCCGAGTAGAACACGTCATCAGCTAACCCCGAGCGTCGCTAACTAACCCCGAGTAGTATATGATGTCAGTTGACCCCGAGTAGGTTTTGTTCAATACTTGTTTACTCGGGCTTCTCTTCTTTGGTGATGTCTTGCAGGATACTTTCTGAATGCTTATTCGGATGTCCACTTGTCAATCATATCCTCTTTGTCAACGACGTGTACGTCTAATAAAATTTACATATGACAATACCCCCATAAAATATTTTTGCCAAACAGGGTTTCGTTCTGGGCAAAAGTATTTTAATCAACTCTTCAATTTCTTCATCTTTTTAATGTCAGGGTAAATATCTTATCATAATGGTGTGTCTTAATGGTGACCATGTAAATTCAATTTGCCTCCTCACGCGAGATCTCAATGATTGCGATGTTTTGGAGTTCTGACGGCTTGGCATGTTCTTCTCTTAACACGTGTCCTCTACCGCTTCATTTCTCGATGCCATTTATGAGAAACGACCTACGCGTCTCCTAGTACGCCGCTTACGTCATCAGATATCTCTTTGATTTTTCCCGCCACGAGATCCTAGGGTTTCGTGTTATTACCCCTTTAAATTCTCAATTGAAAGGAGTTGCGTTGGTTCATTCTCAAACTCAAACCAGAAATTTTCTATCCCAAATTTCTTTACGCAGAAAATCCCTATTCTCTGTTGAAGACTTTGCATCAGGTTTCTTCATTCAAGGTTAGTTTTAATGAATCCGACTTCCCGTCATCGACTTTTTACTATAGCTCTCGAAGTGCTTAATCGTGGGGATTTTCAACTAGTATCTTGCGCTCGAAGATTATTGGGGGAAATCCCCCCGGATGAACCTCCTTTTTAGAAGTCGACGTTTCTGGGCTTTACCCTGACGTCCGTTTTAGTTCTATATCCAGTTCTGATTCTGATTCATCTAGTTCTGAATCTGTCATTTCTAATCACAGGGTACCACTTCGATCAAGGATGGGAAATCATCAAAGTAAAAGTGAAGTCAATAAGCACAACTCGGGCAGCGTCCAGATCAGGGAGCAGATTATTAATGAGAAGGACATCGAAGAGGAGTTCAGAAAATCTCATCTCCCTTTTTCTGTTGATGGCCAGAGTGGGTTTGACGCCGAACCGAATGTGTTCGGGGTAGATGAGATCGGGAAATATCGTACTCAATTCGACTTGGATAATTCAGTTACTCTGATTCCTGCTGGTGATAGAGCTGCATGGAACCCTCCCCCGATCATGGTGGCAATCTATGGATCCATGCTTTGTTGCGGCATTACTCTTCCTCTTCAACCGTTCATTGTCTGGTTTCTGGCTGAAGCGGGGATCGCTCCAGCTCAATTGGCCCCGAATAGCTATAAGATCTTGATGTGCATGTGGCACATGTGGAGCCGAATGAACCTGTTGCTGCCTTCCCCCAGTGAAATCAGGTACTTCTACACGCTAAGACAGTCTGGTAAAACAGAGATTTATTTCCTCATGTCTAACCCGCCAGATTGCTGGGTCCCCGAGGGGACAAAGGTGAATCGGGGAGTTGACACCTCCGATGACGCCAAAAAGAGGGGCTTTGTATGGGGATTTGCTTCGTCCAAAAAGTACTGGAAGATCAGTTAGTTTTTTGCCTGAGGAAACCTAGGTCTTGAAGTCACTCTTTCGACTGGGGAAACTCGAACGGTGCTGAAAGTTCCCCGTTTTTTCTATTCCCCTGAGGTATGGAACAAGAAAAAACTTGAATTCAGCGATACTGAGCTGACCAGACTTGCTCAAGCAGCAGTTCGCACTCTAGAGAAAAGGAACAGGACTTATCTTTTCAATGAGAAGAAAATGATAGAACTCGACTTCTTTAGCCAGATTTCAGGCCACCGTAAGAGATGTAAGTGATATTTGTACCCTTTTTTTTTTGCTTTTTATATTCTGATGTGATTCCACTTTTTCTTCTAAGTGTATGACTCGGACATCGTCTGCGACATTCAAGCTCGTCAAGTGAAGTCAATCCTCCAAGGGAGCTAAAAAGAAGCTTCTCGTCAGAGCAAATAGGGCATTGCCCCACCTGAGTCAGATGAGGACCCTGATGAGGCTGACGAGCAGATTCCCGAAAGTGTCCCCGAGGAAGTCATCTGACTGACCGTAGGAGAGTCTAGTGGTCCGAACGGCCATACTCAGGAGTTTCCTGAAGACGGAGGGAGGCCGAGTGATGGTCTTGGTGAGGGGTCTGGTGAATCGAGCTCCCTGTTGTGGTCCCTATCTAGCGGACGGATGCCGGTGATGGAGGTAAAACCTCTGAGGGACAAGTAAATACAGATCATGACTTTTTTGAATCCTTCCGGGATGATGTTCAAGAAGATCCCTCAGCTGATCTCGGCTTTCATCTCGCTCGGACAGAGAAAAAGAAGGCGGTCGATTCACCCGCTCGTCCTCATAAGGTTCCTCGGGTGGCTTCATTCATCTACTCCAGTGATGAAGACACCGGGGCTGAGATTCCCTTGAGCGTTAATATTGAAGCATCGGTGGGTGTGGAGACTTCTGATCCGAACAGGGGCTCTTCCCCCCCCCCCCCCCCCCCCCCCCCCCCCCCCCCCGAGGTTGAAGATCTAAGGGCTGAATCTTCGGGAGGTCATTTCGATCCTTCTCCCTAGGATATGCTCAGGGCGATGTCATCTGGTCGGGCTTTCATCCGGGATGATCATGGGAGCCACCTCAGGGACTCGTCTTTCACGAGTCATCTTCACAATATTTTTAACGACGCATCTTATGTAAGTTTTATTCCCAATTCTCAATTGTCTTGCTTGCTTGCTAGATTTTTAATTAAACTCCTTTGTAGATGGTGGCCTAGTTTGCTGAGCTGGTTTAGACGTAACAGCATCAAGCCGATCGAATAAGACGTCTCGAGGCTCAGCTGAAAGAAAGTGAGGATAGCCGTGCTGGGGTCGAATTGGCTTATCAAAAGGAAGTTGGGTCCGCCCAAGTGTTTGTTGACCACTGTTTGGCGAAGCAAGTGGCGCCCGAGGAAAAAAGCTTCTTTGGCATAGTAGAAGGCTATGTCACTTCAAAATTTGTTGTCTTCTGCCTAGGAATCAATGCTTAAAGCCGAACAGGAAGCGAAGCAGTCCAAGTTGGCGTATGAAAAGAAGATTGAAGACTTAGAGCGCCAAGCTTTGACAGTCGAATCCCAATCCAAATAGGCCATGCTGGAACTCGAAGTCCAAGGGGTTGACCGTTTTAAAAGATCCTACTTATGATACCCTTCTCCTTCGAGAATTTTAGCGAGGGCTAGTTTCAGTTGGTGAATTTTTTAAGGTCAAGAATCGGGCAACTGAAAAAGCCCAAACCAACTGGGAGCTGCCGATTAAGAATCATGTGGATCGGTTGCTGGAATCTCTTCAGACTTAGATGAAGGAGTTGAGAGCTTATTGTCATAGTCGAGACAAGGAGCCCCATCCCATGTATTTGGAGGTTCCATCAGAACACTCCCTCTCGACCTTTTATGTCAGTCAGGAGTCGGGCGTAGAAGGTTCAGTGCCTGATGTCGGACCGATCCCAGGAGAGGATTACAACAAATGGAGGATGATTCGGTCGATACGATTGCTTGGCCTTCCAATGAAAGTCTCATCCACGAATATGAAATGGTGCCCGACCCGAGCATCGGCAAGAGCTCTAAATCCTCCTAACCTTGATTTATTTCGTAGAAAGTTCATTGTTGTAAAGATTTTTTTGTAAAGATTCTTTATAACGATTCTTTGTAAAGATTATCAATGAAATTCCGAGTTAACTGTAATTCTGAAAACCGAGTGGTTTGATCTGATTCATTGCTCAAGGAATTTCAACGAGTATCTTCTTTATCTTGATTATATTATTCCCGAGTATCCTATTAAACTGGCTATCGCAATTTATGCCAAGTATCTTATTAAACTGGCTATTGCAATTTATGCCAAGTATCTTATTAAACTGGCTATTGCAATCTTTATGACAAGTATCTTATTAAACTGGCTATTAACCGAGTCATCTTGAAACTAACGAATAGATTTACGTATTTCATACTCGGGTTATTACCCGAACATTACATCAAGGCTCACCATGATCATATGTTCGAGTCCTTACATATTACCGAGGACATCTCCCCATTTTTTCTGACAGGACCCACCCCGACTCCTCTCTTGAGTACGAGGGAGACCTTGTGGGCTGTACTTTTACTAGCATGATAAAAGAAATTTCGATTAAAATTTCCATAAAAAATACTTGCTTTTAAACATAAAGAGAGTTAAGGAAAATATTGGAGTACAAAATGTACATAACTGCAAGCTATTTATTGACATTTTCGTTCATTACAAAAAGTTGTCAAAAAAATGACCGATCGGACCAAAAACCGACCACCTTTAAAAACTAATCTGTCAAAATCCCGACCAGAAAACCGAACAGGCCGAGTAAGAAACCGACCACGGCATAATAGCCCGAGTAGGCCGAGAGGGCCGAGAAGGCCGAGTGGGCCGAGAAGGCCGAACAGGCCGAGTAGAAATCTGACCACTTTCTGACCATACCGACCACTCCTACCATGCCGACCATGCCTACCATACCTTCCATCCCGACCATGCCGACCTCACATCTCTAAATATGTACATGAAATAAAAAAATGCATGACTTATTCTTAAATGATGTCGTCGAGTGGTCCACCTCTAAACTTCTGAGTCCGCACAACCGAGCAGCTACCTGGATAAATATTTAAGAGTGAAAGGATGAGCGCTAACGTCCAGTGAGTGAATGAAAACTTTTAAGAACACATTTCTAAACAACTTTACAATATGCATTCAGTAATACCTAGTAAAAGATAATATATCTACTTTAGTGCTTAATAAACTGAATAAACTGAATGCATCTCTTTTCTGAACAAGAGTAAGAAAAGTTATAAAATCTTAATCTGCACCAAATTAGTACCTAGGGATATCTTCAATACGTAAGCCGAATTACTTCGTGCAAACGCAGAGTCGGGAATAACTTCTAGTCATACACGTGCAGAGTGACTCAATACTCTTTCTTTGGTCATACACATGCAGAGCGACTCATCTAACATACACATGTGTAGAAAGACCCCAAAAGCCAACAATAATCATATCTGGGGAAGGGTACAGACCTGGTGCTTTTGTAAAAATCATAATCTCTTCTTGATAATTCTTAAAAATAATATAACTGATATTATGAATGTTAATATAAGCACAAAACATACTTTCAGTTATCTGTATAATCACCATCAATCATAAAAAGAAATAAAATTGTTGAATGATTTGCAGGCAATTAATCTTAAGCATAAAACTGGAAACTTTTGAGTTAAAAACAAAACTGAAAACTTAATTCACTCACAACTTATCCTTCAAGCTTAATTCGGACCAAGTATGCTAGGTTCCCCTGCTTCGTCTTCTTTCCCTAACAATCACACAAAATCCAATTAGAAGCTGGAATCAAAGAAGAATCAACTGAAATCTACGGTATCATGAGAGACTCCACTGACTTCTCTTCCTTTTCTCTTCCTTTTCTTTCCTTTCTTCCGCTCGATTCTACTGCTTTCTAGCTCTCATAATGTTTATCCTTCTATTATATACTTATGGAAAGACACAGCTGAAGTTGTGAGCCAGTTAACTAAGCTCACAGCTGCCTGTCAACCATACAGACCACCATTGCTTACTCACCTGATGGCTTTCCATTTCACGTCTATCCATTTTTATTTTCAAATTGGGCCTAGCTGGTTTGGGTGTTACAATTCACCCCACCATATAAGAATTTCATCCTCGAAATTTACTTACCTAGCGGAAACAGATGGGGATACTAATTTTGCATCTGATCTTCATGTTCCCAAGTCGCCTCTTCTATCGCATGATTTCTTCATAACAATTTTACTAGATGAATAACCTTAGTACGCAATACTTGTTCCCTTCTATCTAGAATCTCAATAGGTTCCTCTTCATAAGCCAAATCTTCTCTTAACTTCACTGGTTGCTTAGTTAAAACATGAGTAGGGTCGACTATATATTTTCGAGGCATTGAAACATGGAATACGTCATGAATTCTCGAAAGCTCTAAAGGTAACGCTAAACTGTATGCCACTGCTCCCACTCTGCCAATAATCTCATACTGACCAATGTATCGTGGACTTAACTTCCCACGTCTTCCAAATCTAAGTATACCTTTCCAAGGTGAAATTCGTAGGAACACATAGTCACCTACTTTAAATTCAAGTTCCCTTCTTCGCTTATCTGTGTAGCTTTTCTGCCTATCTTGAGCAACCTTTAATCTGTCTCTGATGATTTTATTCTTTCCTATTGTGACTTGAACAAGTTCTGAACCTAACAACTTTCTCTCGCCTACTTCATCCCAACACACCGGTGTTCTGCATTTTCTCCCGTACAAAGCTTTATAAGGAGCCATTTCGATGCTAGCTTGATAACTGTTATTGTAGGTAAATTCTATCAATGGTATATGTACAACCCAACTTCCTTTGAAATCCATTACACAAGCTCGAAACATATCTTCTAATGTCTGAATAGTGCGCTCCGATTGACCGTCAGTCTGAGAGTGGAAAACAGTACTAAAATGCAGTCTAGTTCCCAAAGCTTCTCGTAAATCAGGCCAAAATCTAGATGTAAATGAAGGATCTCTATCTGACACTATGGATACCGGTGCACCATGAAGACTAACTATTTCATCAACATAAATTCTGGCTAATCTGTCAAGAGAGTAAGTAATACCGATTGGCAGAAAGTGTGCAGACTTTGTAAGTCGATCAACGATCACCCATACACTGTCGTGATCACTTTGACTACGAGGGAGTCCTACTACAAAATCCATGGTAACATGTTCCCATTTCCATTCAGGAATAGGAAGTGGTTGTGAAAGTCCTGCTGGTTTCTGATGCTCTGTCTTGACTTGCTGACAAATCAAACATTTAGAGACGAATTCTGCTATCTCTCTTTTCATACCTTTCCACCTGTAATGCTCTTTCAAAGTACGATACAGTTTAGTACTTCCTGAATGCATTGCATAAGCTGAAGAGTGAGCTTCCTCTAAAATTTCATTCTTGAATTCCTTAATGTTTGGTACACACAATCTATTACCTAGAACTAATGTCCCATCACTTCGCACTACAAAATCAGATCGTAAGCTTTTCTGTACTTCTCCCTTCAATTTAACTAAATAAGAATCTTGAGTTTGCAATTCTCGTATATGATCGATTAAAATAGGTCTAACCTGAAAAGTAGCCAGTAATGCTCCGAAATCATGTGCTTCTAGCTTAACTCTCAACATTCTTAATTCAGCTAATAATGGAAGGTGAAGATGATTTACCTTCCAATTCATCCTCAAATGAGCCATAGAACTTGAAGACTTCCTACTGAGTGCATCTGCCACCACATTTGCCATACCAGGATGATATTCAATCGTACAGTCATAATCTTTGATTAACTCAATCCATCTTCTTTGTCTCAAATTTAGTTCCTTCTGAGTGAAAAGATATTGTAAGCTTTTATGATCTGTATAAATCTGACAAGTGACTCCATATAAGTAATGCCTCTAAATTTTCAATGCAAACACCACTGCAGCAAGCTATAGATCATGGGTTGGGTAATTCTGTTCATGCTTCTTTAATTGTCTTGACGCATAAGCTATCACTTTCCCATGTTGCATCAAAACGTAACCCAAACCATGTCTAGATGCATCACTGTAAACAACAAATCCATCACTTCCGGTTGGAAGAGCAAGTATTGGAGCAGAAGCCAATCTCTCATTGAGTTTTTGAAAACTCTGTTCACAAGCTTCTGACCACTCAAACTTTACATCCTTCTGAGTTAATCTTGTTAATGGTGAAGCTATTTTAAAAAATCCCTCTACAAATCTTCGATAGTAACTTGCTAAACCCAAGAAACTTCTAATTTCTGTCACACTAATTGGTAGTTCCCAACTCACTATAGCTTCAACTTTTTTAAGATCAACATAAATACCATCACCAGAAATCACATGGCCCAAAAATGTAACTCTTTCAAGCCAGAATTGACACTTGCTAAATTTGGCATAAAGTTGATTCTCTCTTAGGACTTGTAAAATAATCTCTAAATGCTCTGCATGCTCCACCTCATCCGTAGAATAAATCAAAATGTCATCAATGAATACAATAACAAATTTGTCTAGATAAGGATGAAATACTCTATTCATCAAATCCATAAAAGCTGCTGGAGAATTTGTTACTCCAAAAGGCATAACTAGAAACTCATAATGTCCATAACAAGTTCTGAAAGCGGTCTTTGGTACATCACAGTTTCTAATCCTCAATTGATGATAACATGTTCGCAAATCTATCTTGGAGAACACCTTTGATCCCTGAAGCTGATCGAATAAGTCATCAATATGTGGAAGTGGGTATTTATTACGCACCATTGCTTTATTCAATTACCGATAATCGATGCAAAAATGTAATGTTCCATCTTTCTTCTTAACAAAAAAAATTGGCGCTCCCCATGGTGACACACTAGGTTTAATAAAATTTTGTTCACCAATTCTTCTAATTGAATCTTCAACTCTTTCAATTCGATTGGAGCCATTCTATAAGGTGGAATAGAAATTGGAGCTGTGCCTGGAGCCAAATCTATCACAAACTAAATGTCTCTATCTGGTGGTAATCCATGAAGATCTTCAGGAAATACGTCTGGAAATTTTCTTACCACCGATATATCTTCTAATTTTACCTCACTATCCCGAGTATCAATTACATAATACAAATAAGCTGAACATTGTTTCCTGAGCAATCGTCTGACAGTTGATTAACACTAAAAAGTGTATGTTTACTAAGGGATAATATCATCATTTTACACTTCCAATATGATTAATTCCCCAATTTAGACATAATTTCGTTCGTTCGTTTAAATAAATGTGTTGTATAGTAATCAATGTACTTTTCTTTGTATTTTAGAGGTAATTCGATCAATTCAGAATCATGGAGAAGTTAGATGGCAAAACAAACATCGTTTTCAAGTTTAGAACGTCAAAAAACCTTAGGAAGACCACAAAGAGCATTTTCATAATTTTGACTATTCACTATTCACTATTCACAGTTGACTTTTCCTATTCACAGTTGACCTTCACTGTTCACTCACGGATGCGTTATTGTTCACTGTTACTGTTTACTATTCACTTCACAGATGGATTACTGTTCACTGTCACTGTTCACTGATGACGTGGTAAAATCTGGACGCTCCATTCTAAATTCATTCGATGGTCAATTTTCATCCGTATTTTGTATAAATAGGGGGTCTCTCCCCCCTAATTTTGATATTCTGAATCCAAATATGATATTAAATTTGTGAAATTCTCTCTCTTTTGTTCTCAAATTCTCAGTTTAAATAAAATAGCTATTTTCTAGTTAAATTATGTCTGGCTAATTTTATTTAGCTGGGGCCAAAGGAGATACTGTTGGTATAGAAAATATGATCAAATTACGGTAATTTTATTATTTTTTTGCTTTCTCCCCTCTGATCTTTGTGGAGTTTTTGACTCACTGTAGTCAGACAGATATTGTCTAGCACAGTGAGTACTTTTACCTATATTTATCAAAGAGTGGTTTCTCCCATATGATCTTTGTGGAGTTTTTGACTCACTGTAGACAGGCAGATATTGTCTAAGACAGTGAGTACTTTTACCCACATCTATTAGAGAGTGGTCAGTGGAGTGGAGTGGAATACCATCCCATTAATCTGGACTAAATATTAATAATTGGATCATATTCGAATTACCAACAGTGGATCCCTTAGCCCTAGTATTAATTTTAATTGATTTATATTTTTTATAACAAGCTTAGTAATTAATCTAAATAATTAATTCTACAAGGACAAGTGAACAACATCCCTGTGATTTGACTCGGTCTTACCGGTTAATTTATTACTTTGACACTCTTAAACTTGAGAGTAGGAACACATCTTTAGGACGTGTCAAGTTTTTTGTGCCTTTGCCGGGGAGGTAAGTCCGTATTTTCTTTGTAAAAGTAATTTCTTTTTAATTTTATTTTAATTTTACTATTTTTTTTCTGTCTTCTTTGTTCTTATTTTGTTTTCAGTTTTTCATCACTCATTTCAATCATAAACTTCATCCACTAAAAAAAAAAACCACTTGTTATCTTTAATCACATTTTTGTATTTTAGTCCTTCAACTTTTTTTATTTGTATTTTAACTTAGATCTAGTTTATATTTACATATAGGTCATTTTATTTTTTATTTTTGTATATCAATCCCTGTAATTATCATATTTCAACTTTAGTCCCTATATTTTTAATTATTTGCACTTTTACCCAAATATTTGTATATATTTGCATTTACACCTCTAGAATTTTGCATGTTTTTTTATCACTTTTTCTTTTATTTTCTTTATTTTTTGTGTATTTCACCTCTATGAACCCTCATTAAATTTGCATGAGACATTGGTCTCGAACATCTAGTGGTAGATTAATTAAGAGATCACAATCACTCACATTCACCAACAATATGCCTGAAAACCCACATAGACATCCAACAGGAAACCAAGCTGAGAACCTTTTAGACAACCTTGACAACATATCTCAACACAGCAACCATCCGCCTTATGTTGACCATGACCAACACATTAACCCAAATCCACCTAGAACTCTTAGAGACTACATGAATCCCACACGTACTGGAGCACTTTCATACATAGCTTTCCCACCAAATGCAATACACTTTAATTTTAAACTGGGAATCATTCAACTTTTACCCAATTTTCACGGTCTTAAATCTGAAAATCCATATTTGCATCTTAGGGAGTTTGAGGAAGTCTGTAACAATTGCACTGACCAAATGTTAGCATGGATATAATCAGGCTTAAGTTTTTCCCTTTTTTCTTAAAAGATAAAGCTCAAACTTGGTTACAAAACCTTAGCTCATGATCAATCCAAACTTGGAATTATATGCAACAACAGTTCTTAAAGAAATTTTTCCCAACTAATAGAACAAACTCTCTTAAGAGGCAAATCACTTCATTTGCCCCAAAACCTGAGGAAACACTTTACCAATGCTGGGATAGGTTCAAAGAGTTGTTAAATGTCTGTCCACATCACGGTTTTAAAACATGGAGGGTAGTGTCACATTTCTATGAGGGACTCACACCCCAAAGTAGACAAGTCATTGAAATGATGTGTAATGGGGAGTTCAGTGACAAAAATCCTGAAGAAGCACTTGAATACCTTGACCATATCGCCGAAAGTGCTCAAAATTGGGACACCATTGGTTCCTATGAGTCCATGAGCAAACCACAACCATCTCGATCTAGTGGAGGCAATTACAATCTTAAGGAAGATCATGACCTTCAAGCTAGATTCGCATCCCTAACTAGGCAAGTTGAAGCTTTAGAGACTAAAAAGAGTGAACATGTAAAATCTGTACAAGAAATCGCATGTCATGTTTGTGATTCTGATGATCATATCACTCATAGTTGCCCGACTTTGCTAGCCATAAAATATTGCCTTTACGAACAAGCCAATGTTTTGCACACTTTCAACAAGCCAAATTTCAACCCTTACACACAAACCTACAATCCTGGTTGGAGAAATCATCCAAACTTTAATTGGAGGAACAACAATCAAGCCCAGTTTTCACAACCACCAGGTCCATCACATCCACAAACACACCAGAATTTCCAAAACCCTCAAGGTTATGCACCTTATGTCCCACCATCTAGGAAAAACCTTGAAGACACTTTACACTCATTCATTGAGAAGCAAGAATCCATTAACAGCCAAACTGCACAAACCTTGATAGATGTTAAAGATACTTTGGCAAAGATTGCTTCTTCACTCATCATACACGAAAAAGGTAAGTTTCCATCTCAACCACAACCAAAATCCCAACCGTTTGTCAAGTTCCTATGACAATAACCAACGCCCAGATCAAGTCAAATCAATTATCACTCTTTGTAGTGGTAAGGTCATCGAAAAACCTATTCTTGAATCTGGTAAAAATGATGATGAGTCATTTTCCAAGGGTAAGGAAGGGGTTGATGAAACCACTGTTAATGAAGAAATAATTGAATCCCCACTTACACTCTCATATCCTCAGGCTCTTAAAAATTTACAGAAATCGAAGCATTCCCCAGAGATTTTTGAAATAAAGATCCTGGTTGTTCCACTATTTTTTACACAATTGGTAACTGTAAAATTGAGCATGCTTTACTTGACCTAGGTGCTAGTGTAAATTTGCTCCCATACTTATTTTATTAGCAACTTAAACTTGGTGAGTTAAAGCCGACTTCAACCACACTTTGTCTTGGTGATAGGTCAATTAAAATA
The DNA here is from genome assembly GCA_032871835.1 of Dipteronia dyeriana. Taxonomy (NCBI): domain Eukaryota; kingdom Viridiplantae; phylum Streptophyta; class Magnoliopsida; order Sapindales; family Sapindaceae; genus Dipteronia; species Dipteronia dyeriana. Next base: position 20,027,221 of record CM065297.1, read on the forward strand.
CCAAAAGGAATAGTGGAAGATGTGTTAGTACAAGTCGATAAATTTATCTACCCAGTAGATTTTATTGTCTTTGAAACATAACTTGTTGTTAATGAGCACAAATCAATTCCTGTTATATTGAGCCGACCATTTTTGGCTACTGCTAATGCCTTGATTAATTGCAGGAATGGAATAATGAGCATGTATTTTGGAAATATGGAAATTAAGCTTAATGTTTTCAACATGTCTAAAGAACCATTTGATGATGAAAATGAAAATGAAGATGAAGATGTAGACATTATTGAAACCATTGTTGAAGATCATGTTCAAAAGGATTCTTTTAACTCATTTGAAATTTGTTTGACCAATTCACCTGAGTCAAACATGTATTCACATCTTGATAATTGTTTGCATATTGTCAAAGAAGAAGGAGGACACTTCAGATTTTAAAGAATTGGAACAGAAAGATGATGAGCCAGAAGAAAAAGCACCCATCAATGATTCTTTTCCTGATGATCTTTTATTCTCTATCACAATTTTGCCTTGGTATGCTGACATTGTTAATTATCTTGCAACAGGAATGATGCCACTTGATTGGAATGCACAGGACAGAAAGAAATTTTTGACTGAGGTAAAACGTTTTTACTGGGATGACCCGTACTTATTCAAGTATTGTCCTGATCAAATTGTTCAACGGTGTATTCCAGGCAATGAGGTAAGTAGTGTCATTGAATTTTATCATTCTGAAGCATGTGGTGGTCATTTTTCGTTAAAGAAAACGGCTGTAAAAATCTTGCAGTGTGGATTTTATTGGCCCACCTTGTTTAAAGACGCACATGCATTCTGTAAAACCTGTGAAAAATATCAAAAGTTAGGATCCATTTCCAAGCGAAACATGATGCCCTTAAACCCCATTCTTGTCATTGAAATATTTGATTGTTGCAAAATTGATTTTATGAGTCCATTTCCACCGTCATTTGAATTTTTGTACATTTTAGTTGCCATTGATTATGTGTCAAAATGGGTTTAGGCAATTCCTTGTCGATATAATGATCACAAAACTGTGATTAAGTTTTTTAAAGGAAAATCTTTTGAGTCGATTTGGAATCCCTCGAGCCATTATCAGTGATAGAGGCAAACACTTTTGTAACAAACCTTTTGAGTCTTTAATGAAGAAATATGGAGTCACACACAAAATTGCGACACCATACCACCCTCAAACAAGTGGTCAAGTTGAATTAGCAAATAGGGAGATAAAAGATATCTTGCAAAAAATTGTTAACCCTGATCGAAAAGATTGGTCTCTTAGACTAAATGATGCACTTTGGGCTTACCGCACTGCATTCAAAACATCTTTGGGTATGTCTCCTTATCGTTTAGTTTATGGAAAACCTTGCCACTTACCTGTTGAACTTGAGAAAAAAATATATTGGGCCATTAAAGCTTTCAATTCTAACCTAAAAGATACTGGTGAATTGCACAAGTTGCAATTAAATGAACTTGAAGAATTAAGAAATGATGCATATGAAAATGCAAAAATTCTTAAAGAAAAATCTAAAACCTTTCATGACAGACGAATTTTAAGAAGATCATTTGAAGTTGGTCAAAAGGTTTTGCTTTATAATTCTCGACTTCATTTATTTCCTGGCAAATTGAAATCACAATGGAGTGGTACATTTGTTTTGAAACACGTGTATCCATATGGTGCCCTTGACATTGAGAATCCTAGGAATGGTAACATGTTTAAAGTAAATAAACAACGTATGAAACCATTCTTAGAAAATACATATTTTTAAAAAGACTTTGCTGTCCTTTCTGACCCTTGTTACAAAGGTGAGTAAACAAATCTTTTGCTTTTGACTTTATATGTGTTTGCAATTATTATTTTTGTTTTCGTTTACTTTTATGTTTTGAATTTTTGCAGGATTAATTTCTAGGTTCAATTTTTTCTTGGTGTGTTTTGATATATAACCCCGATTAAGTGGCGGATAACGGTACTCCGTGACAATTCAAGTCATTTTAATTCAGTTTCCCAAATAACTGATCCCCAAAGCAAGGCATGAACGAAATTTTCATAAACCTGCGAAAACATTTTCCATCGTTGCCCCAAAGTGCTCTGAAAAAGATTTACAAAGCACGTTCCGAAAGATTACGCTTACTGATGATAAACAACATTCCTGTTGAAATTCGTTGATTGATCGAAGCTAAGGTACGTCTAGCAGGTGAGTCTGCTGATTCATTTATATCTTACATGCCTGGTTTTGGAAGAAGTAACCTTGCAAGAAAAAAAAATGAAGAGCTAAAAAGTTAGGGGTTACTTGTCACAATTGTGCACGTATAACTTGCAACACACGTTGTTGTTCTTTAGGAATGGTGTCTAATAATCGGGAAGATGAAATTTTATTCATTAGACATGGTTTGTGTAGGGAGTCATTGGATAATATCCTAACGACTCTTGATGCACATCCTAGTGGATATGTGCAAATGTCAATTGACCGATTATGGCCACAATTTCAAAAAGAACATGCACGATATAGTCTTAGGAATCTGACTTTAAAAGACCATGTTTGCCAATTTATAAGAAAATTGAATGAGAAGCATATCCCCGACCCATAGAGGGAGTTGAAGCCGTTTCTAGACGTAAAACCAGAAGAAGATGTGAGCCACAATCACAACTACCAGTAAATATCCTTTTGTTTTTATTATCTTTTTCCTTCCGCAATTTATGTCTTTTGTAATTATTGTTGTTTACTTTTGATTTTTGAAGAGAACAAGTAATGCAGAATTGATCTGAATCTCAGTTGTGATTGTCCCATGGTTTTTATGCATTTTATTTTTCTATAGTTTGTATTTCTTTTGTTGTTTTACAGGATTTTGTTGTCTTTCGAGTTGTTTAGGTAATATCTTCTAAACCTTACCTCTTTCTACTGACATTGGGGACAATGTCTCGTTCTTGTTAGGGGGAGGGGATAGTTGATTCAATAACTTTTGTTTTTCAAAAAAAAAAAGAAAACTAACTTCTGACCACTTTTTTTTTTAAAGATGGTCGAGTAAGGAGATCTTCAAGATACTTCTGAGACGCATCTTTGTAGTTCTGATGTCCTCTCTTCTTATTATTCAAATTTATAAACTCTCCATTGTGATATCATTGACTAATCCTTTTGTTCATTAAGTCATCTTGAGAAATTTTTCGAACTATTCTAGACACACATGCACATTAACACGTGATTATGTGCAGTAAGTTGAGATTTTACGATATTGAGTTCTGAAACATCATTCAAGGGTAACAACCGAAGGCAGTGGTCTTGTTTAAAAATATATATAGTAATAATAATAATAATAATTTTGTGTATTGTGATAAAAAATCTTACTTAGTAGCCGGGCCTCATGCCTCAGTAAGCATATAGTGTTCACGCAAAATGGTGGAGTCTTGATAAAAATAAAGTGCAGTTCCGTAGCCTCTTTAACTCAAGCAATTAAGTCTGAGGGGTGCTTTAACACCTAATGCCCTAAGACCAACTGGTTTGTGAGTCATTGGCCTAAAGCTCGCTACATGGATTAAAGATGGAATGTTAGTTTCCAATTTTCTTTTATTAAAAAAAAAAAAACTACTGCCTAAGGAAGAAACCTTGATGAGATTTCAGAATGAAAATATTGTTTGATTTCAATTGAATCTCATAGTTATTGTGTTGATCTTTATTGAGCACAAGAAAGTTTGATTGATAACTCAATTGATGACTGGTGGTCAAAGGGAGAGAAAAGAGGTATAGGAGAGTTTGTCTATTTAGTAGTTTGTCTACCGTGAGTGTTTGAAGAGCCGTCAACATATAATCTCCATGGGAAATTTTTACCCAACATATTTTTTGCTTCCAGGTTTGGTTATGTGAACTCTGCTATAAAATCTGTCACTGCTTGTCCTTTGAGAGATGTCTTGGGGACGTAGTGGATATCGAATTCACTTAGCTCAATTGCTCATTTGGTTAGTCTTCCTGAAATCTTTGGCTTCTGTAAAATTTGTTTCAATAGGCAGTCGGTGAGAACCTGGAAGTATGGCCTTAGCTTTCTTGCCGCAGAAACCAATGCTAGGGCCATTTTTCTGCCTGTGAATACCTGGTCACGGCTGGTAAAAGTGCCTTGCTGGTATAATACACTGGCTTCTGTACTCCATCTTCTGTTCTTACTAGGACTGAGCTTGCTGCCAGTTCTGTAATTGATAAGTATAAATGGAATATCTCTCCCATTTATGGTTTCAAAAGGATAGGAGTCTGCCCTAGATACTCTTTGATTTCTAAGAATGCCTGCTAGCACTCTTCGTTCCATTCGAGTCCTTTTCCTTTCTTAATTACTCTAAAAAAGGGTGCACATCTGTCTGTGGCCTTTGAAATGAATCTACCCAAGGAAGCTAAACATCTTGTTAAGCACTGTACTTCTTTTAGTGTCCTTGGTAAAGTCATTCTCTGCAGGGCTTGGATCTTTTCAAGATTGACTTCGATTCCGCTTTGGTGAACTTGGAACCCCAGGAACCTTCCTAAAAAAACTCCGAATAAACACTTGCTCGGATTTAGCTTCATTTGGTATCTCCTCAAAACATCAAATGTCTCTCACAGGTCTGAGGTATGCTTGTCTATCGAGATGCTCTTGGTCAGCATGTCATCAATGTATACTTCCATGTTTCTTCCTATTTGTCTTGCGAAGATTCTGTTGACCAGCCTTTGATATGTTACCCCTACATTTTTTAATCCGAAGGGCATTACTGTGTAACAGTACAAGCCCTGATCGATTGTGAATGCTGTTTTTTTTTCGTCAGCTTTGTTCATCCGGATTTGGTTATATCCTGAGTAGGCATCCATGAAACTGAGCAATTCATGACCTAATGTAGCATCCACCAGTTGGTCTATCCTTGGAAGTGGAAAACTGTCTTTTGGGCATGCTTTGTTCAAATCTGTGAAATCTACACACATTCTCCATTGTCCATGTTTCTTTTGGACGAGGACTACATTAGCTACCCATTGAGGGTAGTTGATCTCTCTAATCGACTCTACCACGAGTAGCTTCTCCACTTCCTGTTTGATTGCCTGACTTCTCTCGAGATTGAATGACATTCTCTTTTGTATTATTGGTTTTGCATTCGGGTCTACCGTGAGATGATGAGATATTATTCGCTCTTCTATTCTGACCATGTCTTCATGACTCCAGGCGAACACATCCTTGTATTCTTTAAGCAGATCAGTGAGGCTTTGTTTGACTTTTCCTTCCAAATTGGCCCCGATCTTAATCTTCTTATCTGGTTCATCTTCTTTCAAGATAATTTCTTCGACCGGTTCATTTTTGGACTCCTTCGACTCTTCCCTTGGATCAAATTAGAATGACAGTGACTCTTTGTTCTGACTCGACTGCGTTATAGTGCACTTGTTCACCATCATTTTTGTCTTTGTATACTGACAGGTTAGCTCTTCGAGCCATCTCTTGGGACCCCTTGACTACACCGACCCCCTGTTCGATCGAGAATTTGATCATCAATGCATAAGTGGCTGTTACAACATTAGTTTTATTCAAGAATGGTTGACCCAATAATGCATTATACGGCCAATTGTCTAAGTTTACCACCACGAAATCGAGCAATATTGTTCTCTAACAAGGTGCCGTTCCAATTTTTACGGGTAACTTTGTCGTCCCCGAGTGACCTAACCTCAATTCCTTCGAATCCTCTGAGTGGGGTATGGAAAGGCTATAAACCCTTTCGGTCCAACCTGAGTTGATCGTTGACGGCTACATTAAGAATGTCAGCCTAACTTCCATTATCTATCAGGATTCTCCTGACTTCCTAGTGACCAATCAGAGCACTTATGACCAGGGCGTCATTTGGCCGAACATCGACCCCATATGAGTCAGCTTCTGTGAATATTATTGGGTCCCATCCTTTCTTTACCCTTTTCTAGTTTGGTTCGACCGAGTTCGCATCAAAGTTCTGTCTTGCCTTCATTGCTTCTCTGATTTCCTGTGTCCGCTCTCGGTTACTTCTCCCAGAGGACGGTCCTCCAAAGATTGTTTGTATTACTTCATTGGCCTTTGGGTTGGCTCTTTGATTTCGATCAGAGCTGTGATCGGCCCTGATCTCTTTCTTTGTCTCTGACTTCTCATCTATTTTCAAGATTACATCCTGTAGGTGTCTTTCCCGAATAAGAGTTTCTATGTAATCTCTGAGCTGGTAACACTTGGAAGTCTCATGACTGGTTTCCTTATGGAAATTGCAATATTTGGTTGTATCTCGCTGAGCAAACTGAGACTGTCGGTGTGGCTCTTTTATCGAATTTTTCTCTTTCAGTATGGCCAGGATTTCCTCCTGCTTTTTTCAAAGAGGGGTGTAGTTGGGGTATCTACCTCGGAATTTATACGTGGTCTGTTCGGTATTATGTCTGTTCCCCACATCCTTGATCTTTTCTTTGTTATTTCCTTTCTGTTTTCCCTTTTGGTTCTATACCTTAGACTCGGCGTCCTTTTTGGGTTTTCCTCCATGCATGTAGCATCTTCCTGTAGCTAACTCTTCTTCTTCGAGTAGTGCATATCCTCCCGCCATGTCCATCATATCTGAATATCTGGTTAGACGGGCTCTTCTTAGGTCAAAAGATAGTCGTCCATTCTGTAAATTGTTGATGAATGCAGCAATTATCGCTTCGTTGTTTGCAATACCGATTTCTGATACCGCTTGGCCGAATCTCCCCAGGTATTTCTTCAACGACTCATTTTTCCCTTGTTTCAGCTGAGAAAGGTAAGCCACAGATTTTTTCCTATAAACGTTGCCTAGAAATTGTCTTGAGAAACTTCTGCTTAGTTCATTGAAGCTTTCGATACTTGCTAGGGGCAATCTCCCGAACCATCTTGAGCCTGTGTCTCCTAGAGTTTGTGGAAAGTTAAGGCATAATAAGGGGTCGTTGTTGGCATACTGAGCCATAGCACTTTTATACCGCCTGACTTGTTCTTTAGGATCCGTATCCTTCTTGAACTGCTCCACGTGCAGCATCCTGAATCTTTCTGGGAATGAAGTCCGTATAATGTCCCTAGTTAATGGACTGTCAGAATCTTAGTCAGATAAGTCGTTGTACCCATAACGTCTAACCAGTGCGTCCATTGACGCTTATTGTTTTCGACTTCTAGAGTTAGGGTCTGAATTACATTTCTATCTCTCACCGGATCTCCATGATGGTTAAACCGTCGAGTGGCAATCATTCCTCTCTCTGGCTCTTCGCTTTGCTATCGAGTCTCACGGATTGATTCTTACAGGTAAATGGTTCCGTGATGGCGCTTACGATGGTGCCGATCACTATCTTCTGATGACGACCGATCCCTGTATCGGTCATGCTTACGGTGTCTTACACGGCTATTTGATCATGGTTTTTCCTTTGGCGTGGTTGTTTTTCTTCGGGTGTTTCACGTCCAGCCTGATTAATTGGAGCAGAGTGCTTTACGGTTTTGGTGCATTTAGTTCTGGCCCCACTATAACCGAACGAAGCCTTATAGGTGGGAGGTTAGGAGGTTGTGCTTCTTCTGTAACCAGTAGATCAACTCCTTCCTTTGCTGCTTCTGCCACCAGCTGTTGCAGCGCCTCGTGGAAGAGTCGTGTTAGGTCTTCGCTGGTCGGAGGGATTTGTTGAATCCCTGCCAGGGATGTTGGTTGGTTAGTTGCGGCGAGATCTCGTGAACTAGTGCCAACATGGATATTATCTGGAGATTTTTGTACATCCCCAAGACTGTTTCTGCTTCCCGCCATTACTTTTAATTAAATCGGAGGTTCGCCCCCTCCTTTTAGCCCCAATTGTTGACGTCCATTTCTGGACGTATGGGAAAAAGTAAACAAGATTGGATTTTAGCTGTGATTTCAAAGAGAAAGAGAAGGAGAAAGTAATCAAACGCAAGTTTTACATGGTAAAACTCCGATGACCAAAGAAACGTCCACGGGTGGCTGAATAATCAACCGAACCAAAATCCACTATTGAAAAGATTTACAACTCTCGATCTCTCTTTTTCTTTCTGTATTTTTCTATATGTTTTTATGTGACGAGATTATGGATCTATTTATATGTTCATAGAACCCAAATCCTCTTTGTACAAGTAACAAAAGATATTTGTATTTAATTATGATTAGTTTATTGTTTGAAGTAGTCTGCCCTCTTTCCTATTTCTTATTTCGGAGACTTGTATAGAGATCGAATAGGATTTTAATGATATAGTCCAGTTAGGACTTATTTCCTCATAAAGGCGTAGTCTTTTTGAATAAATAAAATTGTTGTCTGATTTGGAACCCTTTCTGTTTGGTATTCTATTCTTCTTGGAACTCTTCTTTGATATGGATATCTTCGCGTATTTTAAGAACTCTTGACTCATGTGAGTTACGCGCTGGGCTTCTTTATTCGGTTTTCTTCATGTTTGTCCCGAGTAGAACATGATATTAGCTGGTCCCGAATGGCGTCATCTGATTCCAAGTAGAACACGTCATCAGCTAACCCCGAGCGTCGCTAACTGACCCCGAGTAGTATATGACTTCAGTCGATCCCGAGTAGGTTTTGTTCAGTACTTGTTTACTCGGGCTTCTCTGCTTTGGTGATGTCTTGCAAGATACTTTCTAAATGCTTTTTCGGATATCCACCTGGCAATCCTATCCTCTTTGTCAACGACGTGTACGTCTAATATAATTTATATACGACAATAAATAAGGTGTTTTTGTTAATAATTTAATTATATGATATTATTTTAGTACATTCATGTTAATGTATTAAATACCACTTATTTAAAAAGATGAAAAGTAAAAAAAATAAATTAGTTTTTTTTACTTTTTTATGTTTATAACATAATTTAAGATATAAGTTGAAAAACAAATAAAAACCACTTAATTTAAGACTTAAGGTTTAAGTGGTGAAAAGCAATGAGCCTTAGCTTGTATTAGACATGTCGCGGGTTCCGGTTCTGGGGGACCCTGAACCGGAACCGGTACTGGTCGGTTCCGCGGTCCGGTTTGTTTGTTTTTTTTTTTTACCGACCGTTGGGTCCAACGGACAGTTGACATCAGCAGACTGTTGGGCCTCTAACAGTTCAGCCCAATATTAAAAAAAAAAACTATTTTGGTGAAACCGTGCTGTTTGAACCGAATGATTCCACCAAAATTGGAACCGAACCGGAACCGTGAACTATAGTGGTTCCGGTTCGGTTCCGATTTAGAACCTAAAACGTCGGTTCAGTTCCTGTTTTTTTCGGTCCGGTTCCGATTCGGATCACTGGTTCAAACCCAGCCGCCGACATGTCTAGCTTGTATTTGCTTGTTTGTGTAGTTTTCTTTGGCTGTTGCTTAATCGATGAAACATGTGAGCTTGTTGTCATGTCTTTGAAAATAACAGTGAATGAAGGGTACAAGTTAGTCTTGATGGTGCAATATTATAAGCTGATCATTAACTTCTTCAATAGTTGATCAATATCACATCAAAATGACCCCACAAAGTGTCTATTCTACTATATGTCCATATGCTTTGGACAATTAGGCAATTAGCTAGGATCCCTTCAATTTATATATATACACCAGTGAATATTGACTGAATTAATAAGTCATATTTTTAATGTCAAGACAAGTTTTTTTTGTAAAGAAAGTCACATTCTTTTTAAGAGAGAAAAGAAAGTTCCTTTTGAGAGGGTCCATATATATATGACTTTATAAGTATATATTTTTTTCGGTTTACATCATCCGGTTTTCGAGTGGGATGGATCCACCATACGGTGCAATCAACCCTGTCCACCTCGACTAATCCGGACTCGCACCGGGTCAGCCCACTAAGGGGTAAAATGCTATCAATATTTGTAGCTCCGTTCACAAGAGGGGTTGAACTCACGACCTTGCTTAAGGGATGAGAATGTCGAACCACACCAACACATGAAATTTTTAGAGATATAGATTGTAGTTTTTTACATGCCTTTTCTTTAAAGATTACTATGATTTGGTATAGTACTGATAGCAACTATCCACTAACTACATCCAAAAATGAAGCATGGGAATAATCTTTTCTTTTTTTCGTTGACAAGTTATATATTGCTGGCAGAGCTGGCTGAACCACTAGGTAAGCTAGGCGGTTATTTAGGACCTCCTAAATTTCTCCAAAATTTTAGGGTCTCGTTTTTTTATTTTTAAATTTTTTACTTATAGATAATATTAAATTAAAAGACCTTCTAATATATAGCAATGAAAATATAAATATTTCTTAAAGGTAAAGATAAAAATTCCTTTTAAATATTGTTGACGTTGATTTCTGGATTGTATCAGAAAAACCAACAAGGATTGGATTTCGACTATCAATTCAAAGAGAAAGAGATAAGAGAAAGTAATCATGACACAAATTTTACGTGGTAAAACTCCGATGGCCGAAGAAACGTCCACGGGTGGTTGAAGGATCAACCAAGCCAAAATCCACTATGAAAATATGATGTTTACAAGCTCTCGATCTCTCTTTCATCTCTCTGTATTTTTCTATTGCTCGTTGTCTATCTCTCTTTGGAGAGATTATGGGTCCATTTATATGTTTATAGAGCCCTAATCTGCATTGTACAAGTAATGGATCTTTGTATTTAATTACAATTATTTACTTGCTTGAGGCTGATTGTCTTCTTTCCTGTTTCGGAGTCTTGTATTGAAGTTGAATGAGATTCTAGTAGTGCAGTCCAATTTGGACTTGTTTCCTTATATAAGGACATAGTCTTTTTAAAGAAATAAAGTTGTTGCCTGTTTGGGAACCCTTCAGTACTCTGTTCTCTTTGGGATCCCTTCCTAATATGGATATCTTCGTGTATTTAATGACCTAATCCGTGTGAACTAAGCACTAAGCTTCTTATTCGATTTTCTTCATATTTATCCCGAGCAAGGGTAATACCAGTAGGGCCCGAAACATCGTTTGAGTCCGAGTGGAAGCGTTATTTAACCGGTCCCGAGTATCGTTAACTGATCCTGAATAGGTTTCATTCAACATCCGCTTTTTCAGGTTTTCTATTCGGTACTTTTTTGTAGGATATTTTTTGAATGCCTATTTGGATGTCAACCTGGCAGTTTTCTCCTTCCTGTCTGACGTGTATGCTTGGTAAAATTTACATACGACAATACCCCCTTAAAATATTTTTACCGAATAAAGTTTCGTTTCGGGCAAAAGTATTTTAATCATCTCAATTTTTTTTTTATTTTTGTGCCAGAGTAAACGTCTTATCATAATGGCGTGTCTTAATGGTGACCCTGCAATTTCGATTCACCCCTTCACGAGAGATCTTTAATGATGGCGACGTTTTGAAGTTCTGACGGTTGGGGCTAGTTCTTGTTTTGACATATGTCCTTCGCCTCTTCATTTTTCGATATCATTTATGAGAAATGATTTTCGCGTCTCCCCGGGTGCCGCCTACGGCATCAAGCTTCATCATAGGTTTTTCCCGCCTTGAGATCCTAGGGTTTCGTGTCACCACCCCTTTAAATTCTTCATTGAGTTTGCGTTGGTTATTCTCAAATTTTCCAGCAACAAAAAAATAAAATTTTCTGAACCCAGATTTCTCTAAGCAGAAAGTCACGATTCTCCATTGAAGATCCTGCACCACTTTATTCAAGTTTAGTTTTAATGAAGCCCTATTCCCGTCAACATCTTTTTAATATCGCTTTCGACGCGCTAGAACGTGGGGATTTCTAATTAGTTTCTTGCATTAGAAGATTATTGGGGGAAATCCCTGCTGATGAACCTCCACTTTTAGAAGTTGATGTCTCGGGACTTCACCTTGACGACACTTTTAGCCCTGTATCGAGTTGATCTAGTTCTGATTCTGATTTCTGAGCATAAGGTAATTCTTTGAAGGATGGGAAAACATCAAAGTAGAAGCGCAGTCCGTAAACACGACTCGGGAGATATTCTGATCAGGGAGCAAACTGTCAGCGAGAGCGAAGTTGAGGAGGCGTGCAGAGCGTCTCGCCTTACATTTACTGCTGACCATCCAAGCGGGTTCGACACTGACCCGAATGTTGTCGGGCCAATTGAAATAGTGAAGTATCTCTCTCGATTCGATCTGCCCTACTCGATCACTCTGGTTCCCGCGGGGGATAGGGCTATATGGAATCCTCCCCTGGGCATGGTGGCAATTTATGGCTCCATGCTTTGCTGTGGCGCGACTCTTCCTCTTCAGCCATTTATTGCTTGGTTTCTGGCTGAAGCAGGAATTGCTCCAGCTCAGCTAGCCCAGAACTGCTACAGAATCTTAATGTGCATGTGGAACATGTACAACCGGATGAACCTTTCACCGCCGTCCCCAAATGAAATTAGGCATTTCTTTACATTTAGGCAGTCGGGCAAGATGGGGACTTACTTCCTTATGTCTAATCCGCTAGACTACTGGGTTCCCGAGGGGACTAAAATGAGTCGGAATGCTGATATTTCTGACGACCCTAAAAAGAAGGGTTTTATATGGGGATTTCCTATGTAAAACAATTTCTGGAAGAACAGTTGGTTTTTTACCGGAGGGAGTGTCAGGCTGGAAGTAACCCTCAAATCCGGGGATTCTCGAGTAGTGCTGAAAGTCCCTCGGTTCTTCTGTTCCCCTAAGGTATGGAACAAGAAGAGTATCCATTACAGTGATGGCGAGCTGACCAAACTTGCTAGGGCGGCAGTTCGTACACTAGAGAAGAGGAGCGAACTTATCTCTTCGCTGAATCGAAGATGATTGAGTTTGGCTTCTTCAAAAAAAATTCGGGGCAAACGAAAGCGATGTAAGCGATTTTTTGTAACTTTTTCCTTTCAATGTTATATATTTTTTTTTGTTTTGCATTCTGACGTGGTTCCTTTTTTCTAGTGTTTGATACAGACGTCTTCTGTGATCTTTAGGCTCGCCAAGTGAAGTCGATCATTCAGGAGAGTCGAAAAGAGACGGCTCGTCAAGTTGGCAAAGGCATTACCCTGCCTGAGTCTGATGAAAAGACTGATGCCGCTGAGGAGAAGATTCCCGAAGACGTCCCTGAAGATGTTTTTCAACCGAGGGTTGGGGAGACTAGCGGTCTGAGTGGCCCAATCAATACTCAGCTACCTGTCGATCGGCAAAGGCAAAATGAAGGTGTTGGTGAGGAGCCTGCCAAGCAGACTGACGCTGGTGATGAAGGTAATTCTTCCACGAGACAAGTAGTTATAGGTCTCGAATGTTTTGAAGCATTCCAGAAAGACATTCTGGAGGATCCCGCAGCTGATCTTAGTTTCCCCTGTTCTCAGGGTGAGAAACGGAAGGCAATCAGCTCTCCAACTCGTCCTCTCAAGGTTCCTCGGGTGGTTACTTTCATCGATTTCGGTATAAAGATATTGTGGCTGAGGCTCTCCTGAGTGCTAATGTAGGAGTATCGGCGGATGTGGGGGCCTCAAAGGCGAACAAGGGTTCCCCTCCCCCTGAGGTTGAGAATCTAGGGGCTGAACCCTCGGGGGTTTCTACACATCCTTCTCTCTTGGATCGGCTGCGGGAGATGTCATCTGGTCAGGCTTTTATCGGGGAAAACCGTTGGAGTAGTTTTCGGGATGGTTCCCTGACCGAACGTCTTCAAAAAAAAAATCAACTGTGCATCTTATGTAAGTTACTCTTTATTGTTTTGCTTGTTTGCCCGATTCAGATTTTTAATTGTAATCCTTTATAGATGGCGGCCGAATTTGCTGAGCTAGTTCAGACGCAGCAACATCTAGTTGATCCAATAAAGCGTCTGGAGGCTCAGATGAAGGAAAGTGAGGATGGTCGCGCTTGGGCCGAAGCAGCTTATCGGTAAGCGGTCGGCTCTATAAAAATATTTGCCGACCATTGTCTGGCAAAGCATGTTGAGGCCGAGGAGAGGGCGTCTTTGGTAGAGGAGAAGGCAGCATCACTTCAAAATCACTTATCCTCTGCCGAAGAATCTATGCATAAGGCGGAGGAGGCGGAGCAGTTGAGGTCGGCGTACGAGCAAAAAATTGAAGACCTTGAACACCAAGTGTTGATAGTTGAATGCTTATCCTGAGAGGCCAGGCTAGAACTTGAAGTACAAGGGGTGGATCGCTTTAAAAGATCCCCTGATTATGATGCCCTACTTCTTTGGGAGTTTCAGCACGGGCTAGTTTCAGCCGGCGAGTTCTTTAAAGTTAAGAATATGGCGATTGAGAAGGCCCGAGCCAATTGGGAGCTATAAATCAAACATCACGTGGACCGGTCCATGAAGTCTTTTCAGACTTAGATGAATGAGTGGAGAGCTTACTGTCGTAGCCAAGGCAAAAAACCTCATCCCATGCACTTAGAAATTCCGTCCGAACACTCCCTCTCGACCTTTTACTCTAGTCAAGAGTCAGTTGAGAGTGTGGTATAAGATGTTGGGCTGGTCCCAGGTGAGGATTACAGCCAATGGATGGATGATACTGTCGATACTATTGCTTAGCCGTCTAACGAAAGCCTGCTCCATGAATACGAGATGGTGCCAGACCCGAGTATCGGTAAAAGCTCGAAATCCTTGCAACCTTAATTTTTGTAAACTGTAATTTTTTCAAGAGATCAATAAAATTCTATCTTATTCTGAATTGAATGGTTTTGATCTTGTTCATTGCTGATTGTTGTCGAGTGTTTTATTAAGCTGGCTGATGTTTGTGTAACTTAACCGAGTCTTATTAAACCGATCGTTACCCGAATAACTTAGATGCCGAGTATCTTATTAAACTGGCTTTTTAATGTTCGGGTAACTTAATCGAGTATCTTATTAAACCGGTTGTTACCCGAATAACTTTAATTGCCAAGTATCTTATTAAACTGGCTCTTCGATGTTCGGGTAACTTAACCGAGTATCTTATTAAACCGGTCGTTACCCGAATGACTTTAATTGCCAAGTATCTTATTAAGCTGGCTGACGTTTGGGTAACTTAACCGAGTCTTATTAAATCGATTGTTGCCCGAATAACTTAGATGCCTAGTATCTTATTAAACTGGCTCTTCGATGTTCGGGTAACTTAACCGAGTATCTTATTAAACCGGTCGTTACCCGAATGACTTTAATTGCCAAGTATCTTATCAAACTGGCTCTTTATTATTAACCGAGTCATCTTAAAACAGACAAGTTTATACTTGTGTTTCATACCTGGTTGCTACCCGAACATTACATCAAGGCTCACCATGATCCTATGTTCGAGTCCTTACGCAATACCAATGACGTCTCCCGAGTTTTTATGTGCAAAGGTTTGCCGAATCGTTGAGCTCTTTAAATAAAAATTGCTCTACACAGCTACACATTTCACAGGAATTTCTCCCAATACCGTCCCGAGCATTTTTCTAGAATCTGGTGCATCGGGTTTGCCTTTTTGCTAAGGTCGATTTGACCTTGCTCGGCTGGCATGCTCCTTCGAGCTTCTCTGCCCATTAGGGATTTGATGGTCCCGAGTTTTCTATTTGCATGTTTTTATTATCATGTTCTTAAATACCCACTATGAAAGTTCCCTATAAAGTGTGTGTCTAATATCTGGGGGGGGGGGGGGTGAATAAGTTTTACTCAAGTTAATTGCCATAATTTTTTTTATTATTCAATATTCAAAATTCACTCAATAAAACTGTTGACGTCGATTCCTCGATGGGTGAGAAAGTCAACAAGATTGGATTTAGTTGTGACCTGTCAAAAAGAAAGAGAGAGAATGCAATTTGAAGCTAATTAGACGATTTTACGTGGGAAAACTCCGGTGATCGAAGAAACATTCACGGGTGGTTGAATAAACAACCGAGCCAAAATTCACTATTGAAATAAAGAATTACACTACTCGATCTCTCTTTTTTCTCTTTGCTCATGATTCTGTGTCCCTCCAACAATGAGATTATGGGTCTATTTATATTCGTATAGAACCCTAATCTTCGTTGTACAAGTAATGAAAGATTTTTGTATTTAGTTACAATTTGGTTGCTTGTTGGAGTCGTTTTTTACTTTCCTATTTCAGAGATTTTATGGAGATCGAATGAGACTCTGGAGATACAATCAGTTTAGGACTTTATTTCCTTAAAAATATGCAATCTTCTTGAAGAAGTAAAGTATTGTCCGATTTGGAACCTGTTTCCTGTTCGGTACTCTATTCTTCTAGGAATTCTTCTTGACATGGATGTCTTTGCGTATTTGAGCATGACTCTTGGTATACCCATGTGCGAATTATGTATTAGACTTCTTTATTCGGGTTTTCTCGTTCATGTCCTGAGTAGAATATGACGTCACTTGGTCCCGAGTAGGTCTTGACCTGCCGAATACCCGTATTCGGACTTACTCGGGTTCGTATTCCTTAGTGATATCTTGAAGGATATTTTCTGAATACCTATTCGGTTATCTACCTGGCAATCTTAAGGGACTATCCACCTTGTCATTGAGGTGTAAATTCGATAAAATATACCTATAACAATACCTCCTCAACATATTTTTGCCGACTGGGATTTTTCCTGGCGTAAATATTTTAATTGACCCTTTAATCTTTACGCCCCGTTAATACAATAATAACAACGCCTTGTAATAATGATGTGTCTTAATGCCTATCACGCAAATCTCTTCACGTAAAATCTCAATGATTGCGACGTTTCGATATTCTGACTGCTTGGTCAGTTCTTTTCCTGGCACGTGTCTTCCCACCGCTTCATTCCCCTAGTAACATTTATGAGAAGCGACTTGTGCATCTCCTGATGCGCCGCCTATGTCATCAAATCCTCCTTTTCAATTTCTTCCAGCTTTTCATGACCCTGAGGTTTTGCGTCTTTGTTATCGTGTAATCATTTAAAACGAAAAGGTATTATTCTGGTTCATTTTCGCATAAGCAAATATTCAACCCAGATTTCTTGCGCAAAGATTCATCACCATTCTCCGTTTGAAGCTCTTCCAGTCTTTTGCATTCTATTCTAAAGGTTAGTTTTGATGGATCTTGTTTCACGACAACGCCTTTTCGTTATAGCTTTCGAAGCGCTTGAGCTTGGAGATTTTCAATTAGTCTTTTACGTTCGTAGACTATTGGGGGAAATCCCTCCTGATGAGCCTCTTTTTTTAGGTGTTGACGTTTTCGGGTTTTACCCTGACATTCGGTTAAGTTCTAGTTCTGAATCATCCAGTTCTGAATCATCCAGTTATGAATCATCTAGTTCTGAATCTTCTAGTTCTGAATCTATCGTTTCTAATCACAGGGTTCCTCTTCGATCCAGGATGAGAAAACATCAGAGTAAACGCGAGGTCCATAAATATGGCTCGGGCAGCGTTCAAATCAGGGAACAAACGGTTGATGAGAAGAACGTTGAAGCGGAGTTTAGAACATCACTTATCCCCTTGTCTATTGATCGCCCGAGTGGGTTTGATACCGAGTCGAATGTGGTCAGGGTATATGAGATCGTGAAGTACCGTGCTCGATTTGACCTGGACGATTCGGTTACAATGTTTCCTGCTAGTAATAGAGCCGCATGGAACCCTCATCTGGGCATAGTGGCGATTTATGGGTCCATGCTCTGCTGCGGTATCACTTTTCCTCTCCAGCCGTTCATTGCTTGGTTTCTGGTAGAAGCAGGGATCGCTCCAGCCTAACTTGCCCCGAACAGCTACATTTTTATACACTAAGGCAAGTTGGGTTGGAACCTATTTTCTTATGTCTAAATCGCCAGATTGATGGGTCCTTAGGGGAACAAAAGTGAACCGGGGAGTTTAAACCTCTTCTGATGCAAAAAAAGAGAGGCTTTGTATAGGGGTTTCCTTCATCGAACATGCATTGGAAGAACAGTTGGTTCTTTACCGGAGGGAACTTGGGACTCTAGGTTACTCTCTTAGCTGGGGCGAATCAGACGGTGCTGAAGGTTCCCTATTTTTTTTGTTCTTCTGACGCATGGAACAAGAAAAAACTTGACTTCTCTGATGCTAAGCTTACCAGACTTGCTCCGGCCGTAGTGCGTACTCTGGAAAAGAGGAGCAAGTCCTATCTTTTTAGTGAGAAGAATATGATAGAGATTGGCCTTTTTAGCCAGATTTCAGGCTATCGCAGGCGATGTAAGTATGGTTCTTTTTTTTTCTTTTTTGCTTCTATTTCACCTCTATATTACTCTGATTTGGTTCTCTTTATCATGTTAGTGTATGACTCGGACATCGTCTACAATGTTCAAGCTCGTCAAAAGAAATCGATCCTTCAGGCGAGCCAAAAAGAAACTTCTCGCCAAAGCAAGGAAGGCATTGCTTCGCCTGAATTGGATGAGGAGTCTGATGAGGCTGACTAGTAGATCCCTGAGTACGTCCTTGAAGAGGTCATTCAGCCGACCATGGGGGAATCTAGTAGTCTGAGTGGCCCTACTGAAACTTCCAATGCCCAAAGGTTTCCTGAGGATGAGGGCGGACAAGAAGATTGTCTTGACAAAGTTTCTGGTGTGCCAAAGTCCCTGATTGATGATGTTCCTGCCGAACAGTTTGCTGCCGGGGATGGAGATAAAGCTGGAAAGCCTTTAGACGAACAAGTAAATCTTGATCCTGGTTTCTTTGAATCTTTCCTTGATGTTGATAATTAGGATGATCATGCGGTTGATCTCTACTTTCATCGTACTCGGGTTGAGAAAAGAAAGATGGTCGATTCTCCTACTCGTCCTCATAAAGTCCCTCGGGTGGCATCGTTTATCGAATCAAGTGATGATGATACCGAGGTTGGAATTTCCCCAAGCATTAAAGTTAAAGCGTCTGTAGGAAGAGCGGAAACCTCCAGTCTGAAAAGGGATTCCTTACCTCCTGAGGCTGAAGATGTAAGGGCATAATCCTCAGAAGACTCTTCATATCCTTCTCCCTAGGATATGTTAAGGGTGATGTCATCCGGTCGGGCTTTCATTGGGGATGACCATTGGAGTCGTTTTAGGGATGGTTTTTCAACTGATTGTCTTCAGAATATTTTCAACGGTGCGTCCTATGTAAGTTCTATCCCAACTGTTTTTAAGTTTTTGCCTGTTAGGTTTTTAACTTAACTCTTCCTTGCAGATGGTGGTCGAGTTTGCTGAGCTGGTTCAGACGCGACAATATCAAGCTGATCGGATAAGACATCTTGAGGCTCAGCTAAAGGAGAGTGAGGATTGTCGTACTCGGGTTGAAGTGGCTTATCAAAGGGAGGTGAGCTCTGCCTAAGAGTTTCCGATAATTACTTGGCTAAGAAAATAGGCGTTGAGGAGAGAGCTTCTGTGGCAGAAAAGAAGGCTGTGTCCTTCCAGAATATATTATCTACTTCCCAAGAGTCGATGCTCAAGGCTGAACATGCCAAGTCATTTTATGAGTAAAAAATCGAAGATTTAGAGCACCAAGCCTTGACGGTTGAATCCCTCTCAAATGAGGCTAGGCTGGAACTTGAGGTCCAGGGGGTTGACCGCTTCAAAAGGTCCCCAGGTTTTGACGCCCTTCTCCTTTGGGAATTTCAGCGAAGGTTAGTTTCAGCTGGTGAATTTTTAAAAGTTAAGAATTGGGCAACTGATAAAGCCCAAACCAACTGGGAGTTGTCGATCAAGAACCATGTGGACTGGTCCCTGGAATCTCTTCGGACTCAGATGAAAGAATGGAGAGCTTACTGCCGCAGCTGAGGTAAAGAGCCCCATCCTATGCATTTGGAGATCCCATCAGAGCATTCTCTCTCGACCTTTTATGCCAGTCAGGAATCTAGTGTGGATGGCTCAACGCCTGATGTTGGTCTGGTCCCTGGAGCAGATTACAGTGAGTGGATGGATGACTTGGTCGACACAATCGTCTTGCCTTCAAATGAAAGTCTTCTCCATTAATACGAGATGGTGCCCGACCCGAGTATCGGTAAGAGTTCCAAATCTTCATCCCAGCCTTAGTCATTTTTGTAAAATTCACTTTGTAAAAATTTTGATCAATGACGTTTCATATTTGTGCTTTATTCAGAAAGCCAAGTATTATTTAAACCTGCTAACTTATTCCTCAAGTAATTTCACCGAGTACCGAGTATTTTATTTAACTTGGTTTCTTTACTTGGGATAGCTTCTAACGCCAAGTATCTTTACTGAACCGGCTAACTATTGTCCGAGTAACTTTATCGAGTATCTTATTTAACTTGGTTTTGCTTACTCGGAATGATTTTCTAATGCCAAGTATCTTATTAAACTGGATAATGTAATTTCTTCGTGCCAAGTATCTTATTAAACGGGCTTATGCAATTTCTTCCTGCCAAGTATCTTATTAAAGTGGCTAATGCAATTTCTTCGTGCCAAGTATCTGATTAAACTGGCTAATATTATTAACCAGACTATCTTGAAACAAGCAAGTAGATTTATACTTGTTATTTAATACTCGGTTGCTACCCAAACATTATATCAAGGCTCACCATGATCATATGTTCGAGTCCTTGCATAAGTTACTGATGATGTCTCCTTAGTTTTGTTTGTACAAGGTTTTGCCGAATCGCTAAGCTTCTGAAATGCTTAACACAACTCTCATCTTACCGGGATTTTTCCCGACGGTGTCCCGAGCCGTTTTCCAAAATCTGGTGCATCTGGTTTGCCTTTTGGATAAGGTCAACTGACCTTGCTCGGCTAGCGTGCTCCTTGAGCTTCTCCGCCCATTCAAGAATCCTACCAAATTAATGGTCCCGAGCATTCTATTTGAATGTTCTTATTATCATGCTCGTCTTTCATATGTTCTTATTATCATATGCTTTAGATTTCTGAAATCTCGAGTTGGGTTTTTATTTATAACTGCAAAATTAACAATGATTAAATTTCTAAACTAATAACTATCCTGACTAGAATTGTCCTAACTAAAAAGGAAAACAAAATTTCAAGGATAAAAAATCTTCAAATATTAGGCGTTGCATGGCCGGGGTAAGACCCCTCCATCTGGTCGTGCAATCCAATATGCTCCATGACCAGCTACTCCTTCAATCTTCTACGGGTCTTCCCATTTGTCAGCCAAGGAGCCTTCAACTTTTTTTGTGTGTGTTTAGTGACATTTTTCTAAGTACCAGGTCTCTTAGTTGAAATTTTCTGATCTGAACATGAGAGTTGTAGTGGCGAGGCACTCTTTGCTGATATGCCATATTTCATATTCGGGATTTCTCACTTTTCTCTTCTAGCTCATATAAACTTTGTAACAGCATATCAACATTCTGGTCTTCATCATACAGCCTGACACTCGGTGACGCGTACGATGTTTCTACGGGGATAACAGCTACTGTTCTGAATGCTAAAGTGAATGGAGTCTCTCCTGTAGAAGTCATTACTATCGTCCGATATGCCTATAATACCTCAGGAAGTTTTTCAACCCAACTTTCTTTCTTGGCATCTAGCTTTGCTTTGAGTGTGTGCTTGATGATTTTGTTTACTGCTTCAGTCTGCCCATTCGTTTAAGGGTGGTCAGGTGTGGCGTAGTAATTGACAATTTGGTACTCTTTGCATAACTGTCTAAATTTTAGATTATCGAATGGTGCCGTTGTCAATGATGATAGTGCTTAGGACTCCAAATCTGCAAAATATATTTTTCTTCACAAAGTTCATGGTATTTGCTTCTGTGATGTGTACTAATACTTCGGCTTCCGCCCATTTTATGAAATAATCAACGGCTACTATTGCATGTTTTGCTCCACCCCTTGCCCCTACTGACATTAGGCCAATTAAGTCCAGACCCCACATGGCAAATGGCCATGGGGACGTAAGGCTTTTGAGTTTTTCAGGGGGCTATCGGATATCGTTAGCGATCCTTTGGCATGTATTGCAACTTTCTAAATATCGTTGTGCATCCGAGAACAAAGAGGGCCAATAATAACCTTGTATGAGTACCTTGTGTGCCAAACTTTTACCTCCAGTATGATTTCCGCATACTCCGCTATGGATTTCCTGTAGTATCCGACAAGCATATTTCTCCGATACATATCTCTGGAGTGTTCAAGAAAACCCTATTCTGTACAGTTCTCCTTCGATCAAAGTGTATCTTGCTGACCGGTACTTAACACGTTTGGCTTCTAGGGGATCTTCCGGGAGTATGCCTTATTCTAGGTATCTTTTCAGCTGAGTATTACAACCATCTGGCGGTGTTCAAATTTCTGAGATTTTCAAGTTTTTTGACTCAATTATACTCGGTCTGAGGAGATGTGCAATCGGAATAGTTTTTGGCCTGATTGTGGTTGTTGCTAATGCTAATTTGGATAAAGCGTCAGCCTTTTCATTCTCTTCCCTGGGAATCTGAACAATCTTATATTCCTTGAACTTTTGAAGGAGTTGTTTTGATATGTCTCGATAAGCTATCAATCCTTCATCTCTAGTTTGGTATTCGTCCAAGACTTAGTTGACGATTACCTGTGAGTCACTGAATATCTCGACCTCATCTGCTCCGATGGTAATGCATACTCTAAGTCCAGCTAGTAACGCCTCGTACTCGGTTTGATTATTTGTTGCTTTAAAATCGAATCTCATGGCACATTCAACGTCATCTCCTTCCACGGTGCATACTACAATCCCTGCCTCGCTGCTATGAGTGTTCGAGGAACCATCGACATATAATCTCCATGAGAAACTCTTGCCCAGCATACTTTTTGCTTCCAGGTTTGGTTCTGTGAATTCTGCTACGAAATCTGTTACAGCTTGGCCTTTGCGGGATGTCTTAGGGACGTACTGGATATCAAATTCACTCAGCTCGATTGCCTATTTAGTTAGTCTTCCTGAAATTGTTGGCTTCTATAAGATTTGCTTAAGTTGGCAGTCAGTGAGGACCTGGATTGCATGAGCCTAAAAGTATGGCCTCAGCTTTCTTGCTGCCGAAACCAATGCTAAGGCCATTTTTTCTACCTATGAATACCTGGTTTCAACTGGAAGTGTCTTGTTGTATAATATACTGGCTTCTGTACTCCATCTTTTGTTCTGATTAGAACTAATCTTGCTGCTAATTCCGTAATTGATAAGTACAAGTGGAGTATTTCTTCCATTTTTGGTTTTGAAATGATGGGAGCTTGTCCTAGGTACTCTTTGATTTTTAAGAATGCCTGCTCACATTCTTCGTTCCATTCGAGCCCTTTTCCTTTTTTAATTACTTTAAAAAAAGGGAGCACATTTATATGTGGCCTTTGAAATAAATTTGCCCAAGGAGGCTCAGCATCCTGTTAAGCGCTGCACTTCTTTAGCGTTCTTGGCGAGGTCATTTTTTGAAGGGCTTGGATCTTCTCAGGGTTTACTTCGATTCCACTCCGGTGAACTTGGAAACCCGGGAACCTTTCTAAAGGAACTTCAAATAGGCATTTGTTCGGATTCAACTTCATCTGATATTTTCTCAAGACATCGAATGTTTCCCGCAGGTCTGAAGCATGCCCGTCTGTCGAGATGCTTTTGGTCAACATGTCATCTATGTAAACTTCCATGTTTCTTCCTATTTGATGTGCGAAGATTCTGTTGACCAGTCTTTGGTATGTTGCTCCTGCATTCTTTAGCCCAAAGGGCATTACTGTGTAACAGTATAAGCTTTGATCGGTTGTGAACGTCGTTTTTTCCTCATCAACCTTTTTCATCTAGATTTGGTTATACCCTGAGTAGACGTCCATGAAACTGAGTAATTCGTAGCCTGACGTGACATCAACCAGTTGGTCTATCCTTGGCAGTGGAAAACTGTTTTTTAGGCAGGCTTTATTCAGGTCCGTGAAGTCTACGCACATTCTCTACTGACCATTTTTCTCCTACAGCGAGTAACTTCTCCACTTCTTGATTGATCGCCTGACTTCTTTTGAGGTTAAAAGATCTTCTTTTTTGTATTACTGGTTTTGCATTTGGGTCCACTACAAGATGATGTGATATTATTTGGACATCTATCCCTACCATGTCTTCATGACTCCAGGCGAACACATCTTTGTATTCTCTGAGTAGATCAATAAGGTTTTGCTTAACTTTTCCTTCTAAACTAGTCCCGATTTTGATCTTCTTACCTGGTTCATCTTCTTTTAAGACTATTTCCTTTATTGGTTCACTTTTAGACACTTTTGGCTCTTCCCTCGGATCGAACTCAAACAACAGTGATTCTTACTCGGTCTGATCTGATCGTGTGATGGTGAACACTTGTTTGCTATTGTCTCTGTTTTTGTAAACCGAGAGATTAGCTATTCTGGCCATCTCTTGGGACCCCTTGACTACTCCTACCCCTACCCCTCGTTCAGTTGGGAATTTGATCATCAGAGCATAAGTAGTTGTTACTGTCTTGGTTTTATTCAAGAATGGCCGACCTAACAGCGAGTTATAAGGCCAATTGTCTAGGTCTACAACTACAAAATCGAGCAACACTATTCTCTAACAAGGTACTACTCTGATTTTTACTGGCAACTTTGTCGTCCCGAGAGACCTGACCTCGACTTCCCCGAATCCTTTAAGTAGGGTATGGAAAGGTTACAAATCCTTTCAGTCCAACCTGAGTTGATCGTAGACAGCTACATTGAGAATATCAGCCGAACTACCATTGTCTATTAAAATTCTCCTGACTTCCCTGTGTCTAATTCAGACACTTATGACGAGGGCGTCATTCGGTCGAACATCGACCCCATGTGAGTCGGCCTCTGTGAATATTATTGGGTCTTATCCTTCCTTTACCCTTTTCAGGTCTGGTTCGACGGAGTTGACATCAAAGTTTTGCCTTGCCTCCACCCATTCTCGGATTTCCTGAGTTTACTCCCGGTTACTTCTTCCAGTTGATGGTCCTCCGAAGATTGTTTGTATTACTTCATTGGCCTCGGGACTGGCCCTTTTATTCCGACAAGAACTATGGTCGGCCTTGGTCTCTTTCTTTGTCTTTGACTTCTCATCTTTTTTCAGAATTATATCTTGTAGGTGTTCTTCCCGAATGAAGGTCTCTATGTAGTCTCTAAGCTGGTAACATTTGGAAGTCTCATGACCGGTTTCCTTATAGAATCTGCAGTACTTTATTGTATCTCACCGAGCAAACTAAGACTGTCGGTGTGGCTCCTTTACCAGATTTTTTTCTTCTAATATGGCCAAGATCTCCTCCTGCTTTTTCCTGAGAAGGTGTAGTTTGTGTACTTTCCTCAGAATTTATCCGTGGTCTTGTCAACATTACACAAGTTTCCCCCATCCTTGCTTCTTTCTTTGTTGCTTCCTTTTTGTTTTCCTTTGTGGTTCTATACCTTTGACTTGTCGTCTTTGTGTTCGGGTCTCCCCCATGCACGTAGCATCCTCATGTGGCTAACTCCTCTTCTTCGGCTAGTGCATATCCTCCAGCCATGTCCATCATGTCTGCATATCTGGTTAAACGGGCCCTTCTTAGGTCAAAAGATAGTTGTCCATCCTGTAAATTGTTTATAAATGCAGCAATTATTGCTTCATCATTTGCACTGCCGATTTCTGAGACCGTCTGGCCAAATCTTCCCATGTATTTTTTCAACGACTCATCTTTCCCTTGTTTCAACTGAGAAAGGTAAGCCACTTATTTTTTCCTGTGTACATTGTCCAGAAATTGTCTTGAGAAACTTCTGCTTAACTCACTGAAACTTCTGATGCTTGCTAGGGGCAACCTTTCAAACCATCTTGAGCCTGTGTCTCCCAGAGTTTGTGAAAAGTTGAGACATAGTAAAGGGTCGATGTGGGCAAACTGAGCCATAACGCTTTTATACCGTCTGACGTGTTCTTTAGGATCTGTATCCTTATTGAATCGTTCCACGTGTGTCATCCTAAACCTTTCTGAGAATGAGGTTAGTAAGATATCCCCAGTGAATGGACTATCAGAATCATCGTCAGATAAGTCATTATATCCATATCGCCTAACCAGCGCGTCCATTTGACGCCTGTTGTTTTCGACTTCTCGTGTCAGGCTCTGAATCATAACATCTCTATCTCCTACCGGTTCTCCATGATGGTTAAACAGCCGGGTGATCGCCATGCCTGTTTCCAGCTCATCTTCATCGTGTATCCGAGTCTTGTGAGCTAACCCTTGTAGGTGTATGGTTCCATGACGGCGCTTGTGATGGTGACGATCGCTATCATCTAATGACGATGACCGATCCCTACGCCAGTCATATTTTTGGTGCCTATCTCGATCCACCTGACCATGATTCTACCTTTGGCGTGGTTGTTTTGGTGTTTCACGATCCCTGTCCTGGGTGCGTGTTTTACCCCCAGATTGATTGTTTTGATCCGAGTTCCTAGCAGCTACTGGAGCATCTAGTTCTGGGCCAACTATAACCGAACGGAGCCTTGTAGGCAGAGGGTTTGGTGGGTGCGGCTTATCCGCAGCCAATAGATCCACTCCTTCTCTTGTCGCGTCTGTCAGTAGCTGTTGCAATGCCTCGCGGAAACATCGTGCTACGTCCTCACTAGTAGGAGGGATTTATTGGAAACCTGTCAGGGATACTGGTTAGTTTTCGGTGGTTATGGTGGGGTCTCGTGAGCTCCCGCCTATATGAGCATTATCTAGAGATTTTTGGATGTCCATAGAATTGTTTCTGCTTCCGCTTCCAGCCATTACTTTAAATCAGATCGAAGGTTTAGGCCCTTCTTCTAGCGCCAATTGTTGACATCGATTCCTTGATGGGTGAGAAAATCAAGAAGATTGGATTTTGTTGTGGCTTGCCAAAGAGAAAGAGAGAGAATGCAATTTAAAGCTAATTAGACGAGTTTACGTGGTAAAACTCCGGTGATCTGAGAAACGTTCACGAGTGGTTGAATAAACAACCGAGCCAAAATTCATTATTGAAATAAAGAATTACACCACTCGATCTCTCTCTTTTTTCTCTCTGCTCGTGATTCTGTGTCCCTCCAACAATGACATTATGGGTCTATTTATATTCGCACAGAACCCTAATCCTCGTTATGCAAGTAATGAAAGTTTTTTGTATTTAGTTACAATTTGGTTGCTTGTTGGAGTCGTTTTTTAATTTTCTATTTCGGAGATTGTATGGAGATCGAATGAGACTCTGGAGATACAGTCAGTTTAGGACTTTATTTCCTTATAAATGTGCAGTATTCTTGAAGAAGTAAAGTATTGCCTGATTTGGAACCTGTTTCCGGTTTTGTACTCTATTCTTCTAGGAATTCTTCTTGACATAGATGTCTTTGCGTATTTGAGCATGACTCTTGATATACCCATCTGCGAATTATGTATTGGACTTCTTTATTCGGGTTTTCTCATTCTTGTCCCGAGTAGAATACGACATCACTTGGTCCCGAGTAGGTCTTAACCTGCCGAATACCCGTATTCGGACTTACTCGGGTTCGTATTCCTTAGTGATATCTTGAAGGATATTTTCTGAATGCCTATTCGGATATCTACCTGGCAATCTTAAGATACTATCCACCTTGTCAATGTCGTGTACATTCGATAAAATATACCTATAACAAAAACAAATATACAACATTAAGTGTAAAGTGCGGAAATATAAATAACATAAGATGTATACGTGGAAACCCTCCAAATGGGAAAAACCATGGGCTGATATGTGCACTACACTCGATCCTCAAATCCACTATTGAATGAAAGTTTACAACCTATGTTGACCTCCCGTCACACCCTCCAGTTACTAACCCTTTCACTCTACCCAACAGGCCTTAATAGTGATTCTTGTTCTATTTTCTTGTGCACTAACCACTTAGTCACAAGACTTAACCTCAATGAAGAGTCAAAACAACCTAAGTGAATATGGTAAAATATTCAAACATGCAAGTAATACAAGGCAACACTAAATGCTTATCTAGGAATTCAAGGATGTCAATAAAAACAATTCCTAGATATTAATGTCTATATGAATGCTCATAAGACCTAACTAAATATAGATATGAAAGTCTAATATCTAGTCATCGGCAAAAGGCCAATCAACCCAAGTTGTCATAAAACATGGCAAAGAACAATCAATGCAATTAACAAATACAATCAACTAGACCTAAACAATATCTAAATGCAAAGCATAAAGATTTAGCTAAAATGACAAAATGGTCACAAATCCTAGCTATCACAAAATATAAATCTCAACCAACAATCAACAATCCAAGCATGTTATATATGCAATTAAACTCAATGACATGCATTTAATCAACAATAATTGCTAAACCTAGGCATACATGTCATAAGAATGAAACAAGAGATTTTAGAGCATGTAGAGATTACCTAGTCAAAGACAAACAAGAACATCCATGCTTGGAAGATGCAAGAAGATGCTAGTTGCTCATGGATTAGAGTTTGGTTGAGTCAAATGAGTTATTGGGAGCTCTCTCTGTCTCTTGGAGTCAATTTCTCTCTCAAAGAAAAGCTTGGTCAATCAAAAATGGTTTCTTGGACTCCCCAAGCCAAAGAGAAGAGAAGAGAACATATATATTGTACCCTACACGAAGCTACATCATTTTGAACGAAGGGTAACTAAATTCAGTCATGATTGATGTGCGTGCCGCGACCTAGGCAAGTGTCCAGACCGCTGTACAAAGAGCAGTGCAACGCTTGGGAACCTCCGCTGTTTGGACCGCGGTACAGGCAGTGTCCAGACCGGGGTAGAGCGAGCGGTGCATCGCCTGGGAACCTCCGATTGAGAGACCGCTGTGCATGCAACAAGCACAGGCCGCGGTAGAAGCAGTGTGCAAAGCCTAGAGAACACCGTTGTGCATACCGAGGTGGAGGCAATGCACAGGGAGCGGTCCCAACCGCTGTAAAGAGGAAAAAACCTCTTCTAAGGGAAAACTAAAAGCATCAAACACCCAAGCAAGATTTATGGCAAAGAGGCACACAATTAAGGCAATTATGCATTCATGCGAAATGATCACAGACATGCATGAGAGTGTGTGTGTGTGTGTGTGTGTGTGCACTAAAAACTCTTCAAACAAGGTTAAGCAAGTGATTTACCTTTTGAAGCTTGAGCTAGGTCTTGAGCAATGATGGCCTAAACTACCCTTACACATTAATCCTCAAATGTGGTTGTCAACGAAATGAGTCAATCAAAAACTGAGGAACTTACACACCAGGAGAGCCTTAAATTTGCTTGGGCTGAACGTAGGGTAGACAATGCAAAACCTTCAAATGAATTTAATATGTATAGATGGTGTAATTGGTTGAATGAAGATAATTGGAACGGTTTAATAGAAAATGTTGTGTTGGTCGAACAAGAAACAATATAAAATGAATTGAGAGCATTGTTGAGTTGACATGTGAAAAGTGTAGTCCCATCTTTGATTGATTTTCTTTGTGGGAATGCTTCTCTCAGATCTCTTTTTTCTGTGAATGGGAGCAGAATAAATAAAAGGTCCCCCAATTCTCTTTTTTTCTATTATTTATAGTAGGAGAAGCGATTTTCTATCGAGTTGATTTCCTGATCCTGCATTGATTCCAGCCTAAGATCGTGGAATGAGATTTTTGATTTTATCTCACAATCTTAGGAATTTTATTCAAACTGAATCAATTGAACAAATTTGGGTAACATCTTTGACTTAGTCACAAATGACTTTGTCAAATATGATGAATGGATTGGGCCCTTATAATGGCTTTGGACCTTGTCAGGCCTGACTATTTTTAATAGAAATACAGTTCTGTATTTGGACCTGTAAAATTGGGTCTTAGTATTTGGATTGTGCTATTTTTGGTTACCACAGTTAGCCCCCCGCTCTCTGAGTTACAATCTTCGTATTAGAGATTTTTATTGTTTCGATCAAACTCTTGTGGTGAACGGTCTACAAAACAGTCGTTAATAGTTTCCAATATTAGTTAAATCGAAAAATCACTTGTTGACTTATTTAAACAACCCCTATTTTGTAAAGAACTTATAAGAAGTCGTTCGAACTTGTAACAGAAATCGTCGGAGTTAACCTCGTAGAAGGCTCAAGTATACTTGCCTTGTATAATCACCAAATTCTCAATCGGTGTGAGCCAATTTATAGCTTTGATAAATGATTGGTAAATTGGTACAAAGTCAACACTATAAAAAAAAAATTGTTTGAACGACAACTTGTCAAATAGCTCTTCTTGATATGTGGTAGATATGGAAGTTATTACATGTCGCGGTTCAATATGGTGTTTTGCAACTTGGATCTCTTAAATTCGAAATTTACTATTCAGTAGTTGGTCTGGCCTACGAATGTGAAATTTCAATATTTATTGTTTGACATACAGCCACAAATTTACTTAGAAGTGTAGTTAGAAAGTTAACGATTCGACTCAAGTCAGCTCAATGTAGAGTGTTTATTTCTATTTCGATAGTACTAAATCCGAATATATAGAGTGAATTTTGGAAAGTGATCGATATAGAGCAAAATTTGAAACACTTGAGATAGAGTGAAATTGGAGAGCTCGACATAAGGAAAAAATGGAGGGCTCCACATGGAGCGAATTTTCGAGAGTATTCGAAGTAAGGTACTTTACGTAGAGAAGACTTATTTCATTAGAGCATAACGTGATGAATTTCGGCTCAATTTGAAGCATGGAATATAGCTTGACGGAGAGCGATATTTATAAATAATTAGGCCCGATTTGAAGCATGAAACGTAGCTTGATAGATAGCGATATTTGCATGGATTTCGGCTCGACTTGGGTGTAGCATATCAATTCTTGCAAGTCGATCAACTTGAGTGTGGAATATCAACTTTGTCACTTGACTTGAATGTAGAAGATCAACTCATGGATGTCACTTGTCTTGAATGTAGAAGACCAAATCTTGGATGTCGATCGACTTGAGTGTAGATCGAATATCAATTTTGTCACTTGAATGTAGAAGATCAACTCGGTCACTTGACTTAAATGTAGAAGTTTGTTGAAGTCGTTTTCTGGATTATGCCAGAAAAGCCAACAATGACTGAATTTTGGATATAGATTCAAAGAGAAAGAGATGCAAAGAGAGTAACAAAGACAAGTTTTACGTGGTAAAACTCCGATGGGCGGAGAAACATCCACGGGTGGTTGAAAGATCAACCAAGCCAAAATCCACTAAGAGAATAAGATGTTTTTACAAGCTCTCGATCTCCCTTTTTCTCTCTGTATTATTTGTGATTACTGTATGCTATATTGCCTATATCCTCTCGAACCAGATTATGGGTCTATTTATATGCTTATAGAACCCTAATCTGCTTTGTACAAGTAATACAAGATATTTGTATTTAATTGTGATTTGGTTACTTGCTCGAGGTTGATTTGTCTTCTTTCCTGTTTCAGAGTCTCTTATGGAATTTGAGTAGGATTCTAGTAGTGTAGTTCAATTTGACTTGTTTCCTTATAAGAATGTAGTCTTCGAAAAGAAATCAAGTTGTTTCCTGATTGGGGGACTCTTATAACTTAAAGGCCCATTATTTGGGATTTCTTCATGACGGAAATCTTTGCGTATTTAATGACTTAACCTGTATGATAAGTTCTTATTCGAGTTGTACTTACTCCCGAGTAAGAATAATACCAGATGGTCCCGAGTACTGCCGTATGAGCCCGAGTGGAAGCGTTGTTTTAACCAGTCCCGAGTGTTGTTAACTGATCCCGAGTAGGTCTTTATTCGGTATATGCTTACTCGGGCTTGCTCCTCTTTAATGATGCCTTGTAGGATATTTCCCGGATGCCCATCTAAGCATACACTTGACTATTTTTTCCTTCCTGTCAATGACGTATATGCTTGGTAAAATTTACATACAACAATACCCCCTTAAAATATTTTTGCCTAGAAGATTTTTATTTCGGGCAAGAATATTTTAATCATTATGATTTTCTTTTGTCAGAAAAAACCGTCTGGCCATAACGATGTATTTTAACGGTGACTCTGTAATTTCGATTCGCTTTGTCACGCAAGATCTTAAATGATAGCGACGTTTCAAAGTTTTGATGGTTGAGAGCTACTTCTTGTCTTGACACGTGTCCCTTGTCTCTTCGTTTTTCAATATTATTTATGAGTAGTGACTTTTACATTTTTCCAAACGCCGCCCATGCCATCTGGTTTCGTCATAAAACTTTTCCCGCTTTGAAACCCTAGGGTTTCGTGTTGTCTCGCCTTTAAATTCTTTGTTGAGAGACTGTTGGTTTATTCTAAAAAATCCAGCAGAAATCTCTTTATACTCAGATTTCTTCATCCAGAAGTTCGCGATTCTCCGCTTTGAAGATCTTGCATCAGTCTCAACAGGTTAGTTTCAATGGGGCCATCTTCCCGTCATCGTCTCTTTAAAATTGCTTTTGATGCATTATAGCGTGGGGATTTCCAGTTAGTATCTTGCATTAGACGATTACTGGGGGATATCCCAATAGATGAACCCCCATTTTTAGAGGTTGATGCTTCTGGGCTTCACCCTGATGTCACTTTCAGCCCCGTATCGAGTTCTTCATCTAGTTCTGATTCTGATATTTCTGATCACAGGGTATCTTCTCGAAGGATGGGTAAACATCAAAGCACTAGCAAGGTATACAAGCACGGCTCGAGCAGTGTTCAGACTGGGGAACAAACTGTTAATGAGGGCGACACTGGTGTACCCAGGGCATCTCGCCTTTCGTTTTCTGACACTCGCCCGAGTGGCTTTGATATTGAATCGAATGTGGTCGGGCCAGCTGAGATAGAAAAATACCGAATTTGATTTGCCCAACTCAGTCACTTTGGCTCCTGTGGGGAGTAGAGCCGTATGGAATCCTCCTGAGGGGATGATCGCGATTTACAGATCGATGCTTTGCTGCGGCGTCACACTTCCCCTTCAGCCTTTTATTGCCCGGTTTTTAGCTGAAGCAGGGATAGCCCCAGCTCAGTTGGCCCCGAATAGTTATAAAGTCTTCATGTGCCTGTGGGACATGTTCAGCCGAATGAACCTTTTGCCGTCTTCCCCGAATGAAATCAGACATTTCTTTACGCTGAGGCAAGTTAGTAAAACGGGGTACTATTTTCTTGCGTCTACTCCTTCGGACAGTTGGGTTCCTAAAGAAGTGGAGGCGAATCGGGGGGTCGAGGCTTCAGATGACCCGAAAAAGAAGGGATTTATATGGGGATTCCCCACATCCAACAAGTTCTGGAAGAACAGTTGGTTTTTTACTAGAGGGGCTCTCGGGCTCGACGTCACATTTCGATTTGGGGATTCCCGAATGGTGCTGTATGTTCCCCGCTTCTTCTGTTA
Source organism: Dipteronia dyeriana (assembly GCA_032871835.1). Lineage (NCBI taxonomy): Eukaryota > Viridiplantae > Streptophyta > Magnoliopsida > Sapindales > Sapindaceae > Dipteronia > Dipteronia dyeriana. Next base: position 20,060,251 of record CM065297.1, read on the forward strand.
CCCTGAAGCATAGAATAAGAAAACAATTGATTATAACGATTCAGAGCTGAAGAGGCTGGCCCGGGATGCTATCCGTACTCTGGAAAAGAGAAGCAAGAGCTACCTTTTCAAAGAAGACGACTTGATCAAGCTCGGCTTCTTTAAACAGGTTTCGGGTCATCGCAGACATTGTAAGTAACCCAGCGCTTTTTCTGCTGTGTTTCTCCGTTTTTCCATTTCCTTTTCTAACTCTTTTTTTTTTTAGTATTCGATACGGAAGTTGTCTGCGATCTTTAGGCTCGTCAGGTGAAGGCAATTCTTCAAGCTAGTAGGAAGGAGGCTTCCCGTCAGGGCGATGAAGGTATTTCTCCACCCGAGCCTGATGAGGAAATTGATACTGTTGAGCAAATTCCCGACTGCGTTGATCGGGGTGCTCAGTCTTCTGCTCAGGTTCTCGCCGGTTCTAGTGGCCAAGGTGAGCCGACTGTGACACAACTGCCTAAAAATAGGGAGAGACAGTGTGAGAATCCAAGTGAAGAGCTTGTTGGACTGTTTGAAGCTGGCGATGGTGGTAACGTCTTGAAGGATCAAATGCCTGTCATTGCCTAGCTTTTTGAGTCTTTTCAGGATGATTTGCTGGAAGATCCTGCTGCTGATCTTTTCCACCGTTCTCGAGGTGAGAAGCGAAAGGCGGTTAGTTCGCCTCCTCGTCCGCTCAAAGTTCCTCTGGTAGTCACATTCATCGACTCCAGCGACTAAGATGTTACGGATGAGATTGCCCCGAGTGTAGGTGCTGGAGTTTCGACAGATGTAGTCACTTCAGGTCCAAGTAGGGCTTCCTTTACCCTTGAGGTTGGAGATATGGGGGTTGAACCTTCGGGGGTTCCCTCTCTATCCCTAGAGCGAAATAGAGCTTCTCTTGTCCCCGAGTCTAGAAATCTGGGAACTCAACCCTCGGGGGTTCCATTATCTCTTTCTCCAAAAGATATGCTCCAAGAGATATCCTCTGGTCGGGCTTATATCAGAGAAGACCGCTGGAGCGGTTTTAGAGATGGTTCATTGCCCTAATATCTCCAAAGCGTTTTCAACGGCGCATCTTATGTAAGTTTAGCTAATTCTGATTACTGTTTTGCCTTCGTTGGATTTCTAAGCGTATTCTTTTGCAGATGGTCGCCGAATTTGCTGAGCTTGTTCAGACGCAGCAATGTCAAGCTGATCAGATAAAGCGTATGGAGGCTCAGCTGAAGGCAAGTGAGGAGGGTCGTGCTCGATCTGAGCAGGCTTACCAGCAACAGGTCGGTTCTGTGCAGATATTTGCCGACAATTGCCTGGCAAAGCAGATTGAAGCTAAAGACAAGGCATCTTTGGCAGAGGAGAAGGTTGATTCGCTTCAAAACCTTTTTTCTTCTACTGAAGTGTTTATGCTCAAGGCCGAGCAGGAGGTGGAGTAGGCGAAGTCGGCGTATGTCCAGAAAATCGAAGATCTGGAGCGCCAAGTGCTGACAGTTGAATCCCTTTCCCGAGAGGCCAGGTTGGAGCTGGAAGTTCAAGGGGTGGATCGTTTTAAAAGATCCCCTGCTTACGATGCCCTACTTCTTCGGGAATTTCAACGTGGGCTAGTTTCGGCCAACAAATTCTTCAAAGTAAAGAGTAGGGCAACCGAGAAAGCCCGTGCTAACTGGGAGCTGTCAATCAAACACCATATGGACCGGTCCTTAAAATCTCTTCGGATTCAGATGAATGAATGGAGAGCCTACTGCCGCAGTCAAGGCAAGGAGCCTCATCCTATGCATTTAGAGATTCCGTCTGAGAACTCTCTCTCGACCTTTTACGCAAGTCGAGAATCTATCGAGGGTGTAATCCCGGATGTCGGACCAACCCCGGGTAATGATTACAGCCAGTGGAGGGATGATATTGTTGATGATTTCACTTGGCCGTCTAATGAGAGCCTGCTTCGTGAATACGAGATGGTGCCAGACCCGAGTATTGGCAAAGGCTCGAAATCGTTGCAACCTTAATTTTGTAGATTGGTAGAAGATTCTGATAGATTCTTTATTTTTTACTTGTGTAAAGAATCATTTCTTTGAACTATAACCATCCTTTTTAAGAGCAATAGAATACGATTTTCCGAGTTGAATGGTTTGTCTTTATTTTTGTTGTTGGAGGTTGTATTAAACTGGCTGATGGTCGGATAACTTAACCGAGTATCTTATTTAACCGGTTATCCGAATAACTTCAATTGCCAAGTATCTTATTAAACTGGCTGGTGGTCGGGTAACTTAACCGAGTATCTTATTAAACCGGTTGTTACCCAAATAACTTCAATTGCCAAGTATCTTATTAAACTGGCTGGTGGTCGGGTAACTTAACCGAGTATCTTACTAAACCGGTTGTTACCCGAATAACTTCAATTGCCAAGTATCTTATTAAACTGGCTTCTTTATTATTAACCGAGTCATCTTGAAACAGGAAAGTTTGTACTTATGTTTCATACCCGGTTGCTACCCGAACGTTATATCAAGGTTTACCATGATTATGCGTTCGAGTACTTACGCAATACCAAGGACGTCTCCCTAGTTTTTATGCGCAAATGTTTGCCGAATCGTTGAGCTCTTTTTTAAAAAAGTTGCTTCAACACAGCTACGCATTTCACCTGAATTTCTCCCGATAGCGTCCCGAGTATTTTTCCAGTCTGGTGCATCGGGTTTGCCTTTTTGCGAAGGCCATTATGACCCTGGTCGGCTGGCATGTTCCTACGAGCTTCTCCGCCTTTTCGGGGATTTGATGGTCCCGAGAATTCTATTTGCATGTTCTTATTATCATGCTCTTCCATTTCTTATTGTCATATGCTTTTTGGAAATCTCGAGCTGGGTGCTTTCCTTTTGGAAATTCCTAGTTTTATTTATTACTGTGAAAAATCAACAAAGATTAATATTACAGTTTTAATATTTATTCTGACTACTACTGTCCTGACTAGAAAAAGAATAAAATATTTAATATAAATATATATTTTAAGGATAGAAAATCTTCAGATATTGGGCATTGCACGGTCGGGGTAACACCCCTCCATTGGGTCGAGCAATCCAATAAGCTCCATGGCCAGCTATCCCCTCGATCTTGTATTGACCTTCCCATTTGTCAGCCAGGGACCCCGCGGCTCTATTCTTTGTGTTCAGTGACACCTTCCTGAGCACCAGGTCTCCTAACTGAAATTTTCTGATCCGAACACGAGAGTTGTAGTGGTGTGCCACTCTTTGTTGATAAGCTGTATTTCTTATTCGGGACTTTTCCCTTTTTTCTTCTAGCTCATCCAAACTTTGTTGCAGTGTATCAATGTTTTGTTCTTCATCGTATAGCCTGACCCGGGGGGACGCATACGATGTTTCTATGGGGATGACAACTTCTGTTCCGAATGCTAGGCTAAACGGAGTTTCTCCTGTTGAAGTCCTTACTGTCGTCCGATATGCCCACAATACTTCAGGAAGCTTTTCAACCCAGCTTCCTTTTTTGTCATCTAATTTTGCTTTGATAGTGTGCTTGATAATTTTATTTACCGCTTCTACTTGCCCGTTTGTTTGTGGATGAGCTGGCGTTGCATAGTAGTTAGCAATATGATACTTCTCGCACAATTGTCTGAACCTTTGGTTATCGAACTGAGTGCCATTGTAGGTGATTATAGTGTCCGGAATTCCAAACCTGTAGAGTTTGTTTTTCTTTACAAAATTTATGGTGTTGGCTTTCGTGATATGCACCAACGCTTCAGCTTCGGCCCATTTTGTGAAATAATCGACAGCTACTATGACGTGCTTCACTCCACCCCCTGTTCCAGCTGGCATTGGCCCGATCAGGTCTAGGCCCCACATTTCGAATGGCCACGGGACAGTGAGATTTTTGAGCTTTTCTGGGGGTTGTCGGATATCGTTGGCAATTCTTTGACAGGTATTGCAACTTTTCGACCATTGCTGTGCATCTGAGAAAAGTGTAGGCCAATAATAGCCTTGCCTGAGTACCTTATGTGCTAGACTCCTACCCCCAGTGTAGTTCCCGTAAACTCCTCCTTGGATCTCTTGAAGTACTCGATGTGCATCTTCTTCCGGTATACATCTCTGGAGAGCTCGAGAAAACCCTCTTCTGTATAATTCTCCTCCGATTATGGTGTACCTAGTAGATCGATACCTGATGCGCTTTGCTAATACCGGATCTTCCGGGAGTATGCCTTCTTCCAGGATCCTTCTCAGCTGGACCATTTAACCCTCTTGCGGTGTTCGGATTTCTGAAATTTCCAAATGCTTAAGTTCAGCCGTACTCGGTTTAAGGAGGTGTGCAACTAGAATGGTTTTTGGTCTGATTGAGGTTGTTGCTGATGCTAATTTAGATAAATCGTCTGCCTTTTCATTTTCTTCTCTGAGGATCTGAGCGAACTTGTATTCTTTAAATTTTTGGAGGAGCTGTTTTGCGATGTCACGGTAGGCGACCATTCCTTCATCTTTAGCCTGATATTCATCCGTAACCTGGTTGACAACTACCTATAAATCACTGAATATCTCCACTTCATCTGCCCCAAGAGCTATGCAGACTCAGAGTCCAGCTAACAATGCCTCGTATTCGGCCTGATTATTGGTTGCTTTGAAATCAAATCTCATTGCACATTCAACATCATCTCCTTCTGGGGTGTATGATCCCTGCCCCGCTGCCATGAGTGTTTGAAGAACCATCAACATATAATTTCCATGGGAAATTTTTATCCAACAGTCTTTTTGCTTCCAGGTTCGGTTATGTGAACTCGGCTATGAAGTCTGCCACCGCTTGTCCTTTGAGGGAAGTTCTGGGGACATAATGAATATCGAATTCACTCAATTCGATTGCCCATTTAGTAAGTCTTCCTGATATCTCTAGTTTTTGTAAGATTTGTCTTAATGGGCAATTGGTGAGAACCTGGATCGTATGAGCCTGAAAGTATGGTCTTAGCTTTTTTGCTGCTGAAACCAATGCTAAGGCTATCTTCTCTGCCTGTGAGTATCTAGTCTCGGCCGGTAGGAGTGCATTGCTTGTATAATACACTGGTTTCTGCACTTCATCTTCTGTCCTGACCAGAACTGAACTTGCTGCGAGCTCGGTTTTTGATAGATACAGTTGAAGTATTTCCCCTTTTTATAGTTTTGGGAGGATGGGAGCTTGCCCCAAGTATTCTTTTATTTTTAAGAATGCCTGCTCGCACTCTTTATTCCACTCCAGGCCTTTCCCTTTTTTGATTACTTTGAAGAAAGGCGCGCACCTGTCTGTAGCCTTTGAGATGAATCTTCCCAAGGATGCTAAACACCCTGTTAAGCGCTGTACCTCTTTCAATGTTTAAGATGAAGTCATTTGTTGCAAAGCCTGGATCTTCTCTGGATTAACTTCGATTCCTCTTTGATGGACTTGAAAGCCCAAGAATCTTCCCGAGTGGACTCCGAATAAACATTTGCTTGGGTTTAATTTCATCTGATATCTTCTTAATACATCAAATGTCTCTCTAAGGTTACGAGCATGGTCATCTGCTGAGACGCTTTTAGTCAACATGTCATCAATGTACACTTCCATGTTCCTTCCTATTTACCGAGTGAAGATCTTGTTGACCAACCTTTGGTACGTGGCCCCTGCATTTTTTAAACCAAAGGGCATTACTGTGTAGCAATATAAACCCTGATCCGTTGTGAAAGCTGTTTTTTCTTCATCAGCTTTGTTCATCCGGATCTGATTGTATCCCGAGTAAGCATCCATAAAGCTGAGCAATTCATGACCTGCTGTGGCATCCACCAGCTGATTTATTCTTGGGAGTGGGAATCTGTCCTTTGGACATGCCTTGTTTAGATCCGTGAAATCTACGCACATCCTTCATTGTCCATTTTTCTTCTGGACGAGAACTACGTTGGCGACCCACTTGGGGTAGCCGACTTCTCTGATTGATCCAGTCGTCAGTAGCTTTTCCACCTCTTGTTTGATTGCTTGACTTCTTTCAGGATTGAACGATCTTCTCTTTTGTACTACCGGTTTGGCATTTGGGCTAACTGCGAGGTGATGCGATATTATTCGGGCATCTATTCCGATCATATCTTCGTGACTCCAGGCGAATACATCTTTGTATTCTCTGAGCAAATTGGTCAATTCTTGCTTGATTTTTTCTTCCAAGTTGGCCCCGATCTTGACTTTCCTGTCCGGTTTGTCTTCTTCGAGTAGTATTTCGGCCACTTCTGTCTTGTATTCATTCGAGCCCTCCCTTGGATCTAGTTCGAATGAAAAGGATTCTTCACATTCATTTGGCTGCATTATGGTGCACACTTGTTCGGCATCATGCTTGTCTCTGTATACCGACAGGTTTGCTCTTCGGGTCATCTCTTAGGATCCCTTGATTATCCCAACCCCTTGTTCTGTTGGGAACTTGATCATTAATGCGTAAGTGGCCGTCACGGCTCTTGTCTTATTTAGGAATGGCCGACCCAATAACGCATTATACGGCCAATTATCCAAATCAACTACCACAAAGTCAAGCAGGACATTCCTCTGGCATGGTGCCATTCCGATCTTTACAGGTAATTTGGCCCTCCCGAGTGACATGACCTCTATTCCCCCAAATCCTCTTAATGGAGTATGAAAAGGCTGTAAATCTTTTCGGTCTAATCTTAGTTGGTCGTATACGGCCACGCTTAAAATGTCTGCTAAACTTCCATTATCTATTAAAATTCTCCGGACTTCCCTATGGCCAATCCGGGCGCTTATAACCAAAGCGTCATTAGGTCGAACATCGACGCCGTGGGAATCTGCCTCTGTGAAGACTATCGGGTCCCATCCTTCCTTTACCCTCTTTGGGTCTGGTTCAACCGAATTCACGTAGAAGTTATTCCTGGCTTCTACTGCTTCTCGGACTTTCTGAGTCCGTTCTCGGTTGCTCCTCCCAGTAGAAGGTCCTCCGAAGATTGTATGTATTACTTGATTGGCTTCGGGGCTGGCTCTTCGGTTTTGACCAGGGTTGTGATCAGCCTTGGCTTTCTTGACTTCCGATCTCTCGTCTTTTTTTAAGATTACATCCCGCAGGTGCCCTTCCCGAATAAGGGTTTCTATGTAATCTCTTAGTTGAAAACACTTCAAAGTTTCATGCCCGGTCTCTTTATGAAACCTGCAAATACTTGGTTGTATCTCTCCGTGCGAACTGTGATTGTCGCCGCGGTTCTTGTACCATATTCTTTTCTTCCAGGATGGCTAGAATTTCTTCTTGTTTCTTCCGAAGAGGGGTGTAATTGGTATATCTACCGCGGTATTTCTCTGTGGACCGTTCGGCGTTGCGCCCATTACCCCCATCCTTATTTTTCTCCTTGCTGTTCCCTTTCTGTTTTTCTTTTTGATTTTGCCCCTTGGATTTGGTATTCCTCTGTTCGGGCTTTCCTCCATGCATATAGCTTCCTCTTGTAGCTAACTCTTCTTCCTCAGCCAGAGCGTATCCTCCCGCCATATCCATCATGTCGGCATACCTTGTCAGTCGTGCTCTTCTCAAACCGAAGGATAATCGTCCATTCTTCAAGTTACTGGTGAGGGCAGCAATAATGGCTTCATCATTAGCGCTGCCAATCTCTGATACCGCTTGGCCAAACCGGCCCAAATATTTTTTTAATGACTCGTCCTTCCCCTGTTTTATTTTAGAGAGGTAGGCCACCGACTTCTTTCTGTGAACGTTGCTCAGGAATTGCCTTGAGAAGCTCCTGCTCAACTCGCCGAAATTTCCGATGCTTGCCGGGGGTAGTCTTTCGAACCATCTTGAGCCTGTGTCCCCAAGTGTTTGTGGAAAGTTGAGACACAACAGGGGGTCATTGCGGGCATATTGAGCCATGGCACTTTTATAGATTCTAACGTGCTCCTTTGGATCTGTATCTTTTTTGAATTGTTCCACATGCGGCATCCTGAATCTTTCTGGGAAAGGGGTCCGTAAAATTTCCCTGGTAAATGGACTATCGGAGTCATCGTCGGATAGATCGTTGCAACCATAACGTCTGACAAGTGCCTCCATCTGTCGCCTATTATTCTCTAGCTCTCGGGTTAGGCTCTGGATCGTAATATCTCTGTCCCCTACCGGGCTTCCTTGACGGTTGAACCGTTGGGTGACTGTCATTCTTTCCTCAGATTCTTCACTCTGATGCCGGAACCCTCGTGTGACTCCATGATGACATTTACGATGGTGTTGATCACTATCTTCTGATGATGATCGTCCTCTGCGCCGATCGTATTTACGATGTCTGGAACGTACTGTTTGATTGCGATCCAGCTTTTGGTGATTCTCCTCTAGTGTTTTCTGTCCAACCGGATTGATTAGGGAAGAGTTCCTTCTGGTTTCTGGCATAGTTATTCCTGGTCCTACCACCATTGAACGGAGCCTCGCGGGTGGAGGATTGGAAGTATGCGCTCCTACTGCCAGTAGGTCAATCCCTTCCTTTGCTGCGTCCGTCACCAATTGCTGCAGAGCCTCTTGGAAACGCAGCGTAAGATCTTTGCTGGTTGGAGGAACTTGCTGGATCCCTACCAGGTGCGCAGGTTGGTTTTCTGTGTTTGCTGTAGGATTTTGTGTCGTATTGCCAGTATGGAAATCACCTGGTGATCTTTGGTCATTCCCTGAACTACTTCTGCTTCCAGCCATTGCTTTCTAACAAGTTCGAAGGTTCAGCCCCCCTCCTTCTAGCTCCAATTGTTGACGTAGTTTTCTGGATTATGCCAGAAAAGCCAACAAGGACTGAATTTTGGCTATTGATTCAAAGAGAAAGAGATGCAAAGAGAGTAATAAAGACAAGTTTTAAGTGGTAAAACTCCGATGGGCAAAGAAACATCCACGGGTGGTTGAAAGATCAACCAAGCCAAAATCCACTAAGAGAATAAGATGTTTTTACAAGCTCTCGATCTCCCTTTTTCTCTCTGTATTATTTGTGATTACTGTATGCTATATTGCCTATATCCTCTCGAACCAGATTATGAGTCTATTTATATGCTTATAGAACCCTAATATGCTTTGTACAAGTAATACAAGATATTTGTATTTAATTGTGATTTGGTTACTTGCTCGAGGTTGATTTGTCTTCTTTCCTGTTTCGGAGTCTCTTATGGAAATTGAGTAGGATTCTAGTAGTGTAGTTCAATTTGAATTATTTCCTTATAAGAATGTAGTCTTCGAAAAGAAATCAAGTTGTTTCCTGATTGGGGGACTCTTCTAACTTAAAGGTCCATTATTTGGGATTCCTTCATGACGGATATCTTTGCGTATTTAACGACTTAACCTGTATGATAAGTTCTTATTCGAGTTGTACTTACTCCCGAGTAAGAATAATACCAGATGGTCCCGAGTACTGCCGTATGAGCCCGAGTGGAAGCGTTGTTTTAACCAGTCCTGAGTGTTGTTAACTGATCCCGAGTAGGTCTTTATTCGGTATATGCTTACTCGGGCTTGCTCCTCTTTAATGATGCCTTGTAGGATATTTTCCGGATGCCCATCTAAGCATACACCTGACTATTTTTTCATTCCTGTCAATAACGTGTATACTTGATAAAATTTACATACAACAAAGTCCAAATCTTGGATGTCGATCGACTTGAATGTAGAAGACCAAATCTTGGATGTCGTTCGACTTGTGATGATAGAATCTGCATGACACTTGAATGTAGAAGATCAACTGTCACTTGACTTAAATGTAGAAATAAAGGCTTGCAGGTCGCTCGACTTAAGAGTGTAGAATTAAAGGCTTCTATGTTGGAAAACAACACATGTCGCTCGACATGACAATTCTTGGTCTGACTTAAGAGTAATAATTTAATTACTAAATGTAGCTCTACTTACATGGATCCAATTTTATTCGTACTGTAGCCTGGCGTACAACATGGAGCACATTTAAGCAACACATGCCTTTGGTTCACGAAGTTGAATGAGGTAAAACTAAACTCATAATTTTGATTCGTAGTGGAATGAAACATATATGGAGGGTAGTAACTCGAAAGAGAGAACCAAAATTCGAAAGTAATCTCATAATATAGTGACTCATAGCTTGATGCTGAGCGAAACTTGTAGAATGCTCGATGTAATTTGCATGTAGAACGTTTGATGTAGAGCGAAACTTTTAGACCTCTCGATGTAGAACGAAATTTGTAGAATGCTCGATGTTGAGTGAAACTTGTAGAATAAAAATATTTTTTTCAAAGGATCATAACTTGATCCAATTTCATAGAGCAAAACTTGTAGAGCGTTCAATGTAGAACGAAAATATATATTTTCATAAACTCAAGCCGTTCGCAGCTTAATTTAAAACAAAATGCTCAAATGTGTATTTTTTTTTTAAGTCTTTGTATAGACTCACTCACCTGACACTCCTTGGCTTTCATTTGCATGATTTTAAATTGCTTGTCGTTTGAAAATATCACCAAGTTCACATGGTTTCTTGACCTTTGGAGATTTTATTTGGTGAGCATTGGCACGAAAGAGAGCTGAGCCACCGAATCATGGCTTAACATTGGGCGATGCTTTTTCAGTGATACAAGATTTGATAATTACACTTGGCGTGTATAACTGAAATTCATAATGTCGACCGGTAAAATGAAATATATTGGTTTGTTGCCCGACATACAACGTTTTAAACTTCATCAACTGATAGATTTTTTTTTGTCTTGAATCAACAACGTATTGTAGCGTAAAATTTCTCCACTCTACAAATGATAGAACAAGCATATTTATTTAAACGGACGACATATCTGATGTCGAGTGGTTTGTATTTAAACGTTGCTTGACACAAAGCTTTCGAATTGTCTTTTTTTATAGAATGCTCGACTCTCGAAGTAATTTGTGGAACTGTCAAGTTTATAATTTGAATTTATGGCTTGATTATAGAGCACTTTTTGAGGCTCCGTAGAGCGCTTGTTGTTCGTTGTAGAGTGTTAGTTCGATGAAGAGTGTAGTATAGCTCAACTGTAGTGCGATAACAAGATTTAAATTGTAGGTGACTTGACATAAAATGTCAATCAATTAAATCTTATCTTTGTTGTGGAGTGTTTAAACTTCTCTGATGTAGCTTCCAAATTCTATAATGTGGAACATTCCATTTTCTTTTGTTATGATTTGTACTTGTAGAATCGTGGAACACATATTTTTTTTGGGTTCAAACGGTGGGGAAGAACATTCCTTTGTCATGACTTGTACGGGGAACATTCCATTTTCTTTTGTTATGATTTGTACTTGTAGAATCGTGGAACACATATTTTTTTTGGGTTCAAACTATTTTTCTTTTGGGGCGGGGCGGGGCGGGGCGGGACGGGTTGTGTAAATATCACCATTTTACTAATGTATATTTACAAAACATCATTTAACATGTTTAAACGAAAATACTCCGAAATATTAAAACAGGGAGAAATTTATCGTTTTCTACATCAGAGAAAAGCAAGAGTGAAACCGACGAGAAGCTAATAGACGACGAAGTGACCAGAACGAGAGTAAACGAGAATAGCTGCAATTGACAAAGGTAAGATTAGTTTTTTTTTTCCTCATTTTTGTTGTTGATAACTTGCATTGCATGTTAGAATTGAGTTTTGTTGATTGAAATTGTAGATTAGGGTTAAAATAGATTTCTGAGAATGGTTATGGTTTAGGTTAGGGTTTGAAATTTGGTTGAATATATGTTGAGGAAGATGAAATTCTGGGTTACCGAAACTTTTTACAGGAGAATCGAGCTTATTTGTAGTTGGGTCGAGCTTTTATTTTCGTGAAAATTAGGTTTTGATAAGTCGAGATTTTTTTTGTAAGGGTTCGAGCTTTTTTTTTAAAAGGAATTGAGTTTTTTTCAATAGGCTCAGGCTTTTTTTTACATTGAATCGAGTTTTTTCATCATGAGATTGAGCTTTTTTTACATATGATCGAGCTTTTTTGTTATGGGATCGATCATTTTTTTCATGGGATCGATCATTTTTTTCATAGGATCGAGCTTTTTTGTAGATGAATCGCGTTGTTTTTTCGTGAAAATTAGGTTTTGGTAAGTCGAGCTTTTTTTATAATGGTTCGATTGAAAGGGATCGAGCTTTTTTCAATAGGCTCGAGCTTTTTTCAATAGACTCGAGCTTTTTTTTACATTGGATTGAGTTTTTTTTTAAATAAGATCGAGCTTTTTTTATATATAGCATCGAGCTTTTTTGTTATGTTGTTATGGGATCGCGCATTTTTTTTCATTGGATCGAGTTTTTTTAAAAGGGTCGAGCTTTTTTGTATATGAGTCGAGCTTTTTTTTCGTGAAAATTAGGTTTGGTAAGTCGAGCTTTTTTATAAGGGTTCGAGCTTTTTTTGAATGAGATCGAGCTTTTTTGAAAGGGATTAAGGTTTTTTCAATAGGCTCGAGCTTTTTCATCATAGGATCTAGCTTTTTTGTTTAAATAAGATCGAGTTTTTTTTACATAGCATCGAGTTTTTTTGTTATGGGATAGAGCATTTTTTTCATAGGATTGAGCTTTTTTTTAAGGGTCGAGCTTTTTTATCCTAGGATCGAGCTTATTTTTTATAGGACCGAGCTTTTTTATAATTGGACCGAGCTTTTTTTACATTGGATCGAGCATTTTTGTTATGGGATCGAGCATTTTTGTCATAGGATCGAGTTTTTTTTTAAAAGGGTTGAGCTTATTTGTCCTAGGATCGAGCATATTTTTTTTAGGACCGAGCTGTTTTTACATTGGATCGAGACTTATAATTTTGGTTCTGGGATTTTTTCTGTTTAATGATGTTGTATTTCTGTTACATTACAGATGAAAAATAGGTTGAGAGATTTGCTTAAAACTCCACAAGAAGACCGGAACGAGGGCAAATTGACTCGACAAGACCATTTTGATGCCCTTGCCCATATAGACGACGAGCTGAACCGGGTCCCTGTAGAATTTGCAGATGAAGATCGACATCGATTCATGGCGTCATGTTTCGGGTATTTCCTAACTATGCATCGGGAGATGAAGTTTTCGGGTGGTGTTATCCATCGGTTGTTTTTTAGGGAGCTGCATCATAATGACCCAACAGATGAGATATAGTTCATGTTAGGGAACCAGTCGGTGAGGCTTTCAAATGTGGAATTTTGTCTAATCACCTGATTACTGTTTGGAGTTGTACCGGACATGACCAAGCATGCAGAAGTGGAGAATGACATACATCAGTTGTACTTTCCTGGAGCCGATGAGGTCTCATTGGAGGAGATAAGGGGTGTTATCACCGTTGCAGAGTTTGGAGAGGCGTACAATGCTGTGAAGTTCTGCCTCATATATATGTTGAACTGGACACTGATGGGGGTGGACGAGAGATTCAAGATTCCAGTTTGACAGTTTCGGCTGGTTAAGGATCTCGATGAATTCGATGTGTTCCCGTGGGGTGCCCATGTGTCCAAGCATTCTATTTACTCATTCAAGCATGTGCTTGACGGGCGACGAGACTGGTTAGAGGGACGCCAACAGGAAAAGAGCGCTCACGTACATACGGTGGAGACCTACAACATATACGGTCTATCTCACGCCCTATTAGTAAGATCTTTGAATTACAAGTTGTACTTTATTGGTGTTGTCCTCAATGTTCTGGATATTTATCGTACTTATCTTTGATGCAGATATTTGATTTCGAGGTGATCCCTGATTTTGGCCAAGAGTTCGGCACCCGGAGGGTTACGGATCTGTCTTCCCTTATTTTGAAGTGAGAGTTGACCAAACAACCGAGAGGGAAGAAGCTGTCCAAGATTTTCAAAGCCAGGGTATATATTTAATTTGTTAATGTTTATATTAGTTAGTAAGTGTACAATTACATTGTTCTAACCAATATTTTAGATGTTTGTGAGGAAGGAACTGGTGCCCACACCAGTTGAGAGACAAGCACCGTACTTTGCGGGGCTAAACGAAGGGGGAGCCTGTATGTAGAGGAGGACAGGATTCATATCCCGTCTCTGGTCCTTAATTAAACTACCTTTTGCGGGAACAATGGGACAGAGGGTAGGGGTTTGAAAGACAAGACCAGTGATAGTAAGGGATCTGAGCCCGATGCTAGGGGTTTAAGGCCTAGTGCTAATGAGGGATATCAGACAAACCCTCAACGAGAAAGGCATAGGCATAGACGGGTTCGTTTTATCACCCCCTGACATGGTACATCTACAGGGAATTCCCATGGGGGCGTTGGACGTGATGGAGAGGTAAGTTTAAAAGAAAGTTTTGTTTTTTTATTAACACATGATGTTGATAGTTTTGTACTAACAATGTAGACATGATTTCAAGCCCCTGGGCAGATCTGTTGAATGATGTGCGTGAAGCCATCTGAAAGAGTGAGGAGGATAGAGAGTGTCAACACCTGGAGTTGGTGGATATGATCCGGAAGAGTTACGAGGATCGTCAGCAACAACACCGAGTGTTAATGGATATGATCCGAGGGGTAGGTCCGGAGAGTCAAGCTCAGTCGCATACCAGCGATAGTAGACCTGCTACACACATAGCAGTCTGGTCGGATCTCCCAGCTGTCATATCTGGGTCCACCCAGCCCGAGCTCTACCTACCACCCAGCATATTTATTCAGCCGCAACGGTCCCCTCCCCTACCCAGCATATCGAACCAGGCTCAACGGTTCCCTCCCCTACCCAGCATGTCGACCCAGGCTCAGCGGTCCCTTCCCCCACCTAGCATGTCAACGGTCCCCTCCCTTACCCACCCAGCATGTTGACTCAGGCTGAGCGGTCCTCTCCCCCACCCAGCACATCGATCGAGCTTCAGTGCTCCTTGGAGGTTGGAGTACCGCACAGGAAACGTATACTTAAGCATTGATGGCAGTTGATAAGCCCTTACACGGATCCATACCGGCCGAGGTTGAGGACACGACCCCAGTCTGTAGAATATATATTTGACCTCTACGGACTTGTAGACACCGACCAGCTTGCGACATACAAAGCCTTCAAAAAGAACATCAATGGGGAACTGTGAGTACAATTTCATCTATGAATTTGGTAGTGTTTTAATGTTTATTCAAATTTTGATAAAGCTAATCCAATCATTAAATAGACATGATGTAGACGTGTTGGCACCAGTGGACGCCAAATGGTTCATGCGTATGCAGTCCAACTGCATGGACTTGGAGGATATGGTACATACTTACGTGATTTTCAAATTAAAGTTTGTTTAAATAATGTTGTATTGTTAACAATCATTAGTTTTTTGTCTGTCAGCATATGGACGCATACCTTCATATTCTTCGGAAGTGTCAGCGAGGATTCTCCACTGTGTACAACTAGAGGATCAATGTATTGGATACACAATTCTATGTAAGTAGTTATAAATTATTGGAATCACATCTCGTTTTTTGGTTTTTTTATTATTGATACGAATTTGTCAATGATTGTATGTACAACCACTTATGGTGTTACAGTGGGAGAGAATGATGTCTCGTGATTCGCACAGGGCTGTGACCACAACAAGGTGGAATGTGTTACAGTCCTGATGGTTGGAAGATGACCTTCAGAAGGTCGTGGAATGACCACGAGTAGAAACCGCCCATGGCACGAGGTTGACTTGGTAAGTGTTAGACGGTGGAAATGATTTAAAATATAAACTGTTCGTATATCCTGACATAACACCTTTTGCATACTATTACAGGTCTTGATATCGTGCAACATTAGGGCCAACATTGGTTGGTGGTGACCTTCGACCTTATTCTCGAGAAGCTAGACGTATTTGACCCTTGGAGACAGGATGTTCCTGTTAATATCAGGAAGCAGCAAGTCTGGCCATTATGGTGATTTTTTCATTCCATGTTGAATGACGCGGGGTTCCACACTGCACGACGAGGTGGTCATCGGCCGTTCCCAAGGGAAAATAAGCCCTTCTCGGTCAGCGTGGTCTCCACTTCTACAGTCCCCCAATAAAAAAATCGTAAGACATTCTATTTCATTCACGTGCTTAGACATTATTTAAAAACAATTTGTAACGCGTTTTAATGTATCCAATTGCAGAGGTAACTGTGGTCCCCATACTTTGAGACTTTTTGAGTACTTACTGAGGGGTCGACGCCTTTTTGATTGGTTAGAGGATGACATGAGGATCATTCGGGAGAAAATGGTTGTGAAGATTTTTTGTAACTCTAGGTCCGCCGAGTGATTGGTTGTATATTTAATATTGTAATTTTTTATATTTCCTACCATTTTTTATGTACAATGATATTGTAATTCATTAATATTATTTCAATTTCTTTTAATGTTTTTGTTTCCAGTATCTACCATCATATGTACGAAACACATAGCAAACCTTGACAATGTGATACGATAAGTTAACGAACACATACAAAATAAGTTAACGAACAACTCATGCAATTCCAAATTATTACAATTTGATACGATTTCAAATGTTTACAATGTGATCAAAACTTTGTCATTCATTCCCTATTAGAGTCCATGTTAGGGCATGTCTGTTTATTATGTCCAATTGAATGACAGATGCTACACTTGTGGCGGTATTCATCGGGAACACCTCTGCTTAAACCTTCATTAATCAAAAGTGAGATAGAACATCTCCTGGAATTATGCCCTGGTTGTCCACATCTTCTACACAATTGTGTAGTTGTCCTATTCGAAGACGAGACATGTCGACCCGCCCTCTGGCTTCCTGCTTGTCTCCTGGAGATTGGATCAAAATCACTCTCTGAGCAATATCAGATGGCACAACCCAAGTGGAAGGATGTCCAACCAGTATAATATGAACCGAGTACGCGTCAATAAGTGTCTGTCTCTTGTAGTAGTCCAAACATAAATATGTCAAATCCAAGTTTCGCTCCCTGTAAAAAACATTGAAAACGATGAGCTTCACTTTTCAGTAATAGTCACCTCACAGTGAAACTTGAAAGTAATGTAACTTCTGGCCGCAAGTGCATGAGAACATGGACAAATGATCCATTTGGAATTTGTTGCAAGCATAGGTCTTCTGGGCTAAGTCAACAGTCCATTATTTTCCAGACCGCTTGCCCGAGAAAATATTCCAGTTTACTGGATTTACGATCATAAAACCACACTTCTCTACACGTTTTAAGATCACAAGATGTGTTGCGTTGGTCAACTGATGACACATGGATTGTACAGCTCTATAGCGATCGTGAAACTACCGTTGTAGTATATTCCTAATGAACTCAGCCAGAGTCAACATAGGTAGTTGTCGTACAAATTTTAGGTATGAGTTTATGCATTCTGCAGCATTTGTTGTTATCACCCTGTACCTTCTTTCGGGACAGTGTACACGAGACCACTTATGTGGACCTGCATCAATTACATAATTATATGCATTCTAGTGCAAGTTTTTTAACTCTTCCATATGCCGGTTATATTCAAACTCGGTGTACGCGCTGGCAACTTTTTCCATTATTACGGCAACATCCTTTCTATGAAATCGCTTCTTAATATTTTCAGAAAAGTGCCAGCAACATATGGTATGGGTGGTATAAGGGAACACTTTAGAAATCCCTGCTTCAGTGCTTGCATGTCTATTGGAAATAAAAACCAGCTCATCAATATGACCTAGGGCACCCTTCAAGCAATCCAAAAACCATTCCCATGAAAGGTTGTTTTCTGAGTCGCCGTACCCAAAAGCAATTGGATACACATGTTCATTCTCATCTTGTGTTATTGCAACAAACATTGTACCCCCGAATCGTCCCTTCAAATGGGTACCATCAACGATAATTACTGGACACATACACGTTCGAAATCCTCTAAGTGAGGCACCAATCGACATGAAAAAGTAGATAAATTTACCATCTTCGTCGCATTGTAAGTCTGTGATTGTGCCAGGAATTTTTTGTTCCAAAACATAACCGAATGATGGAAGCAGATGGAAGGTTTCCTCATGCGTTCCATAGGTCAGTGACAACGCATAATCGATGGCGGCGTGTGCCTTACTGTACATGATTTGGATTCCATACATTGATTTCATATCGACGATTATGTCATTCAGACGTATTAGTCGACCATCTTGCTGCTGAAGTCTAGGTGCAATCACTTCTCCAATTATGACTACATTAGTTTATCGGTGGCGGCGGTGAATTTCCTCTAACGGACAAGTGTGTTCGTTGATAAAACTTCTTACTTGAAAGTATATCCCTTAATCTCTTCTCGCCACTCTTAACTTCCACGTACAATTTTCCATCAAACAAACTAGATGTAATGTTGTCTTATTGGACTTTTTCACCTTCCACTCGATGTTCTGCCGCATTGCAAAATGGGGTACTAGTCTCTTCAAATCCTTTTTCGTTGGAAAAAATTGCCCTTTATATATAATGTTTGTAGGTTTATCTTCAACCAAGTTCCTGCTTCCTCCCATACCAAACGAGTATGATTCTGCTCCTGGAATAACCCACGTTGTGGAATTATCAGAATCATCTGGAGTTACATTAGCCCGGACCTCGGAGGTCCCAACTATATCTGGTGAACTGGAACTAAATTTGTGTACACGTCTTACACGTCTCTCCGTTTAGACAGGTTCTTCATCATTCTCATTGTTCTCTACATTAAAATTGCCCTCATTATCCACCGGATTAAAATTGCCCTCATTATCCACCTCATGAATCGGGCCAACATTCGGTGCTGTATTCTGCTCATTGTTGATGTCATTGTGGATCTCATTGTATCGGTGGTTGTACTGCCTATCATTCATATCAATTTGACAACCAAAGACATCATCGAATTGAGGTCATAGTATATCAGCATGGCCGAATACTTCCGATGGGATGGCACACATGTTTTTCCGACCATCAATCCCACTTCTATTTGTGAACAACTGGTTGCTTCCGTCTGACGATCGAAATTGTTAGGTGTTATCATGATGAGGGATATCTTCACCAATGACACCTCCTGTTGGCCTCTCGATTAGACTAACACATACTTAAGGGATCACCCTATCTTCCCCTAGCAAAAACTGAACATTTTCATCGTTTCTTATAAATGTACGACATGTAGTCCTATGAACGATTGATATAGACCGTAGATCAGCACTATATTTGTTCTCATCATACTTCACAACGGTTAGCACGATCGACACCAGTTCGTCGTAAGTCAAATTCTTTGACACATACAAACCTTGGTTATTGTAACCTAAATTCTCTGACTTTCGTCGGGTAATTGCTTCTATCGACCGTTGTAAGATATGACTATTCTCACCCTATCCATTGTCTTGTCAAAATCATCATCAAAAACCATTATTAAGAAAATAATATTTAATATTAAATTTACAATTATAAAGGATTAAACAAAAATTTAAAGTATAAACGATCAAGCTTTTTTTGTACAGGATCGAGCCTTTTTTTGTACATGATCGATGTTTTTTGAACTTGATCGAGCTTTTTTTGTTCGCCCTTTTTGTATATGATCGAGCATTTTTTAATATGGCTCGAGCTTTTTTTTAAGGATCAAACTTTTTTTAGGGATCGAGCTTTTTTTGTACATAATCGAGTTTTTTTTATACATGATCGAGTTTTTTTGTGAGAGCTCGAGCATTTTTGTAAGGGATTGAGCTTTTTTGTGAGGGATCAAACATTTTTTTTAGGGATCGAGCTTTTTTAAAAATTGCTCGAGCTTTTTTAAAATGCTTTCGAGATTTAATGCCCAAATTTTAAACTTTTTTGCACCACTTCAAATCAGCTCCGCCAAATATAAATACCAAAAAAATACATGTTCATACATTATTTTTTAAAAGTTTACAACACGTAGACATATAAAAAAATGGAGACAACATGTTCTTACATGTTCATACGCTGTTAAACCACACAGAAATGTTTGAAAAAATGAAAATGAAGATTAGAAATATTTGTTTACCTTTTTGTGTAATATCTAGAGAGAGAGACTCGTTTTTTGGAGAGACAAAGGAGTAGTTGATTGATTTTTAGATAACTTTTTTAGAGAGAGGGAGGCTTTTCAAGAATAAATAATCGATTATTTAAGGGCAATTTCGGTAGTTCACCATAATATGTGCCTTTTAAATTTAACTTATTAAACTGGTGACATCACTACAACTCACCAAAAAAAAGGTGACATTTCTCACCATTTTCACTATTTTTTTTACCCCATTTTTTTGTTGATCGGATGTTGTAATTCGTTCGTCAAGAAGGCTGTTCATGCCATTTCGTTTGGTGTCGCAGTTATGTAAAAATGATTGTTGACGTCAAACTGAAAAGCTCGAAAATCTCCAGTTGAATTTTTATAGGACGGTGGGCTCTGACAATGGTAGAGCAAAAATTAATAGGTCGTGCGCCATGATATCCGATAAAAAATGAGAAGGTAGAATGGATCGCGAGGGGATGTTCCGTTGGGGACTCTCCGATGCTCGAGTTAAACAATTTATCAATAAATAAAATAATTTCAAATTAACAATTAAACTGAATAAAATATTAAGCAAACCGTAAATAAAATTATCGAGTTTGTGGTGATATCGTTCGGAGGGTTTTAAGTTCGTTTAGACTGAACGTAGGGTAGAGAATGCAAAACCATCAAATGAATTTAATATGTATAAATGGTGTAATTGGTCGAACGAAGATAATTGGAACGGTTTAATAGAAAATGTTGTGTGCTGGTCGAACAAGAAACAATATAAAATGAATTGAGAACATTGTTGAGTTGACATGTGAAAAGTGTAGTCTCATATTTGATTGATTTTCATTTTGGGATTGCTTCTCTCAGGTGTATTTTCTCTGTGAATGGGAGCAGAATAAAAAAAGGTCCCCCGATTCTCTTTTTACTTTCTTATTTATGGTAGGAGAAACGACTTTCTATCGAGTCGATTTCCTGATCCTGCATTGATTCCGTCCTGAGATAGTGGGATGAGATATTTGATTTTATCTTGGGAATTTTATTCAAACTGAATGAGTTGAATAAATTTGGGTAACATCTTTGACTTAGTCACAGAGATGACTTTGTCAAATCCGATGAGTCCATTGGGCTCATGGATTTGGACCTTGTCAGGTCAGACTAATTTTAATAGAAATACAGATCCCTCAGTTTGGGTCGTGCCACACCAGGCATGCTCGTTTGAAAAAAAAAAGAATACAACAGTGTCAGCCCGGTTTCAAAAAATAAAAAATAAAAAATAAAAAATATGAGCCCAATTATTGATGAAAGGATTGACGGCCCAAAAGAGCAGTAGAGAGTTAGAGACTAGAGAAGCGAGTGTGAGTGAGGATGTTATGGTAATTAGGGTTAATTTTATAAAGTTGAATTAATTACGGATTCTGCCACTGGCCCTTCCAGTTGTTGTCCTCAAAGACAATTAGCTACCAATAACCATATTCATTCACTCTAAAATTTTCTCACAGTTTGGTGAGTCGAGTCGAGTCTCGTTTCGCCTCCCAATGACACATAAAACCCTCTCTCTCTCTCACTCACTTCATTCATCTTAAATTAACCCTAATCTCTCCAAATCCGATCCCCCAATCTATCGAAAACTTCATTTCTTTTCACAATTCAAAATGCCCCCTATCTAACATTAACCGTACATGGTCTGTTTTCAAACCCTATATTTTTTAATTTCTACTTGATTCTTGCTTGCCCTATATTTTTAATTTCTACTTGATTCATGCGTGCTTTTGTTTGATTTTTGATTTTTGATTTTGTGCTGCAGCGTTTTGGTTGATTCGATTGGAGAGTCATGAAGCGAGACCTGGATTTCGCGTCGGGGGTTAAGTCCGAGCTGGCGAGTTCACTTGATGGAGCTTCCACTCACTCTGTGACTCGGGTTGAGACTCAGGCCAGTGATTGTGTTGAAGGTTTTTCCGAGAATTTAAGCAGTAAGCGATTTAGAGGTAATAAAGTTAATGGTTTTATAGTCTATACTCGTCTGAGAAAGTATCGCTCTCGAGATTTAGGTAAATTGTGGGGGAATAATGTCCATAATAATGGCTTTCAGCACCTTAAAATTGACCAGGATCAGAATAATCACGAGGTTAAAAATGTTATCTATAAAAATCGTGTGCTTAAAACTGGAGGTGATGAAAATTCGGTGGTTGAAAATGTTAAGCAAGAAGGTAGTCTAGTGGTCAATACTGTCAGTGAAGAGAGCCAGGCTATTGAAAATGAGTTTTTGGAGATTCCAGTGGTTGACACTGGAAATAATAATGAATCCAACTGCATTTCGGAGTTGCCTGTGTGTAAAGAGGAGAGAATTTGTGATCTACTCTCTCCTGCCAAAGGGGGCGGTAGCCGGAGGAATAATTTGAAGAAAAAGGCTCTGAAGTGGCTTAAGCAATCAACATTGAAGCCAAAGCTTGAGACGGTGGAGGTTTTGGTTACTCAGTTGGAAGGTTTTCAAACTGATGAGATGTCACTAATTCAAGTGGAGGCAATAGCTGAAGGAAGTGCGTTGACAAGTCCCAAAAGGAACTTGGAAATGAAGATGTCAAAAAAGATAGTACTGAATAAGAAACCAATGACTGTCACGGAGCTTTTCGAGACTGGTTTGCTTGATGGGATATCAGTTGTTTACATGGGTGGCATTAAGGTTGGTTTTGGTTACCCAAGTTTTTGCTGTATGTTAAGTCTTATTATAGTTTGCTCAAGGCTTGACATTGGTTGTACATTAGTTTCAGGCATCTGGTCTCCGAGGCATAATAAAAGATGGTGGAATTCTGTGTTCATGTTCTTTGTGCAATGGATGCAGAGTGAGTATCTTTTCATTCTATAAAGTTATTTAGCGTGCAGAGTTTTTCATGAGTTAGATCAATGCATTAATATACTACCTTCTTTGTTAATTTAGGTTATTCCGCCTTCCAAATTTGAAATTCATGCTTGTAAGCAGTATAGACGTGCATCACAATATATATGCTTTGAGAATGGTAAGAGCCTACTTGAGGTGTTGAGGGCATGCAGAAGCGTTCCTCTGCCTATGCTGGAAGCAACACTTCAAAATGCTCTTAGTTCTTTGCCTGAAGAAAAATCATTCACTTGTGTAAGATGCAAGGGTGAGTGGACCTCTAATTTACTTACATATCAAGTCATTAGAATGTTTTACTGCTTGAGAGTTCTAACCATGATAATACAAGATTTGTTTCTCTTCTGATGTCCTTACTGTTCAATGGTGCTTAGGAACATATCCTATTAGATATGTTGGAAAAATAGGACCCGGGCCTCTATGCAATTCATGTGTGAAGGCAAAGAAATCTCAAGGCATCTTGACTTGCGAAACTGGTATCGAATCCAGGTATTTTCTTTCAGAGTTTATTTTTACAGCTTGTTAGTTGATGTCTCTTCTTTTAAGATTTTTTCAAAAATATATTCTATTACAAAATAGGCCTGTTAGTAACTTAGATGATGCTACACTTGTGTTCATCTGTGTGACTGTGTCTAGCTTTCAAATGTATAGTTATACAAAAATTCACTACCATGCAATTAGTAAAATTTGCAAAATTATGTGGGCGTTATGTATTATTTATTTATTTTCACGAACCTTGAAGAAGTTATGGTTTTCAACTTGCAACATAGCTGCACTGGAGATGGGATTTTTAATTTATGAAAACAAATAACGAGTGAAAGGATATGATTGAGATGTTTCCTTCTTATAGTTCTTATCTACATATCGATATTGTATTATATCTGGGTGCTCTCTTCTTATTTACATCCACCTGCATTATGTTAGGTCTCTGGAACCAGATATGGTCTCAATGTCCTCTAACAGTGCTTCTGTGTGCATCACTCCACAATATAAGCGTCAAAGGAAGATAACTAGAAAGTTGGTGTTCTTTATTTCGTTTCAATTTGGTTTTTGATTTTTGCATATTTCTGGCTAGAAATTTTACTTATCATTTCTGATAAATAGAAAAGCTTTGTAGTTCTTAATCAGAAGTTCTGACATCTGATACAATTCCATATATACTTCCATCTATTCTATTTCAGGTTCTCAGAACCAGAAATGATCTCAAAGTCATCTCGCAAAAGTGCTTCAATGTGTAATCTTTTACAAAATAAGAGTCCATTGGAGATAACAAGAAAGTTGGTACCCTTTCATATTTATATATGTGTGTGTGTGTGTGTGTGTGTGTTTGGTGTGCAATGTCTCTTTCCTAAGATTTTAATTTCAAGTTTTCAAAAGTAAATTTTATATATATGTGTGTGTGTGTGTGTGTGTGTGTGTGGTGTGCAATGTCTCTTTCCTAAGATTTTGGTTTCAAGTTTTCAAGAGTAAATTTTATATGTGTGTGTGTGTGCAATGTCTCTTTCCTAAGATTTTATTTTCAAGTTTTCAAAAGTAAATTTTATTTTTTCAGAAAACAAAAAAAAAAAAATCATTACAAACCCCTCCCTACCCTGGTGAGAGTGGGATTTGAACCTAAGACCTTTTGTACCCTGGTGTGTGTGTGTGTGTGTTTGGTGTGCAATGTCTCTTTCCTAAGATTTTGGTTTCAAGTTTTCAAAAGTAAATTTTATTTTTTCAAAAAAAAAAAAAAAAAAATCATTACAGACCCCTCCCTACCCTGGTGTGAGTGAGATTTAAACCTAAGACCTTTTGTACAATGACAAGAGATCTTACCAGCTATGCTAACTAAGCTACAAGTTTTCAGAACTAATCTCTTTATAGTAGGTACTACTATACTAGGATACAATTTTCATAACATCTATTTCTCATTAGGTTTTATTTTGTCTACAAAATTGGTTTGTGGACTGTGTTTCTTTCTTATACACTTCCATCTGTATTGGATTCAGTGTGTGTGTGATTTTGGTTTCAAGTTTTCAAAAGTAAAATTTATTTTTTCAAGAAACAAAAAAAAAAAAAAACCCTCCCTACCTTGGTGTGAGTGAGATTTGAACCTAAGATCTTTAGTACGCATGTGTGTGTCTTGCCTAAGATTTTGGTTTCAAGTTTTCAAAAGTAAATTTTATTTTTTCAAAAAACAAAACAAAAAAAATCATTACAAACCCCTCCGTACCCTGGTGTGAGTGAGATTTGAACCTAAGACCTTTTGTACAATGACAAGAGTTCTTTCCAGCTATGCTAACTGACCTAAAAGTTTTCAGAACTAATCTCTTTATAGTAGGTACTACTATACGAGGATACAATTTTCATAACATCTATTTCTCATTTGGTTTTATTTTGTATACAAAATTGGTTTGTGGACTGTATTTCTTTCTTATACACTTCCATCTGTATTGGATTCAGTGTGTGTGTGTGTGATTTTGTTTTCAAGTTTTCAAAAGTAATTTTTATTTTTTCAAGAAACAAAAAAAAAAGAAAAATCGTTACAAATCCCTCCCTACCCCGGTGTGAGTGAGATTTGAACCTAAGACCTTTTGTACAATGTCAAGAGATCTTTCCAGCTATGCTAACTGACGTAAAAGTTTTCAGAACTAATCTCTTTATAGTAGGTTCTACTATACTAGGATACAATTTTCATGACATCTATTTCTCATTTGGTTTTATTTTGTATACAAAATTGGTTTGTGGACTGTATTTCTATATACACTTCCATCTGTATTGGATTCTGTGTGTGTGATTTTGGTTTCAAGTTTTCGAAAGTAAATTTTATTTTTTCAAGAAAAAAAAAAAAAAATCATTACAAATCCCTCCTAACCCTGGTGTGAGTGAGATTTTTGAACCTAAGACCTTTTGTACGCATGTGTGTGTCTTGCCTAAGATTTTGGTTTCAAGTTTTCAAAAGTAAATTTTATTTTTTCAAAAAACAAAACAAAAAAATCATTACAAACCCCTCCGTACCCTGGTGTGAGTGAGATTTGAACCTAAGACCTTTTGTACAATGACAAGAGATCTTTCCAGCTATGCTAACTGACCTACAAGTTTTCAGAACTAATCTCTTTATAGTAGGTACTACTATACTAGGATACAATTTTCATAGCGTCTATTTCTCATTTGGTTTTAGTTGGTCTACAAAATTTGTTTGTGGAATGTATTTCTTTCTTATACACTTCCATCTGTATTGGATTCAGGTCATCAAGATCAGGTTTGATCAAAAGTTTTTCCAGAAGTGCTGCAGTGCATATACCTCCTGAGAATAAGAGTCCATGGAAAAAAAGAAAAAAGTTGGTACCCTTTTATGTTTTGGCTTTGTTTGGTATATATCCTGTTTCTGGCTCAATTTTTTTGCTTTTCAATTCAGCAATTATTTTTTCTTCTTGGTTCTGAATATTTTGGAGGACTAGTGGATATAATAAATATACCTGATATTTTCTATAAACAGTTTCCGGTGAGCGTATGGTGTTATTACCTATATATGAGTTACCTTTTCTATATAGGGCTTTGCATTTCTTTTCAGGTCAAAGAAAACTCGTTTGCTCTCAAAACCCTTCAAAAATCCATCAGTGCCTATCTCTTCCCCTTACAGGAGTCAGTGGAAGATAACAGTAAAGTGGGTATCATTTTAGCATGACTCTGGTTTATGTTTTTCGGCTTTCAATTCTGGAGAGTAATCTCTTTTGTTGTTTGGATTTCTATTATCCTCAGAGATCAGAGGTTGCATAAATTGGTTTTTGAGGAAGGTGGATTGCCTGATGGTACTGAAGTTGGGTACTATGCTCGTGGACAGGTTGAACAGAATATCATACATTCTTATGTGTTTTTGCTTCTTATTATTATGTAAAGTGATTGACTCTTTTTGGACAGAAATTGCTTGAGGGTTATAAGAATGGCCCAGGAATAATTTGTCACTGCTGCAACTGTGAGGTACTTTCTGTTGCTGCTGTAATTCTGTATTTCCGGAGTCTTCTAGTTGAGATGTTGACTTTATTGGGACTTAACATGTAGGTCAGCCCCTCACAATTTGAAGCTCATGCAGGTTGGGCTTCTCGCAAAAAACCGTAAGTTTTTAATGTGTTTTTCAGGTTCCTAAATCATTTTTTTTTTCTTTCTGGTAATCACTTGCTCACTTTCTGATTCTTTTTGTGTTTCTTATCTGGCAGCTATGCATATATTTACACATCTAATGGGGTGTCTCTCCATGAATTGGCTATATCTCTCTCAAAAGGTCGTATGTATTCTGCCAAGGATAATGATGACCTGTGCACCATTTGTGCAGATGGTGGGAATCTTTTGCTTTGTGATGGATGTCCAAGGGCTTTCCATAAAGGTGAAATCTAAATTCCTTTGATTATAAAATTTATTTACTTTACATTCTGTTTGATCATCCCTTTTGGGGTAGGCACCAATCCTTTTCCTACTAATTTTATGACTCCAAAGCTTTGTAAGGTGATTGTTTATTTTCCTTTTCTTCCCAACCTAGGTTCATCTTTAAGTTGTGGTCACTGGTTCTATGTTTCAGCAATTTAATTCTGTTGTGTTGTCCAAAGTTGTGTACATGTTTATACTAAAGATTTTTGTTCAGGAAATGTTCTCTTAAGCACGTCGGATACCTCCTTATCTTCTAAGAATCAGAGAGATTTTGAACATTAATCAGAAAGGTTTTGGGAGCAAGTGGATTTTTGGTATACACAACACTTTTAGTTCACCAAGAAATCACTGAACAAACTATGGAATAGATGTCTACCTTTGAAACTATTTAGTACAGTATCATTTGGTTTCTCTCTCTCTCTCTCTCTCTCTCTCTCTCTCTCTCTCGTGTAATTGGGAGCCCAATCATGTAACGGATTGACATAATGTCATACAGTATTGCCAAAACTACATGAAAGATTCAAAAGTAAGATTTGTAATGACTCTAATTTTGGTTTCTTGAATCTGATGTGTCTTTCTGTATATACAAAGATCTGCCACCCTCCTCTGTCGCTCTCTCTCTGTGCTGGATTTTCATTTGTTGTATTATGTGTCTGATCTATTTTATTGTTTTATTGATTATCAATTTACCCCATACTACCCTTGTGGTACTATGCTATTTTTTTCATTCTTAATATTTAAGAAAGACATATACACCATACGGTACTGCTTTTAGTTTTCTAATTTACCTCAAGGACATCTAGATTTTGTGTTCTGTTTCTGGTTTCTAAATGATCTGTAGCATTATCAAACCTTATTTGGTTACCTCTCTAGATTATGAACTACCTGAGTTGATTTTGATAACCAATTTTAATGGTTTATGCAGAATGTGCATCTCTACCAAGTGTTCCTCGAGGTGATTGGTACTGCAAATACTGTCTGAATATGTTTGAGAGAGAAAAATTTGTGGCACAAAATTCCAATGCTGTTGCAGCTGGAAGGGTTTCAGGAATCAATCCTATAGAGCAGAGAACAAGTAGATGTATTCGTATTGTCAAAAACATAGAAGCTGAACTTAGTGGATGTGTTCTATGCAGGTGATGATTACTCTTTGTACTAGGCTGAACTTTGCTGAAGCTTTTAGACTATCATGTCCTCTTCATGCAGTTCATAGTAATTTATTGTAAAATACACTGTTCTTCTGTGCTACGATCTTATATTTGTTTGGTCTTTTGGTTTAGCTATAGCTTAATATACATTTATTATTGTTATTCAGAGGCTGTGATTTTAGCAGATCAGGTTTTGGTCCACGCACTATTTTACTTTGTGATCAGGTATTCTATCTATATTTCATTTCATTTTGTATCACAATCTAGTTCCCAATTACCTTAAGGATGGTTGTCAGTATGAACTTAAACTATTTTTTGTGATAGTTCTAATGCCTAATCCTTCAATTTTCTCATTTTATGCCAGTGCGAGAAAGAGTTTCACGTGGGCTGTTTGAAGAAGCATAAAATGGCTGATTTGAGGGTGTGTGCGCATAAATGATCCTTATCTTTACATTTGGATTGCATCTCATGACTGTCACCCTCTTTTGGTCTTTCCTGAACAATTGACTTGAATTTCCTTGTTTTGGATGAAAATACAAATGTAACTTATATTACAGGAACTGCCCAAAGGGAAGTGGTTTTGTTGCATGGATTGCAGTAGAATCCATTCTGTTCTGCAGAACTTGCTGGTTCATGAAGCTGAGCTGCTTCCAGATTCTCAGTTGGATGCTATACGGAGGAAGTATATAGACAAAGGTTTAGAGACTGTCAGTGACATCGATGTGAGATGGAGGCTTCTCAGTGGCAAAACTGTTACTCCAGAAACTCGGTTTTTGCTTTCACAAGCTGTTGCAATCTTCCATGTAAGTACTGGTTGCGATGTTTTAGGTCTTCCATTTTGCAGCCATTAGCAGTTGCACTTTATAATGTAATAATGCCAACTATTGTACAAATCTGCAAGTTGGATTTGACATTGTTCTTATCTTTTAAATCTAAACAAGATACTCTCTGGTTTGAATATAGTTGTATATAGTTATCTATGTGCTGAAGAGTATCTTTCTTGAGTGAGATGTTTTTCTAATCTATTTTACCCAGAGATGAAAATAACTATTAGACGGATAAAGTGGTGCTATTTCTTCAATGTAGAATATGAAACAAAAACACTATGATTATTATCATATAGGTGAAACCCTGCCTTCAATAGAACTGCCTCAGCAGTTAACAAGCAAAATCTTTGCATTCTTTAAGCACCTGTAGGAAGAGGCACAAGCAATACTGCACTCTGTTTATAATAATAAATAGTGCACTTTGTATCCTCTTATATTTTTTGAAACAAAAACAAGAAAACTTAATTAGACAAACAACATGTACATAGAAGAGGAGATAGCCAGGCCTAGCGCACAAAAACTGCCAAGGCAAGTAGTGCAAAACCCAAAAGACAGGCATATTCAGAAAGCCCTCACAAAAAAGAAAGAAACCCCTCAATCAGCATACAGCTGCCTCGCCTGCCTCCCTATAAATGATTATAAAAGAAAGGATCTTCTTTGAACTCGGTAAATAACAGAAGCCCAAAGAAACTCCCAGAAATGAATTTTGCTGACATAAAGTACACTAATACATATTAGACTCTGCAAATGTGCATTGAAACGGATCACATTTCCCTTTGATATACAGTTATATCCGATCCTGCTTTTTACTCTTTACAGTTATTTGAAAACGTTGAGAGTTGATTGCTACACTTATTATTATTATCATTATCATTATCATTAGAAGATACAAGACTTACTACAGAGGCCGGCATATTTTTGTTTCATTGCTTGCTATGATTAATATTAGCATATGCATTCTAGAATAAGTGAGGAACATTTGAACTATGTTTAAAAAGTTGCATAATTCAACCTAAGTTTCTCTGATATACATGTTTCAGGATTGCTTTGACCCAATAGTTGATGCAGTAAGTGGACGTGACCTAATTCCATCCATGGTCTATGGGTAAGCATAATATCTTTTTTTTTTTCTGATTCTGGTCATCAATTTCCAGTTCTGTTTCCTGGTAAACTTACATATCTCTCTCTCTCTCTCTCTCTCTCTCACAGAAGGAACTTGAGAGGTCAAGAATTTGGTGGAATGTACTGTGCTATACTGACTGTGAAGTAAGAAGTAATGTTTGATAACTACATTAAACTAGGTGTACCCCATCTCTAAGAATGCTGAGAGTAGTTTGTTTACTCATTTTGCAGCTCAATTGTTGTGTCAGCCGGAATGCTTCGAGTATTTGGACAAGAAATTGCAGAACTCCCTTTAGTAGCAACAAGTAAAATTAACCATGGCAAGGTAAGATTAACGCCTAATCTTTAATCAGAGACGAGTTTAGAATTCTTAGTCTTCAGGAGTGATCTCACTTTCAAATTTCTAACTAGATGTTGCACAACATTGATTTACAGTTATGCTTTTATATCTTAATCATTTAATAATTGGACTGCTGTCCATGCCAGCTTTTATGCTTTTAGTTGTAATCACCTTTCAGCTGTAATATATTCCCAAGAATTTGACAAATTAAGATTTTCAGAATTATGATGTCAGAATATGGGTTATGAATTGATTGAAAATATTGAGTAGGGGGGTGCAGGTTGTTTTTACCCTTGTCAATTGTATATAATTTAGATATAATTCTAACATTGTTTGGCAAGCTCAGTGTATTTACAAAACTAGTATACACGCTTTCTTAGCTTAAAACAATCATATAACTTTTTGCCATTAGCACATTATA
Organism: Dipteronia dyeriana; assembly: GCA_032871835.1. Classification (NCBI taxonomy): domain Eukaryota; kingdom Viridiplantae; phylum Streptophyta; class Magnoliopsida; order Sapindales; family Sapindaceae; genus Dipteronia; species Dipteronia dyeriana. Next base: position 20,091,223 of record CM065297.1, read on the forward strand.
AATTAATCCCCATAACAGGGCTACTTTCAACTATTGCTCTCCCGCATTGAGAACCTGCTGGCGTCCTTGCATGTGAAGAGCGTTGTACTCCCATCTGCTGAAGAAGCAGAATCCATTTGGACTGATAAATTCGGTTTTAAGAAGATAAATCCAGACCAGGTATGTCTTAATTGTTTACTTGTGCTTATTCTCTGACTCGTGCATCTTTTACCGCCGTGACGTGGAAATTGCCTGTGCTACAGCTTAGCATATACAGAAAAACGTGCACCCAGATGGTAACCTTCAAAGGAACATCTATGCTACAGAAAGAGGTTCCTGTCTGTCGTAATGTTAATAGTAGTCCGGAATCTACAGAATGCATTAGTGGAGTGGAAGTAGAATGAAAGCCCCAGCTTTTGGAGTAATGGAAGCCTATTACATTGTAGTTTTTTAATGCGTGTATATGAACTTGGGTATTAAAGTAGTACATAAATGTAAAAGCTAATTTTCATTTAGTAGATCTACCAATGTAGAGAGATTCTTGAGTTCTCTTGTGTTTGTAGTTTCTCGAGGAATTTTCGTAGTTACAACAAAGTTTTTACCTTTGAAATCTCGTTCTTTTTTCAATATAGCCAGACCTTCGTATTTATGGCGGCAATTGCAATTGTTTGTGGTCTATAATGATGCTAATTATTATCATAATTGACATGCACTCATCCGAGCATAGAAATTAAAAAATAGGTAGTGGCTTCAATGTCGTACTCTAGAGTTTCAGAGCTATCTGCAACCACTGGTATTTTTCTGTCAGCCGTTTATTTTTTTGGGAAGGCAAGAGCCTAGGAAGTTTATTTGAATTAAATCTACTAATGCATAAGATTGTTTGTGAAGTGAAGGTATATCTATTTTGAGCAGGCTTAAATATGATCCAAAACTTCCTTCCAAAATCTGGCACATTTTTATTTGAACCCCTTTATGAAGAGATGAAAGTGAAAGCCCTATATTTGTAAATCTGAAAATGGTAAAAATGCCCTATTACGTTCCCAGTGATTCGGGCGGTGCCATTACTGTGAAGCAAACAATGCTATCTTGTGATGCACTATAAGTTGGTTTTATTACTTTGATAAGCGAGAACAGCAGCATCCGCCCACGACTTTATCTGAAAATGTCTAATAAGTAAGCACGAAGCAATGGCAACATGACCTAATTTCACTCTTTTCATCATTAACATCCTCTTTTTTACAATGGTCAAGCAAGATTCTCCAAGCTTAAACACATGCACACTTCCACTTTACTGCTTTCATCATCATTAACACTAGCCTCTGCTTCTCTCTCTCTCTCTCTCTCTCTCTAGCTTAGCGTATGCATTTTCCAATCTTTAATATTGCCCATCTCTCTTTTCTTACCAATATCACGTTTAAAGCAGAAACAGCAATCAAAAACACATCAATACATTTCTTACCTCCCACGACAATCATCACTCACGATAAAAGAATACCTCACTGTCATTTATTGTTTAGCTCAAAATAACTTAAACAAACACAAATCATCAACCATGAGAATCACAAACACCTCCTTTTGGCTTCTTGCACTTTCCATTTCACTCCTTTCCATCATATTTGCTCTAAATAACCTTCCTCCTCCTTCCTCCACAACTTCAAATGCTGCCATTAGTCCTCCAAACTGCTCTCAACTCTCTGTTCTTAAAAGGGCTTTAAAGCAAAGTGGTCTTGAGGACTTGTTTTCGCTCATCACTAGGATCATGTATAGACATCATCATCACAGGAGGAGGCATAAGGTCAAATGTGATAAGAATAGATGGAGTTTTTGGCTCATTGCCCATTACAGGAGGCTCATATACCATTACAGAATTCCCCTTATATTGACCGTCGACACAAAGGGTTGTGCAAATTTTACGAGTGTTCAGAAGGCCGTAGATGCTGTTCCGGATTTTAGCCCCGATAAGACCCTCATCATTATTGATACTGGTACTTACAGGTGATTGATTATCTTTTCACTAAGTTTTGATATTCAACAAACTTTCTTGTTCCTTTCATGTGTTTTTCCTCAGCACGTGCACATGCACAAAACTACAAACTACATATTATGCATCAAACATGAATGTAGAATTAAAACTGGAATTATTAATGAGTTGCATCGGCAGGGAGAAGGTGGTAGTTCACGCTAACAAGACGAATTTGATACTCCAAGGTCGCGGTTATCGCAATACTATCATATCATGGAATGACACTGCAAATTCCACTGGAGGAACTTCCTATAGCTCTTCTGTTGCTATTTTTGCTCCAAACTTCACAGCTTACAATATGAGCTTTAAGGTGATTAATGTATTAAAATAAGTTATTCAAGAGATAAACGTTGAATACTTGAATAGACCTTGTGTTCTACCAGTGTGACTGTGTGAGGTGGGTTTTTGATTATGTTGTATGCTCTTAATCTTATTAAATTTAAATATATTATTTTTGTTTGTTGGGTATGCTTAAAAAAGAATACAGCTCCACCAGCATTACCAGGCGAGGTTGGAGGGCAAGCAGTGGCACTGAGAATAGGAGGTGATCAAGCAGCATTTTATGGATGTGGATTCTATGGAGCTCAAGACACGCTTCATGATGATCGCGGCAGGCATTATTTCAAAGAATGTTTTGTACAAGGATCCATCGATTTCATTTTTGGAAATGCTAGATCACTCTATGAGGTATTAATGTATTATCATAACATTCCTTGTAACTCGTACAAGACTTAATTTGCCAGCATTCCATTAATTTGAACATTTCTTGTCTTGATGATGGGCAATGCAGGACTGCAAAATAAATTCGATAGCAGAGAGAGTGGCGGATGAGGGTATTAGTGGGGCGATCACAGCGCAAGGGAGGCAAGCAGCAAGCGAGCAAACAGGGTTTTCTTTTGTGAATTGTATCATTGATGGAACAGGAAAAGTGTGGCTTGGTCGAGCTTGGGGAGTCTATGCCACTGTTGTCTTCTCAAAAACATATATGTCTGGTGTTATTTCTCCTGATGGCTGGAATGACTGGAGAGACCCCTCTAGAGACCAGTCTGTGGTTGATCCTTTTTTGCTGTTTTTCGATTACATCTTCATTGTTGTTGATGTATTTAACTTTTTTTTTTTATATTAATTGCATGCAGGACAGTGTTGTTTGGAGAGTTTGAGTGTTTGGGGAGTGGAGCAAATTACACATCTAGAGTGTCATACGGAAAGCAGCTTAGGGAATATGAAGCAGCTCCATACATGAACATTTCATACATTGATGGAAATGAATGGCTTCTTCTTCATCTTCGTCATAACATTCTGTTTGCTTCTCCTGATGATTATCACGACGAAACACACAAAAACTTCATTCAAGGCTACTGATAATTATATAAGCATGCATGAAATGATAAGGTAGTAGTTGTTATAATTAGGGAGGATTTTATACTATAGAGATTTTCTCTAGAGTCTAGACTTCACAACCATGTCAACAGGAAAGAAATTATGTTACACCAAAGGAGAAATTATACATATGTTTGTATAGTAATTAATAACTGTAATAATGACATTTTCTAATTATTAATGTGTATTTACTTGATGTTCTGTTTCTTCTAGGAGGGCCTGGAGCTCTAATTTTCAATTTACTTCAAATGTCAAAGAATTGGATTCATGTTGGTTGGAAATTAAAATTCAACTTCTAAAAGTAGTAAAATTATTCAAGATATCATCCTCTAAAATTCACAAATTCTTCAAACACTGACCAATATGAATTTGTGTTTATTCTTTTCCCTTTGCTCTTCTTGCCTTCTTGGTGGTCATGGGGACTCACTTTTGGAACTCTAAAACAGTGTAGAAATAGTCAATATAGATAGCACGAATATGAGGGAAACCAGCAGCAAGACCAAGCTGCTTGAACTCTTGTTCAGTTCTGTGCTTGCCTTTAGCTCTATAGATTGTCATAACAAAAATGTCTCCTTGTAAGAGAGCTCTTGTTCGATGACTGTCGTCTGATTCATTAGGCAACACTGGTTCACAAGCTATGAGTTTCCCTCCTGCAGGCAGTGCCTTGCAACAATTCTCCATTATCAGCTTGCATTCATCATCCATCCACGTAGTCAAAATCCACTGCACAAATTTACATCACATTATATATTAATTAATCAATCAAAACCAATTTCAAGGGTTGAAATTAAAAACATTAATTATATATAATTCATCATTCTCTACTGTTGGTACTTTGATTTTTATATATATGTCTTGGGAGACTATTTAATGTGACAAATGATGATCCTGACAGAATCTGAAGCTGATTTTGCTGTTATAAATAATAGCAGGCGACAGCAAAAGTTGTTTTTCCGGTGTCAACATTTAGCAGAAAAGTCATTTGTTGAGACTTGTGAGTTGAGATAATGTAACCAACCAGAAAATAGATAAATAGAATTATAGATAACAGCTCAGATTTTTTTAGCCCATGAAACAGGCTGGAAATTTTGTCCGATTTGAAGAAGAAGAAGAGTGGTAGCTAGTCAAACCATGTGCTGTTTTTCTGACCACAATCCAATCGCAACATGTGAGTTTGGAGAGTGTACCTATCATTCTGACGTTCCCTTTTCTTTTTACTTGTTTTGTAAAAGAATAATCGTACACCACTGTCGAACCGAACTGGCGTGATGGTTAAAAGGCCGTTCATTAAACTCATTTATGTCCGGTCCTAGTCACGAACATAGATAGTATACATCTAATAAATAAAATAACACTTTCACCCAAGATGATATGTATATATTAGGGAAAGAATGGATTTGTTTGTGAGAGAGAGAAACAAAATCTCGAAAAGTGTGTACGGCATGTAAAAAGGGAAAAAGGGAAATAGGAAGTGTGTGGTTGGTATGAAGAGATAAGTGAAAGGAAGAGAAACGTAGGAGGAAAATTTGATAAATAGGACCCATTCATTTTAATCCTCCTAGAGGTGGAAGGAAAATTAAATGAAAAGTGTAAAAGATTTTTTGTTTAAATGAAATTACAAATTTACCTCTTTTATAATTTACTAAAAATTTATTTTTTAAAATAGCTTTATAAAACATAATGTATTAATATATATTAAAAAGTTTGAAGTCATTTTATAAAAAAACTTGGATTCAATATTATTAAAATTATATTTATTTATTAATTATAAAAATATATAATATGTAAAGTATAATGTAAAGGTAGAATAGTAAAATTGATAAAAAAAAATTACATCCTTTATCTTTCCCTCAACAATATCCAATAAAAGGAAGTAAATATCTTCTTTCCTTCCTGTATATCGGTTTAAGAAAAAATTATTTTCCTTTCTCTCTTTCATCTTTTTTTATCTCTCCAAATCATTTTACTCTTACCAAATACACTTTAAATATAAAAGAGTGATCACAAACAGGAAAAGGAATCAATGATTATGTTAAAAAAGTGGCGTGTCTTTCCAAATCAGGAACAAATTTCGATTGAGATTATATAAATTATTTTTAATTTGAGTTGTAAAATAAATTAACGTATTGTGATTTAGTATATGCTTGTTTTGGTTGGAAACTCTTATCTGATCTAGTGGGCCAAGTGCATTGGCAGCATCAGTAATTGGAACATTATTTGATCCAATCGATGTATTCCACGTACCCAAGCTGATCATGACTCGTGCGTGAAAGAGACATTTAGCAAAGAGGGATACTAATTAAAAGCCTACAATCCTACTGCCGATCCACTCTCTCAACCCATTCTATCATCATTATCTCTACCTTAGATGAACACATATCATCGCATCAAACAAGAAGGTTAAAAGAGTAATCTTAGTATATCTCGGTAGAAAATAGTTAATAATAATGATAAACAATCTAAAAATTGAGTCAAAATTTTAGATTAAATAACTTGATATTTGGTAACATCATCATGGCATTTGAGTTAATTATGGAGATTGTATATGCAAGAAATGCTTCAGAGAGAAAGAGAAAATCCACCTTCATAAAGATAGCGTCACCAGCTGGAATAGACTCAAACATGTCACCTCCGACGTGTGTCACACCTTGAATAATTAACAATAATAACATCAATAAGGGTCGGTAATTTTCTAAATAGATACAGATGATAATTTAAGATAATCTCACCGGGGATGCTTGGTGCTTTGGCAACAACCTCCGGCAAATCAAAGTTGATCCCTTGACGTACGTTGGGGTGTTTCTGTAATATCATCCTGAGGCAATCGCCTGCACTCCCACCCACGTCAACCAAGCGTTCCACTCCTTGAAACCCATCATAGCCGTCCAATATAGCCTTCATGAACGGCACTGATACTCCTGACATTGCCTTCTGCATCAACCCGTTCATTTCCGGCCGTTTCCCGTAATAACTATACGCCGGTTCACCGTTCGCCTTCACGAACGGATCCGATGTTGGGTCCACCACTGCCTCGTGCATCAACGGCCACGCTCTCATCAGGGCCTCCTAACAATCACAACAAAATTGATTAATATTGAATAACCAATCACATACACACGCACGTGAAGATAATACCTGATGATGCTGGAGGACGTACGGCGCGTAGGAGAGCCCCTCGGAGTCAGTGATGAGAGTTTTTCCAACTTCGGTGAGACTGTATTTTCTTTCAGAGCCGTCGATGTGCTCGGCGAAGACGCCGTAGCTGGTGAGCATGCGAAGGATGCGCTGCAAGTTTTCGGGGTCTCCGCTGGCGGAGGAGGCAGCCGAAGGGAGGGCAAGTGCGAGGATTTGGGAGGCGGAGAGAGGGGTGTTGGAGCCAGCTTGCCAGATGGCATCGGGAACGTTGAGTTGGACGACGGCGTTGAGAGACATGGGTACGCTTACCATGTTGGCCAGTTCCAATATGGCCAGTCTCGCCTTGTTCCTGCTCTCTGTGCTCTCATTTTCCATTTTTTTTTTCTCTCTTCCTTCTCGTTTTTTTTTTGTTTTTTTATAAGACGATTTCATGTGACGTGGGTAGGGATGGCCTTGGGGCTCATTGGCGCTCACCCTCAAATCTCATTTAGGAAAAGGTCCCTCTGCCTCACCTCTGTCTGGGGATGCACATCAATCCACGGGTCTCAAATCCTTACATCTCATCCCTATTTGAGAATATTTTTTTTAAAGAAAAATAAAAAAATAGAAAAATAAAAAAATAGAAAAATACTGATGGGGTCCCTATCTCCATCCCCATTTTCCTATTTCCCCCATAATAAAATTGAAATGGGGATGGAGATCCTCATTTCCACTAAAAGTATATAAATATAATTATAATATATATTTAAATTATTTAAAATATTTTATATTGAATTTGTAATGTATTGTTATTTTTTATTTGTAATGAAAGGTTTGTTTTTTTTTTTAAAATTTAATTTATAATTTTCAGTTAAATAGGAAAATGAGAAAATGAGGGACCGGGGATACAAGAAAACAGGAAAAAACGGGAAAAATGGAAAAATGGGGATAGGGATGAGGGGACTTATATCCATCCTCATTTCCCAAACGTGCATCCCTACCTTTGTCCTCATTTCATTTTTTATTTTAATATTTTTTAATATAAAATTCGATATTTGAAATTCAATGGTTCGAAAAAGAGAGTTTTGGACTTACAGTCAGCCATATTTTATTTTATTAAAATCTATCATCAATCTGATTAAGAGTGTATTGGTATCCCAGTGGAAATCTATCCCTGCAGGTATGGATCCTAAATGAGAAAATATACCGTCGTTTCCGATAAAAATACTATATTTTTATTGGACTGTTCCATTATCTATTAATGATACCATTCCTTGAAGATTTTCTCCCTAGGAGATATGAGGCATCAAATTTATGGTACACTGATGGGGAGAAATATTTGAGATGGTAATTTGGATATTGGTGGAGCTTAGCTTGTGTTGTAGACTTGTAGATGGGCCAGCTATTGCTTAGTCCATCCTCTGAGGTTGATTGGGTGTACATGTTCACAAAAGCAAAATCGTATAAACAAGTTCTTGTGTATGTGGACCAACGGTATAGCTACCGTTCAAAATTAAAGGAGATAAAAATTGGTCTACTCATAAATTCTTACTACTGATCACGGATTCCAGTTCTACCCTTTAAAAAATAAAATAAAAACCTAACACTACTTATTCCACATGATCAAAGTTTTACTGTTTTATGAATTTATTAAGTAATGGGCGAATTCCAATCCAATTTTGTATAAAAAACATTTAAGGTTGAATTTTAAATTAATTATTTAGATAGTACAGTATTACTATAATAAAAATAACAGTAATACCGGTTGCACTGTAATAACAAAAAATACTTGGAACTGAATTGACCGCGGTTGAGTTAACAATAGGACTTGTTTAAACCCAAACAGAAAAAAAAATGCAGTGTTCAATCAAACCATGACACATCATCCCATATCTGACAAAAATAGAAGAAAAAAAAATCCAAGATCTCCAGAATAGAGATCTGGCAGAGATGAGGTCTTCTTCTTCTTCTTCTTCTTCTTCTTCTTCTTCTAATTTAAATGAATAAATGAATTATATTAGGGGTACTAGGGTAAGATCACAGCAGTGTACATCCCTGCTGCATTCTAGTTTTTGCCCAAACCGGAAATGCAACATGTGAAATGATATACTGAGCAATGATTTTGTTTTTACCCAACAAAAAATGCTACTTCATCTACCACACTTATCATTCAGTCACTTTTCTGTCATATAAAGATACAGTAAATGATCGTCTTTTTGTCAAACAAGATAATCTGATAATTTTTCTTTCTTTTTGTCACTGTTGTGTGGCTACAAAAGAATTTGATCATCAATCATCGTCTTTCCTCGGAATATTTCGTGTTTATAGTTACAACAAGATTTAGATATCTAAATATTCATCTACAATTTTACAGCTTACCTTGAAGAAGAAGATGAAACAAGAGAACTTTTACGTTGTCGTTGACTTACTGTCATGTATAACCCCTGCAACAGCAACAATCTATTAATTAGAAATGAATCTTCAGATGAAAATCTGTAACACCAGCCCAATCTTATCCTTTCTCACATTTAGAAACCAGAATAACAAAAAAAAAAATGTATATATTTGTATAAACCACCAATATATGCATTTCCAAATTGATCTAAGTGACAATTAGAACATTTTCAGAGAAAATTGTACGCCCTACAACCACGGTTCACTTCATAGCACTGACAGAGCAGTTGAGTACTAAAATTTCAACAGTCAGAACTTTAAATGAATGCATATCTGTGCTCAATGTCTGTCATAAATATTCTATATCTTACATTTGTGGTATGTATGGTTGCTCCAGTAGTCATGTTGATATTCTGATTTGGGACCAGTTCAAAGTTCATTTTTTGCAAGAAAATTGCAAGCGCAACAATAGCCTCAAGCAGAGCAAATTGATCTCCTACGCACTTCCGCGGGCCTCCACTGAATGGAATGAATCTGCAGAACATGTTTTTCCAAATTAGCATTACCCAGCTGATAGTAAGCAGGATTGATAAAACAAATAGATAGTCAATTATTTCAGGTCCAAATATGAGCCTATATTTCCAAGAATTGAACATCAACAAAGGGTAAGACATCTGTTGAAATCGGAAGAAATACCTGAAATCCGTATTTGTTTCATTTGGTATTGGACCGTCCAAGTCAAATCTATCTGGCAAAAACTCTTCTGCTCTCTCCCAGACCTATTACATCACAGTGTAATAAGAATCAGGATAACACATCAGACGACTGTTGCCAAGATCAATGATTAAAAAGATTAATTCTCAGCTCCACTAATCCCTTATTCAAAACTAAACGAGTTTTGTTATATGAACCCTTCTGCTCTATTTCACTTTTTGCTAAAGATTTGAGCAATGATTTCCATTTTATTGTTGTCTACAACTTTGACATTCTTCTTTTGTTTTGGTGCTTTGTAACTAAGTTCCTGTTACGTAGCATCTCTCCAAAATCACAGTAGCAAGTACACCAACTCGGTTTTTAAGCATCAGTCTAAACTAAAGAAATCCATTGAACCCACAGAAATAGAAGTTCAGATACCTGTGAAGAATGGTGGATATTGTACACAGATATCATTATATCTTGACCAGCATTAACCTTGTAATTTCCAGGGAGTACATCAGCAACTTGAGCTCTTCTTATCAAGACCTATAAGAATTTTGAAGACGGAAACCATTAGGAACTCATGTCAACAGGTGAAAAGACTATCTTCAAGAATGAAATATTTATGTGATCAGTTGTGTTTTTCTCATTATTATTCTCTTTTTATCTCATTAATAATCCGTAGAAAGAAAAGGATTGCAACCTACAGGAGGATGTGGGTACAGACGCATTGACTCATTAATGCAACGAGTCAAGAATTTTAGATCCTTTACGTCTTCAAAGGAAGGACGTCTACCCTGTAGAATTCTGTCCACCTCTTCCTGCGCTTTCATCAAAGAGTCGGAATCCTAAAGAATATAATTTAGCAATAAAAACATGCTAAGCATTAGCTATATTTGCAACACAGAAAAAAAATGGAGAACTCAATTAACAAATTGAAAACAAACATTTATGAAGTCTTTGAGCAGATTGCTAAAGGGAGACTAATGCAGTAATAATCTAAGTTTTAATATAAATGCCTAATAAACCTCACTGCCCAAGATCCAGACAAGTTATTTATTCATACAAGTTGATGCTGAGACCCATTTTAACCAGAGGCTTAATTAAACCAGATTACATGCGTTCAAATGTCAATACTAAGGTAGTTCAGGAGTAAAAACAAAAGTTTTCCCTCTAAGCAAACAAGATGATAAAAAGAAGAAATTTCAGTGAGAACATAACAAGTGAACACCTGCTCAGTTTTCTACTGCAAGGGAAAGATGTTGCTGGTTGCATTCAAAGTTCAACATTGAAATCAAAAGTACCCATCAGTTTATTGAAAAAAGAATACAGCAAAACATGCCATATAAATAACTCTGTAAAAACTAAAAAGAATAAGGCTACCTTACTTAGAAGATATAATGTCCAAGTCAACACCGAGCCAGTAGTCTCATGGCCAGCAACTAACATAGACAAAAGATCATCTCTTATCTGTACACTTGAAACCTGATACATACAGAAAGTTCACCTTAGTACTATTACTAGGTTATAGAGCAAGAATTATAAAATCCAATTTCTGAAAGAATTAAGACTATCAATTAATCTGAACCCATTCATCAAACAAGTCCATAGCTGAAAAGAGAAAAAAAGGAAGAAATGTAGTTTTTCATCCATCTTAATTCGATACAAGGGTATAACTGTTACCTGAAGGATAGGATAACTATGTGCCTCCACACAATTGCATATATATGAATGAAATCTTTAACTGAAAACAAATTTTTCATGTGACCATGCAAAAGCCACACTAGAAATCCAACATTTGCAATTATTACATTAAGGATACTTCTAGCCTCTCAGGGAATTACATGCTAAACCTACTAGTCTACTACCATATGCAGTAGACAACCACCTTGCTGAAAAGGGATGGTCACATTATTAAATCATCCAAGTAGGGAGCATAATAAAAGATTCTACTTACTGTTTTCTATAAGCTGGTATACCATAGTGAAAAGTAGATAAAAGGATAAGGCAAAATAAATTTTATTTCATGGTAGATCACATATAGAATTTCTTTAATCAGCTAATATTAGGGGGGGGGGGACTTTTATATCCAGTCTAACACCATGCAACTGTGCAATCTAAGCATTGAAATAGAATAATAGATATACTTTAATTACGATGAAAACTTTACGTAGATAAGTAAAGAGCACAGGCAAACCTCTTCTCTGCTGGCAAGCAGGAAACGGAGGATGCTTGGATCAGCGTCATTCACATATTCCTCGTCATCAATTCTTTCACCTTCAGCTTCCACAATCTCTTTACACTTTGCTATAAGCTCTTCAACGGTTTGTCTAATCAGTATAACTGCTTTTTCAGCTTTTATTTGTCTCGGAATAATCTTACATAAAGCTTTAACCTGCAATGAAAGAATTTGATAGGTTTAATAACCAAAACAAATGATAAGATGAGCAATGGAGAACATGAAAACGGAACTAGCCTTCCAATATGGTAAAAGATCGGTGGAACGAGCCTCTGCCTCTTTCAAAGCAGTATAAACTGCTTCAATAACCGGGCTGTCAGTTGTAAGCGAATCAAAATTATAGTTGAACACTGACAGACCAATAACATCAAGAGTCAACTGAGAAAATCTCGCTTCCATATTCACAGCAGTGCCATTTAATGCATCAGGTTGCAACTTCTCCACCAGTCTCTCAGCACATTTACAAAATACCCGGTCAACCATCACAGATAAGTATTTTTTGTGAAGTGATGGAACCGTAGCCCTGCGCCTTGCCTATCAAAAATTAGATCTTTATGCTCAAATGACAAAAACCAAATTAAACATGTCTATAACAAGTATAACTGATTGCTGAATTAACATAACAAAAAAGGTTGGTAGGGCTTTTGGAATTTGGCCTGCAGTTGATACTAAAGACTGGACTGATATATGAATAAATCACACACAACAGCTCAAACAAGAACTTATTCTAAAAGCAATTCTCTCAATCTCTGTATGAATCAATTAGCTCATTTTTCAACAGAATGTAAACAATTGGCTCTAAGCACCAATGAATATGACTGAACCTATATGAACTTTTAATACAGAACATGTAGTCTACTGCATATTGTCGAAACTCACATTTACAACCTACGAATTGTAAGACACTTCTTCCCATGAAAAACAGTTGAGTCGGATAACTTGAAGAGATGACTCTAATGTCACACCCATCACCTATGTCTCATTTCAGTAACTCTAAGAAAACTCACATTCATTACATAATCACATATATAGAATTATGTGAATAACGTCGAACACTGTTTATCAGGGACTTACTCAAAAGTAGTGTTTTTTTAGTTACATGTTGTCTATTTATTATCAAAAGGTCGGAGAAGCCTACAAACAACAACCATACATATTGCAAAAACATATCACCAGTTCAATTTTTCAAAAACACTTGCCTTGCCAATAAAGTAACAAAAAACTTTATAACTAGAACCCAAAAGTAGCACATTTGAAAAGGATAGATAGAGAGACATTACCATCCAAAGCGGACCTTCAGCAATTGCAAAACCCGACCCGAAGAGGAACTCGGATACTTCAGCTACAAGACCTTTAGCATACTTGGTGCCATAGTTCCTCAAAACATGTTTAGCAATAGCAGGGTCACTTACAATGACGAAATTTCTAGGCCCAGCAGCGAGCCTGTAAATGGGTCCGTACTGGTTCATCCATTTAAACAGAGGAAGGAACAGAGCCCCACCCAGAAGATCTCTTACGTCATCAAGCTGAGCACTGGCTATGGGTATGTTTGATTCGTCGTTTTTGGATATGGTCAGAGACTTGGAGAGTGAAGTGAGCCAATCTGGGCTGACCCAGGAGCTGGATTTAGTTGTGGTGGGTTTGCTGGGTGGTTTCTGGTTTATGGAGGACTTGACGGAGAGAGTGAGTCTTGTGAGAGGTGGTGGCGCGTGGAGAGAGAAAGATGAGAGACTGTGAAAGGATTGCATTGTTTACTTTACTGTGCTTCTCTTTCTAAGAGATTCACTGTGTCAATTTCTCTCTTCAGTCTCCTGGACGCCATAAACTGTACTGGTTTGCTTTTGTGGAGTAGCAGGCAATGCTGCACTCTCTTGTGGATTGGATTCGGATTCCACTGCACAGTTAAAACGCCCCGTTTTGTGTGTGTTTGAATTGTCAACGGCGAGTTAGCAGAACTACTTAAAATTGGTACATTAACGATTCATATATATATATATATAAAAGAAATTTTTAAATTAATATGCACCGGCATAAATTCGTTGGTGAATTGGATATAAATTATTAGATTTACATATACAAATCGACTAGAAAACCATTTTCTTTTATATTATATTTCTTTTTTTAAAGATACCTCATTTTTAAAATTAAAATTTAAAAAAATTCTAAAAGCACTACCTTTTATTTCAAGATTATCATTTTAATCATTTGACACTCCTATTTTTAAGAAAAAATGAAATTATATATCTTAAATCACTAGATTAAATATTACATATTAGATACACTCTCTTAAATTTTTATTTACCATATTAAACTCTCTCTCCTTTAATATATATCTATACTTTTTTATCTTCCTTCTTTCGTTAACAAAACTAACAGTTTAGAAAAAAAAAACTTACGAATAAACTTGATTTTTAAGAACTGTATATATGTATATATTAAAAAAAAACTCAAAAACAATTATCCTATTTTTCAAAAATAAAATCGAAATATCAAAATGTTTTTTGTTACTTTTATATGTATGTGATTCCCTAGAGAACTTTAATTATTTCATTAGTCTTAGAAATTATGAAGTTAGTCGAATCTAGTTGCAACAAATTACGTTTTCATTTATCAATTTTTTTTTTTTGAAAAACAAGTATTTGTATTGACTTTTTAATATATATATTACTACTAGTAAAAAACTAAAATATTCATAAGTTTTTTTTTCTTTAACTATTAATCAAAGAGATAATATCAGATTTAGGTGAATGGGTTTAATACGTAATATTTAATCTAATAATTTAGGAGATAAAATTTCATTTTGTAATAATTTAATTATTTTGGAATGTTTTTAGAATTTTTTTATTTTGTCTAGTAAATTTAATTCAGGTTAAAATTGTCATTAATAAAAAAAATTAAATTGAAGTGTAAATAGATAATTTGTGGTGTAACTTTCACACTATTTAACTTTTCCATCTCAAACCTATTTCACCAAATATTACGCTAAAAAGAATATTATCTTTAATATTTCAGTTCTTTCCCTTCATTTATTATTTTTCAACAATTAACGTAATATTGCAATAAATTATGAAAATTAGTAGATTGAGAAATTAAATTTAATTAACTAAAATATTGCTACAATAATTAAATCAATAATTAAATTAACTTAAACATTACATTTTATAAAATAAAAAAGAAAAAGCATATAAATAAAAAATACATATTGATCATCATTTAATTACCTGAATTAGTATATTTATTCTACAAATGATCAATTAATGCAGTTCGGAGTAAAATATGAGCTTCTTTATCCTTGATTTTTCTATGTCAAGCTAGAAATTCTTAAAATCGGGTTTTTTCATCTACCACAATCACAACTTTTGGAGTTGGCGCTTCCATATGATCCTTAATTGATGCTGTTGACGGTGATTTTGGATCAGCCTCCAGTCACACAATTAGAGCAAAGTAATGGCTAAGCACAAACAAAAGATAATAAGAAAAATAAATAAGACGCAGGATTTTACGTGGTAAAACCCCAATGACGGGAAACGTCTACGGTTGCCGATTACAGCAACAAAAATTCACAATGCAGAAAAAAGGTTACACACTCAATCACTCTTGCCTTCTTTCTAAAAATTGTGTTAAACCATTTTTGGATATTTTTTAGGTCTATTTATACATGCATAGAACCCTAATTCTTGATGTATAAGTAATGAAAGTTCCCGTAATCAAACGAAATTCTAACGTATTGCAGTCGTGTTATCCACTTTCCTGTTTCACGTTGATTGTGTCATGGTCGTCTTGAATTCCTTGTTCAATCCACACTTTTATGCGTACAAGGAAGTTTACTTCCTTATCAAAGTGTGCTTGTTATATGTATATTTTACTAAATGTACACGTCACTGACAGGTAGAACAATCCCTTAAAAAGATTTTCAGATGGGCATCCGAGCTGGCATCTATAAGACACCATCCAAGACATTATTAAAGAATAAGAACCCGAGTAAGCCCAAACACGGGTACTCGGCACATTATGTTTTACTCGGGACAACATTGGAAGCCCGAATAAAGAAGTTCAACATACGATTCACATACGTGGGTAAGCCTAAGAATCATACTCCAATACGCATCTGTATCAAAGGAGGAAAGAGTTTAGAAAGTTTCTAGAAGGATAAAACACCAAACAGGAAGCCAGTCCAAATCAGACAACAACTCTATTATTCTAGAAACTACATATCGATTAGGAAATAAATTCTAAGCATACTGTGTAGTTAGACTCCCACAAAGATTCAGACTCAAGCCACAAGATCTCCGAAACAGGAAAGAAGATAAAGACGACTTCAATAAGCAACCAGTCAAAATTAAATAGAAATTCTGTTATTTACTTGTACAACAAGGATTAGGGTTCTATGCATGTATAAATAGACCAATAATCTTACTGTAAAAGGGGCGAGAGACAAAAAATAAAAAACTGAGTAGAGAAGAAATTGTTGTAAGAGAGAGGCAAGAGAGATCGACTGGTGTAACCGATTATTCAATAGTGGATTTGACTTGGTTGATCATTCAACCACCGGTAGACGTTTCTCCGATCATTGGAGTTTTACCACGTAACTCGTGTCACTGATATATCAATTGCATTCTTTTTCTCCTTCTCTTTTAACAGGTCATAACCAAATCAAACACTGTTAACTTTCTTGACCATTAAGAAATCGACGTCAACAATTGGTGCTAGAAGGAGGGGGCGGTGTGAACCTCCGATCTGTTTAAGCAATGACTGGTAGTGGCAGTAAGGACAGTTCCAGGGACATCCAGAAATCTCTAGATAATGCTCATATGGACGGAACCACTCAAGATCCCACCACAACCACTAGGATCCAATCGATATCCCCTGCTAGCATCCAACAAGTCCCACCTACCAGCGAGGACATATCACGTCGCTTCTGTGACGCATTGCAACAGTTGCTGATGGATGCAACACAAGAAGGAATAGATCTATTGTCCATAGGAGAGGCGAATCCGACGAATCCGCCAAATCCTCCATCACCTCTTAGGCTCCGATCAGTTGTAGTTGGCCCGAAACCAGATATACCAGTAGCCGTTAGGAACTCAGATCCAGTCAACTAGACTGGGGTATAACTCATAACCAAGATAAGGATCATGAAATGCCTGTAGAAGAACTGTCTTACCAACGATGAAATCAAGGTCAAGCGGGCCCTGATAGACACCGTAAATATGATCGACTAAGAGATCGGTCATCGTCATCAGAAGAAAGCAATCGATACCATCGTAAACTTCACAGTGGAACCGCACGCCTGTAAGGGTTAGCTCATGAGACTCGAAGGTAAGACGAAGAGGAGATGATGACAGATATGACAGACACACGACGAATCGACCATCGGGGAGACCCGGTGGATGACAGAGATGTCGTAATTCAGAGCCTGACCTGAGAAGCCGAGAACAACAGACGTCAAATAGACGCATTGATTAGGCGATATGGATATAATGAGTTGTCTGATGACGATTCTAATAGCCCTTTCACTAGAAACATTCTGCGAACGCCATTCCCGGAGAGATTCAGGATGCCGCACGTGGAACATGTTACAAAGGATACAGATCCTAAAGAGCATGTCAGACGATATAAGAGCGTCTGGCTCAGTATTCCCACATTGACCCTTTGTTGTGTCTCAACTTTCCATAAACGCTCGGGGATACAGGTTCAAGATGGTTTAGGAGATTGCCTTTGGCAAGTATTGGTAGTTTCATCGAGTTGCGTAGAAGCTTCTCGAGACAATTTCTAGGAAATATGCGTAGGAAAACATCTGTGGCATATATTTCTCAACTAAAACATGGAAAAAATGAGTCGCTAAAGAAGTATCTAGGAAGATTCGGTCAGGTGGTCACAGAAATCGGCAGCTTAAATAACGAAGCGATAATCGCTGCATTCATAAATAACTTGCAGAATGGGTGATTGTCTTTTGACATAAGAAGGGCTCGCCTAACTAGATATGCAGATATGATGGACATGGCAAGCGGATACGCTTTGGCGGAAGAAGAAGAGTTGGCAATATGAGGTAGTTACATGTATGAGTGGAGACCCGAACAAAAAAATGTCAAGTCAAAGTGGTAAAACCGTAAAGGGAAACATAAAGGAAATAATGAAGAGAGAAGCAAAGATGGGGGAAATGGACGTAATGCTGACCAAACCAAGGAAAAATTTCAAGGAAAGTATACGAACTACACCCCGCTTTGGAAAAGACAGGAAGAGATCTTTGCAATACTAGAAGAAAAGAATTTGGTAAAGGAGCCACGTCGGCAGTCATAATTTGCCTAACGAGACACGACAAAGTATTGCAGATTCCACAAAGAAACCGGTCACGAGACCTTCAAATATTACTAGCTCAGAGACTACATAGAATCTCTCATCTGAGAAGGATATCTGCAAGATATAATCCTGAAGAAAGATGAGAAGTCAGAAAATCAGAAAGAAACCAAGACGGAGATCATATTTTTGGTCTGAATAAAAGGGCCAGTCCCGAGGTGAATTAAGTGATACAGACCATCTTCGGAGGACCATCAACTGGGAGAAGTAACCGAGAGCGGACTCAGGAAATCCGAGAAGCAGTGTAAGTAAAATGCCCTGATGATCAAGTTCCCAATTGAATGAGGGGTAGGAATAATCAAGGAGTCACAGGAGATGGCCAGAAGAGCTAATCTCTCAGTTTACAAAGACAGAGATAATAGTGAACACTAAGTATGTACTTTAACTCAACCAGATAAGATCAATCAAGAAGAATCACTGTTGTTCGAGTTCGATCCAAGGGAAGAACCAGAAACTTCAAATAATGAACCAACATAGGAGGTGGTTTTAAGGGAAGATGAGCCAAATATGAAGGTCAAAATTGGAGCCAACTTAGAAGAAAAGGTCAAGCTAGATCTTATCGATTTGCTCAGAGAATACAAAGATGTGTTCACATGGAGTCATGAAGACATGGTTGGGATAGACGCACGAATAGTATCACATCACTTGGCGGTGGATCCCAATGTAAAACCTGTAATACAAAAGAGATGATCTTTCAACCTTGAAAGAAGTCGGGCGATCAAGTAGAAGGTGGAAAGGTTACTCGTTGTAGGGTCGATCAGAGAAATCAACTATTCTAAGTAGATAACAAATGTGGTTTTGGTCCAAAAGAAGAATGGCCAATGGAGAATGTGCGTGGACTTCACGGATCTGAACAAAACCTGTCCAAAAGACAGTTTTCCACTCCTGAGAATAGAACAATTGGTAGATGCTACATCAGGACATGAATTACTCAATTTTATGGATGCTTATTTGGGATACAATCCGATCCGGATGAATAAAGCTGATGAAAAAAAAACAGCATTCACAACCGATCAAGGCTTGTACTGTTATACAATGATGCTCTTTGGGCTAAAAAATGCTGATGCAACATATCAAAGATTGGTCAATAGAATCTTAGCTCGTCAAATAGGAAGAAACATGGAAGTTTGCATAGATGACATGTTAACCAAAAGTATCTCGGTAGACGAACATGCTTCGGACCTACGCGAAACATTGATGTCTTGAGAAGGTATCAAATGAAGTTAAATCTGAACAATTACCTATTTGAGGTTCCTTCATGGAGGTTCATTAGGTTCCAAGTTCACTAGAGGGGGATCGAAGTGAATCCCCGAGAAGATCCAAGCCCTTCAAAAAATGACTTCACCAAGGACATTAAAAGAGGTACAACGTCTGACGGGATGCTTAGCTTCCCTAGGCAGATTCATTTCGAAGGCCATATATAATTGTGCTCCTTTTTTCAAAGTGATCAAAAAGGGGAAATGACTTGAATGGAATGAAGAGTGTGAACAAGCATTTCTGATGATCAAAGAATACTTAGGACAGGCTCACATCCACTCAAAATCTAAAGTGGGAGAAATGCTTCACCTGTACCTATCCCTTACGGAGTTAGCAGTAAGCTCGGTTCTAGTCAGGACAGAAGACAGGATACAGAGGCCAGTGTACTATACTAGTAAGGCTCTTCTTCCAACTGAAACCAGGTATTCACAGGCAGAGAAAATGGCTTTAGCGTTGGTTTTGGCAGCAGGGAAGCTGAGACCGTACTTTCATGCACATACAATCCAGGTTTTCACTGATTGCCCACTTAGGCAAATTCCACAGAAGCTTAAGATTTCAAGGAGATTAACTAAATGGGCGATTGAGCTGAGCGAATTTGATATTCAGTGCATGCCTAGGACATCACTCAAAGGCCAAGTAGTGACATATTTTGTAGCAGAATTCGCAGAACCAAATATGGAAGCAAGAAGAATGTTGGGCAAGAGTTTCTCATGGAGATTATATGTCGATGGTTCCTCGAACACTTATGGCAGAGGGACAGGGATCATAATGTGCACCCTAGAGGAATATGACATTGAATGTGCCATGAGATTCGATTTCAAAGCGAAAAACAACCAAGCGGAATATGAGGCATTGCTAGTAGGGCATAGAGTTTGCATAGCTCTCGGAGCAGATGAGGTCGAGATATCACTCACAGGTAGTCATCAACTAAGGTTTAGACGAGTATCAGGCCAGAGATGAAAGTACGATGGCTTATTTGGGAATAGTAAAACAACTCCTCCAAATATTCAAGTAATATAGGATTGTCGAGATCCCTAGAGAAGAAAATGAAAAGGCAAATGCTTTGTCCAAACTAGCATCAACAACAACCACAATCAGGCCAAAGAATATCCTAGTTGCACATCTTTTCAGACCAAGTATAATTAAGACAAAAGACTTTGAAGTCTCAGAAATCTGAACACCGTTAGACGGTTGGATGACTCAGCTAAAAAGGTACCTAGAAGAAGATATACTCTCACAAGATCCCTTAGAAGAAAAACACGTTAGGTAAAGATCATCAAGATACACACTGATTGGAGGAGAACTGTACAGAAGAGGGTTTTCCTGAACACTCCAAAGATGTGTATCAGTGGAAGATGCACACTGGATACTACAGGAAATCCATGGCTAAGTATGTGGGAACCATACAGGAGGCAAAAGCTTGGCACACAAGTTACTCAGGCAAGGTTTTTACTGGTCTTCTCTGTTCACTGTTGCACAACGATGTTCAGAAAGTTGCAACGCTTGCCAAAGGATCGCCAATGACATTCGGCAACCCCCAGAACACCTTAGAAGCCTCACATCCCCATGGTTGTTCTCCATGTGGGGTCTAGATTTAATTGGTCCAATGCCAGCAGGAATTGGGGGTGGAGTGAAGCATGCAATCGTGGTTGTTGGCCCAATTCGATAATAAAAAATTCAGGCAGTTGTGCAACGAGTACCAAATTGTAAATTATTATGCCACACCAGCCCACCCTCAAACAAATGGACAAGTTGAAGCAGTGAACAAAATCATCAAAAACATGCTTAAAGCAAAGATAGATGCCAAAAAGGGCAGTTGGGTCGAAAAGCTTCATGAAGTATTATGAGCTTATCGGACGACAACAAGGACTTCTATAGGAGAAACACCGTTTTCTTTGGCATTTGGAATAGAGGATGTCTTTCCAGTAGAAATATCGTATATATTGCCGAGAGTCAGGCTGTATAATGAAGATCAAAATGTCAATATGTTTTTACAAAGTTTAGACGAGTTGGAAGAAAAAAGGGAGAAATCCCGAGTACGAAACATGGCATATCAGCAAAGAGTGGTCCGACATTATAATTTTCATGTTCGGATTAGGAAGTTCCAGTTAGAAGACCTGGTGCTCAGAAAAGTATCGTTGGACACAAAAAATAATGCTGCAGGTTCGTTGGCTGACAAATGGGAAGACCCATATAAAATTGAGGGAATAGCTGGTCGTAAAGCATATTGGATTGCCCGACCAGATGGAGGGGTTTTACCCCGACCATACAATGCCCAATATTTAAAGATCTTCTACCCTTGAAATTTGTTTTTTTATTTTTTGTCAGGATGTTTTTACTTATTCTTAGTAATCCTTGAGATTTCCATATTGTTAGTTTTACAGTTATGAATAAAAGCCCGACACGGGATTCCAGAAATCTGAGCATATGATAATAAGAATATATTAAAAAAAATTAAACATATGAAACTGTATGAAATAAAATATTCGGGGACATTAATTTGGCAAAAATTTCGAATGGGCGAAGAACCTCAAATGAGCATGCCAGTCGAGCAAGGTCAGCCAAGACCTTAGCCAAAAGGTAAACTTGGTGCACAAGATTCTGGAAAACGGCTTGGGGCGCCGTCGGGAAAATCTTGGTGAGTTGCGCAGCTGTGTTACGTAATTCAGAGCTTAACGATTCGGTAAACCCTTACACAAATAAACTAGGAGACATCCTCAGTGACTTGCGTAAAGACTCAAACATATGATCGTTGTCTTCAATGTAACATTTGGGTAGCAACCGAGTATGAAGCGCAAATATAAATCTACTTGCCTGTTTCGAGATGGCTCGATTAATAATATTAACCAGTTTAATAAGATACTTGACACTTAAAATTGCGTTATACTGAACGTTAGCCAATTTAATAAGATACTTGGTGAAATTACTCAGGTAATGGACATAAGCCAGTTAATAAGATACTTGACATTTTAATATTCGTAATAGGATTCACAACAAAAAACAGTCAAGCTAAATATGGAATTTTATTAATCTTGCACTCATAAGAAGATCTTTCTTATTTAGCCTCTTGCTCGACCCGAAACATCGACTCTTAGGCAACAGAGAACGAGTCTTCCAAATATTTAGCCATCTCTTCCGTAACAGAGGTCCTCTCATCAGCCTCCATCTGTCTCGTCAAGCAACGATCTACAAACTTTTGGGCAGAACTCGCCTTCTTTTGATAAGCCGCCTCAATCTTAGCACGACAATCCTCACACTTTTTTAACTGAGCTTCAAGACTCCTAATCCGATCAGCTTGATATTGTTGCATCTAAATAAACTCAGCAAACTCAGAAACCATCTACAGGGAAGTAAGTTAGAGATCTGAATAAAGTCAAATTAGGATGAAGCTCAGGACAGAAGACTTAAGTAAGTTGCACTATTAAAAATGTTGTGAAGACTCTCCGTAGGAGAACCATTCCTGAAGCAACTCCGATGGTCGTTACCAATAAAAGCTGACCAGATGACATCATACTTAGCATATCCTAAGGGGTGGGATGCGTATCGTTTCTTAAGGATCCCACTTCTGCATCCTCAACCTCTGGGGGTAAAGGATCTCTGTTCAAAATTTTTGGAGTTTCCTTTCTTCCCGAAGGTGTCTTAGCTTGAGCACTCGGGGAACCCTTAATGTCAGCATCATCATCGCTTGACTCGACGAACGAAACCACTCTAGGATTTTTTAAAAGAGGTCGATTGAGAGAATCAACTGCCTTCCTCTTCTCAGCTCGAGTACGGTGGAAGCTGAGGTCAGCTGTTGGATCTACCTGATCCTCAGTGATATCTCTAAAAGATTCGAAAGGATTAGGGAGATGACCAACCTATTCAGCAGGAGGGTTTCTACATCCTGCACCTATCGAACTAGGATTGTCCGATGTTACACCACCAGGATGCCCTTCCTACTTGCCTTCATCCTCAGAAATCCTTTGGTCATTATCAAGTCCAACATGGCCACTCGAACCGCTTGATTCCTCTACGGTCAGCCAAACGACTTCTTCAAGAATATATTTAGGAAACTGTTCATCTGCCTCCTTAGAATCTTCATTTGATTCATCATCAGGCGAAGTAATCCCTTCTCCGTTTTGACGAGAAGCTTCTTTACAACTCAGCTAAATAATTGTTTTCACTTGGTGGGCTTGGGCGTCACAGACGACATCCATATCATACACTGAATTCAAAAAAGGGTTAAAAAGGCACGGTGAAAAGCGACAAAGTAAAAGCAATAAAAATAATCCACTTACAATGTTTGCGGTAAGCTGAAATCTGAGTAAAAAAGTCGAGAGCTATCATCATTTTCTCATCAAAAAGATAGAACCTACTCCTCTTCTCCAGAGTATGCATGGCCCCCCGAGTAAGGTTACTCAATTCGATATCAGTGAAGTCAGGCCGTGACTTTTTCCAGCGAGCAAGAGAGCAAAAGAAACGAGAAATCTATAGTACTTCTTGGTTTTCCCCGGATGAGAGCTCGATCTTGTGTCCCCAGTTTCCTCCGGTAAAAAACTAGTTGTTTTTCCAATACTTATTGGAGGTAGGAAAACCCCATACAAAACCCTTATTCTTGACATCTGAGGAGATGTCGATTCCCCGGTTCACCTTCGTCCCCTCAGGAATCCAATTGTCTGGCTGGCTGGATAGAAGAATGCAAGTCCCAGTCTGACCAGATTACCTTAGAGTATAAAAATGTTCACGAGAAGAGAGCGGTGACAAGTTTATCCGGCTCCACATATGCCACATACACATCAGGATCCTATAGCTGTTCAGGGCTAGCTGGGCCTGGGCGATCCTTGCCTCAGCAAGGAACCAAGCAACAAAAGGTTGGAGGGGAAGAGTCACACCCCAGCCGAGCATAGATCCATAAACTGCTACCATGCTCGGAGGAGGGTTCCATGCGACCCTATTACCAACAGAAACCATCAAAACTGAGTCATCCATATCAAATCGATCTCTGCTTCCCTGACCACAATCGGTTCGACATTGTATGCACTGGAGAAATTCAAAGAAAAGGGAATCCGAGAGGCACGTTGCTTTTCCTCAACATCATCCTCATTAATTACTTGCCTCCCAATCTGAATGTCGCTTGAACCATGTTTGTGAATCGTACGATTACTTCGATGTTTTCCTATCCTAGATCGTAAAGGAACCCTGTGACTTTCAGAAAAGGAAGACTCAGAGCTGGAAGAAGATTCAGAACTAGAACTGAAATAAACATCAGGATAAAGCTCGGAAATATCAACATTTAGAAAATAAGGCTCATCAGAAGGTGTTTCCCCCAATAATCTACGAACACAAGAAACCAATTGAAGGTCTCCTTGCTCAAGCGTATCGAAAGCTATAACAAAAGGTGATGTCGTGAAATAGGATCCATCTAAACTGACCTTAAAAGTAGACGCAGAGAGATCGGAAAAAAGCTTCAGCAAAGAACCTAGATGAATCTGTGTGTGAGAGAGCCTGGGTTTCTTGCCCTTTTTTTCTGTAAAAATGAACGATAAGAACAACCCCTTTCAATTTAAATAAACCACTCAATGATCGAAAGACGCGATACCCTAGGGTTTCGAGAAGTGGGAAAAAATTGAAAGAATAGGAGGAACGCTCAGTGATGTAGGCGGCGTATCCGATAATCAACGGGTCATATCACATAAATGCTTTCAGAGAAACCAAGCGATTAAAGGACACGTGTCGTGTAAAGAACTGGCCAAGCCACCAGGATTTCAAAACATCACAATCATTGGGATTTCGC
Organism: Dipteronia dyeriana; assembly: GCA_032871835.1. Classification (NCBI taxonomy): domain Eukaryota; kingdom Viridiplantae; phylum Streptophyta; class Magnoliopsida; order Sapindales; family Sapindaceae; genus Dipteronia; species Dipteronia dyeriana. The sequence continues at coordinate 20,116,435 of CM065297.1, forward strand.
GTGAAGGGACAAATTGCACATACATGTTCACCATTAAGACACGTCATAAATGCTGCGAATTAATTTAAGGGTTATAGTTCCTATTCAATGAAGCATAAATGAAGGACGGGACACAAATTAGTCGGAGTTTCAAGTGATTAAAATACTTCCGCCAACATAAATTATACTCGGCAAAAGTATTTTAAGGGGGTATTGTTATATGTATATTTGACTGAAAGTACACGTCACTGACAGGTAGGACAATCTCTTAAAAAGATTACCAGATGGGCATCCGAGCTGGCATCCAGAAGACACCATCCAAGACATTATTAAAGAATAAGAACCCGAGTAAGCTCGAACACGGGTACTCGATATATTATGTTCTACTCGGGACAACACAGGAAGCCCCAATAAAAAAGTTCAGCATATGATTCACATACTTGAGTAAGCCCAAGAATCATACTCCAATACGCATCTGTATCAAAGGAGGTAAGAGTTTAGAAACTTTCTAGAAGGATAAAACACCAAACAGGAAGCGAGTCCAAATCAGGCAACAACTCTATTATTCTAGAAGACTGCATATCGGTTAAGAAATAAATTCTAAGCAGACTGTGTAGTTAGACTCCCCCAAAGATTCAGACTCAACCCACAAGATCTATGAAACAGGAAAGAAGATAAAGACGACTTTAATAAGCAACCAGTCATAATTAAATACAGATTCTTTTCTTTACTTGTGCAACAAGGATTAGGGTTCTATGGATGTATAAATAGATCCATAATCTTACTGTAAAAGGGAAGAGAGATGAAAAAAATAAAAAACAGAGTAAAGAAGAAATCGCTGTAACAGAGAGGCAAGAGAGATCGAGTTGTGTAACCGATTATTCAATAGTGGATTTAACTTGGTTGATCATTCAACCACCCGTGGACGTTTCTCTGATCATCGGAGTTTTACCACTTAAGTGGTGACACTTAAAAAAAATAAATTGCATTCTTTTTCTCCATCTCTTTTAACAGGTCATAACCAAATCCAACATTGTTGACTTTCTTGACCATCAAGAAATCGACGTCAACAAAGCTGGACTTTTTTCTATGTATTTGAGTCGTGATCTTATTGAATCTGGGTGCTAATCCACGTGTCGTGTGTCTGATCGTTTGTTTTTTCCCGATCATTCTTGTTTACCTCGATCATTGATCCAACCTGACCCTGATCCCGACCATCTTGACAACCCGATTGGGTTTTCTAACTCGATCATCTGTGTTATCTGGTCGGGGAGGACTGGTCGGGTTCGTTTGGTCCTGCTTGTGCTGATTTAATCTGAATATGCCCTAGTGACATGGTGTTCTCGACCCTGGTCTTTTGCTTACGTGTCATGCTACCTAGAATTTTCCAATAACAATACCCCTTTAAACATACAAGACCAAACATCTCGTTTGGAATAGAACTCGTTTGGTAAAGTATGTTTAATTTATTATTATTTTTTATTGTGGTGCTCTTGTATGTGCATTTAATGCTTTGCGGCTGGATGTTAATGTCAATCACGCTTATTTCGGCTGACGCAATCATTTATCCATTTTTTTCAAATTTTGAATGGCGCTTGTCATTCCGCATACACTTACCGCTATTGATATGATGTCACTTACCCCTATATATAGCTCGAAAACTTTTCATTTTTTATTACGATTTCATAGTGATTTCTCGCAAAAACCTTAACTTCTCTTTTCCTCTAGATTTTGGCTTCCATATTCAAACCGCACATATCTCAGGTTTGGACCCAACTCTTCATTATTGTTATTTTGAGCTTCTTATGCATGCCATCGAGGCTGGCGATAAAGAAAATATTTCTAAGCTCGAGTCTCTTCTTTGGGGTCGTTTTCCTTCATCCCAACCTACTGCTCTGGATATGGATTATTCTATGACCCGTATCGGGTTTTTTCTTTTTTCTTCTAATCCTCTTGGTTCCACTTTTGTTGATGATCAACCAGATATGTCGAAGAATTCGAGACAAACTTCTAGGGCTTCTTCTAAGAAGACCGCTCGCTTGGCGAGTGACTTGAAGATAACTTCTTAGAAATTAAAAATGAGGGACGTTTCGAGGGAACGACGGGCTCGCTTGCTTAAATTCTCAGCGGACCATCCCTACGCCTTTAACCTTGAAATAAATGTAGCAACAGATGAAGAACTTGTGAAGTTTAAAGAACGGTTCGATCTCCCCCGTTCAGTGAAACTATCCTGTAGTGGTAATCACGTAGGGTGGAATCCTCTCCCCTGGCGCAGTTGCCATTTATAGGGCAATACTGTCTTCTGTGGTGACTTTCCCTCTACAACCCTTCATTGCTCGCTTATTGGTAGACGTGGGTGTAGCCCCAGCCTAACTGACTCCAAACTCATATCGGGTGTTGATTAGTCTGTGGCACTTATGAAAGAAGATCGAGGCTAAGTACCCCCCAACCCCTCTGAAGATATGCAATTTTTACACCTTAGGTCAATCAGACTCAGGCGAGACTTTTTACCTTCTGTTAATAGCCAAATTTGGCTACGGACCAAAGAGAAATTTTCCATTCTCCTAGCCCGGGTCCAGGCCTGAGATTACCCATCTTTGTACCCTGTATCTTAGGGTCGAGACATGGAGCCGTCCCTTAAAAGCGAGGAAAAGTCGTCGAGTTGTGAAGCATCCGTGGTGGATCCTGACACGATCGGATCAAGTTCCTTACACCGAAAAGAGAATTTAAATAAAGCCTGACACATGATGAACCAGGCTCCGCGAACTTGGGATCACCCCACAACCTTCCCGGAAGCACACCATTCTCTCCGAACATAGAAAAAGATTCATTAAGCACCAAGCTCGCACTACAGAGTTGCTCCACCTCGCTAAAGGAAGTTTTGAACCCTTATGGACAGGAAGATGGGAGCCCACCAGAGTACCCCTAGAGGATGCCTACAAAGCCATCCTTAGCTCCAAGAAACCTAGAGGGGTCCGACCAAGCTCTTAGAACCAAGACAGGGGCATGAACCTGCCACGCTCCATGAAATAATTAACACTTTTACTTGATGAACTCCATGAGGAATCACACCATGAAGACACACGGGATCATATCTATACCTCAACGAACATTGAAACACCGCGCACGTGCGTGGCAAGTGTTTGAGTTCAGAGTGAAATGAACTTATCGCTAAAGATATTCTCAACTTTGACATTAAATCAAAGTCAACAACATTCAAAATAATGGATCTCGCCTGATAAATGAGAGATTGGATTAAGAAAATGATGATGAGAGAGTCACAAACTTAACCCATTTTGATTGTGTATAAATAGACCAAGCATAAATATAAGAAAGAGGAGAACGAAGAACAGAGGAAAAAGAAACAAAAGGATGAGTCATGGCCTAAATTCTATAATCAGAACAAGGCCGTCGTTGTATTCTACTATTCAATAGGCACGATGTTGCCACCTTGCTGTATCTTAGTGAGATTAAGAGTGATCGAGAGATTTCTGTATGAAATACACGATCTATAATAAAGAGATCTATTCCCATTTTCATTATATTCACGCTTGAACATCCACCTTTATTCAAACAAGGTAGGTACGAGGTATCTAACCCGGTAGCCAGCAAACTGCGTAAACAGATCCCACCCTTAAAACTGGCAAAGTGGAGATATCCAGTTCATCGAGGGATCTGATAATGAGAGCTCCAAGGTCAACTCCCAAAAACATGGAAATAAACGCCTAAGGGACCAGCCGGCCTAGATGTAGAAGAAGATCCAACAGTTGAAAAGAGGGAAGGGTAAGAAGGTCAAAAAGGACCCCCTAAGTAAGATGAATGACCCCTTTATCAAAAGGAATTGGGAGGCATAGTTCCTACCAAAGTTTAAGATTCCATCAGACAAGTTCTCCGGCACGGAGGATCCTTTGAGCACGTAGAGTGTTTCGTCCAATAGATAGAAGTACAAAACATAACCAGGGCCACCATGTGACGGATGTTCCTTACAACACTAACAGATTATGTTAAGACCTGGTTCAGAAAGCTACCCGCTGGTAGTGTGGATTCCTTTACAAAGTTGTCAACTGATTTCTACTTTCAATTCTAGGGAGTCAAACCTCGATTGAAGGATCCCATCCATCTACAGACGTGATCCAGGAGAATGGGAAACCCTTCAGGCTTATATGGAACGGTTTCATAAAGAAGTCATCCAGATGGGGGTCTTCATTGAGAAAGAAACCCTTGCTAATTACAGGTGGAACCTGTGGACGGGCAAGCTTTTTCGATACTTTGCCAAGCGACCTCCAGAGACTTACCAAGAAGCCTATGATCGTGCTCTTGAGCAAATCGAAGTCTATAAGTTCCTCGGTTTTTGGTTGGCTCATTTTGTTGACAACCACATTTGGGGATTAATGTGTAAGGGTAGTTTAGGTCATCATTGCTTAAGACCTAGCTCAAGCTTCATTGAAGAGGTATTGGTGCACACACACACACACACACACTCTAATGCATGTCTTGATCATCTTGCATGCTTGCTTATTTGCATTCTTGTATGCTTTATATGTCTTAACTCTTGCTTGGGTGTTTGATGCATCTTGTGTGTCTTAAGAGAGGATTTTTCCTCTATACCGCAGTTCAGACCGCTCCCTGTGCTTTACCTCTGCCTCAGTTTGTACATTGGCGTTCTCCAGTTGTTGGATGTTGCTGCTACCGCGGCTTGTGCAACTTGCATGCACAGCGGTCTTTCAAGCAAAGTTTCCCAAGCGTCGTATGCTGTCCAAGCCACGATCGGTGCACTTGCATGCACAATGGTCTACAGAGAAGTGTTTTCCAAGCGATGCACCACTCTCTGTACCGTGGTTTAGACACTTACCTGTACCGCGGTCTAGCCAGCGGTCATGACGGGATTTAGTTGCCCTTCGTTTAAAACGATGCCGTTTTGTTTAGGGCACCATATATATATGTTCTCTTCTCTTCTCTTTGCTTTGGTTGAGTCCAAGAAGCCATTTTTGAGTATCCTAACTTTTCTAGAGAGAGAAAAACTCCCAAATACTCATTTTTACTCAACCTAACCTCATCTCATGGTCATCTAGTTTCATTTAAGGATCATATAAGCATGAAGCATCATCGTCTTCTTGACTAGGTAATTTCTACATGCTCTGATACCAATTGAAATTCCCTAGAAAGTGTGTCTATAACCTAGAGGGTGGGGATGGGGGGTTGAATAGGTTTTAAACCGATTGATTACCAATTTTATGAATTAATTAATATTATCAAATCTTCCGCATTCTACTAAGTGTTCAAATAAAAGACATTAAACATAAAGAAATAACAACATGCAATATATAAGTGGAAACCCTCCAAATGGGAAAAATCACGAGCTGTTTAGTGTGCCACACTTGATCCTCAAAATCCACAGTTGACTGAAAGTTTACAACCTAGGTTGACCTCCCGTCTAACCCTCCAGTTACTAACTCTTTCACTCTACCTAGAATGCCTTAATAGTGATTTTGGATCACCAACCTTGTGCACTAACCACATAGCCACAAACTTAATCAACAATGAATAGATAATGGCAACCTAAGTGAATATGCAAGAATATTCTATATGCAAAAATGCTAGGTCAAGACATTCATGCTTATCTAGGATTAGTGATGACAAGTAAAGCAAATCCTAGATATCAATGTTCTAAATGCAAAGGCAAGAAGAATTAGCTAGAAAGGTAAAATCATCCTAAATTCTAGCTATCACTAATCAATACTCTCAACCAACAATCATCTCAAATTGCATTTGGAGGACTTGGAGTTTTGAGTCCTTGACTACTTCGGTTCCCTCATGTGCCGTTTGAAGAATGTCCCAAGTCTCCTTTGCAATCCTAGTGTTTTGGACCAACTTGTATTGATTATCGTCCATTGCACAAAGGATGGCATGCATAGCCTAGTTGTTCCACTTGGATGCTTCAAACTCTTGAGTACCCCAACTAAACTTGGGCTTAAGAGCTTCTACACCATCGTCAGTGGTCATTATTGGAGGAGTATACCCCTATTTGTCATTATTGTGGTGTTGAAGGTCACATAAGGCTGAATTGTTTTAAATTTATTAAGTTGTGTCGTTTTGAAAATATGATTGAGAAGAATATGCTTAGAAGAGCCAAAATGCATGCATCTAGGAATTTTAGAGAAAATGAACCAATGGCTCCTAGAAATAGTAATATTTCATCTAGGTGGACTAGAAACGATGAATATTGTTGTCATGTGGCTCAAGTAGCCTTGAAAGCCAAAACTGTCAATACTTGGTACCTTGATATTGGGTGTTCTAGGCACATGATCGGAAACCAGAGTTTCTTTGAAACTCTTGTGATGAAGGATAGTGTATTTATCACCTTTGGCGATGGTTCACGTATGAAGGTTTTAGAAAAAGGAAACATATCCATCCTCAATTTGCTCTCCTTGCCTAATGCTCTTTATGTAGATGGCTTGCAAGCCAATCTTATTAGCATATCACATTTAAGTGATGAAGGGCTTTCGGTTATGTTTGACAAAATTGATTTCTCTATTTTAAAAGAAGATGGACACGTTCTATTGAAAGGCAAGAGATCAAGTGACAATTGTTATTGTCTTGATTCCAATGGCATCTCTTGTAATTTGTCTAGCTGTGATCAAGTTGAATTGTGGCATCAAAGGTTAGGTCATATGAATTTCAAAGACTTGAAAGTTCTTGAGAGGTTGAATGTTGTGAGAGACCTTCCTAAGTTTGGAAATAGGATTGAGGAAGTGTGTGGACCTTGTCAACAAGGAAAACAAACTGCGAGTGTGCACAAAAAGGGTAAGTATCTTGCCACCAAGGAACCACTAGAGCTTCTTCATATAGACCTTATAAGTCCCATGCAAACCAAGAGTCTCGGTGGCAAGAGGTACATCTTTGTGTGTGTTGATGATTTTTCTAGATTTACATGGACCTACTTTCTTAGAGAAAAATCTGAAACTTTTGAAAATTTTAAAATGCTTTGCACTAAAATTCAAAATGAGAAGGATTCTCACATAAAATGCATTAAGAGAATTAGGAGTGACCATGGGAGAGAATTTGAAAATGTTTGCTTTGAAATTTTTTGTGAGAGTCTTGGAATCTCCTATGAGTTCTCGGCTCCTCGAACTCCTCAACAAAATGGAGTTGTAGAGAGGAAGAATAAGGTCCTCCAAGAGATGGCTCGTGTGATGTTGCTTAGCAACAATGTTCCTAGGAATCTTTGGGTTGAGGCAGTGAATACAACTTGTTATATAGAAAATAGAGTGTTTTTAAGGCCCGATACTAGGCAAACCTCTTATGAATTGTGGAAGTGAAGGAAGCCAAATGTTAGCTACTTCCACTCATTTGGAAGCAAGTGTTACATTCTAAATGACCGTGATTAACTTGGCAAGTTTGATGCTAAAAGTGATGAGGAGATTTTCATTGGCTATGCCCTAAATAGTAAGGCCTATAGAGTTTTTAATTTGAAGACACGAAGTGTTATGGAATCATCCAATGTCATCATAGACAATTGTAGGCCTAAGGTTAGTAACCATGATGAGGAGATTAGTATGGTTGATGATTCTCCCTTGGAGAAGATTGGTGAGACTTCAAGTAATGAAAAGTCAAATCTTGAAAAAGAGGTCTTTCAATCTCTTAATAGAGATTCTACACTGGACTCTAAGAAATTTGCTCATTGGGTTAGACATCTTCATAACAAGAGTGACATCATTGGAGATGTGAATGATGGTGTTAGGACTAGACATCAATTAGCAAATCAAATTAGCTATACTTGCTACACCTCTAAAATTGAACCCCAAAAGGTTGATGAAGCTTGAAGTGTTGAGTTTTGGGTTCTTGCTATGCAAGAAGAGTTAAATCAATTTGAAAGAAATGAGGTTTGGACTCTAGTTCCTAAGCCTAAGAGCGCTAATGTGATAGGCACCAAGTGGGTCTATAGGAATAAATCCGATGAGGGTGGCAACATTGTACAGAACAATGCTAGACTTGTAGCACAAGGGTACTCTCAAATTGAGGGTATCGACTTTGAGGAGACTTTTACTCCCGTTGCACGATTAGAGTCCATTAGGCTTCTCTTATCCATATCTTGTGTGCACAAGTTTAAATTGCATCAAATGGATGTTAAGAGTGCCTTCCTCAATGTCTTCTTGCAAGAGGAAGTGTTTGTTGAGCAACCCAAAGGGTTTATGGATCCATACCTCCTCAATCATGTTTACCGTATCAAAAAGGCACTATATGGGTTGAAACAAGCACCAAGGGCTTGGTATGAGCGCCTCACTCTTTATCTTGTTGACAATGGTTACTCGAGAAGAAGTGTTGACAAGACTTTGTTCATCAAATGTACTAAAGATGAGCTATTCATAGCTCAAATTTATGTTGATGATATTGTTTTTGGTTCCCTAAACAACTTGAAAGTTGAACAATTTATTGGTGTCATGACTCATGAGTTTGAAATGAGCATGGTTGGTGAACTAAATTACTTCCTAGGCTTGCAAATCAAGCAAATGCATGATGAGATCTTCATATCCCAAGCTAAATATGCTAAGAACCTAGTGAACAAATTTGGCCTTGAGAATGCCAAGCATTGTGACACCTATATGAGTACCACATTGAAACTTAGCAAGGATGCTAGTGGAAAAAGTGTGGATCAAAGTCTATATCGGGGCATGATAGGGAGCTTGCTATACTTAACGGTTAGTATGCCCGATATAGCCTTTAGTGTTGGTGTGTGTGCTAGGTATCAAGCCAATCCCAAGGAATCTCATCTCTCCTCCATGAAGAGAATCATTCGATATGTGAATGAGACATCCAACTATGTAATATAATACTCTTCTGACACTAATGCTAGTTTAGTTGGCTTTAGTAATGCAGATTGTACAGGTAATTGTGATGATAGGAAGAGTACATTGGGTGGTTGCTTCTTCCTAGGGAACAATCTTGTGTCATGGTTTTGCAAGAAGCAAAATTCCATATCATTATCCACAGCCGAGGCCGAGTATATAGCCGTTGGGAGTGCTTGCACACAACTCCTATGGATGAAGCAAATGCTTGTGGATTATGGCTTTGAGCAAGGTACTCTAACCCTTTATTGTGATAACATGAGTGCCATTAATATTTCAAAAAATTCTGTCCAACATTCTAGAACCAATCATATTGACATTAGACATCATTTCATTAGAGAGCTAGTTGAGAGCAAATGCATTGCACTTGAACATGTGGGCACAAATGATCAACTACCAGTCTTATTTACTAAACCATTAGATTCAACTAAGTTTAAAACTCTTAGTAGGTCTATTGGGATTTGTCATATGCATTGATGAGCTTCGACGTTTGACCCATATGGGGAGCTCAAGCAAAGAGAGCAAACTTGCATTTCAATAAGCAAATAATTGTTCAATTTTATGCTCTTTAATTAATTGCTTGAGTATCTTGGATGCATATATTATTATATGATTTTTTATTCAATAAGTGTGTCTTTGCCTTATTTGAAATGCATGTCTCATTTGTGTTCAAACATGTATTTTTGGACTAGGAAATTTGATTGGGAAGTACATTTGATTGACCCAAAGTTTATCTCCATGTTTATGAAAACTTGATCTTGACATGCTTAAATTGATATGCATGATGAATTTATTGAATGCTTTAAAATGATTGCAAATTTGTGTGAGAATGACTTTTGAGACTTCAATGAATAAGGATATTGTATCCATTTCAAGGATTTCACAATCCAATGGTCTCTCTCTCTTTACTTGTTGAACAAGGCTACTATCATACGGGTGTTTCGCCCGGAAATATCTAAAAGGGTGCAATAGTCGCTCATGTCTTGTTTCGCTTGTAAAGCTTGATAGTTGCTCTTATATTTTGTTAAACTATATCTTATTTTCCATTGACAAATTGGTGCAAATTGGTTTGACTTCTCTTGGAATCTCATTTTTTTTTCCTTTGCCAAATACCATGCTTTTGGAAGTTGATGTTGCATGTATTTCATTCAAGGCAATCATTTCACACATGTTCCAAAACATAAAACTTTCATGAATTGCTCTCTCTCTCTCTTAATTAAATTGCATAAAGTTGTTGTATATGATTATGCATTTCATTGCAAGTATCTCTCTTTGGTAAAGCGTCCCGGTTGGGGGATACTCTTTTTCCTATCTTGTGACAAAAAGAGGGAGTAATGTTGGATTTCGGGGGAGTTTGTGATTCAGGGGAGTTTGTGTTGCTTTTGCTTATAAGGAGAGAATGCCGTTTTTAGGCCATTTTTTAGGGAGAGTTGATATTTTGTTGTTGTTAGCTTTTGTATGTGCTTTGTTGATTACATGTCACTTGTTTTTATTTCATGCACATTGCGCTTATTTTTATTGATCTTGATCACCTCAAATACACTTATCTTTGAAAGTGTAGTTATTTTGTTTTGTAGGGATGATGATTCTACAAGAGATGGATCACTTGAAGATCTAATTTATTAGGCATCTCCTTGTAAAGCAGGAAAACTTTGTTGACCCCTTTTTTTTTGTCGGTAAAGATGAATTGTGAGTGGTGGTTTTGTCACGAAATAACCAAATGGGGAGATTGTAAGTTCCTCGATTTTTGGTTGGCTCATTTCGTTGACAACCATATTTGGGGATTAATGTGTATGGGTAGTTTAGGTCATCATTGCTCAAGACCTAGCTCAAGCTTCATTAAAGAGATATTAGTGCACACACACACTCTCATGCATGTCTTGATCATCTTGCATGCTTGCTTATTTGCCTTCTTGTGTGATTTTTGTGTCTTAACTCTTGCTTGGGTGTTTGATGCATCTTGTGTGCCTTAAGAGAGGATTATTCCTCTATAACGCGGTTCAGACCGCTCCCTGTGCATTACATCCATCGCGGTCTGCACAACGGTGTTCTCCAGTGGTTACAAACTACTATTACCGCTGTCTGTGCAACTTGTATGCACAACGGTCTTCCAAGCGAAGTTTTCCAAGCGTCGCATGCTGTCTAAACCACGGTCGGTGCACTTACATGCATAACAATCTACAGAGCGGTGTTGCCCAGGCGATACACCGCTCTTTGTACAGCGGTCTAGACACTTACCTGTACTGCGGTCTAGCCAGCGGTCATGACGGGATTTAGTTGCCCTTCATCCAAAATGATGCCGTTTTGTGTAGGGCACCATATATATATGTTCTCTTCTCTTCTCTTTGCTTTGGTTGAGTCTAAGAATCCATTTTTGAGTATCCTAGCTTTTCTAGAGAGAGATAGACTCCCAAACACTCATTTTTACTCAACCTAACCTCATCTCATGGTCATCTAGTTTCATTCTAGGATCATCTAAGCATGGAGCATCATCTTCTTCTTGACTAGGTAATTTCTATATGCTTTAGACTTTATGGTTTCATTACTAAGACATGTATACCTACATTTTAGTCTTTATTGCAAATTAAATGCATGCTTGTATGTTTAATAGCTTTTATGATATACTTGTGGTATTGATTGTTAGTTGAGGGTATTGATTGTTGGTTGAGTGTATTGATTAGTGATAGCTAGAATTTAGGACGGTTTACCCTTCTAGCTAATTCTTCTTGCCTTTGCATTTAGAACATTGATATCTAGGATTTGCTTTACTTGTCATCACTAATCCTAGATAAGCATGAATATCTTGACCTAGCATTTTTGCATATAGAATATTCTTGCATATTCACTTAGGTTACCATTATCTCTTCATTATTGATTAAGCTTGTGGCTATGTGGTTAGTGCACAAGGTTGGTGATCCAAAATCACTATTAAGGTCTTCTGGGTAGAGTGAAAGAGTTAGTAACTGTAGGGTTAGACGGGAGGTCAACCTAGGTTGTAAACTTTCACTTAATAGTGGATTTTGATGATTGAGTGTGATGCACTGAACAGCCCGTGGTTTTTCCCATTTGGAGGGTTTCCACGTACATATTGTGTGTTGTTATTGCTTTATGTTTATTGTCTTTTATTTGAACACTTAGTAGAATGGGGTAGATTTGATAATATTGATTAATTCACAAAATTGGTAATCAATCGGTTTAAAACCTATTCCTCCCCCTCTAGGTTATATACACACATTTTCTAAGGAATTTCAAAGTCGACGAGCAGCTCAAGGTCAAGATGGAACATAATGATATGAGAACGACGAAGCGTAAGAAGAAGGAAACTCCCAGACCTGAGTTAGCTCAGAAAAATTAGAATAAACCACCCAATTGGTCCACTTACTGCTTCCCCATTTCTCAACCCAAGCAAGAAAGGTATCCAGTAAGGCAGACCCTTTCGTGGGCTTCACCTCTTCCAGGATAGTAGCCCTGTAACGCGAGATGAGAGATGATATGATTAATACACCCCCTTGAATGCATCACATGAAACAATTTATTTTGCTATTTGGAATATGGGGTTACTACAGAAGCTCGCACCCATAAAAGCCCCTGTAGATAGGAAGAACCAGTACAAGTATTGCAACTTCCATGAAGACGTGGGTCATAACACTTCAGAGTCTTACAACCTGTTCAGTCAAATCGATGCCCTGAAAATGGGAGGATGTTTGATAGAGTTCTTGCAATAGGTTAGGGATAATATTCAAACTGGAAGGGAAATACAGGCAGAGATCCGTGAACATGTCGAGAAGAAAAAGGGGGAGCAGACGGATATGATGCAGCAAATCCAGGTGATACATACCATCAGCAGAGGGCCCACTTTGGTTGGAACCTCCAATAATTCCAGAAAAAAACCACGAGAGGAAGATTCCCTGTGTAGATGAAGGATAAGGTATTTTCAAGGTCGACCAGAGTCCAGTTGACCCCTCCTAGGTAACACAGATTATTTTCACCGAGACGGACGTCTACAACACCATACAGCCTCATGATGATCCCATGGTGGTCATGGTACAGATTGCCAACTGCATGGTTCACCTCGTGCTTGTTGACACAGGCAGCAACATCGACATCCTCTTTAAAGACACCTTGGAGAAGCTGAATTTGAAATAATGGTGTTACAATAGCTACACTAACCCGTTGTATGGATTCACTGGGGACTCGATCATACTTGTGGGATTAAAGATCCTTACAGTAATCGTTGGAACAACACATCTCTAGCAAAATGTTATGACCGACTTCGTGGTGGTAGATACCTTCTTGGCCTATAATACGATACTAGGCAGAACTTTCTTCTTATCCTTGAAGGGAGTCCTATCCATTTACCACAATGTCCTAAAGTTTCCGGTAGGAGACAATGTGGGGGAGATACGTGGTGACCAGTAAGTAGCCAAGAAGTGCTATGCAATATCTGCTAACCCAACAGCTTTAGCAAAACAATTTGCACAAGTTGCAACGATCTAGGATGAGGTAACACCTGGGATGGCCTGGGATGGCCTGGGAAGATAGAGAGCCCGCAGATCACCCAGAGGATGACCCCGTGATGCCTAATGTAGAAAAACAAAGTAGGGAATGGGCTAGCGGGCATCCTGTGGACAAGCTAGAAGAGATACCCATCTGGATGGTCGATCCTTTGAAGGTCGTCAAGGTCGGAGCTACCCTCGAGCCGAAAGTAAATGAGGGTCAATTAGGCTCCTCAAAGAATTCAACGACATCTTCACTTAGAGTCACGATGAGATAACCAGATCCCAATGTCATTGGCTGCTTACCGATTAGCAGTGGGTTCCGACCTTCAAGCCTGTCAAGCAGAAAAGGTGTCACTTTAACACTAAAAGGAATAATGCAGCTCAAGAGGAAGTGGATAAATTTTTTAGAGTAGGCTTCATCAGAGAAGCGAGCTATCACGAATGGATCGCCAATGTGGTCATGGTCACGAAGGTGAATGAGAAGTGGAGTATGTGCGTAGATTACTCCGATCTCAATCGTGCATGTCCAAAAGACAGCTTTCCTTTACCAAAGATCGATCAGTTGGTTGACTCAATGTCCGGGAATAAGCTCCTAAGCTTCATGAATGCATTCTCAGGGTACAACCAGATCATGATGCACCCCACCGACCAAGACAAAACCAGCTTCATTACCAAGCAGGGTTTATATTGTTACAAGGTGATGCCATTCAGGCTTAAGAATACAGGAGCTACATATCGACGGTTGGTCAATTGATTGTTCAAGCCTGAGATTGGAAGATCGATGGAGGTATACATCGACGACATGATCACCAAGTCACCAACCATAGGAGGACATAAGGATAACCTTCAAAGAACTTTCATGATCCTAAGGAAAAACCAAGTGAGATTGAACCCCTCCAAATGTGCTTTTAGGGTAACTACGTGGAAGTTTCTGGGCTTCATGGTTCATGAGAGAGTCATAAAGGCTAACCCAGAGAAGATCAAAGTTATCTTGGACCTAGAATCCCTTACATAACTCAAGCAGGTACAAGTCCTAACCGGACAGGTAGCAACGCTCAACATGTTAATTTGTTACTCCATAGATAAATGTCTCCCTTTCTTTAAAGCTATCAAGCAGGGAAGAAACATGAAATGGGACCAGGAGAGTTATCAAGCCTTTTAAGCCTTGAAGAAATAGCTGACGAGCCCTCCATTGCTAGCCAAGCCAAGTCTTGGAAAGGAGTTGTAAATCTACTTGGTTGTTTTAGAAACTGCAGTGAGTGGGACTTTGGTCAAGGAATATGGAGATATGGTCCATCGACCTATATATTATGTAAGTCACGCCCTAACCAAGCCAGAGAAAAATTATACTCTTTTGGAGAAACTCGTCTATGCTCTGGTGACTTCGGTAAGAAAGCTCTGTCCCTACTTTCTAGCTCACTCAATAATAGTAGTGACAAACCAACCTTTCTACCAATTTTTACAAAGGCCAGACGTATCTAGTAGATTGGTTTTATGGGCTCAAGAACTCACCCAGTTTGATTTAAGATACAACCTAGGACCATAATTAAAGCCCAAGCTTTAGCGAACTTCATGGCAGAGTTCTCAGTGCCCTCAGGACAAGCAACCTCTGCAGTGACAAATATATCTCCTGAGAATATTTCGGAGGTTGATGGTTGGCCGGTTGGTTGCCAGTCTTGGATCCTTTATACGGATTAAGCGTCTGGGCAAGCCGTGGGAGGAGTTGGTATAGTTCTAATAGACCTAGAGGGGATCGAGTGTTGCCACTATTTTAGATTTAAATTTAAGGCCACCAACAATGAGGTAAAGTATGAAGCCCTTCTAGCCGGGATGAAGGCAGCCGTCGAGCTCGGGGCTGACTACCTGCAGGTCAAGAGTGACTCATTGCTTATAGTCAATCAGGTTTTCAGATTTTATCAAGCTAAAAGGGATAACAGGATTGCATACTTAAAACAAGTTCAGCTGCTCAAGCATAAATTTAAGGGATTCAAGATCTAACAAGTACCACGACAACAGAATCATCGCGCAGATGTCTTGGCCAAGATAGCTACGAATGAAGGCCAGACCTTACCAAAAGAGGTTCCTCTTCAAGTGATCTCCCAGCCAAGTATAACCGAGAGTAGAGAAATATGTCCCGTAGAGTGACAACCATGCTGGATGGATTATATAGTTGCTTACCTCCATAAAGGAAAGCTCCCAGAGGAGCCTGACCAATCATGGAGAATTAAAAGGGCTTCGGTCCGATATTGCTTAAAAGATGGGTAGTTCTACAGAAGGGTTAAATCCCTTCCTATGCTTCGATGTTTACACCCCGTTGATGCCAATTGGGCGTTAAGAGAAGTTCATACGGGGTCTTATTGGCGGTGAAGCTCTGGCATATAAGGTGCTTCGAATGGGATACTATTGGCCGACTATCCCCCATGATGCAAAGGAGATTGCCCGATCTTGCGAACCGTGCCAAACGACCTCAAACCTAAGTCATCTATCACATGAATGGCTATCCTCGCTTAGTTCACCGTACCCGTTCAAAATGTAGAGGGTTGACCTGACCGGACCGCTTTCTATAGCCCTTGGGCAAGCAAAGCATGCTATCATCGCTATTTATTACTTCACTCGGTGGGAAGTAGGCCCCCTTTCCCAGATTTCAGAGGAAAATACTACTGTTAATGGGGAATTTACTCGAGATGAGAAATTCTAGTTAACACCCTCGAGGCCATTACCACGTAGGCGATGACCGGGGTTGGTACCTTAGGCACCTAACCTGATTGAATAAAGATGGATATATGAATCTAAGTGAAATGAAGATGGGAATGTAATGACTTTATTGTCAATTATGAATATTGTACAAATAGACTCCTAAACACTCTTAACCTCTTTAGGATACAGTAAGGTGGCAACCTCGTACCTGTCGAATAGTAGATAATAATGGAGGCCGTGTTCTGATTACAGAATTTAGGCCAAATTCTAACCCTCTCTTTCTCTTTTGCACTCTCAATTCTATATGTCGCTTTTTTTTCTTTCGAATTTTTCTTTTTTCTCTTCGTTGATCAAGCTTGGGCACCTTTATACATGGCCTGAATGGTTTAAACTTGTGGATCTCTTGCCCTCCTTCTTTGAATCCCTTCCTTGCTTATCAAGCAGGATCTTTTATTTAAAAATCATTTACTTTGAGCTAATAACGGATTAGAGAATATCTTTGGTGGAGATTAGTTTGTCTCTTTTTTGAACTCAATCTCTTACCTTACGCGTATGTAGAGTTTTAATGTTCGTTGGAATGTAGATATGATCTTGTATGTATTCATGAAATGATTCTTCATGGAGGTTGTCGAGTTAGGCGTTCATTTTTTCATAGAGCGCGGTACACCCTTACCTTAGTTTTGGTCTTTTAAAGCTCGAGACGGCCTTGTGGGCCCTTATTGGGGTTAGCACTGATTAGGCTAGCTTCCTCTTTCTTATCCAGATAGCTTCAAGTTTTTCATACCGAATTTGGAGCATAGCTATAACATGAATCTGATCCCCTTAAGGGCCCTCTTTTTGTGTCTGGAAAGGATAGCGGGCTTCTGTAAAGGTTGGCGGGCTTTTGATTAGACTACGAGTTAATCTCAACCTCGAGAAGCCTTGATTTGGAAGGAGCTCAATTTGTTTGTATCGGGATTTACCTCAAATGCCTCATGAGCTCGGTGACCTTTCCTTGCTTTCACAGGGTTGTTCCAGAGTTTGCCAGGCCCCAAAATTTGGGGTTCCATGATAAATGATCACGAGAAGCTCGGATAACCGCATATCAGGCTTTGCCTGAATTCCAGTGTCAGTGTGAGGGGCTCAACCTGGTCATGTTTAGCTTCATTCCATATAGTTTTGAAGTCCGATAACCATTCCTCACTTCTACAGGGTAGCTTTATGGCTCGTCCGGGGTTCAATAAGTGGTGAACTCGGGCTTTGATTCGAGCTAGGAGAGTGGAAAATTTCTCCTTGGTACTCTAACAGAAGTCCCCTTTGACTTGAACACCGGTGATTGAGTTTGGGTTGGAGTCAGATTCCTTGTTTTTAATTGGGAAAATTTCCCTCTATTACCGTTACCAAATATGGGTGGAAATCTCCTCCTTAATTGTACCTGTGACGTGGCAAGAAAAGACCGGTGTATTTCCCAAAATAATCCGGCTACGTTACAACCATTCCCGTAATTTGAGGCAATCCCTCTGAAGATTTTGTTGACATCACTGCCTCTTCCACCTCTATTTTAACTTGGCTTCCTCATCACTTTCCTCACGCTTTCTTTCAAATTTCAAGTTCTCAAAAGATTTCTCTCTTTCGCTACCTTTGAAAGCTCTTTCGTCATTTTCTTTGTTCTTCAAGCCCCACACCCAACAATGTAGAATTTTACTGATAGTATTGAGGCTATGGCTGAGGGCACGGGTGCCCCCAACCAGGTTCCTAGGAAGCGGGCACGAGAAAACTTGAGCGATGATGATGCTTCCCTATTTCGTCAGCGTCGCCGCTTTGTTAGGAACGTTTCGATTGGCTTTGGTTTCTCTAATCAACCTGACAACCCTTTGAACTTAATCGATGAAGATTCTGACAGAGGAGAAAGGGCCGACGCCATTGGGAAGGGTCAAGTCACGGTTGCTGGACCCCCTCCAGCGAGACCTCTTCCTTATGACTCTAAGGTCATCCCCGATTCTATTATTGATCCGCAATTGATCAACCTCATGAGGACTAAATATGGGATTTCTGACAGCGTCACCCTCACAGTTCCCCACAAAAACTATGACGTCTTCAATCCATCCAAAGGCGTGCTCCCGATCCATGTGGCTACCTTCGAAATCGGGATCAGGCTCCCTATTCATCATACTATTCGACGGGCTATTAACACCCTATAGATATCTCCCCTGTAGCTGACACCCGGCTTCTAGAGGTATCTGATTGGCTTCCTTATGCTGTGAAGGGAACAGTACGAGCTGGGCCAGGTCACCCAAAAGCCCGGAGTAGAAGAGCTGGCCTACCTCTTTCTAATCGGGAGTTTGTTCGGAGTTCCTTGGGGCTAGTTCTACGTGAAGGCTAAGAATAAGCTCAACTTCATCATACCTGGCACTTCGAGGAAGGACCCAGCTTGGAAGGAAGAGTGGATACTGGCAGCGGGTGATTGGGGACACTCCATATTTATCTGCGGGTATGAGTTCACGATTTCTACCGCTTGCATCGATAAACCCTCGTCGGACCCGGACTCCTTGCCTCCCCGAGTCTGAGGTTGTACTGAAGACTATCCTCGCTAGAAACTACCTGAAGTTGAAGTATCCAACTGCTAATCCCTTCAGTTCCCGTAGGGTGAATCAATACCTACGGATCTCTGATCTACCCCTCATAAGTAACACCGAGTCACTATGCTTTATTCCGTTAGCTAGCTCGCTTCTGACATCCTTTTTTTAGTAGTTTTTGTTGTTACTCCAGCTTCCCGTGAAGCCTACAAGCTCTTACCCCTCCCCTCCCCCTCCATCTTTTGCCAAGTCGGATCGGTAAATCCCTCTGGCTTTATTAGAGAAGGATGGGCCACTTGCGCAGCTGGGGTTTCGTCTGCTCTTACTCTATCCTCTTCCCAGCACATGTCCAAGTTGTCACTCCTCGCATCTCAACTGCCAAAGTGTGGGGTAAGGGGGCCTCCGTTTCTCAAGCTGCTGATGCAGCAACGTTAGCTCCTGCTCTAGTTGCCCATACACCTGTTTCTGCTTCTGTTACCCCTGCTCTAAGCTTGCCTGACTCTTCTGCCCTTCCATCTACATTCTCAGCCTCCCAAGCTTCAAAGGACTCCGAGGTTGGTGTTGAAGGGGTTTCCCCTGTTTGCCCTCTGAATCAATCTGGCTTTGCCTTTTAAGATGAGGTTATAGGGCAATTTGTTGCTTCCTGCCCCGGGGGCAGTCTTTCTATGATGACTTCAATGCCAATAGATGTTCTGATTGCCAAGGGTTCTGTCCTCTTGACCGAGGTAGTCATCGCTTTTTATTTTCTCATGCAATAGTTTGATTCGTCATTTCCTAACTCGAATTCTTTTACAGCCTTCAAATTCCTAGTGGCCATGGGCCACCAGGTGGCTTCTCTCAGCTACCGGGCGACTAAGGTTGAAGCTGAAGCTGAGCGGGCCATGGAATTGTTGGCATGAGCTTAAGAATTGGTACAAGAGATCGCCTTTAGCTAGAGGGGGATGAAGGAGGAGTTAGCCGAGCTTCTGTGTGACCATGAAAGGTTGTAGCGATCCTTTGATCAAGAAACCCTCCGTTCTCAATGTCGAGCCAGTCAGCGGGATTCTTGGAAGGAAGAAGCAAAGGCGTTTGACATTGAAAACCATGGTCTGTAAGCCCAAGTTGCCAAGCTTCAGGCTGAGGTGGATGCCTCTTTCAGTGAAGGATTCTTTTCTGTTTCCTACCAGGTTGCTAAAGCCCTCTATTCCCCTTTCAACATATCATTTATTGCCAAATGGAATAGGGAAGAGATTATGACGAAGGCTGTAGAGATGTCCTGTCCTGAAGGTGACGGGGTTAGAGCTGGGAAGCAAGCAGTTGTAACAGATCCTCCTCTTCCTCCTCTTCCCCCCTCCTCAGTCTTTCTAGTTTCAAGTCCCTAAGAGACCTCTAGCGAGGTTTGGTCAGCTCAACCCGAGGGGGACCTTCCAGAAGTCCAGAGAGAGATCCACAATAACCCGGATGAAACCTCTAAAGAGGGACTAGATGCTGAACAAAGATGGGTAGAATCTTTGGTAAACCTTCTTGATGCAACTATCCCTCTTGAGGTTATGGTGGTGGTTAATGAGGTCTTGAAGGAGGACCCCGCTGAGCAGTAGGCAGCGGAGGACCCTCCGGAGGAGGGGGTAGCGGGTGAAGGCGACAATGGTGAGCGAATACCTGAGGGAGAGGTAGGAGAAGCTGGGGGCGAGGTCCAACAGGTAGGCGAAGCAACAGAAGGAAATCAAGAAGAAGCAGAAGCCTAATACACTTTATTCACAGCTTGCCTTTATAGCCCAGAAAGGGGGGTGGCCACCCTACTCTACCCGTGCTTAATCATCATCATTTTTCATTTTTTTATAGCCCGGAACCGGGGGTTAGGCTCCCTGTTTGACGATTGTAGCCTTCCGGGGGATAGGCTCCCATTTCATTAATGAAACCCTGACTTTAAATTTAATTCATGCTTTCTTCAATAAATTTTGATTTGACATTCTCTAGTTCCATTCATGGCCCCGACCTAGACGTGACCTACTCGAACTTTGGCGAAGATTGCGAGATGTAAAATTTTGTTTTAAGTGTGGTGGTAGACAGCTCGCTCGAGCTCCCAACTCTTAGTAGAACTTATAGCTTGATGAGTATTTCCCTTATGTGATTATGGGCCAGTTCGTACCTGTCTCACCAAGCTATCATATACACATAAAGGAATAATAACCAGTAATAACTGGGACATTGAGATTTAGGTAGGAGGGATTTCCAATCCTAGGCTCTGTTGGGGGGGGGGGGGGGCTATAGCCTGATCGAGACAGCAGGAGGGCTATCCAGCTATTTCCTGGTCTCAAGATCTAAATGGCAACTATGCTCTTATACCCAGACCCTTCTTGGGGGTGGTAGCCCGATCAAGGCATCATGAGGGCTATCTAGCTATTTCCTGGTCTCAAGATCTGGATGGCAACTATACTCTTACACTCAGGCCCTTCTTGGGGGTGGTAGCCCGACCAAGGCATCATGATGGCTATCTAGCTATTTCCTAGTCTCAAGATCTGGATGACAACTATACTCTTACATTTAGACCCTTCTTGGGGGTGGTAGCCCAACCAAGGCATCAAGGATAGCGAAGGGGCTTCCCCGGCTAATCCTTAGTCTTGAGATGACTATGTTGGACTTACACATGTATATTCTGGTTGGGTACGGAGAAATTAATGTAAAATATAGTTGAAGATAGAGAAAGCAGACTTTATTGATGAAAAATGGAGTACATTATTGTTCGATGTTTTATTGAATCCTAAATTGAAGTAGTCTGCCCGCGAGTCCCCTTTCTAAGGGTAATACTTCCTCAGTTGATCTGCATTCCGGTGTGATCGATGGATTGTCCATTCATGTCCTCGAGCTTATATGCCTCATTACATATCACTGTCTTTACCAAATAAGGTCATTCCCAGTTGGGCCTTAGGACCCCGTCTGACCAAGGTTACTTTCCTAAGAACCAGGTCCCTTTCCTTGAAGCTTCAGGCTTTAACTCTCCTGTTAAAGTACCTAGTGATCTTGCTATGGTAAATCGCTACTTTCTCAGCTACCCGATCTTGCTTCCTTCTTCCAAGAGATCTAGGCTGGCTCGGAGCTTGTCCCATTGCTTCCAAGCTTAAAATGTTGAATTCTGAAGGAGGTTAATTTGTGCTCGATGGGAAGAACTGATTCAACCTCAAAGGTTAAAGAATAGGATGTTTCTCCAAGGGTTGTTCTTCTTGTAGTACGGTAAGCCTAGAGGACCTCGGGAAGCTCTTCGGCCTATCTGCCTTTTCTTTACTGTAACTTCTTTTTCAACAGCTTCTTGATGGTCTTATTAGTGGATTCCACCAGCCCATTGGTCTAAGGATGGGCTACTAAAGCGAATCTAATATCGATTCCCAAGCCATTGCAAAAGTCCTTTAATTGACCGTTATCAAACTGCTTTCCGAGGTCAGCTATAATGATAAGAGGGGTCCCAAACCTGCAAACCATATTGTTTTTGATGAACCTTGTTGTAATCTATTTCTATATCTGGGAGAGTGGTCCGGCTTTGACCCATCTTATGAAGTAGTCGATTGCCACAGTAGCGTGTTTGGTTTGTCTAAGAGCAGTTGGAAGTGGACCAATGAGGTCGACCCCTCACATAGAAAAAGGGTAAGGCGAGCTGAGAGATGACAGACACTCTGGTGGGAGGTGGCTTAGGTTGGAGGTTTTCTGGCATGGTTCGCAGGATTGAACAAAATTCTTTACGTCTTGGTGGATAGTTGGCCAGTAATACCCCATATGGAGTACCTGATATGCCAGAGCTTCACCACCAACGTGGTTTTCGCATTCCCCAGAATGAACCTCTCTTAATAAGACTCCTTGCCTGCTACTGTGCCCGATAGGGAGATCACTTAGAGGGGGACTCCATGTGGTAAGGCTTGGCCCCCATTCACAGTTGTCTTGGCTAGGACATTAGCTCAACGATTCTGTTGTCGAGGTACCTGCTCGATCTTAAATCCCTTGAATTAAATCTTAAACAGCTGAACTTGCTTTACGTAGCAACCATGTTATCTCCTTTGGCCTTATAGTCTATAGAAACCTGATTAACTGTGAGTAATGAGTCACTTTTAACCTGAAGGTAATTAACCCCGAGCTCAGCGGCCGCTCTCATCCCAGCTAGGAGGGCTTCATACTCTGCTTCATTGTTAGTTGCCTTAAATTAAAATCTGAAACAGTGGCAACACTCGGCACCCCTATGGGTCTATCAGGACTATGCCCGCTCCTCCTCCGGATTTTTCGGATGCCCCATCAGTGTAGAAGATCCATGACTTGCAGCCTTCTGGCCAGCTGTCGGATTCTGGAATCTCCTTAGGAGCTATATTTGTTGCTGTGGAGGTCACTTGGCCTAGGGTCACTGAGAGCTCTGCCACAAAGTCCATCAAAGCCTAGGTTTTAATTGCGGTCCTGAGTTTATAACTTAAATCAAACTGGGTGAGTTCTAGGGACCATAAGACCAGTCTTCTAGATACGTCCGGCCTTGGTAGGAACTGACAGAGAGGTTGGTCCGTCACTACTGCTATTGTGTGAGCTTGAAGGTAGGGACGGAGCTTCCTTGCTGAGGTCACCAGGGCATAAACGAGTTTCTCTAGAAGGGTATTGCTATTAGTAAAATTTTTCTAAGGGATCAAAGAGAATTTTTCCACTCTCCTAGCTCGAATCAAAGCCTGAATTCGCCATTCATGGGACCCCGGGCGAACCATAAAGCTACCCCGCAAAAGCAGGGAATGATCATCAGGCTTCAGAATTATCATGGATGAAGCAAGGCACGACCAGGTCGAGCCCTCACAAGAACACTGGAATCTAGGCTTTTCGAGATCACCTATCCCGGAACCTCGGTTCCTGGTGTCGGGCTCCAAAACCACCTTGTGAAAGCGAGGAACGATCACCGAGCTCAATAAGTACTCGAAGTGAAGCCCGACACAAACAAGAGTGAGCTCCTTTCAGATCAAGGCTTCCCAAAGTCAGATTTAACACGCAGCCTAAACCAGAAGCCCACCTATCTCTCTAGAAGAATCATGCCATGAATACACACAAGATCATATCTACGTTATAACGAACATTAAATGATGCATACGTGTAAGACAAGAGTTTTACTCTAACGAGGAAACAAACTTATCTTCTTCAACGATAATCTTGAGTCCGTAATTTACTAGAAGTTAACGACTTTCAAATAGAGGATCCCGGCCGATAAGGAGCAAACAGATTCATAAAATCATGGCGACCGATTCACAAGTTTAAACCTACTTGGAGCTTGTATAAATAGGTCCAAGCATGATGTAGAGAGGATAAGCAGAGATAGAGTAAAAAGAAAAGAGAAAAAATTAGGAGAAAAAAGAGAAGGAAGAGGACCTAAATTCTATAATTAGAACACGACCGCTATTGTTTCTATTATTCGACTGGCATGAGGTTGCCACCCTTTTATACCCTAGAGTGATTGTGAGTGAATGTCAGAGATTTCTGTATACCACGAGTGATCAATAATAAAGCTCTAATTTGCTATCACATTATTATTCAAATATGCGTTTCTATCTTAACAGGCCGGATATCTAAGGTACTGACCCTGGCCACCACCTCCGTGGTAGTGGTCTTGAGGGTATTAGTTGGAATTTCTCATATTGAGTAAATTTTCCGTTAACACTTTCTGGCACCGTCTGTGTGAAGTTTCCACACCATCATTTTTATATTCATAAGTTTGTTGTTTTGCAGTAATCATGAGGCTTCGCTCATTCCAAGGACAGCCAGGCGCATCGGAACAACCTTTAGCTGCGTCGACATGAAAGGTCCTGAAGAAAGGAAGAAAATCTGGGCTCCGTGGCCAGGTCCCAGACCAGTCAGCCACTGTGGGGGCTTTGGATCCCCCTATGAGAAGCCATGTCTTGCTTGACCAATAAGCGGCGGCCTTTGTGGAAAACATCCGCCTTCGACTGCTCGTTGAGGGTATTATTGTCCAGCAAGCAAACCTCTGCAATCAAGAAGAACCAAGCATGCCCAAGACTTGGCAACCCGTCTTTGATCGCTTAGAACCTACCCCTTTGGAGCCAGCTCATAATAGAACCGGACTCCGACCCTCGATCCGGGATAGTTTAGGGCCTATGCCCCTATTCCCAAAGCGCTGTCGTGTTACCAACCAAGGCAAGTTAAGTCCGCGGAGGACATCCTTCCTCGGGAATGGCGAGAGTTTCCTCACCCAACTACTTCAAGGAGGGAAGCCCGAGCTAGAGAGGAAGAAAGCCAACAAAGCCCCCAGGTAGATCCCATCCGTAGAAGGAGTCGGGTAGAGGTCACCAGCTCGTTGTTTGACAATGAGGAGTCAAAGATTAATTCAAGGAAACCCGAAAACAAGTGCTTGAGAAACCAGTTGGCAGAGCTTCAGAAAGAGATCCAGCAGATGAAGAAGGGGAAGTACAAGGAAGACAAGAAAGTGCTGGAACCCCGTTAGAGAGAAAACTTGAAGAAACTCCTTCTTCTAGGAGAAAATTAACTAGAACAATTCTAGTTATTAAAATTATATATATAAATATATATTATACTGCGCCTTACTTTTCTCCTTTTCTTTTTTTAATATCTCACACACAAAAAATATGCCTGGTGCATTTTTTATATGTCAATTCTATATATATATATCTCCATCTTTTTCCGTGTGCTCTTTTATATATCTATTTGTTTGTATCCTATACAAACACTTATATATATGTGCACATCAATTTGCATCCAATGCAATCTCTTGTATTATAATTG
Source organism: Dipteronia dyeriana (assembly GCA_032871835.1). Lineage (NCBI taxonomy): Eukaryota > Viridiplantae > Streptophyta > Magnoliopsida > Sapindales > Sapindaceae > Dipteronia > Dipteronia dyeriana. The sequence continues at coordinate 20,141,758 of CM065297.1, forward strand.
ATATATGTCTTTTAATTATCCTTTTCAAATATATCTAATATATTAAAAGTGATAATAAGTATTTTAAATTTAAACTTAAATTTAAATACTTAGATAAATGATTTAGTAAAAATAAAATAATCATATTATTTTATCTTCACCTAAATCCATATATCAACTAACACCCTCCAATTAATAGTTAATTAATAATTCATAATTATCAATATAATTAAATGTTAACGGGAAATTTGTTTAGGATGAGAAATCCCCATTAACACCCTCGAGACCACTACCACAGAGGTGGTGGCCGGGGTTGTTATCGTTGAAACCTAACCTGATCTTGTATGAATATGAAGGAGGATGAAACAGGAGGTAGGACACAAGGCATCCCACCCGTCAGGCTTCGTGCATATGAAGTAGATCTGGAGAGCTCGAGGAGACAAGCCATCCAGCCCGTTGGGCTTCGTGCTTATGAAGTAGACCTAGGGAGCTTGAGGTTCTCTTGCTGGTGTGAAAGGGTTCATCTTGGTCCTAGTCCTTGTCCTTGGTCGGGGCCAGAGCCCGTCATGGTACCTGGAGTCTAGTTCTGGAGCTCGATTCCTTCCTGTAATTCCCCGACCTAGATAGCAAGAAAGGAGGGGGCTTATCTAGCTCCAGTGTCGAAGAGCTTGATTTCTGCCATAGAGATGATGCAGGAGAGCCCATAGACTTTCTTCAAGCTGGTCTGGGTGGTTTCTCCTCATCTTGATATGTGACTTTAGCATGTAGATGGGAAGATAAGAGCGCTAGGTCCAGTGAGGTAGGAATCTAGCTCGCACTCATACATGCATGCATTACATAGGACAAAAGTAAGAGAAACACAAATCTTTTGTAGAGGGAGGTGGACTGACCAAGGGGGAAAAAGCATCACGAATGATCACATGCTGAAAAACCCCAAGGCAGTATCTGGAGGAAGAGGGAATACCATTCCTTATGTATATATCAAAGAATGCTCTGGGGAGCTTACAAGAATGGTGAAGTAATACAACGTAGTCGCTCCGGAGAGCTTACAATGGTGGTCGAATGTAGACCGATCTTGGGATATTCTAGGTAAAGGTAAAACATACATTGATAATGTCGAGAGATCTCTTAACGAAGCATGTATCTTTTGTCATTGATTGGAGACCGATCTCGATATGCCTTTTACATGCATATTTATAAATGGTGACTACCTTGGCATGCACGTCCAAGATTCTTCAATCTTCCTTTCCTTATTGAATACGATTCTTCCTTTTATGTAGTTGATCGGATCGTGGCTAATATCTTGGATGGGATGGGTTTGTTTCCCATTCAGACTTTTTTTTCTTAATAGGCGGGATTCTCTGTTATAGTTGACCCCCAATAATCGGCTGTGGAGGATATCTTGGAGGAAAAAATATTTGACCTCATTAATAGGGTTGACTACCTCCATTAATACGGTTGACCTCATTAATGGTACTTTAAATGTCATGGAAGTCAATCCTCTCTTCCTACGTTGCCGAGAGGAGAGCTCTAATTCTACATGTCACTTTGGAGAGGTACTTCATGGAGTTTAACCGAGGAGACATTTGATATTCCTTGAGGGCGAGGTACCCTAGGATCCAGTATACTGGCGGGGTCCCCCGGGGACCTCTTGATTGTCATGGAGCTAGATGCTGGTCTTCCCAAGGAGCTTGTGCTAACCATTTTATTGGTGAAATATCCCATAGGGTTCCAACCTTGTAGCTGGGAGCTTGGTTTAGCTACGCCGAGCTTTATCATGGAGCTTGACCTAATTATGCAGGCTTCCTAGCGGGGTAGCGGGCTTGACTGGCAAGCTCTGGTAAGGTGTTCTCCATAAACATACGACCAAGGCTTGCTTCTGGAAGGGTGGAGAGGTACGCTCGAGTACTGCACTTGCTGCTTGATTTAACCATGCCAGGATCTACAATGGATCTTGGCACTTTTGGTGACGATGGGGCTTTGCGGGCTTCTTCCTTTTATACGCGGTCAGGTCGAGATTATACCTCGACGAGGCAGGAGGGCCTTTGCAAGACAAGTTCGGCACCTTGAAGGTCTCCTAGTGAAAGTAGAGATAGTATCAAGCTCTAGGAGAGTGTCACGAGATACCTTGATGTTGGGGGACCTAGGTTCTTTCATGTCGACCTAGCTTTGGGTTTTATCCTGGTATAAGGTGCTTGACGCGGTCTCGTCAGGCTTTATTCGTGCGAGATGCTCAAATGGTATGGGCGGCCTTGCCATGCTCCCGTAGGATCGTGTGGTAGCTCGACCTCGGGGACCTTGATACCCCGTCATATAAGCCCGAATTTGGACCCTTGTAGGAAGTCTAGGAAGTAGAAAATTCTTCTTTGGTCCCTAGCCAAATTTTGCTATTAACATTAAATAATATAATTATTTAATTAATTTAACTATTAACACTCATTAATTAAATAATCTCATTATTCAATTAATTCCCGAATAAACACATGTCACTTTCGTAACACAACTAATTGGACAATCCAATTAGTTAACCGTGACCCTTGTTACCTAATTCGATCGAGCTAGCAAAGAGACCTAATGGACCCATAGTATTTTGAGCTCCAATAATCATCGGAATCATTAATTAAACTCTTTAATTAATATTCCTTGATTATTAACTCCAATGTTATTCCACTAAAAACCCGAAGCTGCACTCTCTCAACTGTAGATGCTTTTACACAGACCGATATAACTCGGTGTCCATTGATATAGCTATTACATATGGTGTGATCCTCTACAGTAGTTCATAATTAGAGCTGGGTCATAATGTCCGTTATGCTCCTCTAATCACATATATTCTTTAAGTACCATTGATTCTCTAATGGACAATAAATCATATTTCCTTACAGAATTAAGAGAGCGCTCATATTGTCTAAGCCCCGAATCAACCCTTAAGGAAACTACAATCTACTTCTCACAAGAAGGAGTGGATTCCACTATTGTGTACAAACCTTCCTAACCACAAGCCAAACCGCAAACCCAACATACGGAGCATATTGATCGGGAACTGCCATCCGACCTCACCCGTGGTATATCAAAGACTACGATTTAACCTGAAGGAGTCGATAAGACACTCAGGATTAAGATCACCCATATATAGCCATCATTAGTTGATATATATCGGTAAACAGATCTTGGTGAGAGATTCATATAGATCATGGCCCAGTCCTATATGATCACATCATACAAGATGCCTCCATTCTCATATCTCCTTAAGAATGATTCAAGATAGAATCACTGTACATTACGGAATGGACCGTAACTATAGATTAACCACAAATAAAGTACCCAGCTTTATTTGCTATCTATGGAATTTTTAGATTACACGTCTCTTACTGTATCCATCCGTATATGACACTCATATACACAGTTCAAGATTACATCCGAAAATCTTGGATGTTAAATATATGCACAAGTTATAAAATAAACAACACAATAAGAATGAATTGAACTTTTCCTTTTATTTATTTCATAAATCCATTTACAAATTACATCTTCAGGGCATAAATCCTAACAATCTCCCACTTGCACTAAAGAATGTGAGGCATTTCTCGTAACCCTAGACCATCTAGGTAACCCGAAAACACTTTAGCTGGTAAGGTCTTTGTAAATGGATCAACATGATTGTCTTGTGAGGCTATCTTTGTGACGACCACATCTTCTCTCTACATTATCTCTTTAATGAGATGATACTATTAACGGGAAATTTGTTTAGGATGAGAAATCCCTATTAACACCCTCTAGACCACTACCAAGGAGGTGGTGGCCGGGGTTGGTATCGTTGATACCTGACTTGATCTTGTATGAATATGAAGGAGGATTAAACAGGAGGTAGGAGACAAGCCATCCTGCCCGTCGGGCTTCATGCTTATGAACTAAATCTGGGGAGTTCAATGTTCTCTTGCTGGTGCGAAGGGGTGATCCTGGACCTTGTTCCTCGGTCGGGGTCAGAGCCTGTCCTGGTACCCAGAGCCTGGTTTTTGAGCCCTATTGCTTCCTATAATACACCGACCTAGATAACAAGTAAGAATGGTGGCTTATCTAGCTCCAGTGTCGGAGAGCTCGATTTCTTCCATAGAGAGGATACAGGAGAGCTCCTAGACTCCCTTCGAACTGGTCTGGGCGGTTTCTCTTCATCTTGATGTACGACTTTGACGTGTAGACGAGAGGATAAGAGCGTTAGGTCCAGCGGGGTAGGAATCTAGATTTGGTTCCTTAGGTACCTAGTTCGCATACACACATACGTAATATAGTAGATAATAGGAAAAACACAAGTCTTATGTAGATGGAGGTGGACTGACCAAAGGGGGAAAAAGCATCACGAGTGATCACATACTGAAAAACCCCTAGGCAGTATCCAGATGAAGGAGGAATACCCTTCCTTGTATATATATAAATCATACGATGCTCCGAGGAGGTTACAAAGATGTCAAAGTAGTACAACGTCTATGCTCCAGGGAGCTTACAACAATGAGTGTTTACCGATACCAGTATTTTCCTGGTCGGGGTACACATACAATGATGATGTAGAGAGAACTTTTAACGAAGCATGTGTCTTCTGTCATTGATCAGAGACCTTCAATATGCCTTTTACAAGCATATTTATACATGGTGACTACCTAGGCATGCAAGTCCAGGACTCTTCAATTAGTATTTGTCTCCTTATCGAATATCTTCCTTTAATGTAGTTGATCGGCTTGTAGCTATTATCTTGGAGAAGATATGATTGTTTCCTCTTCGGACTCTTCCTTCCTTGATAGATGGGATTTTCTGTTATAGTTGCCCCCCAATAATCAGTTGTGGAGGATATCTTGGAAGAAAAGGTATTTGTTTCCTCTTTGGACTCTTTCACTAATGATGGCCATTATAGAGTTGAATATTCTCTTATTAATGGTGTTGATCATGTCATTAATTAGGTTTACTTCCTCTATTAATATAGTTGACCTTAGACTACCTCCATTAATATGGTTGACCTTATTAATGGTACTTTAAATGTCATGAATGTCAAACCTCATTTCCTACGTTGCCGAGAGGAGAGCTCTAGTTCTGCATGTCATTTTGGAGAGGTTCTTCATGGAGGTTATCTGAGGTGACATTTGATATTCCTTGAGGGCGAGGTACCCTAGGATCCAGTACACTGGCGGGGTCCCCTGAGGACCTCTCGATTTTCATGGAGCTAGATCGATCATGCTAATATAACCATGGAGCTTGTGCTAACCATTTTAGGAGTGAAATATCCCGTAGGCTTCCAACCTTGTAGTTGGGAGCTTGGTTTAGCTACGCCGAGCTTTATCATGGAGCTAGACCTAATTATGCAGGCTTTCTAGCGGGGTAGTGGGCTGGGCTGGCAAGCCTTGGTAAGGTGTTCGCCAAAAACAGGCGACATTGGCTTGCTTCTGGAAGGGTGGAGAGGTATGCTTGAGTACTACTCTTGCTACTTGATTTAACCATGTCAGGATCTACTGTAGATCTTGGCGCTTTTGGTGAAGATATGGCTTTACGGGCTTTTTCCTTTTATGTTCGGATAGGTTGAGATTTTACCTCGACGAGGTAGAAGGGCCTTTGCAAGACAAGTTCGGCACCTTGAAGGTCTCCTTGTGAAAGTAGAGATAGTAGCAAGCTCTAGGAGAGTGTCACGAGATACCTTGATGTCGGGGGACCTAGGTCCTTTCACGTCGACCTAGCTTCGGGCTTTTATCCTGGTATAAGGAGCTTGATGTGGTCTCGTCAGGTTTTATTTTGTAAGCCTGGACACGTGCGAGATGCTCTGATGGTATGGGCGGCCTTACCTTGCTCCTGTAGGATCGCGTGGTAGCTCGACCTCGGGGACATTGATACCCCGTCATATAAGCCCGAATTTAGACCCTTGCAGGAAGGCTGGGAAGTGGAAAATTCTTCTTTGGTCCCTAGCTAAATTTTGCTAATAACAGAAGTCCCCTCTGACTTGAACACCGGTAAGTATTTGGGGTTGGAGTCTGAATCTTGTACAACATGAAGAATTTTGCTTGTCGCTTCTTACTTGTAACCAGAATCGCTCACAGTGCTTGGCTTAGCGAACCGGGGTACTAGTCATTCCTGTTTTAAGAATATTGGTACATTTGGCGAAGAAGATCCTGATGGGCAACTAAGACCACTTTCTTACAAATTCTTTATACATAGGTGAGACATAGATGCATTCGGTGTACCTGTAAAATAAATGAACGATGGCAGAACACAGAAGAAATATTCCCTTTGTGGAATTTCCGAAGTTCTAGTCAGTGTAAAATTTGGTAAATGAGAAAGGTCAAAAACCGTATTGCTTGATCATGTCGAATGAAGCTTTAGTGGCTGAGAGCCTGAAATTTCAGTTCCTGGAATTGGTAGGCCACTATGCTTTTACACTCAGACCATTCTTGGAGGTCGTAGCCCGACCAAGGCATCATGAGCGCTATCTAGCTATATCCTGGTATTTTGATTCAGATGGCAACTATACTCTTACAGTCAGGCCTTTCTTAGGGGTCGTAGCCCGACCAAGGCATCAGGAGCGCTATCTAGCTATATCCTAGAATTTCGATCTGGATGGAAACTATGCTCTTACACTCAGACCCTTCTTGGGGGTCATAGCCTGACCAAGGCATCAGGAGTGCTATCTAGCTATATCCTGGTATTTCGATATGGATGGTAACTATACTCTTACACTCAGACCCTTCTTGGGGGTCGTAGCCCGACAAAGGCATCAAGAGCGTTATCTAGCTATATCTTCGTATTTTGATCCGGATGGCAACTATTCTCTTACACTCAGACCCTTCTTAGGGGTCGTAGCCTGACTAAGGCATCAGGAGTGCTATCTAGCTATATCCTGGTATTTTGATCCGGATTGCAACTATGCTTTTACACTCAGACCCTTCTTGGGGGTCGTAGCTCGACCAAGGCATCAGAAGAGCTATCTAGATATATCCTGGAATTTTGATATGGATGGCAACTATGCTCTTACACTCAGACCCTTCTTAGGGGTCGTAGCTCGACCAAGGCATAAGGAGCGCTATCTAGCTATATCCTGGTATTTTGATCCGGATGGTAACTATGCTTTACACTCAGACCCTTCTTGGGGATCGTAGCCCGACCAAGGCGTTAGAAGCGCTATCTAGCTATATCCTGTTATTTTGATCCGGATGGCAACTATGCTCTTACATTCAGACCCTTATAAGGGGTCGTAGTCCGACAAAGGCATCAGGAGCGCTATCTAGCTACATCCTGGTATTTTGATCTGGATAGCAACTATACTCTTACACTCAGACCCTTCATGGGGGTCGTAGCCCGACCAAGGCAACAGGAGCGCTATCTAGCTATATCCTGGAATTTCGATCTAGATGGCAACTATGCTCTTACACTCAGACCTTTCTTAGGAGCCCGACCAAGGCATCATGAGCACTATCTAGCTATATCCTGGAATTTCGATCTGGATGGCAACTATTATCTTACACTCAGACCCTTCTTAGGGGTCGTAGCCCGACCAAGGCAGTAGGAGCGCTATCTAGCTATATCCTGTTATTTTGATCCGGATGGAAACTATGCTCTTACATTCAGACCTTTATAAGGGGTCGTAGTCCTACCAAGGCATCAGGAGCGCTATCTAGCTATATCCTTGTATTTTGATATGAATGGCAACTAATCTCTTACACTCAGACCCTTCTTGGGGGTCGTAGCCCTACCAAGGCAGCAGGAGTGCTATCTAGCTACATCCTGGTATTTCGATCTGGATGGCAACTATGATCTTAAACTTAGACCCTTTTTGGGGGTCGTAGCCCGACCAATGCTTCACGAGCGCTATTTAGCTATATCCAGGTATTTCGATCTGGATGGCAACTATGCTGTTACACTCAGACCTTTCTTAGGGGTCGTAGCCCGACCAAGGCATCAGGAGCGCTATCTAGCTATATCCTGGTATTTCGATATGGATGGCAACTATGCTCTTACACTCAGACCCTTCTTGGGGGTCGTAGCCCGACCAAGGCATCAAGAGCGCTATCTAGCTATATCTTGGTATTTTGATCCGGATGGCAACTATGCTCTTACACTCAGACCCTTCTTGGGGGTCGTAGCCCGACCAAGGTATTATGAGCGCTATCTAGCTATATCCTATTATTTTGATCTGGATGGAAACTATGTTCTTACATTCAGACCCTTCTTGGGGGTCATAGTCCGATCAAGGCATCAGGAGCGCTATCTAGCTATATCCTGGTATTTTTATGTGGATGGAAACTATGCTCTTACACTTAGACCCTTCTTGGGGGTCGTAACCCCACCTATGCATCAAGAGTGCTATCTAGCCATATCTTAGTATTTCGATCTGGATGGCAATTATGCTCTTACACTCAGACCCTTCTTGAGGGTCGTAGCCTGACCAAAGCTTCACGAACGCTATCTAGATATATCCTGGTATTTCTATCTGGATGGCAACTATGCTCTTACACTCAGACCCTTCTTAGGGGTCGTAGCCCGACCAAGGCATCATGAGTGCTATCTAAATATATCATGGTATTTTGATCCGGATGGAAGCTATGCTCTAACACTAAGACCCTTCTTGTGGGTCGTAACCGGACCAAGTCATCAGGAGTGCTATGTAACTATATCCTGGTATTTTGATCCGGATGGCAACTATGCTCTTACACTCAGACCCTTTTTGGGGGTCGTAGCCCGACCAAGCCATCAGGAGTGCTATCTAGCTATATCCTGGTATTTTGATCGGGATGGCAACTATGTTCTTACACTCAGACCGGGGGTCGTAGCCCGACCAAGGCATCAGGAGCGCTATTTAGCTATATCTTGGTATTTTTATCTGGATGGCAACTATGCTCTTACACTCGGATCCTTCTATGAGGATTTCACCCTACAAAGGCATCAGGGGTGATAAGGGGGCTTCCCGTATCAATCCTTGGTCTCGAGATCTGGATGACAACTATGCTCTTACACTCAAACCTTTCTTGGCGGGGGGTAGTTATCGGTCGAGGCATCAGAGTTAGTGAGGGGGCTTCCCCGACCAGTCTCTGGTCATAAGGAGATCACTTTCGGAATACTATGGCGATTCTTCTAGAGGGATTAATCAAGTCCAAGGCATTAGGAGGTCTATCTAGCTCTCCTAGTCAAGGTGATCCTCCTGGAGGTATTCGATCTGGTCCAAAGCATCAGGAGTGCAGTATAGCTCTCCTGGTATTAACGATCCTCCTGGAAAGATTTGATCTGCCCTAGGGCATCAGGAGTGCGGTGTAGCTCTCCAGGTAATGGCGATCCTCCTTGAAAGATTTGATCCGGTCCAGGGTATCAAGAGTGCGGTGTAACTCTTCTGGTATTTACGATCCTCCAGGATAGATTTGATCCGGTCCAGGGCATCAGGAGTGTAGTGTAGCTCTCCTGGTAATGGCGATCCTCCTTGAAAGATTTGATCCGGTCCAGGGCATCAGAAGTTCTGTGTAGCTCTCCTGGTATTGGCGATCGTTCAGGAAAGATTTGATTCAGTCTAGGGCATCGGAAGTGCGGGGTAGCTCTCCTGGTGATGGTTATCATATGAGATCTAATACGCAACCAAAATCGAAAGAGATGGAAACTTATGGCTAGCTAATACAAAGTTGTATCAATGCATTGTGGTGTCGGCTGATAACCTTTCTCGCTCAAGGAGTTTTTTAATGAGTAGAATCTCTTAAGATGATCTATATTATGAGTGTAGATAGTAGAATGGCTATCCGTAAAAGACGTTTTTTATTGCAAATTAGAGGAAATTGTCTCACGCTAGGGTCATCGCCCCTCACACTAGAATACTGAGAAAATATTGAGCTTCTAGTCCCCAAGTGATGTAACCGGTTTGGAAGTCAACTTAGGGTAGATGAGAGTCTTCAACAATCATAATCGAGCTCGAGACCCCACTGTGAACGAATCAGGACCTTTGGGTGCTCCCTGAACGGATCGAGACCTCGATGGCTCACTACGGCATTAGAATGCCCCGTACAAATGGAGATGAGCCATTGGTATGATAATTTCCGAGAGTAAGCTAGTGTTTTCTATGGTCGAGCTTGTGCCAGTCGAGGAGGATGGTTACTTCTTCAACCCACGACCACATGGTAGGAGTGGTTTAAACTCTACATGGTAGCGTGGCTACCTTGGGAGCCAAGGTGGGTGCATCATTTGCTGAAGGACGCTTATTTGTTGCTCACTAGGCAGCTCGAGCTCTTCTTTCCTCTGGGTCCGCTATGATTGAGGCCATAAATTATTGAGATTATGGATGCGCAGATGATGAGAAGGACTTGGTTCCCATTTCTGCTTTCATGTCTAGTCTTGTTGAGGTAGGAACTGCCTTGATGCCCTCTGCTGTTGTAGATGCATGGGGGACTTCAAGTCTACCTACCTTAGAATCTGTCAAAGTAAAGGTCTAGATTGGTGTTACCAAGGTAGGAGAGGTAAAAGAGGTATGAGAGATCTCGATTGATCCAACTGAGGTGAAGGAGGTCAAGGCTGATTGAAATTAATCCAACCAAGGTGGTGGAAGCTGGCTCAGAGAGGTAGATCGAGATAAAGGTAGCTCGCCAGGGCGATGAATGGCCCAATACAAGTGGAAAGGAGACACCGGCCTAGTAACTGTCTGGAGACATGCTCGGGATGCTAGAAGTTTCCCGTGACGGAGAGAAGACTTTGGACCCCTCCGGGATGAGTGGTGACTCACTTGAGCATTGGATGACCCTATATGAATAGAGATAGGCTACCTCTCTGGTACCGGTCCAGAGGCATACTTGGGATTTCAAGAAGCCCCCAACAACTGAGAGAAAGCTCTAGACCCTCAAAGAGTGGGAAACCTTTAGGCTGTCCTTGATCAGATCGGGCTTCGGTGACTTGATAGGGGGATGAATGACCCGGTACATATAAAGCGAAGCCACCGGTCTTGTAGCGGTGCTATTGCTCTAAAAGCTTGCTTAGACACGTAGGTGGCCATACCAAATGTGGGAAGCTTCTAAGACCTCCTCAGTCGGATCAAGCTTCGGTGGCTTGCTAGGGCCGTGAACGGCCCGGTAAACATGAAACCACCGGTCTGGTACTGGTCCAGAAGAATGCTGGGGATCTTTGGGGTCCCCTGCAATTGAAATAAGGCTCTGGACCATGCTGGAACAAAACAGGAGCTCAGTGGCTCAATTAGGTGTTGACCGACCCTATATAAGAAGTGAAGTGCCACTTGGCCTTACAGTGAGGCTGCTGCTCCAGAGGTTAGCTTAGGCATGTAAGAGGCCTTACCAAGAGTGGGAAACCTCTAGGCTTTCCTTGATCAGATCGGGCTTCAGTGACTTACTAGGGCGATGAATAACCCGGTACATATAGAGTGAAGCTACCGGTCTTGTAGCGGTGCTACTGCTCTAGAAGCTTGCTTAGGCACGTAGGTGGCCTTACCGAATGGGGGAAGCTTTTGAGACCTCATCGATCGGATAGGGCTTCGGTGGCTTGCCAGGGTGGTGAATGGCCCTATAAGGACTAAGCCACCGGTTTGGTACTGGTCCAGAAGCATGCTTTGGATCTTTGGAGTCTCCTGTAATTAAAATGAGGCTCTAGACCATGCTTGAACGAAGCAGGAGCTTAGTGGCTCAATTGGGCATTGATCGGCCCTGTATAAAAAGTGAGGAGCCACTTGGCCTTACAGTGAGGCTATTGCTCCAGAGGTTAGGTTAGGCATGTAGGAGGCCTTACTAAGAGTGGGAAACCTATGGGCTCCCCTCGATCAGATCGGGCTTCGGTGGCTTGCTAGGGAGATGAATGACCCAATACATATAGAGCGAAGCCACTGGTCTTGTCGCGTTGCTACAGCTCTAGAAGCTTGCTTAGGCACGTAGGTGGCTTTACCAAATGGGGGAAGCTTTTAAAACCTCCTCGATCGGATCGAGCTTCGGTGGCTTGCTAGGGAAGTGAACGGCCCTGTAAACATGAAGCCACCGGTCTGGTACTGGTCCTGGTCCAGAAGCATGCTTTGGATCTTTGGAGTCCCCTGCAATTGAAATGGGGCTCTGGACCATGCTAGAACGAAACAGGAGATCAGTGGCTCAATTGTGTGTTGGCCTGCCCTGTATAAGAAGTGTTGAGCCATTTGGCCTTACAGTGAGGCTGCTACTCCAGAGGTTAGCTTATGCATGTAGGAGGCCTTACCAAGAGTGGGAAACTTCTGGGCTTTCCTCGATCAGATCGGGCTTTGGTGGCTTGCTAGGGCGATGAATGACCCGGTACCACCGGTCTTGTAGCGGTGCTACTGCTCTAGAAGCTTGTTTAGGCACGTAAGTGGACTTACCAAATGGGGGAAGCTTCTGAGACCTCCTCGATCGGATTAGGCTTCATTGGCTTTCTAGGGAAATGAATGGCCCGGTAAACATGAAGCCACCGGTCTGGTATTGGTCCAGAAGCTTGCTTGGGATCTTTGGAGTCCTTTGTAATTGAAATGAAAGCTCTGGACCCTCCTGGAGTGAACCGAGAGTTCAGTGGCTTAATTGAGCGTTGACCGGCCCTGTATAAGAAGTGAGGAGCCATTTGGCCTTACAGTGAGGCTGCTACTCTAGAGGTTAGCTTAAGCATGTAGGAGGTCTTACCAAGAGTACGAAACCTCTGGATCTCTTCGATCAGATCGGGCTTCGGTGGCTTGCTAGGGCGGTGAATGGCCGGGTAAACATAGAGCGAAGCCACCGGTCTGGTACTGGTCCAGAAGCATGCTTGGGATCTTTGGAGTCCCCTGCAATTAAGAAAAAGCTCTGTACCCTCATGGAGTGAACCGAGAGTTCAGTGGCTCATTTAGGCGTTGACTGGCCCGGTGCATGAGGCGTGGAACCACTAGTCTTCTACTAGTCGTGATGCTCTAGAAGCTACACAGCTGAGATTGTTTCTTAAATTCATGAGTCGACCTGCTACCTTTACCTGGGAGCTTCTGAAGGGTGGATACGGTGACATGAAGCGTCCCGTATGACCAGGTCCAAGTCCCACGGATCTACTGGATAAGAGGTCTACCGGTGGCAGAGCAAATCTTCTGTAAAGAAGCAGGAGAGTTGCATTTCTACTGTACAGGAGCTCTCGATGTATCAGAATGGTTCAGCTATATAAGAGATCTTCAAGCGGAGAGCTACTGTATTGGAGCTCCACGATTATCTAAGCAGGTTCACTTCATATGAGTAGCATAATGAAATGGTTCCACCAGGAATCCGACGTACCATATTTTATCCACAATGAACGAAACTCGTTAAATGATAAAATGAGCACCACATGCGATGCATAGGCGATATAGACAAGTATGAAGAAAAGACATCGTATATAGTAAATGATATTCCATGAATAATGAACCTGTTACCTGGATAGTATAATGATACTCATGTAGAGACATAGAGGCTTTCAAAAGGGGTGTGGAAACTTCCCACAGACGGCGACAGAAAGTGTTAATAGGAAATTTGTTTAGGATGAGAAATCCCTATTAACACCCTCGAGACCACTACCACAAAGGTGGTGGCCCGGGTTGGTATCGTTGATACCTGACCTGATCTTGTATGAATATGAATGAGGATTAAACAGGAGGTAGGAGACAAGTCATCTCGCCCGTCGGTCTTTGTGCTTATGAAATAGATTTGGGGAGCTCGAGCTTCTCTTGATGGTGCTAAGGGGGTGATCCTGAACCTTGTTCCTCGGTCGGGGTCTTATCCCGTCCTGGTACCCAGAGCCTGTTTCTAGAGCCCGATTCCTTCCTGTAATACCTCGACCTCTATAGCAAGTAAGAAGGGGGACCTATCTAGCTCCAGTGTCGGAGAGCACGATTTCTTTCATAGAGAGGATACGGGAGAGCTCCTCGACTCCCTTCGAACTTGTCTGGGCGGTTTCTTTTCATCTTGATGTGCGAATTTGACGAGTAGATGAGAGGATAAGAGCGTTAGGTCCAACGGGATAGGAATCTAGATTCGGTTCCTTAGGTCTTCGTTGTTGTTTCCCAATCTCATGTAAGAAATATTAGAGAGTTATCCAATGAGGTCGGTACCTAGCCCGCATACACACATACGTAATACAGTAGATAATAGGAAACACACAAGTCTTATGTAGATGGAGGTGAACTGACCAAGAGAGAAAACACATCAGGAGTGATCACATGCTGAAAAACCCCTAGGCAGTATCCAGAGGAAGAAGGAATACCCTTCCTTGTATTTATATATATCATGTGATGTTCTGAGGAGGTTAAAAATATGTCAAAGTAGTACAACGTCTATGCTCCGGGGAGCTTACAACAATGAGTGTTTACCGATACCAATATTTTCCTGGTCGGGGTACACATACAATGATGATGTAGAGAAAACTTTTAACGAAGCATGTGACTTCTGTCATTGATCGGAGACCTTCAGTATGCCTTTTACAGGCTTATTTATACATGGTGATTACCTTGGCAAGTCCAGGACTCTTCAATTAGTCTTTGTTTCCTTATCGAATACGATTCTTCCTTTAATGTAGTTGATAGGCTTGTAACTATTATCTTGGTGAAGATATGATTGTTTCCTCTTCGTACTCTTCCTTCCTTGATAGACGGGATTTTCTGTTATAGTTGCCCTCCAATAATCGGTTGTAGAGAATATCTGGGAGGAAAAGGTATTTGTTTCCTCTTTGGATTCTTTCACTAATGATGGCCATTAAAGAGTTGAATATTCTCTTATTAATGGTGTTGATCATGTTATTAATTGGGTTGACTGCCTCTATTAATATAGTTGACCTTAGATACCTCCATTAATACGGTTGACCTCATTAATGATACTTTAAATGTCATGAACGTCAAACCTCTCTTCCTACATTGCCGAGAGGAGAGCTCTAGTTCTGCATGTCACTTTGGAGAGGTTTTTCATGGAGGTTACCTGAGGTGACATCTGATATTCCTTGAGGGCGAGGTACCCTAGGATCCAATACACTGACGGGGTCCCCCGAGGACCTCTTGATTGTCATGGAGCTAGATCGATTATGCTGGTCTTCCCATGGAGCTTGTACTAACCATTTTAGGGGCGAAATATCCCACAGGGTTCCAACCTTATAGTTGGGAGCTTGGTATAGCTACGCCGACCTTTGTCATGGAGCTTGACCTAATTATGTAGGCTTTCTAGCAGGGTAGCGGGCCTTGCTGGCAAGCCCTGGTAAGGTGTTCGCCATAAATAGGCGACCTTGGCTTGCTTCTGAAAGGGTGGAGAGGTACTCTCGAGTACTTCTCTAGCTACTTGATTTAACCATGCCAGGATCTACAGTGGATCTTTGCACTTTTGGTGAAGATGGGGCTTTACGAGATTCTTCCTTTTATGCTCGGACAGGTCGAGATTATACCTCGACGAGGCAGGAGGGCCTTTGCAAGACAAGTTCAGCACCTTGAAGGTCTCCTAGTGAAAGTAGAGATAGTAGCAAGCTCTAGGAGAGTGTCACGAGATACCTTGATGTCGGGGGACCTAGATCCTTTCACGTCGACCTAGCTTCAGGCTTTTATCCTGGTATAAGAAGCTTGACACTGTCTCGTCAGGTTTTATTTGGTAAGCCTGGACAAGTACTAGATGCTCAGATTGTATGGGCGGCCTCACCTTGCTCCTGAAGGATCGTGTGGTAGCTCGACCTCAGGGACCTTGATACCCCGTTATATAAGCCCGAATTTAGACCCTTGCAGGAAGGTTGGGAAGTGAAAAATTCTTCTTTGGTCCCTAGCCAAATTTTGCAATTAGCAGAAGTCCCATCTGACTTGAACACTGGTAAGTATTTGGGGTTGGAGTCTGAATCTTGTACTACATGAAGAATTTTGCTTGTCGCTTCTTACTTGTAACCAGAATCGCTCACAGTGCTTGGCTTAACGAACTGGGGTACCAGTCATTCCTGTTTTAGGAGTCTTGGTACATTTGGCGAAGAAGATCCTGGTGGGCAATTAAGGCCATTTTCTCACCAGTTCTTTATACATAGGTGAGACATAGATGCATTCGGCGTACCTATAAAATAAATGAGTGATGACATAGCACAGAAGGGATATTCCCTTTGTTGAATTTCTGACGCTCTAGTCAGTGTAAAATTTGGTAATTGAGAAAGATCACAAGCCGTATTGCTTAATCATGTCGGATGAAGCTTTAGTGGATGAGAGCCTGTAATTTATGTTCCTGGAATTGGTAGGCAACTATGCTCTTACACTTAGACCCTTCTTGGAGGTCGTAGCCCGACCAAGGCATCATGAGCGCTATATAGCTATATCCTGGTATTTTGATCCGGATGGCAACTATGCTCTTACACTCAGACCCTTCTTAGGGGTCGTAGCTAGACCAAGGCATCAGGAGCGCTATCTAGCTATATCCTGGTATTTCGATATGGATGGTAACTATGATCTTACACTCAAACCCTTTTTGGGGGTCGTAGCTCGACCAAGGCATCAGGAGCGCTATCTAGCTATAGCCTGGTATTTTGATCCGGATGGCAACTATGCTCTTACACTCAGACCTTTCATGGGGATCGTAGCCCGACCAAGGCATCAAGAGCACTATCTAGCTGTATCCTAGTATTTTGGTCTGGATGCCAACTATGCTCTTACACTCAGACCCTTCTTGGGGGTTGTAGCCCGACCAATGCATCATGAGCGCTATCAAGCTATATCCTGGTATATTGATCCGGATGTCAACTATGCTCTTACACTCAGACCCTTTTTGGGGGTCGTAGCCCGACCAAGGCATCAGGATCGCTATCTAGCTATATCCTGGTATTTCGATCTGGATGGAAACTATGCTCTTACACTCAGACTCTTCTTGGGGGTCGTAGCCTAACCAAGGCATCAGGAGCGTTATCTAGCTATATCTTGGTATTTGGATTTGGATGGCAACTGTGATCTTACACTGAGACTCTTCTTGGGGGTCATAGCCCGACCAAGGCATCAGGAGCGCTATTTGGCTATATCCTGGTATTTTGATCTGGATGGCAACTATGCTCTTACACTCAGACCCTTCTTGGGGGTCGTAGCCAGACCAAGGCATCAGGAGCGCTATTTAGCTATATCCTGGTATTTTGATCTGGATGGCAACTATGCTCTTACACTCGGATCCTTCTTGGGGGAGGTTACCTGACCAAGTCATCAGGGGTGATGAGGAGGCTTCCCCGATCAATCCCTTATCTCGAGATCTGGATAGCAACTAAGCTATTACACTCAAACCCTTTTTGGTGGGGGGTGGTGCCCGGTTGAGGCATTAGTGGTAGTGAGTAGGCTTCCCCGACCATTCTCTGGTCATAAGGAGATCACTGTCGAAATACTATGACGATATTCCTGGAGGGATTAATCCAGTCAAGGGCATTATGAGGGCTATCTAGCTCTCCTAGTCAAGGTGATCCTCCTGGAGGGATTCGATTCTGTCCAGGGCATCAAGAGTGCGATGTAGCTCTTCTGGTAATGGCGATCCTTCTGGAAAGATTTAATCCTGTCCAGGGCATCAAGAGTGCGGTGTAGCTCTTATGGTAATGGCGATCCTCCTGGAAAGATTTGATCTGGTCCAGAGCATTAGAAGTTCGATGTAGCTCTCCTGGTAATGGCGATCCTCCTAGAAAGATTTGATCCGGTCCAGGGTATCAGGAGTGCGGTGTAGCTCTCCCGATAATGGCGATCCTTCTGGAAAGATTTGATTCGGTCTCAGGCATCCGGAGTGCGGGGTAGCTCTCCTAGTGATGGTGATCACATGAGATCTACTACGGATACCGTAATCGAAAGAGATGCAAACACATGACGAGCTAATACAAAGTTGTATCAATGCATGGTGGTGTCGGTTGATAACCAGTCTCGCTCTAGGAGTTTTTTAACGAGTAGAATCTCTTGAGATGTTCTGTATTATGAGTGTAGATAGTAGAATGGATCTCCGTAAAAGATGTTTTTCATTGCGAACTAGTGGAAATTGTCTCACGCTAAGGTCATCCTCCTTCACACAGAACTATTGAGAAAATATTAAGCTTCTAGTCCCCAAGTGATGTAACCGGTTTGGAAGTCCGCTTGGGGTAGATGAGAGTCTTTAACAATCATAATCAAGCTCGAGACCCCACCGTGAACGAATCAGGACCTCTGGGTGCTCCCCGAACGGATTGAGACCTCGATGGCTCACTAGGGCATTGGAAGGCCCTGTACAAATGGAGAAGAGCCATCGGTATGATAATCTTCGAGAGCAAGCTGGTGTTTGCTAAGGTCGAGCTCGTGCCAGCCAAAGAGGATGGTTACTTTTTCAACCCACGACCACATGGTGGGAGTGGTTTAAACTCTGCATGGCAGCGTGGCTACCTTGGGAGCTAAAGTGGGTGCTTCATTTGCTGAAGGACATTTCTGTGTTGCTCGCTAGGCAGCTCGACCTCTTCTTTCCTCTGGGTCCGCTCTGACTGAGGCCTAAAATTATTGAGATGATGGATACGCATATAATAAGGAGAACTTGGTTCCCATTTCTGCTTTCATGTCTAGTCGTGTTGAGGTAGGAACTACCTTGAAGTCCTTTGCTGCTGTAGATGCATGTAGAGCTTCGAGTCTGCCTACCTTTGAATCTGTCAAAGTAAAGGTCCAGATTGGTGTTAGCAAGGTAGGAGAGGTAAGAGAGGTAGGAGAGATCTCGACTGATCCAACTGAGGAGATGGAGGTCAAGGCTGATTGAAGTTGATCCAACTAAGGCGGTAAAATCTGGCTCAGAGAGGTAGATCAGGACCAAGGTAGCTCGCTAGAGCATTGAATGGCCCCATACAAGTGGAGAGGAGACACCGGCCTAATAACTGTCTGGAGACATGCTCGGGATCCTAGAAGTTTCTTGTGACGGAGAGAAGACTTTGGACCCCTCCAGGATGAGTGGTGACTCACTTGAGCATTGGATGACCCTATATGAATGGAGATGGGCTACTTGTCTGGAACCGGTCCAGAGGCATACTTGGGATTTCTAGGATCCTTCAACAACAAAAAGAAAGCTCTGGACCCTCCAAGAGTTAGAAACCTCTTAGCTCTTCTTGATCAGATCGGGCTTCGGTGGCTTGCTAAGGGGATGAATGACCCGGTACATATAGAGTGAAGCCACCGGTCTTGTAGCGGTGCTACTGCTCTAGAAGCTCGCTTAGGCACATAGGTGGCCTTACCAAATATGAAAAGCTTCTGAGACCTCCTAGATCTGATCGGGCTTCAGTGGCTTGCTAGGGAGGTGAACGGCCTGGTAAACATGAAACCACCGGTTTGGTACTGGTCCAGAAGCATTCTTGGGATCTTTGGAGTCCCGTGTAATTGAAATGAGGCTCTAGACCATGCTTGAATGAAAAAGGAGCTCAGTGGCTCAATTGGGTGGTAACCAGCTCTGTATAAGAAGTGAGGATCCACTTGGCCTTGCAGTGAGGCTACTACTCCAGAGGTTAGCTTAGGCATGTAGGAGGCCTTACCAAGAGTGGGGAACCTCTGGCTCTTCTCTATCAGATCAGGCTTCAGTGGCTTGCTAGGGCGATAAATGACCCGGTACATATAGAGCGAAGGCACCAGTTTTGTAGCGGTGCTACTGCTCTAGAAGCTTGCTTATGCACGTAGGTGGCCTTACGAAATGAGGGAAGCTTCTGAGACCACCTCGATCGGATCAAGCTTCTATGGCTTGCTAGGGCGGTGAATGGCCAGATAAAAATGAAGCCACCGGTTTGGTACTGGTCCAGAAGCATGCTTGGGATCTTTGGAGTTCTCTGTAATTGAAATGAGGCTCTGGACCATGCTGGAACGAAACAGGAGCTCAGTGGCTCAATTAGGCATTGACCGACCCTATATAAGAAGTGAGGAGCCACTTGGCCTTACAGTGAGGCTGCTGCTCTAGAGGTTAGCTTAGGCATGTAGGAGGACTTACCAAGAGTGGGAAACCTCTGGCCTCTCCTCAATTAAATCGTGTTTCGGTGGCTTGCTAGGGCAATGAATGACCCGATACATATAAAGCAAAGCCACTGATCTAGTAGCGGTGCTGCTGCTCTAGAAGCTTGCTTAGGCACATATGTGGCCTTATCAAATGGGGGAAGCTCCTGAGACCTCCTCAATCGGATTGGGCTTCGGTGGCTTGCTAGGACGGTGAATAGCCTGGTAAACATGAAGCCACCGGTCTGATACTGGTCCAGTAGCATGCTTGGGATCTTTTGAGTCCCCTGCAATTGAAATGAAAGCTCTAGACCCTCTTGGAGAGAACAGAGAGTTTAGTGGCTCAATTGGGCGTTGACTGGCTCTGTATAAAAGGTGAGGAGCCACTTGGCCCTACAGTGAGGATGCTACTCCAGAGGTTAGCATAGGCATGTATGAGGTCTTACCGAGAGTGGGAAACCTCTGGGCTCTCCTCGATCAGATCGGGCTTCGTGGCTTGCTAAGGCAGTGAATGACCCGGTAAACATTGAGTGAAGCCACCGGTCCGGTACTGGTCCATAAGCATGTTTGGGATCTTTGGAGTCCCTTGCAATTGAAAGAAAGCTCTAGACCCTCCTAGAGTGAACCGAGAGTTCATAGGCTCACTTGGACGTTGACTGGCTCGGTGCATGAGGTGTGGAAGCACTAATATTCTACTGGTCGTGATGCTCTAGAAGCTACACAACTGAGTTGGCTTCGTAGATTCATGAGTCGACCTGCTACCTCTACCTGGGAGCTTTTGAAGGGTGGATACGGTGACATGAAGGATCCCGTATGACCAGGTCCAAGTCCCACGGATCTACTGGATAAGAGGTCTACGGTAGTAAAGCAAATATTCTGTAAAGAAGCAGGAGAGATGCAGTTCTACTGTATAGAAGCTCTCGATGTATCAGAATGGTTCAGCTATATAAGAGATCTTGAAGCGGGGAGCTACTGTATTGGAGTTCCACGATTATCTGAGCAGGTTCACTTCATAGGAGTACCATAATGAACTGGTTCCACCAGGAATCCGACGTACCATATTTTATCCACAATGAACGAAACTCGTTAAATGATAAAATGAGCACCACATGCGATGCATAGGCGATATAGACAAGTATGGAGAAAATACATCGTATATAGTAAATGATATTCCATGAATAATGAATCTGTTACCTCGATAGTATAATGATACTCATGTAGAGACATAGAGGCTTTTGAATGGGGAGTGGAAACTTCCCACAGACGGCGACAGAAAGTGTTAATAGGAAATTTGTTTAGGATGAGAAATCCCTATTAACACCCTCGAGACCACTACCACAGAGGTGGTGGCCGGGGTTGGTATCGTTGATACCTGACATGATCTTGTATGAATATGAAAGAGGATAAACATGAGGTAGGAGACAAGCCATTTCGCCCGTCGGGCTTCGTGCTTATGAGGTAGATCTAGAGAGCTCAAGGTTCTCTTCCTGGTGCGAAGGGGGTGATCCTGGACCTTGTTCCTTGGTTGGGGTTAGAGCCCGTCCTGGTACCCAAAGCCTAGTTTTGGAGCCCGATTGCTTCCTGTAATACCCTAACCTTGATAGCAAGTAAGAAGGGGGGCTTATCTAGCTCCAGTGTCAAAGAGCTCGATTTCTTCCGTAGAGAGGATACGGGAGAGCTCCTCGACTCCCTTCGAACTAGTCTAGGCGGTTTCTCTTCATCTTGATGTGCGACTTAAACGTGTAGATGAGAGGGTAACAGCGTTAGGTCCAGCAAGGTAGGAATATAGATTCGGTTCCTTAGGTCTTTGTTGTTGTTTCCCGAACTCATGTAAGAAAGATTAGAGAGCTAGGACTAATGAGGTCGGTACCTAGCCCGCATACACACATACGTAATACAGTAGATACTAGGAAAAACTTAAGTCTTATGTAGATGGAGGTGGACTGACCAAGGGGGGAAAAACAACACGAGTGATCACATGCTGAAAAACCCCTAGGAAGTATCCAGAGGAAGGAGGAATACCCTTCCTAGTATATATATATATATATATATATATAGCATGCGATGCTCCGAGGAGGTTACAAAGATGTCAAAGTAGTACAAACTCTATGCTCCGGGGAGCTTACAACAATGAGTGTTTACTTATACCAGTATTTTCCTGGTTGGGGTACACATACAATGATGATGTAGAGAGAACTTTTAACGAAGCATTTGTCTTCTGTCATTGATCGGAGACCTTCAATATGCCTTTTACAGACATATTTATACATGGTGACTATCTTGGCGTGCAAGTCCAGGACTCTTCAATTAGTCTTTGTTTCGTTATCGAATACGATTCTTCCTTTAATATAGTTGATCGGCTTGTAGCTATTATCTTAGAGAAGATACGATTGTTTCCTCTTCGGACTCTTTCTTCCTTGATAGATGGGATTTTATGTTATAGTTGCCCCCCAATAATCGGTTGTAGAGGATATCTTGGAGGAAAAGGTATTTGTTTCCTCTTTGGACGCTTTCACTAATGATGACCATTAAAGAGTTGAATATTCTCTTATTAATGGTGTAGATCATGTCATTAATTGGGGTGACTGCCTCAATTAATATAGTTGACCTCAGACTACCACCATTAATACGGTTGACCTCATTAATGGTACTTTAAATGTCATGAATGTCAAATCTCTCTTCCTACGTTGTCGAGAGGAGAGCTCTCGTTATGCATGTCACTTTGGAGAGGTTTTTCATGGAGGTTACCTGAGGTGACATTTGATATTCCTTGAGGGCGAGTTACCTTAGGATCTTGTACACTGGCGGGGTCCCCCAGGGACCTCTCGATTGTCAAGGAGCTAGATCGATCATGCTGGTCTTCCCATGGAGCTTGTGCTAACCATTTTAGAGGCGAAATATCCCATAGGGTTCCAACCTTGTAGTTGGGAGCTTGGTTTAGTTACGCAGTGCTTTATCATGGAGCTTGACCTAATTATTCAGGCTTCCTAGCGGGGTAGCGGGCTTGGCTGGCAAGCCCTGGTAAGGTGTTCGCCATAAACAGGCGACCTTGGCTTGCTTTTGAAAGGGTGGGGAGGTACGCTCGAGTACTGCTCTTGCTACTTGATTTAACCATGCCAGGATCTACAGTGGATCCTGGCACTTTTGGTGAAGATGGGGTTTTACGGGCTTATTAGTTTTATGCTGGGACAGGTCAAGATTATACCTCGACGAGGCAGGAGGGCCTTTATAAGACAAGATCGGCACCTTGAAGGTCTCCTAGTGAAAGTAGAGATAATAGCAAGCTCTAGGAGAGTGTCACGAGATATCTTGATGTCGGGGGACCTAGGTCCTTTCACGTCGACCTAGTTTCGGGCTTTTATCCTGGTATAAGGAGCTTGACGCGGTCTCTAGTCAGGTTTTATTTTGTAAGCCTGGACACGTGCGAGATGCTCAGATGGTATGGGCGGCCTCACCTTGCTCATGTAGGATTGCGTGGTAGCTCGACCTTGGGGACCTGGATACCCCGTCATATAAGCCCGAATTTAGACCCTTGCAGGAAGGCTGTGAAGTTGAAAATTCTTCTTTGGTCCCTAGCCAAATTTTGCTATTAGCAGATACTTTCTCACTATATGCTTCCCTCTCTTATGGCTTCTTGGTTATTTGGAATTCGCCACAACACCACTATTATCACAATAAAGTGTGATAGGCCTATCCAAAACTGGAATAACTTCCAGATCACTCAAGAACTTACGGAGCCAAGCAATCTATTTAGCCGCTTCATAAGCGGCTACATATTCAGCTTCTATGGTGGAGTCAGTAATGCAAGAATGCTTGATATTTCTCCACACAATGGCTCCACCACCTAGGGTGAATACTGATCCAGACGTGGATTTCCTAGAATCCCTGTCTGACTAAAAATCAGAATCCGTGTATCCTAACGGAATCAAATCCTGCCCAGAATACACTAGCATATAGCCTCTCGTTCTCTGAAGATACTTCAGAATTTTTTTGACAGCAACCCAATGATCCAATCCTAGGTTGGACTGGTATCTACTGACTACTCCCACTGCATAGCAGATGTCCGGTCTCGTGCATAACATAGCATACATGAGACTACCTACTACCGATGCATAGGGTATACGTCTCATATCCTCAACTTCTTGAGGTGTATTAGGACACTATTCCTTAGACAAGTGAACTCTATTCCTAAAAGGTAAATTACCTTTCTTGGAGTTTTGCATCGAAAATCGCATAAGAATCTTGTAGATATATGATGCCTGAGACAGTGCTATGAGTTTGTTCTTACTATCCCTTATAAGCTGGATCTCAAGAACATAACTCGCCTCTTCCAAATCTTTCATTTGGAATTGGCTAGCCAGCCAGCCCTTTACATCAGACAACACTCCCATATCATTCCCAATGAGTAGGATATCATCTACGTATAGGACAAGAAAAACTACTTTCTTATCAATGATGCGCTTGTAGACACAAGGCTCATCGACGTTCTGCTCGAAGCCATAGGTTTTGATCACATAATCAAACCTAATGTTCCAAGATCTAGATGCTTGCTTAAGTCCATAGATGGACCTTTGCAGCTTGCAAACCTTTTGTTCTTGATCTGGAGACACAAATCCCTCTAGTTGCATCATATAGATGCTCTTATCAAGATTGCCATTCAAGAATGCAGTCTTGACGTCCATTTGCCAAATTTTGTAATCGAAATAGGCAGCTATGGATAAGAGAATCCTAATAGACGTAAACATGGCTACTGGCGAAAAGGTCTCTTCATAACCAACCCCCTCTTTCTGGGTATAGCCCTTGGCCACTAGCCTTGCTTTGAAGGTCTCTACCTTTCTGTCTATTCCTCTTTTTTTCTTATAGATCCACTTACACCTTATGGGTTTTACCCCATCCGGTAAGTCTACAAGATCCTAGACTGAGTTAGAGTACACGGACTCCATCTCAAGATTCATGGCTTTAAGCCATTCCTTTTTATCAAGATCTTCCATTACATTCTTAAATGTCAATGGATCATCCACACTATCAGCAAAGACAACACCTTGTCCCTCACCTATATCTAAATAGAGTTCAGATTGTCTCAGAACCCTCTCACTGCGTCTAGGTGGTAGTGTATCCTGATCAGGAACCATCTGACTCTCAGATGTTTGTGGATCAGTTACTCTTATTGATGAAGCACTAGTCTCACCAGGCTCCAACTCATCCAATTCAATCTTAGAACGAGGTTTATGGTCACTAATATAACTTTCCTCAAGAAACGTTACATTTATCGATACGAATACTTTGTTATCTTCGGGACTATAGAAGTGTCCACCTCTGGTCTCCTTGGAGTATCCTACAAACAGGCGGACCCCAGACTTGGAGTCTAGCTTTCAAGTTCTGTTCTTCAGCACGTGTGCTGGACACCCCCATTTGTGGAAATGTCGTAAACTAGCTTTATGACCATTTCACAACTCTAGGGGAGTCTTAGAAACAGATTTGGATGGCACCACATTCAAAATGTATGCCGCTGTTTGTAACGCATATCCCCAGAAAGAATTCGGTAATGATGAGAAACTAATCATAGATCTCACCATTTCAATTAAGGTTCTATTTCTCCTCTCCTCTACACCATTTTACTGAGGTGTACCAGGAGCTGAGAGTTGGGAAACTATCCCATGCTTGTCTTAACACATACAAATTATTTTTATTAATTCTTGAACAAATATTCAGACCATTCTTTCCAATAATAACAGACTTATTATAAAATAAACATAATATTTTTGTTCTAACAACTTAGAAACAGAAATCAAATTCCGTGTAAATCCAAGAATATAAAATACATTGTCCAACAATATATAATTATTACAAAAAACGTAATCTAATTGCGCCCACTGCTCGTGCCGACACTCCTCTAGCTGTGTCCAAGAATCAGTCTATTGTAAAGAAGAACAAATATGGTTAGTGGCCCATGAATCAACTATTCAGGGTAAAGAATCATCTTCCACTAAACATGACTCAATAATAAGTAAATCATATTTACCTTTCTTGGACTTCTTCTTTCTTTGGGCTTTCTTGGGTTTGAGCTTACCCTTCGCCTTCCCAGCAAATCTCTTTCTCTTTTTAAAATTTGAGGGGGGAAGATGGTTCGACAACATTTGCCTTACCGGTCTTACCCTTATTGTCCTTAATTAAAGACTCAAAAATAGCAAGCTCATAGAACAACTGTGTGAGATTGAACCTTAACTTGTTCATCTCATAGTTACTCTTGAACTAATCGAAACTCTTCGAAAGAGTCGTCAGTATGATGCTCACTTTACTAGGTTCGTCAATGGCCCCGCCATTGACTTCTGTCTTGTTAAAGTAGGACATCATGCTCAGGACATGTTTCCGAACTGACGTACCTTCCTTCATGCGAGTGAGCATAGCGGAACGAACAACTTCATGTCGTTTTTGCTCGGAGGGCTGCCCGAACATAGCTTGCAATGACTCTATGATTTCGAATGCTAAAGTCATTGCTTCATGCTTTGTTATAAGCAAGTCTGTTGTAGAAGCCAACAGATATGTTCGGGCCTTCTCATCAGATGAGACCCATCGTTCGTATGCCTCATGAACAGTTCGTGTGGCGTTGGTAGCAGGCGTTGGAGAACATTCCTCCGTAACCAAAAACTTGAGGTCTTTGGTGACCAATATTGCAATAATGTTAAGTTTCCACTTAGTGTAGTTATCACAAGTTAATTTGTCATTTACAAGAATTTGAAGTAATGCAAAAGACATTATTGCTGAAATAAATAAAACATCTATTCTGTCATTTATTTAAAACAAGTGCGAGTGTTTTGGCATAAATTTAAACATGATGCATGAACATGTTTAATGAACTAGAACTACCCTAAAACTAGTTACTTTACCATGACAATCCAACATACCACAAAGAAGTGCCGCCTTAGGGTCGGTCAAGTCTTTGCATGTTGGACCGAGACATTCTCAATCAAATGATATTCTAGAATAACTCTTATTCCATATCATTCAACCATCGTTCATTCAGTCAGGTTTTTAATTAACAAAATTAATCAAAACTTTGTGAATGTAACCCACCATTTCAGATCTCAATAGCTTAACTCGAGAATTGCCACCTTAGGGTCGGTCAATCTCGAAATACCCTCAGAAATCCTATCCGTTAGGAAGTCAACCTTGGTATTGACCTTTGTGGAAACCCTCATTAGGGAGGACGAAAGCAAAGCCTTCACGAGACCCCACTCGGATCTCACAGTGTTGAACTAATGATGGAGACCGCAGGATATATATGTCATATATCCCTCTCCCACACACTATTTTAAAATGAGGGTTTTCTATTAACCGTTAATGCATCTAGACTCTATAAGATTAAACGACTAACTTTAATCAAGTTATCTAGCGTATTAACTAATTAGAACCAAATTCTAATTAACTAATAAATTATTAATGATTTTTAACAATTAAAAATCTAATCTATTAGTGAATAATCTATGCTTTTGTAAACTATTTACTAGGGTTAGATTATTATATTAGTGTTTACCAAGTTTTAACTATTAAAACCCTAACACTTTATTTGGATAATTTATTATTAGGTAATTAATCATATTAATCCTAATTACAATAAATGACCCTATTAATATAACTTATTAAACTCTTTAATAACTAGATTAATATTAATGAGAATTACCAAGTTTTCTAACAATTAAAATCTAATCTCATTATTCATAGCCAGTTATGTATATTACCTATTTTAATCACATTAAAAAAATACATAAAATATCAGGCTATGATATATGTATGACATATCAAATATATTTATGTAGGCACATCTAATCTAAATGACATACATATACATGACAATGCTTTTATCATCACATAATATAAAGCATACATGAATTGACCGAGTGCTGTGAATTATTTAACCTAAAAAAATTGGAATCTAAAATTACAAAAAAAAAATCCCAAGGCATTCCTTGGTCTTCTTGTAATTTCTGAGTCTTCCAGTCTCTTCAGGTCACTCCGATTCATCTCATGAATCCTTCTTCGTGATTTTTTAAGATCTTCAATATAGGTTACATTTTTTTTTACAATGCAATAAAAGTAAAAAAATTAATAATAATAATTAAAGAAAAAAAAATATACAACCCATAAACCCTAAATCCATAGTACCATAAAAATTTACGATCAACCATGTTTAAATTAAACAATTTAATTATAAACATTCATACAATCATAAAGATGGTGTCTACACATTCATACATACAAGACCATCGAAAACAATTTCCTGTTCCAAAAAATAAATTGGCTCTGATACCAATTGTTGGAACCTCGTTCACCGGTCACGCAACGGAACTAGGTTTTAAATTTTTTTATACAGATCATATCTGTATCAAGGACCAGTGAACTTTGGATCGTAATTATTTTTCGGAACTAATACATACAATATGTAAACACAGGAAATTGTAATTAATATAAAGAGAAGATGAAAATCTTACCAACGTTTGGAGGCTCCTTCACTTTATGATATGCTCCTGTCTGAACCACTCGATCTTTCTTGCTATCTCCCGGGATTGGTAACTGCGTGTGGGCACGTCACGATCTCAAGAACTTTAATGGAGGATGTAGAGAGAAAACTTGAAGAAACTCTTTCTTCTAGAAGAAAACTAACTAGAACAATTCTAGTTATTAAAATTATATATAAAAATATATATTATATTGTGCCTTACTTTTCTCCTTTTCTTTTTTTAATATCTCAAGCACACCTGGTTTTATAACAGAGCAAGCACTTTCTCTTAAAAATTATGCCTGGTGCGTTTTTTATATGTCAATTATATATATATATATATATATCTCCATCTTTTTCCATCTTTTTCCGTGTGCTCTTTTATATATCTATTTGTTTGTTTCCTATACAAACACTTATATATATATATATATATATATATATATATATATATGTGCATATCAATTTACATCCAATGCAATCTCTTGTGTTATAATTGATATATATCTTTTAATTATCATTTTTAAATATATATAATATATTAAAAGTGATAATAAGTATTTTAAATTTAAACTTAAATTCAAATACTTAGACAAATGATTTAGTAAATATAAAATAATCATATTATTTTATCTTCACCTAAATCCATATATCAACTAACGCCCTTCAATTAATAGTTAATTAGTAATTCATAATTATCAATATAATTAAATAATTTAATTATTTAATTAATTTAACTATTAACACTCATTAATTAAATAATCTCATCATTTAATTAATTCTCGAATAAACTCGTGCACTTTCGTAACACAACTAATTGGACAATCCAATTAGTTAACCTTGACCCTTGTTACCAAATCGATCGGGCTAGCAAGGGGACCTAATGGACCCACAGTATTTTGAGCTCTAATAATCCATGGAATCATTAATTAAACTCTTTAATTAATATTCCTTGATTATTAACTCCAATGTTATTCCACTAAAAACCCGAAGCTGCACTCTCTCAATTGTAGACGCTTTTACACAGACCGATATAACTCGGTGTCCATTGATATAGCTATTACATATGGTGTGATCCTCCACAGTAGTTCATAATTAGAGCTGGGTCATAATGTCCGTTATACCCCTCTAATCACATATATCCTTTAAGTACCATTGATTCTCTAATGAACAATAAATCCTATTTCCTTACGGAATTAGGAGAGCGCTCATATTGTCCAAGCCCCGAATCAACCTTTAAGGGAACTACCATTTACTTCTCACAAGAAGTTATGGATTCCACTGTTATGTACAAACCTTTCCAACAACAAGCTAAATCGTAATCTCAACATACGGAGCATATTGATCGGGAACTGCCATCCGACCTCACCTATGATATATCAAAGACCACGATTTAACTTGAAGAAGTTGAAAAGACACTCAGGATTAAGATCACCCACATATAGCCATCATATGTTGATATATATGAATCTCATCGGTAAACGGATCTTGGTGAGAGATGACACTTCCTAAAGAAGTGTTCCTACTCCCAAGTATAAGAGTGTCATAGTAATAAATTAACCGGTAAGATCTGGTCGAACCACAGGGAGGTTGTTCACTAGTCCTTGTAGAATTAATTATCTAGATTAATTACTAAGCTTGTTATAAAATGTAAATCAATTAAAATTAAAACTGGGGTTAAGGGATCCACTGTTGGTAATTCGAATATGATACAATAATTAATATTTAGTCCAGATTAATGGGATGGTATTCCACTCCACTGATCACTCTCTGATAGATGTGGGTAAAAGTACTCACTGTGCTAGACAATATCTGTCTGTCTACAGTGAGTCAAAACTCCACAAAGATTAGAGGGGATAAACCACTCTCTGATAGATATGGGTAAAAGTACTCACTGTGTTAGACAATATATGTCCGTCTACAGTGAGTCAAAAACTCCATAAAGATCAGATGAGAGAAACCACTCTCTGATAGATATGGGTAAAAGTACCCACTGTCCCAAGCAATATCTGCCTATCTACAGTGAGTCAAAAACTTGACAAAGATCAGAGGGGAGAAAGCATAAAAATAATAAACTTACCAAAATTGGATCATATTTTCCATACTAACAGTATCACCTTTGGCCCTAGCTATATAAAATTAGTCAGACATAATTTAACTAGAAAATAGTTATTTTATTTTAACTGAGAATTTAAGAATAAAAGAGAGAGAATTTCACAAATCTAATATCAGATATAGATTCAGAATATGAAAATTAGAGGGGAGAAGCCCCCTATTTATACAAAATCCGGATGAAAATTGACCATCGGATGAATTTAGAATGGAGCGTCTAGATTTTACCACATCATCAGTGAACAGTGATAGTGAATAGTAACACATCCGTGAAA
Organism: Dipteronia dyeriana; assembly: GCA_032871835.1. NCBI lineage: Eukaryota > Viridiplantae > Streptophyta > Magnoliopsida > Sapindales > Sapindaceae > Dipteronia > Dipteronia dyeriana. The sequence continues at coordinate 20,172,512 of CM065297.1, forward strand.
GTGAACAGTGAACAATAACACATCCATGAATAGTGAACAGTAACCGTGAACAGTACACACATCCGTGAAGTGAATAGTGAATAGTGCACCGACTTCTAGAATATGATTCTTTACAGCCGCGTGTATGGTGCACTTGCAGTTTGGGCCAAAAGGAATGCGCCACGTCATCAAGAACAGTGAAAGTCAACTGTGAACAGTGAATAGTCAAAAATACAAAAATGCCCTTCATGGCCTTCCTAAGGTTTTTGACGTTCTAAACTTGAAAACGATGTTTGTTTTGCCATCTGACTTCTCCATGATTCTGAATTGATCGAATTACCTTTGAAATACAAAGAAAAATACATTGATTACTACACAACACATTTATTTAAGCGAGCGAATGAAATTATGTCTAAGTTGGGGAATTAATCATATTGGAAATATTATCCCTTAGTAAACATACATTTTTCAGTGTTAGTCACACCCCCCAACCAAATTATTTCTAGTCCCTAGCAACTAAAGCGAAAATAGTAAAAATTCAAATTCAAATCTCTAAACTACCAAATAGACAAACTCTCCCATACCTCTTTTCTCACCCTTTGACAACCAGTCATCAATTGAGTTATCAATCAAACTTTCTTATGCTCAATAAAGACCAACACGATAACTATGAGATTCAATTGAAATCAAACAACATTTTCATTCCGAAATCTCATCAGGGTTTTTTCCTTAGGCAGCAATTTTTTTTTTTAATATAACAAAATTGGAAACAAAAATTCTATCTTTAATCCATGTAGCGAGCTTTAGGCCAATGACTCCCAAACCAGTTGGCTTTAGGGAATTAAGTGTTAAAACACTCCTACGGGCTTAATTACTCCGATTTACAGATGTTTTTTTTAGTATAATTCCATTAAGTTTTCTCTTTAACACGTGTAACGAGCTTTGGGTCAATGACTCCCAAACCAGTTGGTCTTAGGGCATTAGGTGTTAAAGTACCCCTCAGACTTAATTGCTCGAGTTAAAGAGGCTACGGAACTGCACTTTATTCTAATCCAGTCTCCACCGTTTTGCACGAACACTCTATGCTTACTGAGGCATGAGGCCCGTCTACTAAGTAAAAGTTATGGTCACAACACATAAAATTATTATTATTAATATTACTATATAAATTTTAAACAAGACCACTGCCTTCGGTTGTTACCCTTGAATGATGTTTCAGAACTCAATATCGCAAATTCTCAACTTACTGCATATAATCACGTGTCAATGTGCGTGTGTGTCTAGAATAGTTCGAAAAAATTCTCAAGATGACTTAATGAACAAAAGGATTAGTCAATGATATCACAATGGAGAGTTTATAAATTTGAATAGTCAGAAGAGAGGAAAAATGCATCAGAACTACAAAGATGCGTATCAGAAGTATCTAAAAGATGGCCATTTTTACCAAAAAAAAAATGGTCAGAATTTAGTTTTTTTTTTGAAATTACTGAATCAACTATCCTCTCCCCCCAACCAGAACGAGACATTGTCCCCAATGTCATTAGAAAGAGGTAAGGTTTAGAAGATATCACCTGAACAACTTGAAAGACAATAAAATCCTGCAAAACAACAAAAGAAATACAAAATATAGGAAAATAAAATGCATAAAAACCATGGGACAATCACAAACTGAGATTCATATCAATTCTGCATTACTTGTTCTCTTCAAAAATCAAAAGTAAACAACAATAATTACAAAAGACATTAAATGAGTAAGGAAAAAGATAATAAAAACAAAAGGATATTTACTGGTAGTTGTGATTGTGGCTCACATCTTCCTCTGGTTTTACATCTAAAAACGGCTTCAATGCCCTCTATGGGTCGAGGATATGCTTCCCATCCAATTTTCTTATAAATTGGCAAACAGGGTCTTTTAAAGTCAGATTCCCAAGACTATATTGTGCATGTTCTTTTTGAAATTGTGGCCATAATCGGTCAATTGCCATTTGCACATATCCACTAGGATGTGCATCAAGAGTCATTAGGATATTATCCAATGACTCCCTACGTAAACCATGTCTAATGAATAAAATTTTATCTTCCCGATTATTAGACACCATTCCTAAAGAACGACAACGTGTGTTACAAGTTGTACGTGCACATTTGTGACAAGTAACCCCTAACTTCTTAGCTCTTCGTTTTTTTGCATGGTTACTTCTTCAAAATCCAGACATGTAAGATATAAATGAATCAGCAGACTCATCTGATAGACGTACCTTAGCTTCGATCAATCAACAATTTCAACAGGAATTTTGTTTATCATCAGTAAGCGTAATATTTCGGAACGTGCTTTGTAAATCTTTTTCAGAGCATTTTGGGGCAACGATGGAAAATGTTTTTGCAGGTTTGTGAAAATTTCATCCATGCCTTGTTTTGGGGATCAGTTATTTGGGAAATTGAATTAAATCGACTTGAATTGTCACGGAGTACCGTTATCCGCCACTTAACCAGGGTTATATAGCAAAACACACCAAGCAAAAACTGAACCTAGAAATTAATCCTGCAAAAATTCAAAACGTAAAATCCAACAAAAACAAAAATAATAATTGCAAACACAAATAAAGTCAAAAGCAAAATATTTGTTTACTCATCTTTCTAACAAGGGTCAAAAAGGACGGTAGAGTCTTTTTGAAAATCTGTATTTTCTAAGAGTCTTTTTGTAACCAAGAACTTGACACTGAAATCTTTAATAAACCTCTTATAAAATCCTGCATGCCCTTAAAAATGACCGCACATCTTTGACTGTTTATGGTGATGGTAACTTTGAAATGACTTCAATTTTTGCCTTATCAACCTCGATTCCTTTTGATGACACAACATAACCCAAAACAATTCTAGATGTGGTCATATAATGACACTTTTCCCAGTTAAGCACAAGTCCTTTTTCTATACAACGTTTCAAGACTCTATCCAAGTTATTAAGACAATTATCAAAAGAATTCCCAAACACAGTTAAATCATCCATAAAGACCTCTAAGCAATGTTCAATCATGTCACTAAAAATGCTTAGCATGCATCGTTGAAATGTGGCTGGAGCATTACACAAACCAAATGGCATTCTTCTAAATGCAAAGGTTCCAAAAGGACATGTGAATGTGGTCTTTTCTTGGTCTTCTAATGCAATGGAAATTTGATAGTATCCTGAATACCCATCAAGAAAGCAGTAGTAGGGATGTCCTGCTACTCTGTCTAAAATTTGGTCAAGGAATGGAAGGGGAAAATGATCTTTTCTAGTGGCATCATTTAATTTTATATAATCAATGCACATGCTCCAACTAGATGGAACACGAGTTGGAATTAACTCACCCTTTTAATTTTTAACAACAATGATTCTAGATTTTTTTGGCACAACTTGTGTAGGACTCACCCACTTACTATTAGAGATAGGGTAGATAATTCCCATGTAAAGTAATTTAAGGACTTCAGTCTTGACAACTTCTTTCATGTGTGGGTTAAGTCTTCTTTGGGGTTGTCGATATGTTTTAGCATTTTCCTCTAAATTTATTCGATGTGAACAAATCAAAGGGTTAATACCTTTCAAATCTTCCAAAGTCCGACCAATTGAATTCTTATTTTTCTTTAAAACATGTAACAACTTACCTTCTTGCTCTTCTGTGAGGTTAGAAAAGATTACCACTGGGTAGGTCTTGTTATCTCTAAGGTAAACATATTTAAGTCCCTCTAGTAAGGGTTTCAAATCCAATCGAGGTGTTTTTCTTCTGCCACGTCATCTTTCTGTTCCAATTCTTCAAAATTTGAAGTGTCTCATTCTTCTTCGACAACCTGCAAACAATCATCAAGATGTGAATGCATGCCTGACTCAGGTGAATTGATCAAACAAATTTTAGATGAGTTAAAAGAATCCTTTTGAACATGATCTTCAACAATGGTTTCAATAATGTCTACATCTTCATCTTTATCTTCATTTTCATCATCAAATGATTCTTTAGACATGTTGAAAATATTAAGCTTAATTTCCATATTTCCAAAATACATGCTTATTATTCCATTCCTGCAATTAATCAAGGCATTAGCAGTAGCTAAAAATGGTCGGCCCAATATAACAGGAATTGATTTGTGCTCATTAACAACAGACTGTGTTTTCAAGACAATAAAATCTACTGGGTAGATAAATTTATCGACTTGTACTAACACATCTTCCACTATTCCTTTTGGTATTTTAATTGATCTATCAGCAAGACAAAGTGTGGTTGAAGTCGGCTTTAACTCACCAAGTTTAAGTCCCTGATAAAATGAGTATGAGAGCGAATTTACACTAGCACCTAGGTCAAGTAAAGCATGCTCAATTTTACAGTTACCAATTGTGCAGGAAATAGTGGAACAACCAGGATCTTTATATTTCAAAACATTTTTATTGGAAAGAATGGAACTTACCTGTTTAGCCATAAAGGCTTTCTTTCTTACCTGATGCTTCTTTTTCACAGTGCATAGATCCTTCAAAAATTTGGGATAGGAAGGTACTTGTTTGATTGCGTCCAACAAAAGGATATTGATCTTTACCTGTTTAAAAATTTAAAAAATCTCTGGGGATGCTTCGATTTCTGTGAATTTTTAAGAGCTTGAGGATATGGAAGTATATGTGGGGATTCAATTATTTCTTCGTCAATAGTGGTTTCATCACCCCCTTCCTTACCCTTGGAAAATGACTCATCATCATTTTTACCAGATTCAAGAATAGGTTTTTTGATGACCTTACCACTACGAAGAGTGATAATTGATTTGACTTGATATGGGCGTTGGTTATTATCATAGGAACTTGACTGACTCTTGGGATTTTGTTGTGGTTGAGATGGAAACTTACCTTTTTCGTGTGTGGTGAGTGAATAAGCAATCTTTGCCATAGTATCTTTAACGTCTATCAAGGTTTGTGCAGTTTGGCTGTTAATGGATTCTTGCTTCTCAATGAATGAGTGCAAAGTGTCTTCAAGGTTTTTCCTAGATTGTGAGACATAAGGTGCATAACCTTGAGGGTTTTGGAAATTCTGGTGTGTTTGTGGATTTGATGGACCTGGTTGTGGTAAAGACTGGGCTTGATTGTTGTTCCTCCAACTAAAGTTTGGATGATTTCTCCAACCAGGATTGTAGGTTTGTGAGTATGGGTTGGAATTTGGCTTGTTGAAAGCGTGCAAAACAATGGCTTGTTCATGAAGGCTATCTTTTATGGCTGGCAAAGTTGGGCAACATGGCATGCAATTTCTTGTACAGATTTTACATGTTCACTTTTTTTAGTTTCTAAAGCTTCAACTTTCCTAGCTAGGGATGCGAATCTAGCTTGAAGGTCATGATCTTCCCTTAGATTATAAAGGCCTCCACTAGATGGAGATGGTTGTGGTTTGCTCATGGACTCATAAAAACCAATGGTGTCCCAATTTTGAGCATTTTCGGCTATATGGTCAAGGTATTCAAGTGCTTCTTCAGGATTTTTGTCACTGAACTCCCCATTTCAATGACTTGTCTACTTTGGGGTGTGAGTCCCTCATAGAAATGTGACACTATCCTCCATGTTTCAAAACCGTGATGTGGACAGACATTTAACAACTCTTTGAATCTATCCCAACATTGGTAAAGTGTTTCCCTAGGTTTTTGGGTAAATGAAGTGATTTGCCTCTTAAGAGAGTTTGTTCTATGAGGTGAAAAAAATTTCTTTAAGAACCGTTATTGCATGTCAATCCAAGTTTGGATTGATCCTGACTTAAGGTTTTGTAACCAAGTTTTAGCTTTATCTTTTAAGGAAGAAGGGAAAAACTTAAGCCTAATTATATCCATGCTAACATTTTGGTCAATGGAAATGTTACAGACTTCCTCAAACTCCCTAAGATGCAAATATGGGTTTTCAGATTCAAGACCGTGAAAATTGGGTAAAAGTTGAATGATTTCCGGTTTAAAATTAAAGTGTGTTGCATTTGGTGAGAAAGCTATGCATGAAGGTGCTCCAGTACGTGTGGGGTTCATGTAGTCTCTAAGAGTTCTAGATGGATCTGGATTGATGTGTTGGTCAAGGTCAACATAAGGCAAATGGTTGCTATGTTGAGATATGTTGTCAAGGTTGTCTAAAAGGTTCTCGGCTTGGTTTCCTGATGGATGTCTAAGTGGGTTTTCAACCATGTTGTTGGTAAATGTGGGTGATTGTGATCTCCTAATTAATCTACCCCTAGATGTTCGAGACCAATGTCTCATGCAAATTTAATGAGGGTTCATAGAGGTGAAATACACAAAAATGAAGAAAATAAAAGAAAAGGCGATAAAAATAACAAAATGCAAAATTCTAGGGGTGTAAATGCAAATATACACAAGTGTTAGGGCAAAAGTGCAAATATGATAATTACAGGGACTGATATGCAAAAATGAAAAATAAATGACCTATATGCAAATACAAACTAGATCTAAGCTAAAATGCAAATAAAAATTTGAAGGACTAAAATGCAAAAATGTGATTAATGATTACAAGTGCTTTTTATTTTTTTAAGTAGATGAAGTTTATGATTGAGATGAGTGATGCAAAATTGAATACAAAATAAGAACAAAGAAGATAGAAAAAAATAGCAAAACTAAAATAAAATTAAAAAGAAATTACTTCTACGAAGAAAAGACGGACTGACCTCTCCGGCAACGGTGCCAAAAACTTGATGCGTCCTAAAGAAGTGTTCTTACTCCCAAGTATAAGAGTGTCATAGTAATAAATTAACCGGTAAGACCGGGTCGAACCACAGGGAGGTTGTTCACTAGTCCTTGTAGAATTAATTATCTAGATTAATTACTAAGCTTGTTATAAAATGTAAATCAATTAAAACTAAAACTGGGGTTAAGGGATCCACTGTTGGTAATTCGAATATGATCCAATAATTAATATTTAGTATAAATTAATATGATGGTATTCCACTCCACTAACCACTCTCTGATAGATATGGGTAAAAGTACTCAATGTGCTAGACAATATTTGTCTGTCTACAGGGAGTCAAAACTCCACAAAGATTAGAAGGGATAAGCCACTCTCTGATAGATATGGGTAAAAAGTACTCACTGTGTTAGACAATATATGTCTGTCTACATTGAGTCAAAAACTCCACAAAGATCAGATAGGAGAAACCACTCTATGATAGATATGGGTAAAAGTACCCACTATGCCAGACAATATGTCTATCTGCAGTGAGTCAAAAACTCCACAAAGATCAGAGGGGAAAAAGCATAAAAATAATAAACCTACCAAAATTGGATCATATTTTCCATATCAACAGTATCACCTTTGGCCCCAACTATATAAAAATAGCCAGACATAATTTAACTAGAAAATAGTTATTTTATTTAAACTGAGAATTTAAGAACAAAAGGGAGAGAATTTCACAAATCTAATATCAGATTTGGATTCAGAATATGAAAATTAGGGGGGAGAAGCCCCCTATTTATACAAAATACTGATGAAAATTGACCATCGAATGAATTTAGAATGGAGCGTCCAGATTTTACCACATCATCAGTGAACAGTGATCAGTAATGCATCCGTGAAGTAAACAGTGAACAGTAACGCATCCGTGAAGTGAACAGTGAACAGTGAACAGTGAACAGTACTCACATCCGTTAAGTGAACAGTGAACAGTACTCACATCCGTGAAGTGAATAGTGAATAGTGCACCGGCTTTTAGAATATGATTCTCTACAGCCGCTTGTATGGTGCACTCGCATTTTGGGGCAATAGGAATGTGCCACGTCATCAGGAACAGTGAAAGTCAACTATGAACAGTGAAAGTCAACTGTAAATAGTGAAAAGTCACTATGAACGTGTGAATAGTCAAAACTATAAAAATGCCCTTCATGGCCTTCCTAAGGTTTTTGACGTTCTAAAATTTAAAACGATATTTGTTTTGTCATCTGACTTCTTCATGATTTTGAATTAATCGAATTACCTTTGAAATACAAAGAAAAATACACTGATTACTACACAACACATTTAGTTAAGCGAGCAAACGAAATTATGTCTAAATTGGGGAATTAATCATATTGAAAGTGTAAAATGGTGATATTATCGCTTAGTAACCATACACTTTTCATTGTTAATCAAGAGATTCATATAGATCATTGTCCAGTCCTATATGATCACATCATACAAGATGCCTCCATTCTCATATCTCCATATGAATGATTCAGGATAGAATAACCGTACATCACGGAATGGACCGTAACTATAGATTTACCACAAATAAAGTATCTAGCTTCATTTGCTATCTATGGACTCTTTAGATTGCATGTCTCTTACTGTATCCATCCGTATATGACACTCATATACACAGTTCGAGATTACATCCGACAATCTTGGATGTTAAATATATGCACAAGTTATAAAATAAACAACACAATAAGAATGAATTGAACTTTTCCTTTTATTTATTTCATAAATCCAATTACAAATTACATCTTTAGGACATAAACCCCAACAGAAAGATCCTCTTATTGAGATAAATGCTCCCTTCACCAAAAGGATCCGGGAGGAAGAGGTCCCGCCAAAATTCAAAATGCCGACTGATAAATTCTTCAAGATAGAGGATCCCTTGAGTAACTTGGAGAGCTTCGTCCAACAACTGAAGGTCTAGAACGCGACCATGGCTGCCACGTGCCTGATGTTCCCAACTACGCTGACGGATTACGCTAAGACCTGGTTCAGAAATCTACCCGCTGGCAGTGTGGTTTCCTTCACAAAGCTGTCAATTGATTTCTGCTAGTAATTCCAGGAAGTTAAACCCCGATTGAAGGATCCAATCTATCTACAGTACGTGATTCGGGAGAGGGGGGAAACCTTCCAAGCTTATATCGAGTGTTTCCATAAGGAATTCATCTAGATGGGGGTCTTCACTAAGAAAGAAACTCTCACCAATTTCAGGAGAAACATGTGGGCGGGCAACCTTTTCCCATCTTTTGCCAAGTGACCTCCGAAGACCTACCAAGAAGCCAATGTTCGAGCTCTTGAGCAAATTGAAGTGGATGAATAACTCAAGGTCATGATGGAAGACGATGATATGAGAGCCGTAAAGCAACAGAAGAAGGAAGCTCCCAAACCAGAGCAAGCTCAGAAAAGCCAGAACAGACCCTCCAATAGGTCGACGTATCGCTTCCCCATTTCTCAACCTAAATCGGAAAGGTATCCAGCAAAATGAACTCCTCCGCGGGCTTCGCCTCCTCCTTGGACAGTGGCCCCAATAGCTCGAGATGAGAGAGGATATGATCATTACACACCTTTAAATGTATCCCGTGAAATAATCTATCTCGCCATTGGGGACAAGGGGTTACTACAGTCGCCCGCACCAATGAAAGCCCCTGTCGATAAGAGGAATCGTTATTAGTATTGTGACTTTTACAAAGACGTGGAATGCAACACTTCAGAGTCCTATAACCTGCGAAATCAGATCGAGGCTTTGACAAAGGGAGGATGTTTGGTAGAATTCTTACAGCAGGTTAGGGATAACATTCAAACTGGAAGGGAAGTGTAAGCCGAGATCTGCAAGCACGCTGAGAAGAGAAAGGGGGAGCAGGCGGATCTGATGTAGCAAATCTAGATAATACATACCCTCAGCGGAGGGTCTACTCTGGCTGACACCTCCAATAATTCCAGGAAAAACCACTCGAGGAAAATTCTTTGTGTGTACGAAGGGAGAGGTATCTTCAAGGTCGACCAGAGCCCGACCAACCCTTACCGTATGTCATAGATCATTTTTACCGAAACGGATGTCTTCAACACCGTGCAGCCTCATGACTATCCCATGGTGATCACGGAATAGATTGCCAACTGTATGGTACACCATGTGCTTGTTGACATGGGTAGCAGCGTCGATGTCCTATTTAAAGACACCTTGGAAAAGCTGAACTGGAAACAGTAGTGTTACAGTAGTTGCACTACCCTACTGTATGGGTTCACTGGGGACTCAATCATACCCGTGGGATCAAAAATCTTACCAGTAATCATTGGAGCCATACCTCTCCAGCAGAATGTCATGACAGACTTTGTTATGGTGAATACCCCATCGGCCTACATTGCAATATTTGGAAGGCAATTTTTATCATCCTTTAAAGGGGTCCTATCTGTCTACCACAACGTCCTGAAGTTCCCAATAGGAGATAAGGTGAGGGAAGTACGAGGTGACCAGCAAGCAGCCAGACGATGCTATGCAGTGTCTGCCAACCCAACAGCTCTAGCAAAACAACTTGCCTAGGTAACAATGATTCAGGATGGGGCAACACCGGTATTGACTCTGGGAGACATAGGACCCATAAATCACCCAGAGGATGACCTCGTGGTGCTAGATAATGAGGAGCAGAGATGGGAATGGGCCAGCGGCCATCCAATGGATAAGCTAGAAGAGATTCCCATCCGGATGGGCATTCCCTGGGAGCCACCCTTGAACCGAGAGTGAATGAGGGTTTGATCGGGCTCCTCAAAGAGTTCAATGACATCTTTGCTTGTAGTCATGATGAGATACCTGAAATCCCGATGTTTTTAGCTGCTCATCGATTGGCAGTGGATCAAATCTTCAAGCTCGTCAAACAGAAAAGGCATCACTTTAATGTCGAAAGAAGTGTTGCGATTCAGTAAGAAGTGAACAAATTGACCCAAGTGGGCTTCATCAGAGAAACACATTACCCCGAATGGATCACCAACGTGGTCACTGTCACAAAGCCAAATGGAAAGTGGCGCGTGTGTGTTGATTATACCGACCTCAACCGGGCATGCCCGAAAGACAGTTTCCCTCTACCAAAAATTGATCAGTTTGTTGACTCCACCTCTGGAAACAAGCTCTTGAGCTTTATGGACACGTTTTCAGGATATAACCAGATTATGATGCACCCCACTGACCTGGAAAAGACCAGTTTCATCACCGGATGGGGTCTTTATTGCTACAAGGTGATGCCGTTCTTGCTTAAGAAATCGGGGGCTACATATCAAAGGTTGGTCAACAGGTTGTTCAAGACTGAAATTTGAAGATCAATGGAAGTGTACATTGGCGATATGATCACCAAGTCCTCAACCGTTGAAAGCCATCTGGATGATCTTCACAAAAATTTTGTTATCTTAAAGGAGAACCAGATGAGTTTGAACCCCTCCAAATGCACATTTGGGGTAACTGCGGGGAAGTTTCTAGGCTTTATGGTTCATGAGAGAGGCGTAGAGGCTAACCCAGAAAAGATTAAGGCTATCATAGATCTAGAGTCCCCCACGTCACTTAAACAGGTTTAAGTCTTGATCGGGCAGGTAGCAGCGCTCAACATGTTCATTTCTCGGTCTACCGACAAGCAGGGAAGAAACATGAAATATGGCCAAGAGAGTGAACAAGCTTTTCAAGCCTCGAAGAAATATCTGTCAAGCCCTTCGCTACTGGTCAAGCCAAGTCCTCGAGAAGAGCTGCAAATCTACTTAGCTATTTCAGATACTGCAGTAAGTGGGGTCCTACTCAAAGAATGTGGAGATAGGGTCTAACAGAGTATCTATTAAATGAGTCATGCTCTAACCAAACCAGAAAAGAATTATACCCTTCTGGAGAAGCTCACGTATGCCTTGGTGACCTCGGTAAGGAAGCCCGGTCCTTACTTTCAAGCTCACTCAATAGTAGTAGTGATGGACCAACCTCTTCATCAATTCTTGCAAAAGTCGGATGTATCCGGAAGGTTAGTTTTATGGGCCCTGGAGCTCACCCAGTTTGATTTAGGGTACAAGCCTATGACCGCAATTAAAGCCCAGGCTTTGGCGGACTTTGTAGTAGAGCTCTAAGTACCCTCTGGCCAAGCAACCTCCACAGCTACAAACATAACACTGAGATGATTCCAGAATCCGACAGCTGACCAAAGTCATGGATCCTCTACACAGATGGAGCGTCTGGGCAAGCAGATGGAGAAGCGAGCATAGTTCTAATTAACCCTAAAAGGAATGAGTGCTGCCACTATTTTAGATTTGAATTTAAAGCCACTAACAATGAAGCAGAGAATGAAGCCCTCTTAGTCAGAATAAGGAAGGCCGCGGAGCTCGGGCTCGATTACCTGCAGATCAGGAGTGACTCGTTGCACATAGTCAACCAAGTCTCTGGGGATTATCAGGTAAAAGAGGATAACATGATTGCCTACATGAAGCTAGTTCAACAGCATAAGAGCAAGTTTAAAGGATTTAAGATTAAGCAGGTACCTCGACAACAGAATCATCGAGCTGACGTCCTAGCCAAGATAGCTGCGAATGGTGGCCAGGTCTTACCCTAGGGGGGTCCTTCTCCAAGTGATCCCTCTACCCAACACATTAGCAGGTAAGGAAACTTATCCCCTTACCCAACACAGTAGATAGACGCAATAGTGTATTATCTCCAAGAAAGAAGGCTTCCCGGGGAGCCCGACCAAGCTAGGAAAATCAAGAGGCTCTCAGTCTGGTATTGCTTGGTAGATGGGTACTTATATAGGAGGGGCAAATCCCTTCCTCTGCTTCAATGTTTATATCCTGAAGATGCCAAATGGGCATTGAGAGAGGTTCACTCCAAGGAGTGCGGGAACCACATTGGTGGGGAAGCTCTAGCATATCAAGTACTCCGCATGGAGTACTATTGGCCAACCATCCATCAAGATGCAAAGAACTTAGTATGGTCCTGCGAAGCATGCCTGAAGATCACAAACTTGAATCACCTCCCGCTGGAGCGATTGTCATGCCTTAGCTCACCATACCCCTTTACTATGTGGGGAGTCGACTTGATCGGATAACTTCCAACTGCTCATGGTCAAGCCAAACATGCTATCATGGTGATTGACTATTTCACAAGATGGGTCAAAGCCAGACCGCTCTCCCAAATATCAGAAGAAAATATAACAAGGTTCATCAAGAATAATGTAATTTACAGGTTCAGGATTCATCTTGTCATTGTAGCTGACCTCTGTAAGCAGTTTGGTAATGGCCGGTTCAAGGACTTTTACGAGGACTTGGGAATCAACCTTAGATTTGCTTCAGTAGCCCACCATCAGACTAATGGGCTGGTGGAATCCACCAATAAGACTATTAAGAGGCTATTGAAAAAGAAACTGCAACTGAAAAAAGGCAGATGGGCAGAGGAGCTTCCCGAGGTCCTTTGGGCTTACCGCACTGTGAGAAGAACGGCCACCGGAGAAATGCCTTACTCTTTGGCCTTCAGGGTTGAAGCAGTTCTTCCCATTGAGCATAAAATGACCTCCTTCAGAGTTCAACATTTTGAACAGGGAAGCAATAAGGATAAGCTCCGATCTAGCTTAGATCTCTTGGAAGAAAAACAAGATCAGGTAGCTGAGAAGGTAGCAATTTACCAGAGCAAGATTGCTAGATACTTTAACAGAAAGGTTAAAGCCTGAAACTTTAAGGAAGGGGACCTAGTTCTCAGAAAAGTGACATTGAATACCAGGAAGAGGTCAGAAAGGGGTTCTGGGACCCAACTGGGAAGGACCTTATTTGGTAAAGGTGATGGTCCGCAACGAGGCGTACAAGCTCGAGGACAATAATGGAGTGGGGAGCCCATCCCTCATTTTCTGGGCATTCAGAACAAGTCATCAGAAGATGGATTACAACTTCAGCATCCTCCTGATGTCCTCCAGCTTCCCCTCTCTCAGGACGGCCTTCACCATCAGCCTTTCTTTCTGGTGGTCGATCATCCTAGTTAGCCGCTTCTGCCCCCTCTTCCTGAGGATGCCCCTCGATTTCCTACTGCTCAGCTGGGTCCTCCTCCAAGACCTCATTGACCACTGCCATGACCTCATGTGGTATGGCTGCATCAAGAAGGTTGGCCATTGACTCTGGCATGCTCTCTCCCACTGTTAGTTCTCTCATTAAAGGCGCTTTAGAGAGGTCTCGGGCTTCTGTAAGGCCTCTTTTTGGCTTTGTGGGTAGAACCACCCTCGAGGATTCTCCAAGACCTGACATTGAAAAGACGAGAGGAGGAGGAGGATGGCTTGACACAGTTGGTTGATTCCCGTCTTCGACCATATTAAAGGGATCCAATTAATCACCCAATGGATGAGACATCTCTGTAACCTTGGCCAATATCTCCTCCCTATCCCAGTTGGCAATAACCGACAGTTTGAATAGAGAGAGGAGGGCTTCAGCAACCTAGTAGGAGGCGTAGAAGTATCATTCATTGAAGGAGGAATCCACCTCAGTCTGAAACTTGGCAACTTGGGCTTACAGATCACGGTTCTCAACATCCAGTGCCTTCGCTTCTTCCTTTCAATTATCCCACTGACTGGCACGACGATGAGACCTAAGGGTTTCTTAATCGAAAGACCGCTTCAACCTCTCATGTCGCACTGAAGTTCAGCCAGTTGTACTTCCGTCCTCCTCTGACTAGAGGTCATCTCTTGTACCAAGGCGTGAGCCCATGCCAAAAATTCCATGGCTCGCTAAGCTTTAGGTTCAGTTCTGGCTGCCCAGTCGCGGAGAGAAGCTACCTGGTGACCCATGGCCTGCAAAGGGATTTCAAGTTAGGAAACATCAAATTAAGCTATTACATGAGAAAATGAAAGGCGGTGACTACCTCTACCAAGAGGGTAGAACCCTTGGTAACCATAATATCTATGGGCATTGAAGCCATCATAGAACGACTGCCCCCAGGGCATAAAGCAACGAATCGCCTTAAAACCTCATCTTGAAATGCAGAGCCAGATTGATCAGGCGGCCAAGCAGGGGAAACCCCTTCAACACCAGCTTTAGGGTCCTTTAAAGCTTTAGAGACTGAGAGTATAGAAGGAGAGGCAGAAGTATGTGGCAGGCACGGAACAAGGGAGTCAAGAGCAGAAGTTGGAGTAGAGGTACCTAGAACAGGAGCTGACGTTACTGCGGCAGTGGCTTAAGAAACGAAGGCCCTTTTACCCCGTACCTTGGCAGCCCGAGAGGCGATGAGTGATAACTTGGACCTGTGCTGGGAAAAGGATGGAGCAGAACCTGATGGAACCCCAGCTGGAACGAGTAACCGTTCTTTCTCCGGAGAAACCAGTGGATTTTCCCTACTCAATTTGGTAGAAATAGGAGGAGTACGGGCTTACCGGGTTTCACTGGAAGCTGGAACAACAACAAAAACTGTTAAAAAAAAAGAAAAGGGGTAAAACTATCAGAACTAAACCATTCAACGAAACAAAGCTTGATGGTTCAAAGTACTTATGAGAAGTAGCATCGAATATTCATAGGTAGCGGTTTATCGGGCAAAGATCAAATGGTCAACAGCCGGGAACTTCAGGTTCAAGTAATTCTGGGCAAGGATGGCTTTCAGCACCACCTCAGACTCAACAGATAAGATATCTCGGCTCCACGAGGGCTTATCATTGAAAGTCGTGTGGATTGCAAACTAGTGCCCACCTATAAAGATCGAGCTCCCCTAATCATCGCCGCCCAATATCCATTCCTCTTTCCAGGCTGGGTCATTCCTTTAAGCTCCAAGGATGATGAAATTGAACTTGTTCATGGCCTTGGCTTAAAACTGACCTCGGGGGACCCTGACCAAGCTCCCAATTTGAAATAGGAAAGAAAGTGCTCTACTCTGGGCTCTCTATTTATCTTGCTTAGCTTGCACTGCTCCCTCCACAGCATGAGGAAGCCAATTAGGTTCCTCTAGAAGCCGGGTGTCAACTTGAGAGGAGCTAACGGAAGGGCGTTGAGAGCCTGTCGGAGGGTAGGATGAAAATGAAGTCTTACCCCACTCTCGAAGGCAGCAACGTGGATAAGGAGCACATCTTTGGGTGGATTAAAGAAGTCATAATTTCTGTGAGGGACTGTTAGGGAGACGCTGTCAGCAATGCCATATCTGGACCTCAGGCGGCTGATCGACTTTAGGTCAACGGCAGATTCTGGAATGACCCTGAAGTCATACAAAATATGCCTCTCTAGGGAAGGACCGATGACCATGACTTGGTCTTTTCCAGTGATGCCGACCCTATTCTCTTCATTGGAATCCCCATCAACCAAGTTCAGAGGATTGTCTAGTTGGTTAGAAAACCCAGTCCCGATTGCTACATTCATGTTCGATCGACGACGTTGTAGGGACGGAGGTGAGTCATCCCCGTCTAGGTCTCGTCGAGCTCTCTTTCCTTGGGCAAGACTTGAAACCTCTGTACCCTCAACGAGGGAGTCAACGAAGTCATGACTAATTTTCAACATGGTAAAATAGGATTTGGGGTTTGAGAAAAAAGAATAATCGATAGGAGATATAAAGAGAGAAAGTTTGAAATTTTGAAATTAATGGAATGCGTAAGAAAGCAGCGATCAGTTTGAATTTAAATAGGAGCTAGTATGGTAGTGACTTCGATGAAATCCTCAAGAGGATTACCTCAAACCGCGGAGAGGTCCTTAACACAGTCGGATTTCTTCGAGGAATACGCCAGTCCTTGCTCACCATGCCACCTAAGCAATTAATTAGAAGATTTCATTTTAGATCCTCAATAATGATTTAGTAACGGAAAATTTCCCAATTAAAAAATAAGGAATCAGACTCTAACCTCAACTCCACCACCGGTGTTCAAGTTAGAGAGGACTTCTGTTAATAGTAAAATTTGGCTAGGGGATCAAAGAGGAATTTTCCATTCTTCTAGCTCGAATCAAAGCCCGAATTCACCATTCATGGGACCCCGGGTGAACCTTAAAGCTACCCTACAGAAGTAGAGAAGGATCATCGGGCTTTGGAATCATCAAGGATGAAGTTAGGCACGATCAGATCTAGCCCTCACATGAACACAGGAATTTGGACTTCTCGAGGTCACCTATCCCGAAACCTCGGTTCCTGGGGTCGGGCTCTAAAACCACCCCGTGAAAGCGAGAAAGGATCACCGAGCTCAAGAAGCACTCGAAGTGAAGCCCAACATAAACAAGAGTGAGCTTCTTCCAGGCCAAGGCTTCCCAAGGTCAGATTTAACTCGCAGCCTAATCCAGAAGCCCTATATCCCTATCAGATACGAAGAGAGAGCCTCTAAGTGGATTAGATTCGCTAATGTTCCGATTTGCTAAGAAACGCCTGTAACCTACCTAGACATGAAAGAAGAATCTCGCTTAAACTACACTACCTCCCGTAAGTGCCCGCAAGGCCGTCTCAAGCTTCTAAGACCAGAACTACATCATGGATCTGCCTTGCTCTATAAAACAGCTAATGACCTCCTTGAAGAATCATGCCTTGAATACACACAAGATGATATCTACGTTATAACGAACATTAAATGCTGCATACGTGTGAGACAAAAGTTTGATTCTAAAGAGGAAACAAACTTATCTCCTCCAACGATAATCTTGAGTCCGTAATTTACTCGAAGTCAATGACTTTCAAACAGAGGATCCCGCCCGACAATGAGGGAATGGATTCATAAAATCATGGCGGGCAATTCATGAGTTTAAACCTACTTGGAGCATGTATAAATAGGTCCAAGCATGATGTAGAAAGGATAAGCAAAATAGAGTAAAAATGAAAGAGAAAAAACAAGGAGAAAAAAAGAGAAGAAAGAGAGCCTAAATTCTATAATCAGAACATGGCCATCACTGTTTCTAATATTCGACTGGCACGAGGTTGCCACCCTTCTATACCCTAGAGAGATTGTGAGTGAATGTGAGAGATTTCTATATACCATGGGTGATCAATAATAAAGCTCTCATTTGCTATCACATTATCATTCAAATATTCGTTTCTATCTTAACAGGTCAGATATCTAAGGTATTGACCTCGGCCACCACCTCCGTGGTAGTGGTATTGAGGGTGATAGTTGGAATTTCTCATCTTGAGCAAATTTCTATCTTAACATGTATAATTATTTTTTGGCTTGGTTAGGGCATGACTTACGTAGAAGACAGGTTGATGGACCTTATCTCCATATTCCTTAACCAAAGCCCCATTCACTACCGTTTCTAAAATGGCCAAGTAGATTTACAGCTCTTCTTCCGGACTTGGCTTGACCAGTAACGGAGGGCTAGACAGATACTTTTTCAAGGCTTGAAAGGCATGCTTACTTTCCTGGTCTTATTTCATGTTCATTCCCTGCTTGATAGCTCTAAAGAAAGGGAAACATTTATCGGTGGATCGAGAAATGAACCTGTTAAGCGCCATTATCTGTCCGGTCAAGACTTGAACCTGTTTGAGTGATGTAGGGGATTCTAGATCCAGGATTTCTTTGATCTTTTCTGGGTTAGACTTTATTCCTCTCTCATATACAATGAAGCCCATAAACTTTCCCGCAGTTACCCGAAGGCATATTTGGAGGGGTTAAATCTCTTCTGGTTTTCCCTTAGGATCATGAAAGTTCTGCGAAGGTCGTCCTGATATCCTTCTATGGTTGGTGACTTGGTAATCATGTTGTTGATGTATACTTCCATTGATCTTCCAATCTTGGGCTTGAATAGCCGATTGACCAACTGTTGATATGTGTCTTCCGCATTCTTAAGCCCAATCTGTATCACCTTGTAGCAGTACATACCCTGCCCAGTGATAAAGCTGGTATAGTCTTAGTCGGCGGGGTGCATCATGATCTGGTTATACCCCAAGAATGAATCCATGAAGCTAATGAGCTTGTTTTCGGACATGGAGTCAACCAATTGATCGATAGTTTGAAAATGGAAACTGTCTTTTGGACATGCTCGGTTGAGGTCGGTGTAATCGATGCACATACTCCACTTCCCATTCACCTTCACGACCATGACCACATTAGCGATCCATTCCGGGTAACATGTCTCTTTGATGATGCATGCTCTGATCAACTTGTCCACTTCGTCTTGAACCACATCATTTCTTTCGGCGTTTAAATGGTGCCTTTTTTGTCTGACAGGCTTGAAGGTCAGATCTACTGCCAAATGGTGAGTAGCCAATGATATCGATATCCCATGCATCTCATCGTGACTTTAAGCGAAGATGTCATTGAATTCTTTAAGGAGCCCGATCAGACCTTCTTTCACTCCAGGTTCAAGGGTTGCTTCGACCTTGACGACCTTCGAGGGTCGTCCATCCAGATGGGTATCTTTTCTAGCTCATCCACTAGATGCCCACTGGCCAATTCCCTGCTCTACTCCTCTTCGTATGGAATCTTAGGATCGTCCTCTAGATGATTTTCCGGCTCTACAACCTCTAGGGTCGTCTCGGGGTTTACCCCATCCTGTATCATCGTAACCTGAGCAAACTATTTCTCTAAAGCTGTAAGGTTGGCAGACACTGCATAACACTTCCTGGCTGCTTACTGGTCATCGCGTATTTCCCTCACATTGTCTTCTACTGGAAACTTTAGGACATTGTGTAAATGGATAAGACCTTCAAGGATGACAAGAAAGGTCTTCATAATATCACATTGTAGGTTGATGAGGTATCCACCACCACGAAGTCTGTCATGATATTTTGCTAGAGGGGGGTTGTTCCTGCGATTACTGGAAGGATCTTCAACCCCACAGGTATGATTGAGTCCCCAGTAAATCTATACAATAGAGGTTGTGTAGCTATTGTAACACCATTGTTTCAAGTTCAGCTTTTCCAAGGTATTTTTGAAGAGGATGTCGACGCTACTGCCTGTGTCAACAAGTACGCGATATACCATGCAGTTGGCAATTTGTACCGTGACCACCATGGGATCGTCATGAGGTTGTACGAAGTTGGAAACATCTACCTCGATCGACCTTAAAGATACCTCGCCCTTTATCTACACGAGGGACCTTCCTTATATGGTTTTTCCTGGAATTATTGGAGGCGCCAGCCAATGTAGGACCTCCACTGATGGTATGTATCACCTGGATTTGTTGCATCATATTCGACTGCGCACCTTTTCTCCTCTCGGCATGCTTACGGATCTCAACTTGTATTTCCTTCCCAGTCTGAATGTTGTCCCTAACTTACGGCAAGAACTCTATCAAGCATCCTCCATTTATCAGAGCCTCGATCTAGTTACGTAGGTTATAGCACTATGAAGTGTTGTGGTCCAAGTCTTCATGAAAGTCATAGTACTTATACAGGTTCCTCCTATCGACGGAGGCTTTCATGGGTGCGGGTTTCTGTAGTAGCCCCTTATCCTGAATGACGAGGTAGATCATTTCATGGAATGTATTTAAGAGGGTGTAGTGATCATATCCTTTCTCATCTCGTGTGAAAGGGGCTACTGTCCTAGGAGGAGATGAAGTCCGTAGAGTGGTTTGCCTTGTTGGGTACCTTTCTTGCTTGGGTTGAGAAAAGGGAAAATGGAAGGTTGACCTGTTGGGAGGTTTATTTTGATTTTTCTGAAATGGTTCAGGTCTGAGAGTTTCCTTCTTCTATCGTTTTGTTTTTCTCATGTTGTCATGCTCCATTTTAACCTTGAGCTGTTCATCAACTTTGACTTGCTCTAGAGCCCGATCATAGGCCTCTTGGGAGGTCATCGGTGGTCGTTTGTAAAAGGTTCTGAATAGCTTACCTGCCAATAGGTTCTACCTAAAATTGGCAATGGTCTCTTTCTCAGTGAAGACCCCCATCTGGATGACTTCCTTGTGGAACCGCTCCACGTAAGCCTAGAGGGTTTCCCCTTTCTCCTAAATCATGTATTGCAAGTGGATGGGATCTTTCGTCCGGGGTTTGACTCAATGGAATTGTGAGCAGAAATCAGTTGATAGCTTTGTGAAGGAGTCCACACTGCCCGCAGATAGCTTTCTAAACCAGGTCTTGGCGTAGTCGGTTAGCGTAGTTGGGAACATCCAACATATAGCGGCCCTAGTTGTGTTCTAGACTTTCATCTGCTGGACGAAGCTCTCCAAGTGGCTCAAAGGATCCTCTGTGCCAGATAACTTGTCTGATGGCATCTTAAATTTTGGTGGGAGCTCTGCCTCTTGGATTCTTCTGGTAAAGGAGGTGTTCATCTCGCTCAGAGGGTCCTTTTTAACATCTTTACCCTTTCCTATTTTTAGTTGTTGGGTTTCCTCCTGCATCTTGGCCAACTGGTTCTTCAGACGCTTATTTTCGTGCTTCCTAGAGTTGGCCTTAGAGCTCTCACAGTCAGATCCTCCCGATAAGCTGGATACTTCTTTTTTCTCATCCTCAGGGACAAGGTATGCTTACGCGGTTTACCGGCTACCCCCGGCTTCAGCTCGAGGTTTCTTTCTGGAAATTGTCAATTAAAGAGGGTTGTGAGACGCCCTTGGTAGAACATCGACTGCCAACATAACCTGCCTAGGTCGATAGTTGGTCAGCCTATTCGGGACTGGGGGCATGGGCTCTAGCCTTTCCTGGATGGAAGTTGTAGGCCCTATCTTATGGCAGACAGGGATCGGTAGGGGGGTCCAGCTGATAGAAAGTAGGCTGCCTAGCAGCGGGTCGACTCACTTCTCCTTGGATTCCCAGATCTGCCAGTTGAGGATCAATTCCTTCTGCAGCCATGCGGAGGCAGATATTTTCCACAAAGGTTGATGCAGGTTGATTGATCACAAATGGGTCCATCGCCAGAGGAGTTGGAGCCCGCTCTACACTTGGCTGATGCGAGGTTGGCTTATGGTGCTTGGATTTCTTTCCGTTTTTTTGCCCTATCTGGGTTAAGGGGGCAGATGGATGTCCCAAGGTTTTGGGCTGTCATTGAGAAGAGCGGAGCCTCATGATTACGGCAAAGCAACAAACTTGTAAGTGTAAAAATTACGGTGTGGGTTTTTTTCACACAGAAGGCGCTAGAAAGTGTTAACGAGGAACTTACTCGAGATGAGATATTCTGGTTAATACTCTTGAGACCACAACCACGTAGGCGATGGTCGGGGTTGGTACCTTAGGCACCTAACCTGATTGAATAAAGATGGATATACGAATCTAAGTGCAATAAAGACGGGAATGTAATGACTTTATTATCAGCTATGAATATTGTACAAATAGACTCCTAAACGCTCTTAACATCTCTGGGATACAGTAAGGTGGAAACCTCGTGACTGTCGAATAGTAGATAATAATGGAGGCTGTGTTTTGATTACAGAATTTAGGCTAAATTTTAACCCTCTCTTCCTCTCTTGTACTCTTAATTCTCTATGTCACTCTTCTTTTGTCGAATTTTTCTTTTTTCTCTTCGTGGATCATGCTTGGGCACCTTTATACATGGCCCAAATAGTTTAAACTTGTAGATCTCCCGTCTGATTCTCGGAATTCCTTACCTCCTTATCGGGGCGAGATTTTTTATTTAAAAATCATTGACTTTGAGTTAATAACGAATTCAATGTTCGTTGGAGTAGATATGATCTTGTGTGTATTCATGGCATGATTCTTCATGGAGGTCGTCGAGTTAGGTTCGTTTTTTCACAGAGCAAGGTACACCCTTACCTTAGTTCTTGACCCAGAAGCTTTGGCCTAACCCTTCCAGATCCTTTAAAGCTAGAGACTGCCTTGTGAGCCCTTATTGGGGGTAGAACTAATTAGAAGGGCTTCCTCTTTCTTAACAAAATAGTTTAAAGTTTTCCTTAGCGAATTGTAGCATAGCTATAACCCGAATCCGATCCACTTAGGGTGCGTTTGGCACGAAGATGGGACAGGACAAGGTGTGACTGAACTGGACCAGACAGGACAGAACATGTTGTTTTATGTTGTGTTTGGATGGTCTGGACAGAACTATATACTGTACCGTTATGCATTTGGTATGACTGGGACAGAACTGAACAAGAGATTCAAATGACCAAAGTACCCCTATTATATATATAACAACATAGACAATAATATTATATATATATATATATATATATATATATATGTTAATAGTGAAATTTGGCTAGGGATCAAAGAGAAATTTTCCATCCATAATCAACAATCATGAAGCCCGGAAAGACCGTAAAGCCACCATGCAGGAGCAAGGAAGGCTGGTTCGGCTTCAAAGCTACCAGAAGACAAGCCAAGCGAGACCGGGACTAACCCCCACCAGAGTACTGGAAGCCAGGCTTCTCCAGGCCATCTATCGGAGAACCTCAGCTCCGAGGTCGAGCTCCATAACCGCCCTGTAAATGCCAGGGAAAGTCTCCAAGCTCAAGAGAGCTTCGTAAGAAGCCCGCTGTCCTTACTGGACATAAAGTAAGAATCATGCCTAAATCAACACTACCCCAGCTACCTCCCATGAGGGTCTACAAGAGCACCTCAAGCCCCCAAGGGTCAGAGAAAATCCATCTTAAGCTTCTAAGAACAAAACCAGAACAGGGATCTACCTCGCTCTACGAGGCAACATGCAGCTGGCAGGGTGACCTCCATGAAGATACATGATACGAGTGCACACAGGATCATCTCCACATAATATTTACATGCATGTCAAGAGTTTAAATTCAAATAAGGGAACAAACTTATCTTCGTCAACGATATCATCGAATCCGGAAACAATTCAAATTTAAATAACGAATCTCGTCCAATAAGAAGTGAACGGATTCATGAGATTACGATAGAGTATTCACGAACTAAAAACCTACTTGGACGATATATATATGTGAAGCCAAGCATGGTAAAGGGAGAACGAACGACAGAGACAGAAAATCATAAACAACAGATATATACATAGAATGAGGGCCTAAATTCTGATTACAGAACACGGTCATCTTCATCTCCACTATTCGACAGGCACCTAGGTGCCACCACCCTACACCTTTGAGAGATTGTGAGCAAACAAGAGAGTTATTTGTATCTTAAAGCAATATATCAATAATAGAGCTCCCATTTACTGTTATTGCCACTCGTCTCTCTCTTAAATAGGTTGGGAACCAACGATACTGACCCAGACCACAACTTTCGCGGTAGTGGTCTCGAGGGTGTTAACAAAAATTTCTCATCTCGAGCAAATTTCCCATCAACGCTTTCTGGCGTTATCTGTGGGAAACCTCTCACACCACCATCTTTTTACATTCAAAAAGTTCTTTATTTCAAAGTCTTCATGAAGCTCTGTTCCTCACAAGGGCAGCAGGGCACCTCGGGATAACCTTCTGTTACATCGACATGAAAGGTCCCGAGGAAAAGGAAAAAATCCTGGCTCCATAGCCAAATTCCCATCTAGCCAGCTACTATGCAGGCTCTGGATCCCTCTCTAGGAAGCCAGGTCGAGCTTGACCAATAAACGGCAACCATTGTAGAGAACGTCCGCCTTTGACTACTCGCTAAGGGTATCGCTATCCAACAAATGGGTCTCTGCAATCAGGGGGAATCAAGCATGCCCGAGGCTATACTACCCGTTCGGGAATCAACTCGTAATAGAACGGGGCTCCCGACCTCAATCCGGGATAGGCTAGGGCCCATGCCCCATGTTCCCAAAGCGCTGCTACGCTACCAACCACGACAAGTCAGATCCACGATAGATGTCCTTTCCCTAGGATGGGAAGAGCTCCTCCACCCAACAACTACAAGGAGGGAAGCCCTGGGTAGAGAAGAAGAAAGTCAGCAATGTCCCCGAGCAAGCCCCCTCCAAAAAAGGAACCAGGTAGAGGTCACCAGTTCATCAGAGGGATCTGATGGTGAGGAATCCGAGATCGACTCAAGGAAGTCCGAAAGCAAGCAACTAAGGGACCAGTTGGCAGAGCTATAGAAAGAGGTCCAATTGATGAAGAAGGGGATGTATAAGGAGGACAAGAAAGATCCTCTAAGTGAAATGAATGCCCCCTTCACCAGAAGTATCCGGGAGGCAAAGCTCCCGCCTAAGTTCAAAATGCCAGCTGACAGGTTCTCCAGGACTGAAGATCCGCTGAGCCACTTAGAGAGCTTCGTTCAACAGATGGAGGTCCTGAACACAACCAGGGCCGCTATGTGTCAGATGTTAGCCACTAAATTCACGGATCATGCTAAGACCTGGTTTAGGAAACTACCCGTCGGGAGCGTAGATTCCTTCATAAAATTATCAATTGATTTCTGCTCACAGTTCCAAGGGGTTAAGCCACGACTGAAGAACCCGATTCATCTACAGTACATGATCCAGAAGAGAGGGGAAACTCTCTGGGCTTATGTCGAGCGGTTCCATAAGGAATTCATTAAGATGGGGGTCTTCACCGAGAGAGAAACCCTCGCCAACTTCAGAAGAAACTTGTGGGCAGGAAAACTATTTCGGTGTTTTGCTAAGAGACCTCCAGAAACCTACCAGGAAGCCTATGATCCGGCTCTGGAACAGATCAAGGTCGACGAACAACTCAAGGTCAAGATGAAGCATAACGACATAAGAGCCGAAAAGCGACAAAAGAAGAAAGCTCCCAGACCCGAGCAAGATCAAAAGAGCCGGAACAAACCCCCTAATAAATCAACATACGGTTTCCCTCTTTTTCAGACCAGATCAGAAAGGTTTCCAGATAAACAGGCTCCTCATCAAGCTTTACCACCTCCCAAGACAGTAGCCCCTATAGCCCGCGATGAGAGAGGGTACGACCATTACACTCCCTTGAATTCATCTCGAGAAACAATCTACCTCGCCATCCGGGATAAAGGTTTGTTACAGAAGCCTACTCCTATGAAAGCCCTGGTGGATAAAAGAAATCGTTACAAATATTACGACTTTCACGAGGACATAGAGCACAATACTTCAAAATGCTACAACCTGCGAAACCAGATTGAGGCTTTGATCAGGGGAGGATGCTTGATAGAGTTCTTACAACAAGTCAAGAAGAACATTCAAACTGGAAGGGGGGTGCAAGTCGAGATCCGGGAACATGCTGAGAAGAGGAAGGGAGAACAGGCGGACCTGATGCAACAAATTTAGGTAATACACACTATCAGCGGAGGTCTCACTCTCGCCAGCACCTCTAACAATTCCAGGAAAAATCATGCGAGGAAGGTCCTTCATACGGACGATGGGGGAGATATCTTCAAGGTCGACAAGAGACCGACCAACCAACCCCTCCCAGCTGTCTCAAATCATCTTCACCGAAGCAGATGTCTTTAACACCGTACAGCCACTTGATGACCTCATGGTCATTACATTACAAATTTTCAACTTCATGATGCACCGCGTGCTCGTCGACACAGGTTGCAGCGTCGATGTTCTGTTCGAAGACACTTTGGAAAAACTAAACTTGAAGCAATGGTGCTACAACAGTTGTACTACTCCATTATACGGTTTCACTGGGGACTCCATTACACCCGTAGGATCAAAAATCCGACCAGTGATCATCGGAGCCACACCTCTTCAACAAAACATCAAGACCGGCTTCGTGGTGGTGGATACCCTGTCGGCCTACAACGCAATATTAGGGAGGTCATTCCTATCATTCCTGAAGGGGGTCCTGTCTATTTACCACAATGTCCTGAAGTTCCCGGTAGAAGACAAGGTGGGAGAGGTTCGGGTGATCAGCAAGCAGCTAGGAAATGCTTCGCAGTGTCGGCTAACCCAACAACTCTAGCTAAACAGCTAGCCCAAGTAACGACTATCCAAGGAGGGATAACCCCGGCACTAAACCTGGAAAACACGGGCTCCACCGACTGTCCCGAAGAAGGCCTTGTGATGCCCGACATGGAAGAACAGTGAAGGGAATGGGCCAGCGACCACCCGGTTGACATGTTAGAGGATATTCTTGTTCGACTAACAGATCCCTTGAAGGTCGTCAAGATCGGAGCTACCCTTGAGCCAGGAAAAAAGAGGGCTTGATTAGGCTCCTCATGGAGTTCAACTATATTTTCGCCTGGAATCATGCAGAGATACCGGGGATCCCAATGACATTATCTGCACATCGACTGGCGGTGGATCCTACCTTCAAGCCCATTAAACAGAAAAGGTGCCACTTCAACAATGAAAGAAATGTGGCAGTTCAAGAAGAGGTGGATAAACTCGCCCAGACAGGCTTCATTAGAGAAGCCCGCTATCCCGAATGGCTTGCCAACATGGTCATGGTCACTAAGGCAAATGGGAAGTGGCCCATGTGCGTGGACTACACCGACCTCATTCGCGCATGCCCAAAGGACAGTTTTCCTTTGCCAAAAATTGATCAGTTGGTCGATTCCACCTCTGGGAACAAGTTCCTGAGCTTCATGGACGTGTTTTCTGGCTACAATCGGATTCGGATGCATCCCGTGGACTAAGAAAAGACCAGCTTCATCACCTTGCAAGACCTATACTGCTACAAGGTGATGCCTTTCGGGCTCAAAAAAGCTGGAGCTACTTACCAGCGGTTAGTAAACCGTTTGTTCAAGCCCTAAATTGGAAGGTCGATGGAGGTATATATCGACGATATGATCATTAAATCTTCGACCTCGGAAGGCCACCTAGACGACCTTCGAAGAACTTTCATAATCCTAAGGGAAAACCAGATGAATGCGCCTTTGGTGTAATTGCTGGGAAGTTCTAGGCTTCATGGTCCATTAGAGAGGCATAGAGGCTAACCTAAAAAAAATCACGGCTATCCTGGATTTAGAATCCCCCGTATCTCTTAAACAGGTTCAAGCCTTGACCGGTCAGGTAGCAGGGCTCAACAGGTTCATCTCCCGATCTCGTGATAAATGCCTACCATTCTTCAAAGCTATGAAGAAGGGAAGAAACATGAAGTGGGATCAGGAGAGTGAACAGGCTTTCCAAGCTTTGAAAAGATACCTAACAAGACCTCAACTGCTGGTCAAGCCAAATCCTGAAGAAGAGCTCCAAATATACTTGGCCGTTTCAGAAACCGCTGTAAGTGGGGCCTTGTTCAAGGAATGCGGGGATAAGATCCAGCAACCTATCTACTATGTGAGTCGCGCTCTAACCAAGCTCGAAAAGAACTATACTATGTTGGAGAAGCTCGCTTATGCATTAGTGACTTCAGCAAGGAAACTCCGTCCTTACTTTCATACTCATTCAATAGCAGTGGTGACAGACCAACCCCTCCGTCAGTTCTTGCAAAGGCCGGATGTTTCTGGAAGGCGAGTTCTATGGGCCCTAGAGCTTACCCAGTTCGATTTAAAGTATAAGCCTAGGACCACGATAAAATCTCAAGCACTATCGGACTTTGCAGCAGAGCTTTCAGTACCTTCAGATCAGGCAACCCCCACGGTAACAGATGTCACCCTCTAGAGGAGTCCAGAATCTGACAACTGGCTGGAGGGCTGCGAGTCATGGACTATCTACACTGATGGAGCTTCCGGGCAGTCCGGGGGAAGGACGGACATAGTCCTCATTGACCCAGAAGGAACTGAGCGCTACCATTGTTTCAGGTTCGAATTTAAAGCCACTAACAATGAAGTGGAATACGAAACTCTGCCAGTTGGGATAAAAGCTGCCATAGAGCTCGGGGTTGATTACGTAAATATCAAGAGCTACTCTTCACTCATGGTCAACCAAGTTTCCGGGGATTATCAGGCCAAAGGGGATAACATGATTGCCTACTTGAAACTGGTGCAACAACTCATGACCAAATTTAAGGGATTCAGAATCGAGCAGATACCTCGACAGCTAAATCATCGGGCTGACGTCCTAGCCAAGATAGCTGCCTATGGTGGCCAGACCCTACCACACGGTGCCCCTCTTCAAGTAATCCCTCTACCTAGCATTATGATTGGTAAGGAAGCTTATACCCTAGACCGACAGCCATGCTGGATGGATCCAATAGCAGAATATCTATAGGACGGGAAACTCCTCGAAAAGTCCGACCAAGCTAGGAGGGTTAAAAGGCTCTCGGTCCGGCATTGTATGGTGGATGGGCATTTATACCGAAGGGGAAAATCCCTTCCCCTACTCCGATGTCTACACCCTGAAGATGCCAAGTGGGCTTTGAGAGAGGTTCATTCCGGGGAATGCGGGAACCATATTGGTGGAGAGGCCTTAGCATATCAGGTTCTCCGTATGGGGTATTACTAGCCGACCATCCATCAAGATGGTAAGAGCTTGGTGCAAACCTACGAGGCATGCCAGAAGGCCATAAATTTGGGTCACCTCCCTTATGAGCGTTTGTCATCTCTTTGCTCGCCATACCCCTTTGCTATGTGGGGAGTCGATTTGATTGGACCGCTTCCTACAGCTCTGGGACAGGCCAAGAACGCTATCGTAGCAATTGATTACTTTACAAGATGGGTTGAAGCCGAACCACTGTCCCAGATATCTGAAGAGAACACAATAAAGTTCATTAAGACCAATATAGTTTGCAGGTTCGGAACCCCTCTTATCATCATAACCGGTCTTGAAAAACTGTTCGACAATAATCGATTTAGAGATTTCTATCAAGGTTTGGGAATCGACCTTCGGTTTGCTTCGGTAGCCCACCCTCAGACCAATGGTTTAGAGAAATCCACGAAAAAAACCATCAAGAAGTTGTTGAAGAAAAAGCTACAACAAAAGAAAGGCAGATGGGTAGAGGAGCTTCTCGACGTCATCTGGGCTTACCGCACTACAAGGAGAACAACTACAGGGGAAACGCTTTACTCACTGGCATTCAGGGTTGAAGCAGTCCTGCCTATAGAGCACAAGTTGACCTCCTTTAGAGTCCAGCGATTTGAACCGGGAAGCAATAAAAGCAAGCTCCGAGCTAGTTTGGACCTCCTGAAGGAAAAGAAAGACCGAATAGCTGAAAAGGTAGCAATCTACCAAGGCAGGATTGCCAGGTATTTCAACAAGAGGGTTAAATCCCGAAGCTTCAAAGAAGGAGATCTGGTCCTCATGAAAGTGACGTTGAGACGTTGAAACGGGCTTTCGATTAGGAGACTCTCCGGTCAAAATATCGGGATAGCCAGCGGGATGACTAGAAAGGAGAGGCGAAGGCTCTGGATGTCGAGAATCAGACTTTGCAGGCTCAAATTACCCAGCTCCAGGCCGAAGTAGAAGCCTCTTTTAACAAGGGGTACTTCTATGCCTCCTATCAGGTTGTTGAGGCCCTTTCTCCCCCATTCGATCTCTCCAGCATCACCGACTGGAATCGAGAAGAGGTCATGTCTCGGGCTTCGGAGATGTCTCACCCCAAAAATGATAGAGCAGGTCCTTCTGGGGAGGGAGCTGGGAAACTGTTGGAGGTGCCAGATTTGCCTTCTTTTGTTCAATCTTCCTAGCATCTGGTCCTGGTGAATCCTCAAAGCGATTCCAAACTGAGGAGCAAGAATGAGGCCTTGCTGAAGCCCGAGACCTCTTCGTAGTGCTCTCAAGAATGGAGTCAACAAAAGGCAGGAACCTGCTTGAGTTAGTTGCCAGCCATCTTGATGCAACCATACCGCCTGAAGTTATAGCGGTGATCAATAAAATCGTGGAGGAGGATCCTGTGGACCCCGAGGCAGCCTGGGCTGATCCCTAGGAGAAGGTGGCGGAGGCAATAGATACACCTGATCAGGACGAGCTACGACCGGAGAGGGGAGCAGGGGCGAGGTTCATTCTGTGGAGGAGGAGGCTGGAGGTCCTTAGGAAGATGAAGAAGCTTGAGTTCTCTCTCATGTAATCTATTTTAAATGCCCGGAAAAGGGGGAGGGCATCCCATCTTCAACTGTGTTTGATTTTATTCTTTTTTTTGTAGCCCGGAATCAGGGATTGGGCTCCCTATTTACCGTAACCTAGTTGGGGAATAGGCTCCCCCTTTTAATAATAAAGTTTCAACTTTAGATCTACCTCTCTTTCTGACTTGTATGTACTTACTTGATCAACCTCTAGGTCCAGCATTTATAGCGAAATAAACTATCTTAGGGGAACAACAGGATAAGGAAACTGTTTAGCGTCAGGCTTTTTGACTACCGAGTTTCGCAGATCAATTTCTTTAGTCGATAGTCCCCTTGTTGGATTGTAGACATGTTATAATGAGTGACCACGTATCAAGGAAAAAATAGTGAACAACAATAACTGGCACATTTAGTGCTTAAGTAAATCAAGCCCTCCATCCCTGAGCCCTTTTGGAGGGCTGTATCCCAAGTAGATCATTAAGTAAAGAATTGTTTAGCCCTTTCTTAGGCTCGGGATCAGAAGGGCTTTCGCTCTTTCAAGCTCTATTCCTTCTTGGCAGGAGTGGTAGCCCGACCAAGGCATCATGACGGCTATCTCTCTATTTCCTAGTCTCGAGATCCGGATGGCAACTATTCTCTTACACTCAGATCCTTCTTGGAGATGGTAGCCCGACCAAGGCATCATGAGGGCTATCTAGCTATTTCCTGGTCTCGAGATCTGGATGGCAACTATGCTCTTACACTCAAATCCTTTTGGGGGTGGTAGCCCGACCAAGGCATCAGGAAGACTATCTAGCTATTTCCTGGTCTTGAGATCTGGATGGCAACTATGCTCCTACACTCAAATCCTTCTTGGGGTTGGTAGCTTGACCAATGCATCAAGAGGGCTATCTAGCTATTTCCTGGTCTTGAGATCTGGATGACAACTATGCTCTTACACTCAAATCCTTCTTGGGGGTGGTAGCCCAACCAAGGCATCAGGAAGACTATCTAGCTATTTCCTGGTCTTAAGATCTGGATGGCAACTATGCTCTTACACTCAAATCCTTATTGGGGGTGGCCGCCCGACCAAGACATCAGGAGGGCTATCTAGCTATTTCTTGGTCTCGAGATCTGGATGGCAACTATGCTCTTACACTCAGATTCTTCTTGGGAGTGGTAGCCCGACCAAGGCATTAGAAGGGCTATCTAGCTATTTCCTGGTCTCGAGATCTGGATGGCAACTATGCTCTTACACTCAGATCCTTTTTGGGGTGGTAGCCCGACCAAGAGGGCTATCTAGCTATTTTCTAGTCTCGAGATCTGGATGGCAACTATGCTCTTACACTCAGACCCTTCTTGGCGGGGGGTAGTGCCTGGCCGAGGCATCAAGAGTGGCAGGGGGGGCTTCCCTGACTTACCCTTGGTCTTGAGGCGATAATGTCAAACTTTCCATATAGACCTGAATCATTGTAGGACATAGTTTAAGAATGAGTAAACAAGAAAGCATGCTTTATTGAAATGGAGGGTGGAGTACATTATTGTCAAAAAATAAAAGAAGCTCGTCGGAGGTCTCCTGCTCTTGAGTCCCTTGTTCAAGAGTAGAATTTCCTTAGGTGATCTGCATTCCAAGTGTGGTTGATGAGTCAACCATTCGTATCTTCAAGCTTGTACGCCTCATTATGGATCACCATCTTTATTAGGTATGGTCCTTCTTAGTTTGGCCCTAGGACCCCGTTCGACCTCTTCCTGGTGTTCAACATCACTTTCCTGAGGACTAGATCCCTTTCTTTGAAGCTTCGGGCTTTAACCCTCCTGTTGAAGAACCTGGCAATCCTACTTTGGTAGATCGCTACCTTCTCAGCTATTTGATCTTGCTTCTCCTCTAGGAGGTCCAAGCTAGCTCGGAGCTTGCTTGCATTGCTCTCCGGTTTGAATCGTTAGACTCTAAGGAGGTCAACTTGTGCTTTATGGGTAGGACTGCTTCAACCCCAAAGGCCAGCTAGTATGGTGTTTCCCTGGTAGTTGTTCTCCTTGTAGTGTGGTAAGCCCAGAGGACCTCAGGAAGCTCCTCTACCCATCTGCCTTTCTTCTGTTGTAGCTTTTTCTTCAACAACTTCTTGATGGTTTTGTTCGTGGATTCCACCAAACCATTGGTCAGAGGGTGGGCTACCAAAGTAAACCAAAGGTCGATTCCCAAACCTTAGTAGAAATCTCTGAATCGTTAATTATCGAACTATTTTTCTAGGTCGGTTATGAAGGCAAGAGGGGTTCCGAACTTGCAAACTACATTGGTCTTGATGAACCTTGTTGTGTTCACTTCTGATATCTGGGAGAGTGGTCCGGCTTTAACCTATCTTATGAAGTAGTCAATCGTTATGATAGCGTGCTCGGCCTGTCCCTGAGCTGTAGGAAGCGGTCCAATCAAATCGACTCCCCACATAGCAAAGGGGTACGGCGAGCTAAGGGATGATAAGCGCTCTGGAAGGAGGTGACTTAAGTTTACGGCCTTCTGGCATGCCTCGCAGGTTTGCACCAAATTCTTAGCATCTTGATGGATGGTCGGCCAATAATACCCCATGCGGAGAACCTGATATGCCAAGACCTTTCCACCAATATGGTTCCCGCATTCCCAGAGTGAACCTCTCTCAAAGCCCACTTGTCATCTTCAGGGTGTAGACATCGGAGCAGGGGAAGGGATTTTCCCCTTCAGTATAAATACCCATCCACCATACAATACCAGACCGAGAGCCTTTTAACCCTCCTAGCTTGGTCGGGCTCCCCGGGGGGTTTTCTATCCTGCAGATACTCTACTATTGGATCCATCCAGCACGACTGTCGGTCCAAGGTATAAGCTTTCTTACCAGTCATAATGCTAGGTAGAGGGATTATTTGAAGAGGGATTCCGTGAGGTAGGGTCTGGCCACCATATGCAGCTATCTTGGCAAGTACGTTAGCCCGATGATTTAGCTGTCAAGGTATCTGCTCGATTCTGAATCAATTAAATGGGCTTTTGAGTTGCTGAACCAATTTAAGGTATGCGACCATATTATCCCTCTTTGCCTGATATTCCCTGGAAACTTGGTTGACCACGAGTGAAGAGTCGCTCTTGATATTTAGGTAATCAACCCCAAGTTCTGTGGATGCATTTATTCCAACTAGCAGGGCTTCGTACTCTGCCTTATTGTTTGTGGCTTTAAATTTAAACCGGAAACAATGGCAGCACTCTGTTCCTTCCGGGTCAATGAGAACTATGCCCACTCCTCCCTCAGATTGCCCGGATGCATTGTCAGTTTAGAGAGTCCATGACTTGCAGCCCTCTGGCTAGTTGTCAGACTCTTGAGTCCTCTCAAGGGTTACATCCATTACCATGGGTTGCCTGATTTAAAGGTACTGATAGCTAGGCTACAAAGTCTGCTAGTACCTGAGCTTTAATCGCGGTTCTAGGGTTATATTTTAAATCAAACTGAGTAAGCTCTAGGGCCTACAGAACACGTCTTCTAGAAACATCCGACCTTTGTAAGAATTGACAGAGGGGCTGGTTCGTCACCACCGCTATTGAATGAGCATGGAAGTAAGGACGAAGTTTCCTTACCGAGGTCACCAAGGCGTAAGCGAGCTTCTCCAATAGAGTGTAATTCTTCTCGGGCTTGGTTAGAGCGTGGCTCACATAGTAGATAGGTCGCTGGATCCTATCCCCGTATTCCTTGACCAATGCCCCGCTCACGACGGTTTCTGAAATGGCCAAGTATATTTGGAGCTCTTCTCCAGGATTTGGCTTGACCAGTAGTAGAGGGCTTGTTAGGTATCTTTTCAAAGCTTGAAAAGCTTGTTCGCTTTCCTAATCCCACTTCATGTTTCTTCCCTGCTTGATAGCTTTGAAGAATGGTAGGCATTTATCGGTGGAACGAGAGATGAACCTATTGAGTGTTGCTACCTGTCTGGTCAAGGCTTAAACCTGTTTAAGAGATGTGGGGATTCTAGATCCAGGAAAGCCATGATTTTTTTCGGGTTAGCCTCTTTGCCTCTCTCATGGACCATGAAGCCTAGAAACTTCCCCGAAGTTACCCCGAAGGCATATTTGGAAGGGTTCAACCTCATCTGGTTTTCCCTTAGGATCATGAAGGTCCTACGAAGGTCGTCCAAGTGGCCTTCCGAGGTTGAAGATTTAGTGATCATGTCATTGATGTACACCTCCATCTACCTTTCAATTTCAGGGTTAAACAACCGGTTGACTAACCGCTGGTTAGTAACTCCAGTGTTTTTGAGCCCGAAGGGCATCACCTTGTAGCAGTACATGCCTTGTGCAGTGATGAAGCTGGTCTTTTCTTGGTCGGTGGGATGCGTCATAATCTGATTGTAGCCTGAGATCACATCCATGAAGCTCAGGAGCTTGTTCCTAGAGGTGGAATCGACCAGCTAGTCAATTTTTGGCAGAGGGAAACTGTCATTCGGGCATGCTCGGTTGAGATCGGTATAGTCTACACACATGTGCCACTTTCCATTTGCCTTCGTGACCATGACCACGTTGGAGATCCATTCGGGGTAACGGGCTTCTCGAATGAAGCCTGCCTGGGTTAGTTTATCCACCTCTTTCTGAACCGCCACATTTCTTTCTATGTTGAAGTGGCACCTTTTCTGTTTTATGGGCTTGAAGGTCGGATCCTCCACCAGTAGATGTGCAGCTAGTGCCATCGGGATACCTGGCATCTCAACATGACTCCAAGCAAAACTGTCGTTGAACTCTGTGAGGAGCCTAATCAATCCCTCTTTCATTCCTGGCTCAAGGGTAGCTCCGATCTTGACGACCTTCGACAGATCGGTTATTCGGACAAGAATTTCTTCTGACTTATCCACTAGATGGCCGCTGGCCCATTCCTTTCTCTGTTCTTCCATGTTGGGCACCACGAGGCGTTCTTTGGGGCAATCGTTGGGACCCGTATCTTTCAGGTTTAGTGCATGAGTTATCCTACCTTGGATCATCGTCACCTGGGCGAGTTGTTTAGCTAGAGCTGTTGGGTTGGCTGACACTGCGTAGCATTTCCTAGCTTCTTGCTGATCACCCTGAACTTCCCCCACATTGTCTCCGACCGGGAACTTCAGGACATTGTGGTAAATAGAAAGGACACCTTTCGGGGATGATAGAAATAGCCTCCCAAATATTGCATTGTAGGCCGATGGGTTATCCACAACCATGAAGTCGGTCATGATGTTTTGCTGGAGAAGTACGGCTCCAATGATCACTGGTAGGATTTTTGATCCTACGGGTGTGATGGAGTCGCCAGATGGAGTAGTGCAGCTATTGTAGCACCACTGCTTCAAGTTTAGCCCAATCGAAAGCGGGTTGCCTAGCCTCAGGCCTGCTTGAATCGTTCTGATTGCAGAGACCTGCTTGTTGGATAGTGATACCCTCAGCGAGCAGTAGAAGGCAGACGTTTTCTACAAAGGCCACTGCTTGTTAATCGACCTGACATCCCATGGTGGGATCCAGAGCCCGCATAGTAGCTGGCTGGGTGGGAACCTGCTATGGAGCCTGAATTTTCTCCTTTTCCCTAAAGCCTTTCATGTTGATGTAGTAGAAGGTGGTCCCGAGGTGCCTTACTGCCCTTGTGAGGAGTGGAGCCTCATGATTACTATGAAATAACGAACTTTTTGAATGTAAAAAGATGGTGGTGTGAGAGGTTTCCCACAGACGTCTAGATAGTGTTGACGGGAAATTTGCTCGGGATGAGAAATTCCTGTTAACAAACTTGAGACCACTACCACGAAAGTGGTGGCCGGGGTCGGTACCGTTGGTTCTCGACCTGGTAAGAGATAAACGAGAGACTGGATCGTTATAATAGTAAATGAGAGCTTTTATTATTGATAGATTGCTTCAAAATACAAATCACTCTCTCGTGTGCTCACAGTCTCTCTAAGATGTAGGGTGATGGCAACTCCGTGCCGGTCAAATAGTGGAAACGAAGATGACCGTGTTCTGAATACATAATTTAGGCATTCCCCTCTTCTTCTCTTTCTCTCTTCTCTCTGTTGCTATCTAACTTTTTATGTGTATGTATCAGTCTGTGTAGGTTGTTCTCTATTTTTCGTCCTCCTTCCACCATGCTTGGCTTCACATATTTATATAGTCGGAGTAGGTTTTTAATTCGCAAATACTTTACTGTGATCACATGAATCCGTTCCCTCCTTATCGGGAAGGATTAATCATTTGAATTTGAATTGTTACGGGATTTGATGATATCGTTGACAGATATAAGTTTGTTTCCCTTTTTGAATCAAACTTTTGACATGCATGTAAATATTACGTGGAGATGATCTTGTGTGCACTCGTGTCATAAATTTTCATGGAGGTCACCCTGCCAGCAGCCTGTTGCCCCGTAGAGCGAGGTAGATCCCTGCTCTGACTCTGTTCTTAGAAGCTTAAGATGGATTTTCCCTGACCCTTGGGGGCTTGAGGTGCTCTTGTAGACATTCCTAGGAGGTAGCTGGGGTAGTGTAGATTTAGGTGTGATTCTTCCTTTATGTCCAGCAAGGACAGCGGGCTTCTGAAGAGGTTGGCGGGCTTCTCTCGAATGTCTTTTGAGCTTGGAGACTTCCCCTGGCATTGTGGAGATCGACCTCAAAGCCGAGGTTCCCCAATAGATGGCCTAGAGAAACCCGGGTTCCAATACTCTTGTAGAGGGCTCATCCTGGTCGCGCCTGGCTTGTTTTATGGTAGTCTTGAAGCCGAGCAGGCCTTCCCTGCTTCGGTGGGGTGGCTTTACGACTTTTTCGGGCTTCATGATTGTCGATTATGGGTGGAAAATTTCTCTTTGACCCCTGACCAAATTTCACTATTAACAATATTATAATAATATTATATATATATATATTATATTATATTATATACATATATTAACACATAATATATAATATATATATATTAAAAAAAATGATTTATTATTATAATATATATATATATATATATATATATTATAAAATATATATGTAATATAAATATAATATATAATATATTCTATATTATACTTTATTGTTATATATAATAATAATATTTTAATATATATATATATTATTAATACTTATAAATATATTAATATGTATTATTAATATATATATATATATAATATAATATATGTAATAAATATATATGTAATATATATTATTATAATATATATATAAATCATATATATTATGTGTTGTAATATATATATACATATATCCTATATAATATATATATATATATATATAATATAATATAATATAATATATATAATATTCTATTTATTATTATAATTTATAATTTATTGGATATGATTGTAATTGTTTGAAAATTTAAAGGGTAAATTGGTCTTTTTGACACTTGTCCCATGTCATGGGACAAGTTGACCTAGGGTCTTGGGTGAGACAAGTTTTTGTGATTTTTGTCCCAAGTTATCTCGTCTTGTCCCATGCTATGGACACGTCAAACGTGGGACAAGAACAAACTGTCCCACGTTGTCCTGTCATGTACCGCATACCAGACGCACCTTTAAGGGGCCTTCTTTTTTTGTCTGGAGAGGATAGCGGGCTTCTGTAGAGGTTGGCGGGCTTTTGGTTAGGTTACGAGTTAATCTCGACCTCGGGAAGCCTTGATTTGGAAGGAGCTCAATTTGTTTGTGTCGAGCATCACCACAAATGCCTCCTGAGCTCTGCGACCTTTCCTTGCTTTCATTGGGTGGTTCCGAAGCCTACTAGGCCCCAAAAATCGGGGTTCCAAAATAGGTGATCTTGATAAGCCCGGATAACCGCGTATCGGGCTTTACTCGAATTCCAGTGTCCCGTGAGGGGCTCAACCTGGTCGTGTCGAGCTTCATTCCTGATAGTTCTGAAGCTCGACGACCCTTTCTCGCTTCTGCGGGAAAGCTTTATGGCTCGCCCAGGGTTCAATGAATGTTAAACTCGGGATTTGATTCGAGCTAGGAGAGTGGAAAATTTCTCTTTGGTCCCTTACCCAAATTTTGCTATTAACAACTACCAAGTTCATTAGGACAAAAGTGGTATGCAGGTTTGGTACCCCGCTGGTCATAATCACAGACCTGGAAAAACAGTTTGACAACACGAGGTTTAGAGATTATTACAAGAGGTTAGGTATTGACCTTCGGTTTGCATCGGTAGCTCACCCGCAAACCAACTGTTTGGTTAAAGCAACTAACAAAACCATTAAGAAGCTGCAACAGAATAAGGGAAAATAGGTTGAATAACACCCTATTCTCTGGCCTTTGAGGTTGAAGGTGTCCTCCCCATAGAACATAAGCTGACCTCATTTCGGGTACAACACTTTGAACCAGATAGCAACGAGATTAAGCTCCGAGCTAGTCTAGATCTCTTGGAAGAAAAACAAGAACATGTGGAAAAAATGTAGCAATCTACCAGAGCAAGATTGTGAGGTATTTTAACAAAAGAGTAAAAACCGGAAGCTTCAAGGAAGGGGATATAGTCCTCAGGAAGGTTACATAGAGTACCAAGGTGAGGTCAGACGGGGTTCTAGGACCCAACTGGGAAGGGGCTTACTTAGTAAAGGTAGTGGTCAGTAAAGGGGCGTACAAGTTCGAGGACATGAATGGCTGACCCATCGAGCACACCTGGAATATGGATCACCTAATGAAGTACTACCCATAAATAGGGGACTCATAAGCAGACTACCTCCACTTAGGTTTTAGTAAAACCCCCTACAATAATGTACTCCATTTTTTTATCAATAATGTCTGCTTTCTCCATCTTCGATTACATTCTACATTAATGTCTCTGTATTTAATTAGGTTATACAAGGGTAAGTTCGACATAGCCATCTGGCTATCCTTGATGCCTCGATTAGGCACCACCCCTCTCCAAGAAGGGTCTGAGTGTAAAAGCGTAGTTGTCATCCAGATCTCAAGACCAGAAAATAGCTAGATAGTCCTCCTGATGCCTTGGTCGGGCTACCACCCCCAAGAAGGATCTGAGTGTAAGAGCATAGTTTCCATCCAGATTTCGAGAGCAAGAAATAGCTAGATAGCCCTTATGATGCCTTGGTCGGGCTACCACCCCCAAGAATAGTCAGAGTGTAAGAGCATAGTTGCCATCCAGATCTCGAGATTAAAATAGTTATCGAGCCTTCTTGATACCTTGATCGGGCTATAACCCCTTAGAGGGACCTGGGCTTGGAAAGTTCTCCTACCTAAACTCCAATGTCCAAGTTATTACTGGTTACTAATCCCCCATGTGCATATGATTTCTTATTGTAACAGGTGCAAACTAGCTTAAAATCATATAAGGGGACTACTCACTAAAGTCATCGAGCTACAAGTTTCTGCTGAGAGTTGAGAGCTCGAGCTAGCTGTCTACTTCCACACTTAGTTAAATTTTATATCTCTTTATTTTTACCAAATTCAAGTTATTTCGAAGGTCGCGCCATGGTGAAGGTCAGGAACAAAGCTAGCCAAGTAAAAATCCATTGAAGCAAGCATGAATGAAATCTAAAGCTAATCTTCATTAATGATGTGGGAGCCCATCCCCTTTGAGAGGCTACAATTGTCAAACTGGGAGCCCAACCTCTGGTTCCGGGCTATATAAAAAAATATATAAAAATAGAAAGACTATCTTTCTGGTCAAGAGTAAAGAGGGGTGCCCACCACTCTTTCGGGCAGTCAAAGTAAGTCAAGAATAGGTCGCATCAAGCTCCTATATCCTCTTGATTGCCTTCAGCTGCTTCTCCTCCATGACGACCCTCGTCATCTGCCCCTCATTTCGGTGGTTTCTTATCCTGGTTTGCCTCCTTAGCTATCTCCCCTTCTAAAGGTTCCTCAATTGGCTACTGCTAAGTTGGATCCTCTTCCAGAACCTCATTAACCATCGCCATAACCTCAAGAGGGATGGTAGCATAAAGAAGGTTTGCCAGAGGCTCTATCTTGTTCGGCTCGACCTCCAACTCTTCTTTAGAGGGCTCTTCAAGATGGTTATAGACCTCTTCCCAAGATTCTGGCAGGACCCTCTCAGACTGAGCAGGCCAAACCCTGCTAAAGGTTTCCCCGGGACATGAGAATAGTAAGACAGGAGAAGGAATGGGAGGATCTGTCATGACCGCTCGCTTCCTTGCGTCAACCCTGCTAGAAGGGTTAGCTCTGTCACCCTCGGGTCAAGACATCTCCATAGCCCTAGTCATGATTTCCTCTCTTTCCCATTCGGTGATACTGGAGAGGTCAAAAGGAAGAGGGAGGGCTTCGGAGACTTGGAATGAAGCGTAAAAATACCCGTCACTAAAGGAGGTGTCCACTTCCATTTGTAACTTACCCACTTGAGCATGCAAGGCATGATTTTCAACTTCTAGCACCTTAGCATTAGCCTTCAAGGAATACCACTGTCTTGGTAGACGTTTAGACCAGAGGGTTTCTTGATCGAAAGATTGCTTTAACCTCTCATGTCATAATGAAGTTCATCTAGCTTCACCTCCATTCCCCTCTAGCTAGAGGTCATCTCCTGTACTAGACCTTGAGCCCGTGCCAACAACTCTATGGCCCACTCAGCTTCAGCTTTGGCTGCCCGATCACAGAGACAGTCCACCTGGTAACCCAGAGCTAAGTTGAATTTGATAGCCTGTAAAAGAATTCAAGTTAGAAAGTGATAAAACAAACCGTTGTAGGAAAAGATAAAGATGATGATTACCTCGGCTAAGAGGGCAGACCCCTTGGTGACTAAGATATCTACAGGCATTGAAGCCATCATAGAATAACTCCCCCCGGGGCAGAAAGCGATGAATTTCCCCAAGTCCTCATCAGGAATGGCTGAGCTTGACTGATTTTATGGGCGAATAGGAGGAACCCCTTCAACACCAGCCTTGGAGTCCTTTGAAGCTCGGGGGGCTGGGAATGTAGATGAAGAGACAGAAACATCTGGCTGAGTAGAAGTGAGGAAGATATGAGCAGAAGCAGGAGTAGGGACAACCAGAGCATGAGCTTTCATTACTGCATCAACTGCTTGAGAAATAGAGGCCCCTTTACCCAGCACCTTCGTAGCCCCGATGCGAGGAGCGCCATCTTGGACTTGTACTGGGAGGAGGACGATGAAAGAGATGATAAAGCCCCAGTTGGAACAGTTTACCCCATTTGATAAAGGAGGGTGCGAGCTTGTTGGCCTTCATGGGAAGCTGGAGCAACAATTAAAACTGTTAAAAAAACAAAACAAAAAAAGAGAAGGAAAATCGTTAGAATCAAACTAATCAACGAAACAAAATATGATGGTTCAGTGTTACTTAAGAGGAGTAGCATCAGAGATTCATAGATAGTGGTTTACCAGGTAAGAATCGAAAGGGTTGACAGTTGAGAATTTTAGGTTCAAGTAGTTCCTAACAAGGATGGCCTTCAACACATATTCAGACTCAGGGGGTAAGGAATCCCGGCCCCATGATAGTTTAACGTTGAAACCCGTGGGAACCGTAAACTCATGCCCGCCAATAAAGGTCGAGCTTCCCCAGTCATCTCCCACTAGGATCCACTCCTTCTTTCAAGCAGGGTCCTCCCTCGAAGCACCAGGGATGATGAAATTGAACTTGTTCTTTGCCTTGGCAATGAACTGACCTCGAGGAGCTCCAGACAGGTTTCCAATCTGGAAAAGATACATAAGATCCTC
This sequence comes from Dipteronia dyeriana, assembly GCA_032871835.1. NCBI lineage: Eukaryota > Viridiplantae > Streptophyta > Magnoliopsida > Sapindales > Sapindaceae > Dipteronia > Dipteronia dyeriana. Next base: position 20,214,427 of record CM065297.1, read on the forward strand.
AGCTCGGGCTCTCTAGTAACTTTGTTTAGCTCGTATTGTTCCCTCCACAACCCGAGAAATCCGATCAGATACCTCCAGAAGCTAGGTGTCAGCTGGAGAGGAGCTACCAGCAAGGTGACGATAGCCCGTCGAAGAGTGGGATGAAGAGGAAGCCTGACCCCATTCTCGAGGGCAGCTATGTGAATTGGGGGCACAACGCTAGAAGGAGTAAAGACGTCATAATTCCTATCAGGGATGGAGAGAGAAACACTGTCGGAGTTATCGTACTTTGACCGTAAGTGATCGAGAGATTTGGGGTCAGTGGTAGAGTTTGGGATAACTCTGAAATCTGAGGGGAGAAGCATCTCCAGAGGAGGACCTATAACTGTAACCTGACCCCTCCCGGTAGCAGCATCCTTAGGTTCACCATCAGAATCTTCATCGACTAAATTCAGGGGGTTAGGTGGAGAATCATCACTGTCAAAGTTCAGTCGTACTCTCTTCCCGAGGTTGAGGTTGGAAACTTCCTCACCATCAATAATAGAATCGTTGGAATCATGTCTATTTTTTGACATGGTAGAAAGAATTTTTGAGTTCGACGAAATAGAAGAGAAGGAACGGAGGCGCAGTTGAAATGGGTAGCAAAAGAGAGGGACTTTTAAAATTTGAAGTTTTAAGAGAAAACATGAGGAATGCGGTGAAATAGTTAGGTATAAATAGAAGTAGGGTAAGTGATGACATCGTTGAAATCTTTAGTCGTACTGGCTCAAATAGCGGGGATAACAGTAACGTAGCCGGACTGTTTTGGGGAATGTATTGGCCAATGCTCGCCACGTCACTTATGTAATTAATGAGAAGATTTCCTCCGAGATTTTTGGTAATGATAAAGGGGGGAGGGGGCGGAATTTCCCAATCAAAATAGGAAATCTGACTCTAACCCTAACTCAATCATTGGTGTTCAAGTTAAAGGGGACTTCTGGTAATAGCCAAATTTAGCTATGAACCAAAGAGAAATTTTCCACTCTCCTAGCCCGAGACCAGACCCGAGATTACCCATCTTTGAACCCTGAATCTTGGGGTAGAGCCGTGGAGTCGTCCCGTAAAAGTGAGGAAAGGTAGTCGAGCTTGGGAAGCATCCATGGTGAATCCTGACACGATCGGCTCAAGCTCCTTACACCAAAAAGAGAATTCAGATAGAGCCCGACGCATGACGAACTAGGCTCCCCAAACTTAGGATCACCCTACAACCTTCCCGGAAGCCCTCCATTCTCGCACTACAGAGTTACTCCACCTTGCTAAAGGAAGTTTTGAACCCCTCTGAACAGGAAGATGGGAGCCCACCAGAGTACAGCTACCACCAGAGGATGCCCACAAAGCCATCCTTAACTCCAAGAGACCTAGAGGGGTCCGACCAAGCTCCTAGAACCAAGACCGGGGCATGGACCAGCCACACTCTATGAAATAGTTAACACTTATACTTGATGACCTTCATGAGGAATCACGCCATGAAGACACACGGGATAATATCTACACCCTAACGAACGTTGAAACACCGCGCACGTGCATGGCAAGTGTTTGAATTCAAAGAGAAACGAACTTATCGCTAAAGATATTCTCAACTCTGTCATTAAATCAAAGTCAACAACTTTCAAAATGATGGATCTCGCCCGATAAGAAAGGGATTGGATTAAGAAAATGATGGTGAGAGAGTCACAAACTTAACCTATTTTGATTGTGTATAAATAGACCAAGCATAGACATAAGAAAGGGGAGAACAAAGAAAAGAGGAAAAATAAACAAAAGGATGAGTCATGACCTAAAAACTATAATCAGAACATGGCCTTATTGTATTCTACTATTTGACAGGCACGAGGTTTCCACCCCACTGTATCCTAGTGAGATTAAGAGTGATCGACAGATTTCTGTATGAAATACATGATCTATAATAAAGAGATATATTCTCATTTTCATTATATTCACGCTTGAACATCCACCATTATTCAAACAAGGTAGGTACGAGGTATCTATCCCAACTGTCACCTCCGTGGTAGCGGTCTCAATGGTGTTAGCTAAAATTTCTCACCTCGAGCAAATTTTCCGTTAACACCTTCAATCGACGTCACCTAGCAGTTGGATCCCTCATGGTTACAAGAAGAAGCCTGCCATTCTAAAGCATAAGGACCATAAGGGTTTCATCTAGGGGTTTCCATCGTCTAACAAGTATTGGAAGAATAGTTGGTTCTTCATCAATGGAGATTCGGGCGAGGTTGTGGTGGTTGATCCATCCCATCGGCTCAACCAAAATAGCGTCCCGAGGCATTTCTATAGTTTCGAGCTATAGAACAAAAATGCACATATTATGACTCGGGAATCGGCTGATACTTTTGTCAAAGCGGGAATAGACTTCTTAGGATGTTCGAGATCATCGTAACTTGTACCTAGAAAAAGATTTGATCGAATTGGGCCTTTTTCCCAAGATATTCGCTCGACGCAGGCATAGTAAGTCTTCATTTTTGGGCTATCCTGATGGTGGATTATCATTATTGTTACTGCTCATAATTCCCTGTGATATTATCCTTTTCAGTATTTGAGCTGGATATTGTCGCTGGTGAGCATGCTGAGAAGGCTAAGAACCTCGACTGGGTGAGCTAAAAAATTGTTGTTGCTAACCATATAGCCCAAGGCATAGCCCCCCCGAAGCACGTTTATGAGTCTAATCATGATTTTTCGACGGTTCCCATTGACCAGGTTATAGCAAGCAGTCATAATACCTCTCCCACTCGAAGCAGTTGGATGGGGTCTTCTAGGGATAGATACGGTCGGGTTCATTTTTCTACAGAGGGATCTGACCTTAGAGGTCGAGTAGGGAGAGATCGAGCCAAGAGAGACCCACTGGAGACAGGCGGAGTCAATAGGTACCAAACAGGGGCCGGTATCATAAAACTAGGTCTAATAACAATGTCTATAGCAGTAAAGTGGCCAAGGTAGTTAAGGGATCTTCTACCCCTGAGGCTATCTATAGAAAAGAGGAGGTTATAAACGATGTACCTCCATTACCCTCTCAATCGGGAGCTACCCCCATTCTTTTGGATGAAGAAAAGGATGACAACTAGGAGACCTTAACTGACCTAATCCTGAGAAAGTAGCGGTCAAAGAAAAAGAGTGATCTAGTGGTTGCGATGTCTTCCGCTGTCCTAACTGAGATAGTTAAGGCCATCAATGGAGCAATATCGCTACGGGAAGGCTCCCATAGAGTTTTCAGTCAAGCACCAAATAGTCTTCACAGATTCTGACTCTAATGATGGAAAGCGCAACTCGGAGGAGTTATCTATTAACGAAAATGTTTTGGACGTCACAAAGGAACAGATGCTTGGTCAGGTGCCGAAGTCGAAGACTGATGTTGTAGTGAAATAAGTCGAAGATGCTCCAGCGGCCCAGCTTGGGGATAAGTCCCTCTTACACCACACGAGTCTCCTACTAAAGATGGTGTTAGTGTATGTCAAGTTCCTAGGGAGCAAAGTCACGAAGCTCATGTGGTTACCCTTCAGGCTCCTGAAAGTATCAAGGTTGGCCCGACCCTTCCTATGGTGTTTTCGACTGCCTCTGCTTCTGGCCGACCCATTCCATCGAAAACTTCTGTCGCTCCAACTTCTGGGTCTCCACGCTCAAGTGAACTTTGAGCAGACCTCCTTTCCATGCTTCGCAGCATGTCAACTGGTAAGGGATATATTGGTGATGGCTATAGGAGAAAGGCTAGGGCTGCTAGCCCATCTGAGCAGGTTTAGATGATCTTTAATAATGGAATCTTTGTAAGTGCCTTCTATATCATCTTTCATATGCTCACCTTATGGATTCCGTAACTCTTACTTTGCTTTCAGGCATTGGAGGAGCTGACTCGGGCCTTGACTGATCAAAAGAGGCAGGCCACAGAGATACCCTAGCTGAAGAAGGCCATTGCTGAAAAAGATGATGCACTCAAGTCTTCTTCTGCAAGGCTTCTAAGGTCAAGTAGTATAAAAAAGAGCTAAGAACCCATGTTGCGATCGAGCTTGCTCTAAGAAAGACAATAGCTAACGTCCAGAATAGGGCTTCCGCATCTAAGGCGACCCTAAAATAGCTCACCTCGATAAATGCTTAACAAGAGAAGCAAGTTGCCAGGGCGGAGTCGCTAAACGCTCAGCTTGAGTTGAGGATCATTTTGGCTGAGACGGTACGAAAAAAGGCCTAGAAGGAGACTTGCCTTGCCCATGACACCCTTACCTTTCCCCAAGAGGTTATGCTTACAATGCAACATGCATCTGATGAGGCTCGGATGCATTATGAATTCATGTCTAGAGACTTGGAGCAGCAACAAGTTAGCATGGAAGTGCTTTCCCAGGAAGCTAGGTCAGCCCTTGAGGTTTAAAATATGGATCGTCATAAGAGATCCCCAACTTTTGACTCTATCATGGTGAGGTAATTTGACAGGGGGCTGACCACCGCTCGGGCTTTCTTCTGGGTCAAAGAAAGATCTTCAGATGAAGCTCGCCTTAAATGGGACAGAGCTATCAGGAAGCATAAGGATGAATCCCTCAAGGCTATCAGAATCCAGAGGATTCGTTGGAGATCTTATTATTGGTCGATCGAGAAGGATCCTCATCCTATGCATCTGGATCTTCCTTCAACATCTTCTTTAGTTGCTTCCATACCAATGAAAAGAGCAATTCTTTGACTAAGGGTGTCGACGTTGGTCCCTTGCCAAGCATGAACTATTCTCCATTTATGGCTGACGATCCCGAGGGTGTCATCACTTGGCCGGATTTTGAAAACTTGAGCCAAGACCATGGAGATGATGCTCCTTCTAGTGATTCTAGACCCAAAGGCCAACCTAATACCTCCAATGTTTAAAAGTTTTCTTTTTACCATATCTGTAATGGCAATTTTGTAACCGCATATTTTTTCTGATAAAATGAAATTTGCTTGTTGTTTCTGAACACTCTATGACTAACTGTAACCATTTATCAACTCAAATTATGTGAGTTGGGCAACATCTAGGTTAGTCATTCTGGTTGTGATCATATCTTCTTCCGCAGTTCCTTTAACCTTGACCAGGATATTCTATTAACCCAAACTGTACTGAGTTTGATATCATGACTTTGGCCAAGTAACTCTGTGTGGCCGAGCTTGTAAGGGCCCTTGCTTGGGGTTGGGGGAGTCGCTCGGGTTTGTCCATCGACTATTCGATTCCCTACCATTATACTGTTGGTATGTCAAGAAGTGTTCTTTTATGACCCATTTACATGGTCTCTAGTTTATAGACTCTTGTCTTTTATCTGTCAACTAGGTCATTAGAAGATCTCTCAATAGTCTGTTGATCAAAATTCGTTGCAGCAGGTCATCTTGTATTTTACTAACTTAGCAGGTACTTGGACTGCGACTGTTTTTAAGTAAGAATACTCATCCTTTGTTCAACTCTTGGCGCATCCCATCATGACTTATATCCTGAAGGCGCTCTAACAGTGCTTTAGTGCACCCAGTTAGTTTTGGCGAGTGTATGCTGCCTTTGCGACATACATTTTTACCTCCCTCACTGGGCTTCTCGGGCGCTCTCACTTGACACCAAGCAGTTTCTAAGTACCCCGAGATTGCTTTTGTATACGAAAGTAAAGTTTTTTAACATTATTCTTGACCTTTGAAACTGCTCCCTCGGAGGGGCTTTTATTAAATGCTAGAAAGGAACATAAAATGATCAAGCAACAATATAAATTTAATTTCTAAAGAAGTAAGAGAAAATAAGAAAGACCAAGGGACCCCTAAGGGTAAAACAATTTTTAGTATTGGGCATTGCACGGTCTGGGCAACTCGTTTCCTTCTGATCGGGCAAGGCGGTACGTCCCGTTTCTTGCCAACCCAACCACCTTGTACGGGCCGTCCCATTTGTCTGCCAAGGCTCTAACTGACTTATCTCTTGTATTGGGTAACACCTTTTTTAGAACTAGGTCTCCAAGTTGGAATCTCCTGATTCAGACATGCGAGTTGTAGTATCTGGCGACCCTTTGTTGGTAGGCTGCGGTCCTGATCCTCGACATGTCTCTTTTTTCTTCTAACTCATCTAAGTTTTGTCTCATCAACTCAGTGTTCAACTCAATGTTGAAGAGATACACCCTAGGTAAGTTATGAATAACCTCAACCGGGATTACTATCTTTGCCCTGAATGCCAATGAGTAAGGGGTCTCCCCTGTTAAGGTTCTTTCCATGGTCCAATAAGCCCACATAACCTCATGTAGCTTATCTGCCCAGCTTAGTTTTTTGGCATATAGTTTTGCTATCAGGGTGTGCTTGATTATCTTGTTCACTGTTTCAGTCTGGCTGTTGGTCTGTGGGTAAGCTGGTGTTGTATAATAATTCCTTATGCCGAAATCTTGACACATGTTCCTGAAATTGTCACTGTCAAATTGGATTCCATTGTTCATAATTATCGTGTCTAGGATTCCAAGCCGATAGATGATATTCTTCTTGACGAAACTCATCATATTGATTTCGGTTATATGTACTAGCACTTCTACCTCGACCCACTTGATGAAGTAATCTACAGCCATAATTGCGTGCTTTGCCCTACCTTTGGTTTCAGCTGGCATTGGGCCGATCAGATCCAACCCCCACATGACAAATGGCCAGGGTGATGACAAGCTCCTCGATTGCTCAAGAGGCTTTTTTATGTTGTTGGCTATCCTCTAACAACCCCTACATTGTTCAGCGATAGCCTGAGCGTTTTGAAATAAGGTTGGTCAATAGAAGCCTTGTCTGAGAGTTTTGTGTGCTAAGCTTTTGCCTTTTGATTGGTTTCCATAAACTACCCGGTGGATGCTTTCTAATATCCATTTGCCTTCCATAGAGCAGACACATCTAGGCAAGGCTTTCGAGAATCCTCTCTTGTACAGCCCCCCCGACCATTGAATACCTTATAGCTTTATACCTGAGGCATTTTGCTTCGGTTACTTCTGTTGGAAGCTTTCCATTTTCCAGGTATTCCCAAATCAGGGTATCCAGGTTATTTGACCTCCTTCAACCGTACCTACTTCCAACACCTCTTCTTGGTCCTCGATGCCTTGGCCTTTTGAGTTGAACGACTAGGATGGTGGTTGATGCCAATTTTGATAAAGTGTCTACTTTTTCATTCCTCTCCCTAGGGATCTGAGTGATTTTGTTTGTCTTGAATCTTCCTAGTAATGCTTTGGCTATCCCCAAATATATGGCCATGTTGCCATCTTTTGCTTGATATTCATCCAATATTTGGTTCACAACCACCTGCGAGTCACTGAATATTTCTAGCTCATATGCTCCTAGGGCCGTGACTCTGAGCCCTGCTAAAAAGGCCTCATATTCTGCCATGTTATTTGTGGCTTAAAGTCAAACTGTAAAGCATACTCTACTTGGTCTCTTTCTGGGGTAAATATGACTATCCCGGCCACGCTACCATGTGTGTTTGACGACCCGTCTACATGTAGTTTCTACACGAACTCGTTGTCCTCTTTCAGCATCCAGACTACCTCGCTATTTGGTTTAGCAAATTCTGTGATCAGGTCAACCACAACTTGCCCCTTTATTGTGGCCCTTGGCAGGTATGCTATCTCAAACTCGCTCAACTCCACATCCCATTTTGTTAGCCTTCCGGACACTTTGGGCTTGGACAGAATTTGCTTATATGGGCAGTCCGTGTAGACCTCGATCATGTGCTCTTAGAAATACGGCCTTAGCTTCCTGGCTGCGGTTACTAGGGCTAGTGCCATTTGCTCTACTAGAGAGTACCTTATCTCCCCTAGTAATAATGCTTTGCTAGTATAATACACCGGTTTCTGTACCCCTTCACCTAGCCTAACCAGTACTGATCTGGTCGCTACCGGTGTTATGGATAGGTACAAGTAAAGTACTTCTCCTTCAAGATGTTTGGACAGTATAAGAGCTTTTCCCAAATATTCCTTGAACTTTTTGAATGCCCGTTCGCATTCAATACTCCAGTTTACCTACTTCCCATTCTTGATTGCTTTGAAAAAAGGGAAAAACTTATCAGTTGACTTGCAAATGAATCAGTTCAGAGATGTTAAGCACCCTATTAGTCTTTGAATTTCCTTTAACGTCCTTAAGGACCTCATCTCCTCTAATGCTTTTATTTTTTCTGGATTTACTTTTATCCGTTCTAGTGGACTTGAAAGCCTAAGTCTCCCCAAGGGTACCCTGAAAATGTATTTTTTTTTGGATTGAGCTTCATGCCGTAGTTTCACAGCACTCCGAATTTTTCCTTGAGGTCCCTTACGTGCTCTCCCGACGTTATGCTTTTGGTCAGCATATCATCCACATATACTTCCATGTTTCAGTCAATTTATCGAGTGAACATCTTATTCACCAATCTTTGGTAGGTTGCTCTGGTATTTTTGAGACCAAAAGGCATGACTTTAGAGCAATACAAACCTTGGTCAGTAGTAAAAGACGTCTTATCCTCGTCAGGTTCAAACATCAAGATCTGGTTATATCCTGAGTATGCATCTATAAAGCTCAATAACTCGTGGCCGGCCGGCCGTCATATCCACTAACTGGTCAATGCGAGGGAAGGGGAAACTATCATACGGACACGCTTTGTTGAGGTCTGTGAAATCCACGCACATCCTCCATTGACCATTTTTTTTCTACTAACACCACATTGGCCACCCATTCAGGGTATTTGACCTCCCTTATAGATTCTGCTGCCAATAGCTTTTATACTTCCTCTTTGATCGCCTTACTTCTATCTGGGTTGAATCGTCTCCTTTTCTGAACAACCGGCTTACGGCCGGGATCAACTACTAAGCTATGTGAAATTATCTTCAGGTTGATTCCTGGCATATCCTCATGTTACCATGCAAATATATCTTTGTATTCTTTCAACAGTCCAACCATCTCATTCTGTAATTGCTTCATCAGTCGGACCCATAGCCTTACGGTCCTCTCGGGACTGTCGTCATCAATGGTGACCTCTATGGTCGGATCATTTTCCTGGCTTTTCCCATCTTCTGGAGGTGTCTCCTTTGGGTCCAGGTCGAACCGAGTTGAAGTTTCTGCTGTGATTTCCATTTCATCTATCTTTTTGTCTCCATACTCCTCGAGGGTGTACACTTGCATTACCCCCGACTCTACTTTCTCCCTGTATATGGCAAGATTCGCCTATCATGCCCACTCTTGTGAACTTTACATGACTCCCACTCCTGCCTTTGTGGGGAATTTAACCATTAACGCGTATGTGGCGGTCACAGCTTTTGTCTTGTTCAAGAAGGGTCAGGTCAGTAAGGCGTTATATCGTGAATTCTCTACGCTCACAACCATAAAATCCAGTAACATTGCCTTGGTGCAAAAAGAGCTACCAATCTCTACAGGCAGTTTCACCGTTACCTCATGCTTAGAGTCAGATGGTTGTGCTGTAAACTGGTTGGTCCCCTTTGCCTTAGGCTTAGGGCCAGATGGTTGTGCTGTAAACTGTTAATGAATGCCGATACCATCGCATCATCATTGGGATCTTGAACTTCTGACACCTCTTGTGAGAATCTGGTCAGGTAGTCTTTCAACTTCTTATCTTTTCTTTGTTTTAAAGTCGATAAGATCGATATAGACTTCCTTTGATAGATGTTCCCTATAAACTGTCTGGTGAATGCTTGCACCAACTCCTCGAATTTTCTAATAGAACCTACGGGCAACCCTCCAAACCAGCTCGACCGTTGATCTCCCAACACTTGTGGAAACATGCGACACATGAGGGCATCATCATAGTCATATTGTGCCATTGCACTTTGATACCTCCTCATATGCTCTTGTGGGTCGGTGTTAGTCTTGAACTGTTCCACACGTGGCATTATAAACTTCTCTGAGAAGCGGGACTATCTTATTAAATCTGTAAACGAGCTTTCGGAGTTCACGATTAGAGGGTTTCCCAAGCTTTACCTCCGTTCGAGAGCTTCTATCCTTCTAAGAAGAATTTCTCACTCCCCTTTCGGATCTCCACGTTCATCGAATCTCGACGGATCGTAACCCATATGAATCCCTAGGGACCCTTCCGCTGATCTGAACACCAAAAAGGTCACGCGTGATCACCATGGTTTGTTCTCTGCACCTTCTAGGGGTCGTTTCACCATCACTTGAATGCGAGCAGGATCTTTTCTTCTGGTCGTTATACTTATGCCCACGTTCAGAGTAAGTTTTTACTCTGTTGTTTCTCTCCACGTCTTTCCGTGAACTAGATTCCCGGTGTTGCCTTGTTCCCCAACCTTCTCGGTCACTTCTCCTACGTGAATGCCCCATCCTTCTGTGATATTCCTCCTCATCCCTTCTAGGTTTCTGGGGTGCTCCTATGGAGATTTCTACTATCTCGAAACGTATCTTTAGATCATGGGCCACAATTGGCGTGGAAAGTTGGTACGACAAACTTAGGTTAGTCGTGGCTGATATACTTATTCCTTGCTTGGTAGCATATTCGATGACTTTTGTAAGGATTCCTAGATCTGTTTGAATGCTTCTAGGGAGATACCAGCAGTCGCACATGTACTGGTAACGGTGTCAGGCCTGACGGATGGCAGGGTCCTTACGGATGCATCTCCTCCTATAGCTGCGACACTGTGGGGAGATTGACTTCTGTCTCTTCTAGTGTCTATGATGCCGCTTTTGGCCAAGTTTCTTCACAATTAATTACGTACACAAAATATTGTGGGAGGTTCAGCCCCTTCTTCTAGCGCTAGTTGTTGACAGTGATTTTTGGATCAGTCTCCCGTCACACAATTAGAACAAAGTAATGGCTAAGCACAAATAAAAGATAATAAGAAAAATAAATAAGATGCGGGATTTTATGTGGTAAAAGCCCAATACGGGGAAACGTCCACGATTGCCGATTACAGCAACAAAAATTCACTATACAGAAAAAAGATTACACACTCAATCACTCTTGCCTTCTTTTTAAAAATTGTGTCCAACCCTTTTTTGGTGTTTTTTTGGGTCTATTTATGCATGCATAAAATCCTAATTCTTGATGTACAAGCAAAGAAAGTTCTCGTAATCAAATGAAATTCTAACTTATTGGAGTCGTGTTATCCCTTTTTCCTGTTTCATGTTGATTTTGTTCTGGTCGTCTTGAATTCCTTGTTCAATCCGAACTTTTATGTCTATAAGGAAGTTTACTTCCTTATCAAAATGTGCTTTCGGAGGCCTTGTTTAAGCTGGACTCTTTTTCTGTGTATTTGATTTATGATCTTATTGAATCTGGGTGCTAATCCACATGTCGCGCGTCTAACCGTTTGTTTTTTCCCCACCATTCTTGTTTACACCGATCATTGATCCAACCTGACCCTGATCCTGACCATCTTGACAACCCGATTGGGTTTTCTAACTCGATCATCTATGTTATCTGGGTAGGGAGGACGGGTCGGGTTCGGTTGGTCCTGTTTGTGTATTTAATCTGACCAAGCTCTAGTGACGTGGTGTTCCCGACCCTGGTCTTTTGCTGACGTGTCATGCTAACTAGAATTTTCAAATAGCAGTGACATCATGCTCATCATTGATTATCATGTTGTGTATAATAATGCATGCATCCATTATATCATGTAAAACATGTTTAAGCTAAAAACGTGTCAGTCTTGCCATAATTGCAAATCGTGATTGGAGAACTCTAAATGTTCGTTCTACGTCTTTTCTATATCCATTTAGTTTCAATACAAATACTCTTCTTCTTTTTCCGACGTCATGGATCGTGAATGGTTTATACAAGCGTAGACCATTTTGGGTATATACCATCAACTAAATAATAACTCATGCTATATTCTTTTCTTTGAATAACATAATTAGTTGGATGAGCAATTCCTTGAGTGAGGTTGGTAAAAAGATGAGATACCTCCAATACATTAATAACATTATTGGTACCCGGCAAACCAAAATATGTATGTCATATCCAAAGATCATAATCAGCTACAACTCTAGAATAATAGTAGGGGATCCACTACCACCTGTATATTGCCATGCTTAAGCCGTTGTACAATTTTTTTACTTCAATTGAATACAATCTAGACCATCCAACATTCATGGAAAACCACAATGTGTACCAATACGAAGTAGTCTGGCAACGTTATTAGTGTTAGGTGATCTTAGATACTGTTCTGTAAATACCTTCACAACAACATGAAAAAATCTCTTCAATCTTTCAATGGCTGTAAAATCTCCTATTTTAATATACTCTTATGTAGCATCTGTTAGAAGACCATATGCTAACATCCAAAAAACTATTGTTATTTTTTGAAGAGCAGACAAACCGAGTCTACCAAGCCCATCTTATCATTGCACAAAGCGGTTGTCATAAGCTTCCACAACATTAACAATACGGAGGAATAAACTTCTACCCATTCGAAAGCGTCGACGAAACATTTGATCATTATATTGTAGGTTCCCAATAAAATAGTCATTGAACAAACTACAATCAGCACTTTCCAGGTCTCGTTTGATCACTATATGACAAGGAATTGAGCCTCTGTGGGTCACTTCGTTGTTTTGTTGATTGAGATATTGATCGATGGCCCATCGGATGTTAGCATGCTATTTAATTGTCACTTCTTGTTCTGTATCAATCGTTTCAGATATCTACCATAAGTTGTACTTCATCATCGTTGAAATATGAAGATGTGAAATGAGATGGACCTCCGACATTCAAATTCATTTTTTTCTTTTGGAGTTGAATTGAATGAGTTTTAGCAGATTTTGGTTTGGGCTATTTATCATTGTCAAAGATAATATTCTAGATAAACCTTAGGAATTTATACTATTAAATCGTTACCATTGGATGGATTTCATCACCATCTGAATCGTAGGTTTAATTTCCAAGATATCATCTTCACTTTTTTTCTAGAAATCTTATCTTATAAGAAGTCTGAGCTATTAAATATCAACCATTGGATGGATTTTATCACCATCTGAACCATAGGACACCTCTCTAAATTAATATATTAACTTTTTGATGCATACCGATTGTCAAGTTCTGACCTGGGTCGCATAGAGTACCCAAAATAGGGTTGACTTTGTAGGTTCATAACTTTTGCATACGGACTCCATATGGCTATTATATTATGTTTTTGGAAAGCTCATGATGAGTTCTACAATTTATCACTCAAAATTCATTTCCCGTGAATACGCCTAGAAAGGGCTTAAAAAGTGTCATTTAGTGTGTTGCCCGAAGACTTTAGTTTCTTGCACAACAATTATGAATTTTTTTTCCCTTTCCCGATTTTGTTGAAGTGTTTAAGGAGTCGATGGGATATCTTTTTCTCTATTTGTTAGGCTGTATTAGGTTGAAGTTAATCAGTTTTTGAATGAAATAAAATTAACTTGAGTTTTGAACTCAATTAATTTTTTTTTTTAGAATCTTATCTTAATTTCTCCATAAATCTGATCTTTACTTTTTCAAAAATCTGAAGATAAGAAGTCTGAGCTAAAGTACTAACCATTAGATACATTTCATCGCCATCTAAACTGTAAGACACCTTTCCAAAATAATATCTTAACTTTTCCATAATTCTTATCTTCACTATTCTCAAAATCTGAAGATAAGAAATCTGAGCTATTAAATGTTAACCATTAGATGGATTTCATCACCATCTGAACCGTAGGACACCTCTCCAAAATAATATCTTAAATTTTTCAGAATTCCTATCTTCACTTTTCCAAAAATCTAAAGATAAGAAATCTCATTTCAAATGCCAACCAGTGGATGGATTTCCTTACCATCTAAACCGTATGATTAAATCTCAAAAGAGTACGTCATAGTTTCTATAAATATCAACCCACAGTAAATTAAAAATATCTCTTCAAATCACTAATCCCTTCAAATCTCTTTTTCCAAAAAATGAATTCAAGTCACCGAAGTTCTTCATACACAAATGACAAAGAAACACACATTTGGCATGTATATCTTGATATATCGTAAAACCCGATCATAGGTATAAACCAATCAAAATATATGTTAGGTTTTAGATTTGTGTTGGCTTGATTCCATAACAAAACGCTCTTTGTTTGTATTTCATAGTTGCTTAAGTGGTTCGTGATTAGATCAGTCTTCAATGATGGAAAGTGACTTCGCAGGCAAAGTTCATCTTCAAAAGGATATATGCCTACTTGGATGCTAAGGTATCAAGATTTTTTCTCCTCTTGCAAGGCGTAGGCGCCCACACACACAATTCATTCATATGTATCCCTGCTTAGTTGTGCATCATTATATGCGTACACACACACAATTCATACATTTGTGTCTCTGCATCATAGCACATCATTTGATATAACACTTTCACACACTTGAAGTTGAATGCTCATGCATTGGTATGAAAGTAACATGTTTTGGAATATGCATGATTGGAGACTATCTCTATGTAGTTTGCATTCTTGTGTGAAATGTGTTTATTTGTTTATATGTTTGTATAACATGGATCTTGAACTTGATTTTAGTCTTAGATTATTCATGATTGAGTTTCGTTCTTTTTGGTTACTCATACTATTGATTTCGAGTTCTAAGTCAAAATATACTACACTTTCAACTCATGTTGCATACATTATTTTGATCTTCATATATCAAGTCGAATTCTCATTTTATGGGTTGAGTATCTTATATTTCCATGTCCGTGAGGGAGTTCTAGTTCGTAATCTTCAAACGGATTCGAATTCGGAGTTCGGAGGCCAAAGAACGGTCAAATAATGGGAGAGGAGCGCAAGAGATGAGGTGCGATGGCTTAAGCCATCACCTTGCACCATCCCGAGATGGCGCGTGGCCATCTCGGCCCCAAAGGTGCTCTGCCCCGAGATGCCCATGTGCCATCTCTGGGAGGCACTAAAGAATGGGGGCAATTTTGTCATTTGGTTTTTCTCTCTTTAAAACCTCTCCTTCCCTCTCATTCATTATAAGTTGAGAAAAAAAGAATTTGAAGAACAAGTGTAGAATTTTTCTCTTAACATTTTGATTTTTGTTTTTGTGATAACTTCTTCATTTCTACTCCGAATCACTTGATTCAAAAACTGATTTCGAGTGTCTTGAAGATTTCTACAACCACCAAGAATTTACAGAACCAAAGGATGTCTAGATTACTCGTTTTGATCAGATCTTCGGTTAGTGATTTTCATCCTTGTTGGTAAAATCATCTTCTTCTTAGTTTTGTTCTTAGATCTTATTATTGATTTATGCCTTTTGATTAAGAAGTATGACTAAGATGATTTTGATATCATTTTGTGGTTTGTTGTTTTGATTTTCAAGTTTAGCTAGATTTGTGATAAGTTGATTGATTTGTGCTAAACTTGATAAACGTGAAATTGTTTCTAGAAATCTTTTATTCTTATGCTTGATTGACTATTTCTAGATTTAATTTCATTTTCTAAGAACTAGGTCTACATCAATTGGTATATTCATTTCATTTTTTTGGTTCTTAGTTGATAACATGCTTAGGTTGCCTAGATACATTTGTGATTGTTCTTTGAAAGCATAATCTAGCTATCTAGTTGCATGTCCATAGAATTTGTTGATCATCATTTTCTATGTTGAGTGCTTGTTTGTATTTTACAT
Source organism: Dipteronia dyeriana (assembly GCA_032871835.1). Taxonomy (NCBI): domain Eukaryota; kingdom Viridiplantae; phylum Streptophyta; class Magnoliopsida; order Sapindales; family Sapindaceae; genus Dipteronia; species Dipteronia dyeriana. Next base: position 20,229,989 of record CM065297.1, read on the forward strand.
TCATGATCACTTAGATGCCTTGTGAAGAGGTAAAAAGTCTCATATCTTAGAGTGATTCTTTGATTTGAGCAATTGGAAGTCTTAGCTAGAGTCGGGAGGACTTGGATAGCTAAGCAAATGGAAGTCTCGACAAGAGGTGTGAGGCCTCGAATTGTTGACCAATGAAGTCTCAACTAGAGTCGGGAGGACTCGGATAGTTGAGCAAGAAGTCTTGCCTAGGGTCGGGAGGATCCGAAAATGTGAGCAAGGAATCTTCCTAGAGACAAGAGGTCTTGGATAGGAAGTCGGCTTAGTAGATCACTAGGTTCAAGGGTAGAGTAAGAGTGATAGCTTTGAGAGCATGTGTTGATTGCTTGAGTGTGTAACTCTCATTTGAATTAGTGGACTTGCTTTTGCCGGTGGTTGCGGTATCAACCCGTGGATGTTTTCTCTTAGGAGGTTTTACCACGTAAATATCTTGTGTTGATTTTTAGCATATTTAATTTCTTCACTTAGTTGATTTGTGTTGCTTGAACATTTCCTTTGTTATATATCATTTTGGATATTATACTAAGTGTTGTATAAGATTGCTTATATTTTAAAGAAGATTAAAATTTGAGCCCCCCTCTAGGTATATTTTACACTATAATTGGTTAAGGGAATTTACAATATATGACCTGGTCTCGAGTTAAGATTGATTATAACAACACAAAACTAGAGTTTATCACTTAACTTCGTGGCAAGAGATCTTTGCATTGTCGAATGCAAACTATCCTTACTACAGTTGGGAAATTACAGGGATGCCTACGAGAAATTGAAAGTCTGAATCCAAGTGGTGCTTCAGAACAATGAATTGTGAATATTAGTTACAATTAAAGTGTTGGAAATATTATATATAATATTGAATTTTAACAATATATATTTGTATCATTTTGCAGATAATTCGAGCCAAGATATTATTAACACAAGATAAGAATTATAAAAAAGGATTCAAATTTGATCATGTGTGGCCCATCCTCAAAGATATTCAAAAGTTTACAGATAACGATAGTGCGACAACAATCGTTCATAGGTAAAGTGGTAACATTGTATCGTCACAAGAAGACTCTCCAACTCCGGAGTCTCCCACATTGGCATCTCTTGGACTATCTTTATTTTCTCTAAATATAACTGATGATGACATTGGCGGTAGTTCATCTCAATGGCCCGTTGAGGTGAAGAAAATAAAATTAAATAAGATGGGTGATGAACAACGTTCAAAAATTCTTGACTCTATGAAAGAAGGAAGTCAATAACTCCTTGCAGTTTTTTTTTAAAAGCGGTGCAGATAGGCAAAGAAATTATGCAATCCAAGAGAGAAAATTAGACATGGTTGAATTTCATAAGGAAAACAAAATTTCAATGCAAGATTTGAATTCCATAACTGATCCAAACCTATGCGAGTTTATGCATCATGAACTTTCAACAATTATAGAAAAAGGAGCTCAACCATAAGGCTAAGGATCTCAAAAATACATCTGGGTCTTTTGACCAAATTTTCAATAATCTCGAAAGATCCATAAATGATCTTCCAGACTATTAAATTGTTGTTGTAATTTATGTTTTTTTTCCTTAATTTTAGCATCTTCCAATTAGTGATAATTTATTTTATCACTACAAAGTTTGTATGAAATTTTTAATGTTTTTATTAATTAATGTATTTTGTTTTAATTTTTGTATTTTCAATTCATTGATTTATGTATAATTTTTTAAAAACAAATTTGTATTAAACACGTAATTTTAGTTTATTATAAATGTTAATATAAATAATAATTAAATTAAAAAAATATAAATAAAATAAAATCATTAAATAACAAAAAAATATAAAATTTGAATAAATTTAATTGATTAAGAGTAAAACCGTGTTAAATAAAACCTTTAAATAAGAGATACAATCAAAATAGATTTTATTATATATATATATCAATTTGTGATTAAGTCAAACTATAGGGATAAAAAAATGGATTTTGTTTTTGCCATTTGAACATACTTGCGCAACACTGTTCAAAATGATCAAATTGGTGTAATGAATGGTGCCCGGTTGGAAAGTGATTTTTGCTCCTAATTGCCTTTTTGCTCCAACTTACCACTGGGTTGGAGATTCCCTAAATACTCTTATAATACTCATACTAATAAAATCTATTAAACAAAATTAACTGGAACTATATGTGTTACCAATGGCGTAGCTCAACTGGTAGATGAGCGAGTTTGAGACTTGGACAAATGACACTCGAGCGGTTCGAATTCTACTAATGGAAAAAACTTCAACAAAAACAAAAAACTGGTCTATATAGATGGTTCACACACACACACACACACACACACACACACACACACACATATATATATATATATATATATAATAGTGTAAATATGATGGTATAAATATGGGTCGGCCTTGGCGTGCCCAGCACAATCGGCCCACCAAGAAAGGCAAGCCAGGTTAGGCACGACCCCGAGGCATGTGCCGTCTTGAGCCTTGGGTCTAGGCCTGACAGGCCGGCGTGGCATGGTACGCCAGACTGCCGTGTCAAGCCCAACAATGGGCACGACTGGTCGACACGATGTGCCGACCATTGGCCCACCCATTTTTTTTTTCAAATCAAACAGTCACTTTTTAAAAAAAAAATTATATTTAAAAGTTTGACCGTTGGCTGACGTCAGTCAACGATCAAAACTTCAATTTATTGCTGGAAAATTACAATATGCTCTCATCATCTCTTATATATTATATATTTGTCTACATTTCAATTTTTTCTATAAATACACCCATCCATTCTAATTTTCATACACTTTCTCTCAATCTCTCATTCTCGTCATCCTCCAATTCTCCATTACTCTCTCTAATCTCTATTCTCTACACCATTTCATATTTTCATTCTTAATTTCTTACTCTCTCTACTCTCACTCTCTCTTTATTATCTACACTATAGATCTACTATTTTAATTCTAACATTATACTGTTGTCATCTAACTATTATTCTCTAATCTTTCCATCAAGGCACCAACACACCAAAGTGCAAAGGTACTTTAAAAAAAAGTTTTATTATTTAATTTTATGTTTTAGTTTTTAAATTCCATATTTATACTTAATATATTTACGTTTAGTTATTAATTTTGATATTTATTCTTAAGTTTTATGCATATTTAATATTTTATGTTTAGTAATGCTTAGTATATTTATAAGTTTATATTTTTATGCTTTGTTATAAATTTTAATATTTATTATTAGAATATTAAATTTTTGGTTAGTAAATTTATCATTTTATGTTTAGTGATTAATTTCAATATTTTAGTTTTGTTCATAAATTTATCATTTTATGTCTAGTGATTAATTTCAATATTTTAGTTTAGCTAGTAAATTTATCATTTTAAGTTTAGTAATTAATTTTAATATTTTTTGTTAGTAAATTTATCATTTTATGGTTATTAATTAATGTTAATATTTTTGTTTATTTAGAAAAATTATCATTTCATATTTAGTTATTAATTTTAATATTTTTTGTTAGTAAATTTATCATTTTATATTTTGTTATTAATTTTAATATTTTTGGTTAGTAAACTTATCATGTTATGTTTAGTAATTAATTTCAATATTTTTGTTTAGTTAGTAAATTTATCATTTTATGTTTGGTATTTAATTTCAATATTTTTGTTTAGTTAGTAAATTTATCAATTCATGTTTTTTATTAATTTTAAAATTTTTGGTTACTAAATTTATCATTTTATGTTTAGTTATTAATTTTAATGTTTTTGGTTAGTAAATTAGTATATTTATGATTTTATGGTTAGTAATCAATTTTAATATTTTTGTTTAGTTAGTAAATTTATCATTTTATGTTTTGTGACTAATTTTTATATTTTTGTTTTGTTAGTAAATTTATCATTTTATGTCTTTTATAGTTTTATGCTTAGTATATTTATGTTATGTTTAGTTTTTAATGACTAATGAGTTAATATTTGTATTGCAGGAAATGAATCATATTATCCTTATTTTCTTGACGGTCTTAACATGGACAACAATGATATTGATCTTTCTAGACCGGCGGAAAAGACAGAGAGACCTTCTGGCACCACACCGACATCATGTCCCTGAACTAAAAAGTTGACATCAAAAGTATGACAGCGTTTTAACTCAGTCACAACAAATGGTAAATGTAAGTTTTGTCAGAATTTATATGCCTCTTCTTGGTGGGTGGGTGTGTGTGTGTGTGTGTGTGTGTGTGTGTGTGTGTGTGTGTGTGTGTGTGTGTGTGTGTGGGGGGGGGGGGGGGGGTTGACCGGTCATTTGAAAAGGCATATTGACAAGGCATGCCTGCATACGGACATGTAGACACTACAATCCAAACACAATTACAACGGAAACTATACGGGTCCGTTATGACTCTACATATGCTAGAGAATGCATGTCACTTTACATTGCACAAAATGATGAACCAATTAATTTCGATGACAGTGTTTTTTATTAAGAATTTATCAAAAAAGCATACAACCCTCGATTTTAAGTTGTTTCTAGAAACACTAAAAGGACCGATTTGTTAAAATGTTTTAAAACCCAACGAGATAACTTGATGGGTGAATTACAACATCTAAATATTTCTATTGCATTAACTTCCGATATTTTTAACGCATGTTCTAAACATGACAATTTACGTGTCATATGAAACTATTTAGACTCTAATTGGAAGTTACAAAAAGAATTATTTGATTTCGTAATATGGATTTTCAACATACCGCACAAAATAATTATAATTGCATCGTTTCTGTTTTAGAAACTTATAAAATAACTCAACACATCCTTTCTATCACATTAGATAATGCATTGACAAATATAAACTATATTGCATTATTTTCTGGTATGAAGATTGTAGGCGATCGTTTAGATCGCATCAGAGATGTCATTTCTTGGATCAGCTCCTCTAATCTAAGATTGCAAGAATTCGACAAATACTGTCAACTTAACGGTCTCCGACGCTGACGATTCCAAACAGAAATGTCGGTAATGTGGAATTCTACTTATTTAATGCTGCAAATTTTTTTGGATTATGATACAATTATTTCAAGTTATTATAACATGAAAATGACCAAAAACGACCATCCAATACTGACCACAGAGGATTAGTATGTGGCATATATTTTTGTTGAATTTTTAAAGATTTTTTAAAATTTCACTTTAACTCTTTCCAGAGTCTATTATCATATATCTTCTCAGGCAATCCATCAAATTGTGGAAATGTCCGAAATGTTAAAGATGTATAGGGAAGATGGCAGTTGTTGCCATGAAAACCAAGTTTAAAAAATACTGGTTTACAATTCCTTTCCTTGATGACTTAGGTGTTGAACTAGATCCTAGGGTAAAATTATATTATTTAGAAACTTTTTTTTTTGAATATACTGGTTATAAATTGGAGTTAGATTTTTCAGAACAGGTTACTGACATTCGAACCAAGTTGTTCGAAGTTTTTAGTATTTTTGAGTGCAGGTTTAGCGGCGTTAACATGCAAGCATCAACAGAACAGCAGGATACACTCCCGTTGAAGAAAAGTTGGAGCATTCTCAAACGCTAAAAAAAAGATGGCTCATCAACCCAAGCTCTATGAGCTGGCGGAGCTACTGCAACTGGAACTGGAGGTGCCGAACTCAACAAGTTCCTTGAAGCTCAGTTTGATTCATTCAGAAACACAGAGGAATTTGATCTGCTGTAATTGTGGAAGGACTATAGCTACAGATATCTCATCCTGTCACACCTATCACGTGACGTACTCGTTATACCTGTGTCTGATGTTCCTTCAGAACAGACATTCATCACGAGTGGATATATAATTGAACCAAAAATAAGTTCTTTGTCTCCTGAGATGGTGGGGGTATTAACATGCCTTCGGGATTCGGAGCATACATGAAAGAGGATGCAAAATGAAATAGAAGACTAAGAACTTATTCAAAATTTCTCGAATTTATATGTCGATGAGGGTTCCGGCAGTAATCAGGTCCATGACTAGGAGTGAAGATTGAAGAGTTATCGATTGCATGACACTCTTTTTACATTTTTTTTAATTATACATGTACATTTACTTAACTACTTGTATGTTGTATTACAATTGCATTTTTTTTCCTTTATCAAGTTTTTATCCCATTGGAATTTTCTTGGTAAGGTTTTTAATGAGCCAATCATGTAAGTATGTAATACTGAAAATTTGAAATAAATAAATAATTCTTCATTTCATATTTTCATAATTTCATTTATTATTTATTTTCTTTATTCTTTAATCTTTATTTATTCTTTGAACTATTTTATTAAATAAAATAATAAATCTATCTATTTTCTATATTTTTTTATTAGACTAAAATAATAAATAAATAAACAAATTACAATTAAAAATACATAAGTTAAATTGTTAAAACAATATTATAACAAATAAATTTAATACTTTAAAATTTAAATTAAAAAATTAATAATTTTTTTTTAAAATTTTTTTGGACTCGACCTGGAGCCGGCCCATTTAGGGCCGCCTTAACTGGCACACGAGCTGGCACGACTCTGATGGGCCGTGTTGTGCCCCCATTTCGTAAACCACGTGCCAGGCCTATATGGATCGAACCCGTCTGTTTTTACACCATATATATATTGTATGGAACTATATGTAACACTTTAGCTGATTGGCCATGCACATATATTTAAACTTGGCCTTGAACCCGAATTGACAAATTCCAAGTAGGGATGACAACGGGGTGAATTCCATTTAGTTTTTGAAAACCTATCCCCTCTTAAAACACCTCAATAGAGGGAGTGGGGCAGGGTGGGATGGGGTATGCTTTCCACATCCCCACCCAATTTACCCACTTTAACCCATTTATCACTTTTTTTAATCTTGTCAAAAAAATATTTAATAAATAATAAATATATATCCCAATGATTATTATATAATATATAAAGAATTCAAAAAAAATATATTGAAAATCATCTTATAAATATAATCTTAAAACTAAATAAATAAATTCAATCATTTTAAAATTCAATAATAAAATAAATAAATATTACTTTTAAGAGGGGCGGTGTGGGGATTATAAAACCATCTCCGCCCCATACCCATTACAGATTTTATTTCCTCATCCTGTACTTTCACTACCAACCTATATCCATCCCATAAGTGCGGGTCCTGCGGTTATTTTGCTATCCCTAATTCGAAGAAAAAATTTATCAGATAATTGCTTATAATTTGGTCAACATATAATGACATCTTAGGGCGTAGAAAATGGGCTTTTGTGGGAAAGAATGTAGATCCAAGCTCCTCTACAGTGTTGAACCAATGAACAATCAAGCATTTTCCATGAGTTCCCACTACCGAATCATATCCCGCTGTACCTTAGAAATACCTTAGAAAAATCCACTACCATTGATTTAACTAAAAACAGGCCCAATGGTCAATGTGGTTCGGTGGAAAGTGGAAAGTGTATTTGCTGTCGATGACCCAGTTCGAGTTTCCTGTTACACTCACAACAATATACTAAATCAAACATACATTTTACTTATTTAATTTATTGAGATTTAATGTATACACTCTGAAAATAAATAAGCAAGTGTTTAATTAACTCATATGGTGAATACGTTTTAATCGATTATCACTAACTTTTCTTGATTAAACAATATTAAAATTCACCCCATAAACAAACATACAAAATCAAATGTAAAGTGCGAAAAAATAAATAAATGATTTTTACGTAAAAACCCTTTAACAAAGGAGTAACCACGGGCTAACCACTTAACATACAAAATCAAATGTAAAGGCGAAAAAAAAAATAAATGATTTTTACGTAAAAACCCTTCAACAAAGGAGCAACCACGGGCTAACCACTTAGCCACTATGATCCTCAAATCCACTATTGTAATGATGGTTACAATCTAAATTGACCACCTAGTCACACTTCAAGGTTACTAACCTACCACTACTACCCAACGGACCTTAATAGTGATTCTTGATCAATGGTTGCCAACACAACTTGATTGCAAGACTTTACTTGTTTGTGCATTACACATTATAGTCACAAGACTTAACTCTCAAATAAGAGATCAATAACCTATGTGAATATATGCAATATTTTAAATGCAATAATGTTAGGCAAAACACTAAATGCTTAATTAGATGTTGAGATACAAATCTAACAACCTAATTATCAAACAAAACCATATCAACCTAAATTGTCATAAAATGGTAAGGACAATAATGCAATCAATTGATCCTAACTAACAATGTCTAAATGCAATGCATAGAAACTTAGCTAGATGACAAGTATGATCTAAATGCTAGCTATCACAAACAAACCCCAAACATGTCACAATTTCAATTGATATACAATAAATATGAAGATTTGCTAACCTAAGCAATAAATGACATTTCTTGATAAACTAGAAAAATAAATGAGTAAGAATGATAGTTCTACTTACCAATTAATGAAGACCCATGCTTTGAATGATGCTAAAGATGCAAAATGAAGATGGGTTGTGGAGTTTGGAGAGCTAATGAACAAAGCTTGAAGCTTTCTCTCTCTAGGAGATTCTCCCTCTCACTAAAAATGTATTCTTGAAGCCCTCAAACAAGTTGGGAAAGAAGATGAAGTTTAAAACAAAGGCCAATAGTTTCGTCTAACGTAATCATTAGCTACCTTTTTTAAATTTCAAACGGCGCGTGATCTTTGGGGCTTGTGCACCTACCTACATTCTCGCACGTTGTACTTGGTGACATCTACATGCTTTGATGACATCATTCATTCATATATATATATATATATATATATATATATATATATATATATATATGTTTTTAAACCTTTTCATTTCCCTCTCACCACTTCGTATACTTTCTATAAACCTTAATTTTTACTTCTTCTCTCCAAATCTTCAGCTTTCTCTTCGTCCTAGCTTTTTCTCGCTAGCACTTCACGCTTCCTTGCTCTCATCAATCTTTCAGGTATGGATCTTATCTTTCTTCATCAATATTTTGAACTTCTCATGCGTGCCATTGAAGCGGGTGATAACGAAAATATCACTAGGCTTGAGTTTATAATGTGGGGTCACTTTCACATGTACACTCCTTCATCTTAACCCGTTGCCCTAAATATAGATTATTCTGTTGCTCACCCTGAGTTTGTACCTTCACACGCTAACCCTCTTGTTTTGACCTCTGTTGATGCTTGTCCAGATATGTTAAGGACAGTGATTTCCCGAAAGACTGCCAGAGCTTTGCCTAAAAAGTCCACTTGTCTTGTGAGTGACTTGAAGATCACTTTACATATACTGAAAATGGAGGAAGTCCCGAAAGAACGGTGAACGCACATGCTGAGGTTTTCTGCTGATCACCAATGTGCATTTGATTACGAGATAAATGTGGTGACTGATCACGAACTTGGGAGTTCAGTGATAGGTTTGACATTCCTCATTCGGTGCATCTGATTTCTAGCGGCGAGCGCACTGTATGAAATCCTCTTTCTAGTGTCGTTGCCCTTTATGGAGCCATGCTATCTTCCGGAGTCACTATCCTCATCAAGCCTTTCAAAGGTCGATTGTTGGCTGATGTGGGTGTTGCTCCAACATAAATGACCCCTTACTCATATCGGGCGATCAACTTATGGCAATTATGGAGAAAAATTAGGACTAGGCTCCCCGCCGATCCCCCAAGTTATGCCTTAAATATGTAATTTGTAAATGGATTTAAGAAATAAATAAAAAGAAAAATTCAATTCATTCTTGTTGTGTTGTTTATTTTGTAGCTTGTGCATATATTTAACATCCAAGATTGCCGGATGTAATCTCGAACTGTGTATATAAGTGTCATATACAGATGGATACGATAAGAGACGTGCAATCTAAATAGTCCATAGATAGAAAATAAAGCTGGATACTTTATTTGTGGTTAATCTATAGTTGCGGTCCATTCCATAATGTACTGGGCCACGATCTATATGAATCTCTCACCAAGATCCGTTTACCGATGAGATTCATATATATCAACTAATGATGGCTATATATGGGTGATCTTAATCATGAGTGTCTTATCGACTCCTTCAGGTTAAATCGTTGTCTTTGATATATCATGGGTGAGGTCAGATGCATTTCCTGATCAATATACTCCGTATGTTGTGATTACGGTTTGGCTTGTGGCTGGGAAGGTTTGTACACAATAGTGGAATCCACTCCTTCTTGTGAGAAGTAGACGGTTGTTTCCTTAAGGATTGATTCAGGGCTTGGACAATATGAGCGCTCTCTTAATTCCGTAAGGAAATAGGATTCATTGTCCATTAGAGAATCAATGGTACTTAAAGGATATATGTAATTAGAGGGGTATAACGGATATTATGACCCAGCTCTAATTATGAACTATTACGGAGGATCACACCATGTGTAATAGCTATATCGATGGACACTGAGTTATATCGGTCTGTGTAAAAGCGTCTACAGTTGAGAGAGTGCAGCTTCGGGTTTTCAGTGGAATAATACCGAAGTTAATAATCAAGGAATATTAATTAAAGAGTTTAGCTAATGTTTTTGAGGATTATTGAAGCTCAAAATATTGTGGGTCCATTAGGTCTCCTTGCTAGCCCGATCGATTTAGGTAACAAGGGTCACGGTTAATTAATTGGATTGTTCAATTAATTGTGTTACGAAAGTGACACGGAGATTATTTAATTAGTGAATGTTTATAGTTAAATTAATTAAATAATTAGATTATTTAATTATATTGATAATTATGAATTATGAATTAACTATTAATTTGAGGGTGTTAGTTGATATATAGATTTAGGTGAAGATAAAATAATAGGATTATTTTATTTTACTAAATCATTTATCTAAGTATTTGAATTTAAGTTTAAATTTAAAATTCTTATTATCACTTTTAATATATTAGATATATTTGAAAAGGATAACTAAAAGATATATATCAGTTATAACAAAAGAGATTGCATTGAATGCAAATTGGTGTGTGTACATATATATAAGTGTTTGTATAGGATACAAACAAGGATATATATTAGTAAAAAAAAATACGTTGACTTTTTACCAAAAATAAAAATGCACAACATAAGTGGAATATATATATATATATATATATTTCTTTTGAAAACAAAGTGTGTGCAAACGTGTTTTTTTTTAAGAAAAAGTTGATTTTGTTTTGGTGTGAACCTGATACACACGTGAACGTAAAAGAAAAAAAAACACTTAAGTTTTACATGATATGTAATTTATATGTGTGTGAAATCAATACACCAAATTGAGAAGAAAAAGTTTCTTCAAGTATTTCTCTACATCCTCCATTCAAGTTCCTAAGATTTTGACTCGCCCACAACAATTACCAATCCCAGGAGATAGCAATGAGGATCGAGTGGTTCAGACATGAGCATATCGTAAAGTGAAGGAACCTCCAAACGTTGGTAAGATTTTCGTCTTCTGATTTTATTGATTACAATTTCCTGTGTTTACATATTGTATGTATTAGTTCTGAAAAATAATTACGATCCCAAGTTCACTGGTCTCAGATACAGATTATGATTTGTATTAAAAAAATTTAAAACCTAGTTCCGCTGCGTAACCGATGAACGGGGTTCCAACAATTGGCATCAGAGACAATTTATTTTTTCAGAACAGGAAATTGTTTTCGATGCTCCTGTATGTATGAATGTTTAGGCACCATCTTTATGATTGTATGAATGTTTATAATTAAATTGTTTAATTTAAACATGGTTGATCGTAAATTTTTATGGTACTGTGGATTTAGGGTTTATAGGTTGTATAATTTTTATTTTATTTATTTTACTGTTATTGTATTTTAAATAAATATAATTGTAACCTGTAAACGAAGAACTGGAAACGCGTGTTGCCGAACACTGTTCACACGGTACTGTTCATGCACTGTTCAACAGGTACTATTCACGATGTACTATTCACATCATGCATGGTTCCGTTGGCAAGTGTTGCCTAGTGCGTTCCGTGCAGATTTCCTGTTTCGGATTCATGAAATGAATCGGAGTGACCTGAAGAGACTGGAAAATATCTGAAGTTACTAGAAGACAAAGGAATGCCTTGGGAATTTTTTTGTAATTTTAGATTCCAATATTTTAGGTTAAATAATCTACAGTACTCGGTCAATTCATGTATGCTTTATATTATGTGATGATAAAAGTATTATCATGCATACGTATGTCATTTAAATTAGATGTGCCTACACAAATATATTTGATATGTCATACATGCATCATAGCATGGTATTTTATGTATTTTATTTTAATGTGATTAAAATGGGCAATATACATAAATGGCTATGAATAATGAGATTAGTTTTTTTTTAATAGTTAGAAAACTTGGTAATTCTCATTAATATTAATCTAGTTATTAAAGTATTTAATAAATTAGATTAATAGGGTCATTTATTAGGATTAATTTCATTAATAACCTAATAATAAATGGTCTGAATGAAATGATAGGCTTTTAATAGTTAAAACTTGGTAAACACTAACATAATAATCTGACCTTGTAAATAGTTTACAAAGGCTTAGATTATTCACGAATAGATTAGATTTTTAATTGTTAAAAATCATTAATAATTTATTAGTTAATTAGAATTTGTTTCTAATTAGTTAATGCGCTAGATAACTTGATTAAAGTTAGTCGTTTAATCCTGTAGAGTCTAGGTGCATTAACGGTTAATAAAAAACCCTAATTTTAAAATAGTGAGTAGGAGAGGGATATATGACATATATATCCCGCGGTCTCCATCATTAGTTCAACACCGTGAGATCCGAGTGGGGCCTTGTGACGACTTTGCTTTCGTCCTCCCTAAGGAGGGTTTCCACAAAGGTCATTACCAAGGTTGACTTCCTAATGGATAGGATTTCTGAGGGTATTTCGGGATTGACCGACCCTAAGGCAACAATTCTCGAGTTAAGCTCATGAGATATGAAATGGTGTGTTACACTCACGAAGGTTTTGATTAAGTTTGTTAATTAAAAAGCTGACTGAATGAACGATGGTTTAATGATATGGAATAAGAGTTATTCTAGAATATCATTTGATTGGGAATGTCTCGGTCCAACATGTAAAGACTTGACCGACCCTAAGGCGGCACTTCTTTGTGGTATGTTGGATTGTCATGGTATAGTAACTAGTTTTAGGGTAGTTCTAGTTCATTAAACATGTGCATGCATCATGTTTAAATTTATGCCAAGGCACTTGCACTTGTTTTGAATAAATGACTGAATGAATGTTTTATTTATTACAGCAATAATGTCTTCTGCATTACTTCAAATTCTCGTAAACGATAAATTCACTGATGATAACTACACTAAGTGGAAACTTAACATTAATACAATATTGGTCACCAAAGATCTCAAGTTGTGCTTACGGAGGAATGTCCTCCAGCACCTGCTGCTAATATCACATGAACTGTTCTTGAGGCATACGAGCGATGGGTCTTATCTGATGAGAAAGCCCAAACATATATGTTGGTTTCAATGACAGACATGCTTTTCACAAAGCACGAAGCAATGACATCAGCATTCGAAATCATGGAGTAATTACAAGCTATGTTCGGGCAGCCCTCCGAGCAAAAGCGACACGAAGTTGTTCATTCTGCTATGCTCGCTCGCATGAAGGAAGTTATGTCAGTTCGGGAACATGTCTTGAGTATGATGTCCTACTTCAACAAGGCAGAAATCAATGGCGGGGCCATTGGCGAACCCAGTCAAGTGAGCATCATACTGACGACTCTTTCGAAGAGTTTCGATTAGTTTAAGAGTAACTTCGAGATGAACAAGTTAAGGTTCAATCTCACACAGTTTCTCAATGAGCTCACTACCTTTGAGTCATTGACTAAGGACAATAAGGACAAGACTGGTGAGGCAAATGTTGCCAAACCATCTTCCTCCAATAATAAGAAGAGGAAGAGATCTGTTGGAAAGATGAAGGGTAAGCCCAAACTCAAGAAAGCCCAAAACGAAATAAAAAGTCCAAGAAAGGTAAATATGATTTAATTGTTCTTGAGTCATGTTTAGTGGAAGATGATTCTTCGCCCTAGATAGTTGATTCTGGGGCCACTAACCATGTTTGTTCTTCTTTACAATGGACTGATTCTTAGACACAACTAGAGAAGCAAGCCTTCTCAATGCGTGTGGGGTCAGGGGATATTGTGTCGGCACGAGCAGTTGGCGTAATTGGATTACGTTTTTGTAATAATTATATATTGTTGGACAATGTATTTTATATTCCTGGATTTATACGGAATTTGATTTCCATTTCTAAGTTGTTAGAACAAAAATATTCTATTTCTTTTAATAATAAGTCTATTATTATTAAAAAGAATGGTCTGAATATTTGTTCAGGAATTTATGAAAACAATTTGTATGTGTTAAGACCGTTAATACATACTACACTGCTTAACACCGAAATGTTTAAGGTTGAAAAACTAAACGAAATAAAATTTCTCCAGATAATGACACGTATTTATGGGATCTAAGGCTTGGTCACATCAACCTTGACCGGATAGACAGACTAGTAAAAAAGGACTTTTAAGTGAGTAAAAGGTTGGCACCCTATCTGTCTGCGAATCTTGTCTGGAAGGTAAGATGACTAGGAGACCTTTTACTGGAAAAGGGCTTAGAGCTAAAGAATCGCTAGAGCTTATACATATAGACGTCTGTGGACCGATAAAGTTAAATCTAGGGGTGGTTATGAGTATTATGTCACCTTTATAGATGACTACTCAAGATACATATACATCTACTTGATGCAACGCAAGTCGGAAACATTTGAAAAGTTCAAATAATTCCGAGCTGAAGTTGAGAATCCATTAGGTAGGACTATCAAGTCACTACGATCTAATCGTGGAGTGAGTACCTTGACCAAGAGTTTAAAGACTTCATGGTCGAGCATGAGATAGTTTCCTAATCCACAGCTCCCTGTACACCTCAGCAAAATGGTGTAGCGAAGAGGAGAAATAGAACCTTAATTGAAATGGTGAGATCTATGATTAGTTTCTCATAATTACCAAATTCCTTCTGGGGATATGCATTACAAACAGTGGCATACATTTTGAATGTGGTGCCATCCAAATCTGTTCCTAAGACTCCCCTAGAGTTGTAGAATGGTCGTAAAGCTAGTTTGTGATATTTTCGCATATGGGGGTGTCCAACACACGTGCTGAAGAAAAAAACTAGAAATCTAGACTCCAAGTCTGTTGTTTGTCTGTTTGTAGGATACTCCAAGGAGACCAGAGGTGGACACTTCTATAGTCTCGAAGATAACAAAGTATTTGTATCGACAAATGCAACGTTTCTTGAGGACATTTATATTAGTGACCATAAACTTCATTCTAAGATTGTATTGAATGAGTTGGAGCCTGGTGAGACTAGTGCTTTATAAATAAGAGTTATTGATCTATAAACATCTGAGAGTCATATGGTTTCTGATCAGGATACTCTACCACCTAGACGTAGTGAGAGGGTTGTGAGACTACCTGAACGCTATTTAGGTATAGGTGAGGGACAAGGTGTTGTCTCTGCTGACAGTGTGAATGATCCATTGATATTTAAGAATGCAATGGAAGATCCTGATAAAGAGGAATGGCTTAAAGCCATGAATCTCAAGATGGAGTCCATGTACTCTAACTCAGTCTGGGATCTTGTAGACTTACCTGATGGGGTAAAACCCATAGGGTGAAAGTGGATCTACAAGAGAAAGAGAATAGTAGACGAGAAGGTAGAGACCTTCAAGGCAAGGCTAGGGTTATACCCAGAAAGAGGGGGTCGATTATGAAGAGACCTTCTCGCCAGTAACCATGTTTAAGTCTATTATAATTCTCTTATCCATTGCTTCCTATTTCGATTATGAAATTTGGCAAATGGATGTCAATATTGCATTATTGAATGGCAATCTTGATAAGAGCATTTATATGATGTAACTAGAGGGATTCGTGTCTCCAGATTAAGAGCAAAAGGTTTGCAAGCTGTAAAGGTCTATCTATGGACTTAAGTAAGCATCTATATCGTGGAACATTAGGTTTGATGATGTGATCAAAACCTATGGCTTCGAGAAGAACGTCGATGAGCCTTGTGTCTACAAGCGCATCATTGACAAGAAAGTTATTTTCTTGATCCTATATGTATATGATATCCTACTCATTGCGAATGATATGGGAGTATTGTCTAATGTAAAAGGCTAGCTGGCTAGCCAATTCCAATTCCAAATGAAAGATTTGGGAGAGGCAAGTTATGTTCTAGGGATCCAATTTATAAGAAATCGTAAGAACAAACTCATAACATTGTCTCAGGCATCATATATCGACAAGATTCTTATGCGATTTTCGATGCAGAACTCCAAGAAAGGTAATTTATCTTCTAGATATGGAGTTCACTTGTCTAAGGAACAGTGTCCTAAGACACCTCAAGAAGTTGAAGATATGAGACGTGTACCTATGCATCAACAGTAGGTAGTCTCATGTATGCTATGTTATGCACAAGACCGGACATCTGCTATGTAGTGAGAGTAGTTAGCAGATACCAGTCCAACCCAGGATTGGATCATTGGGTTGCAGTCAAGACAATTCTCAAGTATCTTCGAAGAACGAGAGACTATATGCTAGTGTATACTGGGCAGGATTTGATCCCGTTAGTATACATGGATTCTGATTTTCAGTCAGACAAGGATTCTAGGAAATCCACATCTGGATCAGTATTTACCTTGGATGGTAGAGCCATTATGTGGTGAAGTATCAAGCAATCCTGCATTGCTGACTCCACCATGGATGCCGAATATGTAGCCGCTTATGAAGCTGCTAAAGAGGTTAATTGGCTCCGTAAGTTTTTGAGTGATCTGGAAGTTGTTCCAGATCTGGATATACCCATCACACTTTATTGTGATAACAGTGGTGCTGTGGCTAATTCCAAAGAACCAATAAGCCACAGAGAGGGAAGCATACAGTGAGAAAGTATCATCGCATTAGAGAGATAGTGCAGAGAGGAGATGTGATCGTCACCAAGATAGCCTCACAAGACAATCATGCTGGTCCATTTACAAAGACCTTACTGGCTAAAGTGTTTTTAGGTCACCTAGATGGTTTAGGGTTACGATACATGCCTCACATTCTTAAGTGTAAGTGAGAGATTTTTGGGGTTTATGCCCTAAAGATGTAATTTGTAAATGGATTTATGAAATAAATAAAAAGAAAAATTCAATTCATTCTTGTTGTGTTGTTTATTTTATAACTTGTGCATATATTTAACATCCAAGATTGCCGGATGTAATCTCGAACTGTGTATATCAGTGTCATATACAGATGAATACGGTATGAAACGTGCAATCTAAATAGTCCACAGACAGAAAATAAATCTGGGTACTTTATTTGTGGTTAATCTATAGCTGCGGTCCATTCCATAATGTACGGTGATTCTATCCTGAATCATTCATATGAGATATGGGAATGGAGACACCTTTTATGATGTGATCATATAGGACTGTGCCACGATCTATATGAATCTCTCACCAAGATCCGTTTACCGATGAGAATCATATATATCAACTAATGATGACTATATATGGGTGATCTTAATCCTAAGTGTCTTATCGACTTCTTCAGGTTAAATCGTGGTCTTTGATATATCATGAGTGAGGTCAGATGCATTTCATGATCAATATACTCTATATGTTGGGATTGCGGTTTGACTTGTGGTTGGGAAGGTTTGTACACAATAGTGGAATCCACTCCTTCTTGTGAGAAGTAAACGGTAGTTCCCTTAAGTGTTGATTCGGGGCTTAGACAATATGAAGGCTCTCCTAATTCCGTGAGGAAATAAGATTTATTGTCCATTAGAGACTCAATGGTACTTAAAGGATATATGTAATTAGAAGGGTATAGACCCAGCTCTAATTATGAACTATTGTGAAGGATCACACCATGTGTAATAGCTATATCGATGGACACCGAGTTGTATCGGTCTGTGTAAAAGCGTCTACAGTTGAGAGAGTGCAGCTTCGGGTTTTCAGTGGAATAACACCGAAGTTAATAATCAAGGAATATTAACTAAAGAGTTTAGTTAATGATTCTGAGGATTATTGGAGCTCAAAATACTGTGGGTCCATTAGGTCCCCTTGCTAGCCCGATCGATTTAGGTAACAAGGGTCACGGTTAATTAATTGGATTGTCCAATTAATTGTGTTACGAAAGTGACACGTATATATTTGAGAATTAATTGAATAATGAGATTATTTAATTAATGAATGTTAATAGTTAAATTAATTAAATAATTAGATTATTTAATTATATTGATAATTATGAATTATTAATTAACTATTAATTGGAAGGTATTAGTTGATATATGGATTTAGGTGAAGATAAAATAATAGGATTATTTTATTTTACTAAATCATTTATCAAAGTATTTGAATTTAAGTTTAAATTTAAAATGCTTATTATAACTTTTAATAAATTAGATATATTTGAAAAGGATAATTAAAAGATGTATATCAATTATAACACAAGAGATTGCATTGGATGTAAATTGGTGTGTGCACATATATATAAGTGTTTGTATAGGATACAAACAAGGATATATATATATATAAGTAAAAAAAAATGTTGGCTTTTTAGCAAAAATAAAAAGGCACGACAAAAGTGGAATATATATATATTTTTCTTTTGAAAATAGAGTGTGTGCAGGCGTGTTTTTTTTTAAGAAAAAGTTGATTTTGTTTTGGTGTGTTCCTGATACACGCGAGAACGCACAAGAAAAAAAAACACATAAGTTTGCATGGGATGCAATTTATGTGTGTGTGAAATCAATATACTAAATTGAGAAGAAAGAGTTTCTTCAAGTATTTCTCTACATCCTCCATTCAAGTTCCTGAGATCATGACGTGCCCACACGCAGTTACCAATCCCAAGAGATAGCGAGGTAGATCTAGTGGTTCAGACAAGAGCATATCGTAAAGTGAAGGAGCCTCCAAACGTTTGTAAGATTTTCTTCTTCTGATTTTATTGATTACAATTTCTTGTGTTTATATATTGTATGTATTAGTTGCGAAAAATAATTACGATCTCAAGCTCACTGGTCTCAGATACAGATTATGATCTGTATTAAAAATTTTAAAACCTAGTTCTGCTGCTTAACTGGTGAATGGGGTTCCAACAAGAAATCCATAACTTCTATGCTTTGGGTCATTCGGAAGCTGGAGGCATCTTCTACTTGCAATCAACTACACTAAGCCATATCAATTCATACGGTTTTGAGGTGAAACCCGCCCCTGCCACTAGCAAAGACTACAAAGGCTTTATCTCTTGTTTCCCTTCCTAAAAAAAAATACTGTAAGAATAACTGGTTCTTCATCAGAGGTGATTGGGATGAGACAGTGGTGGAAGATACTAATCAATGACTGGCATAAATAGTGTCCCAAGACACTTTTATAGCCCCGAGATGGGAAAAAAAACTGTACCGGTGATGACTCGGAGCCATGCAACCTTAGCGGTTAAGGCTGCCCAGACTTCCTAGGAGGCTAGGGATCACCGTGATTTATACGTGTAGAAGGACCTAATCGATTGGCGGCTTTTCCCAGCCATCTCAGCTAAGCGCAAGTGCCGTAAACCCTGACTCCCTCTTCGCTCAGTTTTCTATGTTTTACATTTGTTCTTATCGTTTTGTGTTGGATTTTTCTATTTATTATACGAAATGGACATTGTTGCTGGTGAGCAGGCGGAAAAATCTATAAACCTCAATCGACCCAACAATAAAGAGACCACTGATCAGGTGGCTCAGTGAATCGCACCCCCCGAGAATGATATAGTGGAACATGTATACGAGCCTGACCCTAACACCACAATGGTCCATGCTAGGTAGATGAAAGAGGTGAACGCGATGCCCCTCATAGGGACAGTGGAAGATGTCCCCTTAAAAATAGATCCGTTCGGGAAAGGTTCTCCTATAAGAGGTTTGGTCAGGATAGACCCAGCCGGGAGAGATCCAGTAGGGATAGACTGAGTAAAAAGAGGTCTGGCATAAAGGGATTCGGTGGAGAGGTTCCTAGTGAAAAAGTAACCAAAACCGTAGATGGGTTCTCCATCCCCGAGGTTATCCGTAGGAGAATGGAAGCCCTGTTTGTTGTTGATCTAGCAGCTCCCTAATCGAGGGTTGACCCTATCATCCTTGATGGAGATGATGGGGATGATTAGGAGACCCTGTCTCACCTAATTTTACTGGAGCAGTGATCAAAGAGTAGAGGTGATCGGGTATCTGTAACATCTGTTTCCCTTTCTTTCACCTTGACTGAGACAGTAGACCTGGCTCCGGTAATAGCTGGTGATACGGTCGCAGCGCAACAAGTAGTACCTTCTTCTCACCCTGACCCATCTCAGATCCAGGCTAACCATCCCATTAATCGGGCTTCTATTGATCTGCCTGTACAGCATCCTGGCAAGGTCCCCATGCAGTTTTTTGTCAGGTGTCAATTCAGAGGAACTTTTGCTCTTAAACTGATCAAAACTCTTCGGAAAAGTTGTCAATATGATGCTAACTTGACTGAGTTCGTCAATGGCCCCGCCATTGATTTCTATCGTGTTAAAGTAGAACATCATGCTCAGGACATGTTCCCAAACTGATGTATCTTCCTTCATACGAGCGAGCATAGCGAAACGAACAGCTTTGTGTCGCTTTTGCTCTCAGGGCTGCCAGAACATAGTTTGCAATGACTCCATGATTTCGAATGCTGAAGTCATTCCTTCATGCTTTGTGACAAACACTTCTGTCATAGAAGCCGACAGATATGTTCGGGCTCTCTCATCAAATGAGACCCATCGCTCGTATGCCTCACGGACTCTTTATGAGGCATAGGCAGCAGGCACTGGAGGACATTCCTCCGTAAGCACAAACTTGATGTCTTTGGTGACCAATATTGCTTTAATATTAAGTTTTCACTTAGTGTAGTTATCACCAGTTAATTTATCGTTTGCAAGAATTTATATTAATGTAGAAGACATAGTTGCTGAAATAAATAAAACATTCATTTAGTCATTTATTAAAAATAAGTGCAAGTGCTTTGACATAAGTTTAAACATTATGCATGAACATGTTTAACGAACTAGAACTACCCATAAACCAATTACTATACCACGACAATCCAACATACCACAAAGAAATGCCGCTTTAGGGTCGGTCAAGTCTTTGCATGTTGGATCGAGATATTCTCAATCAAATGATATTCTAGAATAACTCTTATTCCATATCATTCAACCATCGTCTATTCAGTTAGGTTTTTAATTAACAAAACTTAATCAAAAGTTAATTAAAAACCTTCGTGAGTGTAACTCCCCATTTCAGATCTCACGAGCTTAACTTGAGAATTGTCGCCTTAGGGTCGGTCAATCCCGAAATACCCTTAAAAATCCTATCTATTAGGAAGCCAACCTTGGTATTGATCTTTGTGGAAATCATCATTAGGGAGGACGAAAGCAAAGTCATCACGAGACCCCACTTGGATCTCATAGTGTTGAACTAATGATGGAGACTGCATGATATATATGTCATATATCCCTCTCCCACTCATTATTTTAAAACTAGGGTTTTCTATTATCCGTTAATGCACCTAGACTCTATAGGATCAAACGGCTAAATTTAATCAAGTTATCTAGCGCATTTATAAATTCGTTATTAGAAACAAATTCTAATTAACTAATAAATTATTAATGATTTTCAACTATTAAAAATCTAATCTATTTGTGAAAAATCTAAGCTTTTGTAAACTATTTACTAAGCTCATATTATTATGAAAGTGTTCACCAAGTTTTAACTATTAAAACTCTAACACTTTATTCGCTTAATTTATTATTAGGTTATTAATCATATTAATCATAATTACAATAAATGACCCTATTAATCTAACTTATTAAACTCTTTAATAACTAGATTAATATTAATGAGAATTACCAAGTTTTCTAACATTAAAAAAAAAACTAATCTCATTTTCATAACCAATAATGTATCTACTGATTTTAATCATATTAAAAAAAATACATAAAATATTAGGCTATGATGAATGTATGACATATCAAATATATTTATATAGGCACATCTTATCTAAATGACATACGTATGCATGACAATGCTTTTATAATCACATAATATAAAGCATTCATGAATTGATCGAGTATTGTGGATTATTTAACCTAAAAAATTGGAATCTAAAATTACAAAAAATACCCCCAAGGCATTCCTTGGTCTTCATGTAACTTCAAAAATCTTCCAGTCTCTTCAGGTGACTTCTATTCATCTCATGAATCTTTCTTCACGATTTTTCCAGGTCTTTAATATAGGTTACAATTTTTATATTTAATTACGATACAATAACAGTAAATATATATATATATATATATATATATATATATATATATAAATACTATACAACCCATGAACCCTAAATCCACAGTACCATATAATTAACGATCAATCATGTTTTTATAAATTAACAACTTTAATATGCATAGAAAAACAGCATACATTCAATTTTAACAGTGCCTACACAATTATACATACAGGAACATCGAAAACAATTTCTTGTTCCGAAAATTTTACTCTGATACTAGTTGTTGGAACCCCGATCACTGGTAAAGCATCAGAAATAGGTTTTAAAATTTTTTATACATATCAAAACGATTTGGGACCAATGAACTTGGGATCATAATTTTTTTGAAACTTATACATATAAAATTATTACAATAATAAAATATATGTATACACAACAAACTGAAATCAATAATCAGAAGAAGAGAAGAAATCAATTCTTCATACCTACGTAGCAGGCTCCTTTGTTTTTATAATATGCTCCTGGTCTGTACCACAGATCTTCGTAGCTATTCTCGGAACTAGTAACTGCGTGTGGTCACGTCACGTATTCAGGTACTTAAGAGGATGTAGCGAAGGTTGAAGAATTTTTTTCTTCCAAGTAAAACTACCTAGAAAAATTATAGTTGTAAAAAAAAAATTATTGATTTTTTCTTTTGTTTAAATAGTGGACGACAGAACAAACTTTTTTCTCTTTTTGTTTTTGGTTCAACGCATGAACTTTAAACGTATGTCATTTAAGAGAGTTAATGACTTCTCTTGTATTACGTTATATAACACACATCAATTGCATTAAATGCAAAAGTTATAGATGCGTTGATCACTCCTCTTTGATATAGTTACTCGGTTTTCAAATTCAAAAGCCAAATATATATCAAATATATTTTTTAACTTTTGTCAACCGTAATTTTTTTTTAAATTTGAAATCAATGTTTAATTAAAACCGATTAATCTAATCTTAAGATATCACATATCTTTAAAGATATTGATTAATATTTTGTTTATTTGATTTGATTTTGAATTCAAACTATTTAAATTCAAGAATTAAATATTTAATTTAATAAAATAAAATAATCATAGTATCTTATTTTATTCAAAAACAAATATCAACAAACATCCTCCATTTAGTGATTAATAACATAATTATATAATCTTATTATTTAATTTATTTAATCACATTCATTAATCAAATAATCTCACTATTCAATTAATTCTCGAAATAAATACGTGTCACTTTCGTAACACAATTAATTGGACAATCCAATTAATTAACCGTGACCCTTGTTACCTAAATCGATCGGACTAGCAAAGGGACCTAATGGACCCACAGTATTTTGAGCTCCAATAATCCGAAACTCTTTAATTAATATTCCTTGATTATTGACTCCAGTGTTATTCCACTAAAAACCCGAAACTGCACTCTTTCAACTGTAGACGTTTTAACACAGACCGATACAACTCGATATCCATCGATATAGCTATTACACATGGTGTGATCCTCCACAGTAGCTCATAATTAGATTTGGATCATAATGTCCGTTTTACCCCTCTAGTTACATATATCCTTTAAGTACCGTTGATTCTCTAATGGACAATAAATCCTATTTTCTCACAGAATTAGGAGAGCGCTCATATTGTCCAAGCTCCGAATCAACCCTTAATGGAACTATCATCTACTTCTCACTAGAAATAGTGGATTCCACTATTGTGTACAAACCTTTCTAGTCACAAGCCAAATCGCAATCTCAACATACGAAGCATATTGATCAAGAACTGTATCCGACCTCACCCATGATATATCAAAGACCACGATCTAACATGAAGGAGTAGATAAGACACTCATGATTAAGATCACCCACATATAGCCATCATTAGTTGATATATATGAATCTCATCTATAAATGGATCTTGGTGAGAGATTCATATAGATCACATCTCAGTCCTATATGATCACATCATACAAGGTGTCTCCATTCCCATATCTTTATATGAATGATTCAGGATAGAATCACCGTACATTACGGAATGAACCATAACTATAGATTAACCATAAATAAAGTATCGAGCTTTATTTGCTATCTATGGACTCTTTAGATTGCATGTCTCTTACTGCATCCATCTGTATATGACACTCATATACACGGTTTGAAATTACATCCGGCAATCTACTATGTTAGCACAAGTTATAAAATAAATAACACAATAAGAATGAATTGAACTTTTCTTTTATTTATTTCACAAATCCATTTACAAATTTCATCTTTAGGGCATAAACTCTAACACCAGACACTTCTGGTTTGGATATAATATACTTCAGCGGACAATCCGTGTAAACTTTGATTTTGTGAGCTTGAAAGTAGGGTCTCAATTTCCTTGTTGTTGTTACCAGTGCTAATGCCATCTATTCAGCTGTTGAATATATAGTTTCTGCTGGTAGTAAAGCCTTACTTATGTAATTTATTGGCTTTTGCACCCCCTCGTCCAACCTGAAAATCACTGATCCTGTTGCCATGGTTGTGACTGATAAGTACAAGTAAAGCACTTCTCCATCCAGGTGTTTGGATATAATTGGTACTTTACCTAGGTACTCATTGATCTTCTGAAAGGCATGCTCACACTCATCATTCCACTTTACGCCTTTACCTTCTTTATTACTTTGAAAAAAGGGTAAGCACATGTCTTTTGATTTGATGATCAATTGATTCAGGGACGCTAAACAACCCGTAAGCCTTTGGATTTCCTTTAGAGTGATTGGCAATCTCATCTCCTTCAACACCTTTATTTTTTTCAGGTTTACCTCAATTCCCCTTTGGTGAATCTGGAAACCAAGGAATCTCCGCCCAAAACACACTTCTTTGGGTTAAGCTTCATGTCGAAGTATCTTAGTACCCCGAACGTTTCCCTGAGTTCTGTCGTGGTTTTTCTGATTGTTGTGCTTTTTGTTAGCATGTCATCCATATATACCTCTATATTTCTATCGATCTACCAAGCAAATATTTTATTTACCAATCTCTGGTAATTTGCTTCAGCATTCTTGAGACCAAAGGGCTTCCATCACCTTATAGCAATATAATCATTGGTTGGTTATGAATGAGGTTTTTACCTCATTTGGTTCGAACATCTGGGGTTGTAGCCCGGGTAGGCGTCCATGAAGCTCAGTGGTTCATGATCCGTTGTTGCATCTACTAACTGGTCAATTCGAGGCAAAGGAAAGCTATCCTTTGGGCATGTTGTATTGAGTTCAGTGAAGTCTACACACATCCTCCACTGCCTATTCTTTTTTTTTTCACAAGTATCACGTTGGCAACCCATTCAGGGTACTGTACCTCCCTTATAGACCCTGTTTTCAACAACTTCTCTATTTCATCCTTAATTGTCTAGCTTCTATATGGGTTGAATCACCTCATTTTCTGAATGATTGGTTTTCGGTCGGAATCAACCGTTAGATAATGGGAGATTACTTTCTCATCGATCCCTAGAATATCCTCATGTTTCCATACGAATACATCCTTGTACTCCTTCAATAAGCTTGCCATTTCATTCTAAACTTACTCTGTCAACCGGACCCCTAAGCTTTACTTTCTGATCGTAGTTATTGTCATTGATCACAATATCCATAGTTGGCTCATCTTTCTAGCTTTTCCCATCTGCTAGAGATGTCTCCCTTAGGACCATGTTGAGTCGGGTTGGCGTTTCCACCCCAACTTCTCCTTCATCCACCTTCGGATCGCCCTATTCTTTATGGAGCTCTATTTATATCATTCTTGGTTATGCTATCTCTGTATGCTGCCAAGTTCACCCTTCTTGCCCATTCTTGAGAGCTTTTCATGACACGTACCCCGATATCCATTTGAAACTTCACTGTTAGGGCATAAGTGGCGGTTACGACCATTGACTTGTTCAAGAATGGTTTCCCTAGCAAGGTATTGTAAGGCTAGTTTTCTACATCCACGACCACAAAATCCAATAGTATTGTTTTGATGTAGGGATAACTCCCGATCTCAACCGGTAGCTTTACTGTTCCCAACGACTTTATTTTTGCTCCTCTTAAGCCCCTTAGTAAGATCCTGAGTGGTTGTACGTCCTTTCTTTGTAGTCTCAGTTGGTCGAATACTTTCACACTCAAGGTATCTGTTGAACCTCCATAGTCGATCAACACTCTTCTTACCTTTATGTGGCCCAAGCAAACCAACACGATAATCTCATCGTTCGGCCTTACCTCTGACCCATGTGTGTCTACCTTAGAGAATACTATCGGGTCATATCCTTGTTGATTTTTTTTTATCGGGACCCAGTGATTTTACTTCTAGATTCCTTTGACCATCTATGGCTTCTATGACTTCGGTCATTCTTTCCTAACTATTGCTCCCCATGGGTGGCCCACCAAAGATGGTGTTGATCACTCCGTTGTTTTAGTTCCTTATGGGACTGCTTCTTCTATCATGTTCTTACTTCGGGGTGTCCTTGTATTGGTCACTCCTATTTTTTAGGATCATATCTTTGAGATGCTCTTTTCTGATCAACTTTTCAATGTAATCCCTAAATTGGTAGAATTTGGAGGTTTCATGACCGTTTTGTTGGTGGAGTCTATTGTACTTCGTGGTGTCTCTTCTCGCAAAACTGAACTGTCTCGGGGTTTTTTTGTACATGTTCTTATCTTCTATTACATTCAAGATCTCCTCTTGTCTTCTAACCAATGGGGTGTAATTGATGTACTACCTTTAAAGTGTTTGCTACCTTTCGGATCATCATCTTTACGTCCATCCTTACTTTTCCCCTCATCGCCTTTCTGGCCGCCATTGCCACTGTTCTTCGTGCTGCCATCTTTACGTTTTTGACTGCTCATGGACCAGCATCCATGTATGAGCT
Organism: Dipteronia dyeriana; assembly: GCA_032871835.1. Taxonomy (NCBI): domain Eukaryota; kingdom Viridiplantae; phylum Streptophyta; class Magnoliopsida; order Sapindales; family Sapindaceae; genus Dipteronia; species Dipteronia dyeriana. The sequence goes on from CM065297.1 coordinate 20,257,244, forward strand.
CCCTCCATGTGGCCTATTTGCTCTTCCTCTACCATGACATATCCTCCAATATCATCTTTCATGTTTACATACATGGTCAGGCCTTTATGTTTTAGGCTTAGTAACAAGTGGCTATGTTGCAGACTGTTAATGAAGGCGGACACTACCGCGTCGTCATTGGGGTCTTGTACTTCCAAAACCTCCCGTGAGAACCTGGTTAGGTAATCCTTCAGTTTCTTTCCATCCTTTATTTTAAAGTTGATAAGGCTGATATATATTTCCTTCGCCATGAACTACCTGATGAAAGCTTGTTTAAGTTCTTCAAAATTCCTGATGAACTCCGCAGTAAGGCCTCTAAACCACCTAGGCCCCTGGTCCTTCATGGTACGAGGGAACATTTGGCACATGAGAGCATCATTATAATCATACTGTGCCATCGTGCTTTGGTATCTCCTGACATGCTCATACTGGTCAGTATTGTCCTTGAATTGCTCCACATACGGCATCCTGAATTTGTCCAAAAAATGGGTCTGCCTTATTGAATCAACGAATGGACTACCGGAGTTGCCAATTAACATGTTTCCCTGACTTTTCCTTCGTTCCAGGACTTCTATTCTTTTGAGAAAGACCTCCCGCTTTTCTTTTGGTTCTCCATGTTCAATAAATTTTGAACACATAGTGAGACCGTATGGGTCTCTAGGTATTCATCCTACAATTGTCCACCGGGATTGGCTCTCTGTGCCTTCTAGGTACAATTTCATCATCAGTTGAAAATGAGCAAGACCTCTTCCGTCTGTTGTCACGCCTATCCACCTGCTCAGGTCAGGCCTATCTTCCATTATATCTTCCCGTATCTTCACGTAAGTTGGATTCCCTATGCTTCCCTGTTCCCCGATCTTCTTGGCGGTCGTCCCTCCTTTGTGAATGCCTTCTTTGAGCGTGATGCTCCACCCTATCTCTTTTGAATTTTTGAAGTGCTCCTGGTGTTGTAACTACTATCTCAGATGTTCTAGGATCTTGGGCTACCACCGGTGTGGAAAGCTGATACGATGAACTCAAATCGACAGTAGCTGTTATGTTGATTCCCTGTTTAGCATTGTCATAAATGACTCTTCGTAGGGATTCCTTGATCTATCGTAACGCATCTAGGGAGATGCCAGCGGCTACATATGTGGAAATTATTACCTCAGGTCTAACAGATGGTGGATTCCTAGACGACGGGTCTTTTTCGATGAAATTAGCGTTTGTGGTGTTAGGAGTGTTTGCACCGCGTGAAGCATCAGCGTTGCATAGAGATTGGCTTCTATCCTTATCAGTGGCTATGATACTATCTTTCGCAAGTTTTTCCAGAAATTAACTGCTCAAGTTTGATGCTAACAGAGGTTCACGCCTCTCCTTCTAGTGCCAGTTATTACAGTGATTTTTGGATCAATTATAATTCACTACGCGTCATACAAGTTACAAATATCCTCCAAGAGAAAAATCCAAGAATGTCCGGTCACTTGTGAATTATCAATCAATTTGATTGAAACTCGCGTGAACCTTGATTCGATGTTGTACACAAAACCCTTTTGAGGTAAAGGATACTAGTATACTATCGAAAACAAAAACGTTCCCCTTTTTTCTCTTCTTGGCAGAATTCACACACTATTGCTTAAAGTTAATCGAATTTTGTCTAGAATAAAATCAGATTTTTCTCCCTTTAAATTCCTATGATGGCCGAATTCTTTTCTTAGAAAAATAGGGCTGGCCAAAATTCTCTATCAATTGCCTTAGAGGTGGCCGAAATTCGAACACACACACACACACACACACACACACACACACACACATATATATATATATATATATAGCATCATAAATCCTCTCCTAAGAAGGATTTACTTGGTTGACAAGAATCCTTTCCTTAGGTGGATTTATTTGGTAGTTAAGAATCCTTATCTAAAAGGAATTCTATCCTTTTGTATATATATATATATATATGGGTTGGCCAAATTTCATAGGTTATGGATTAGGATCACAAATCCTTTCCTAAGAAGATTTACTCGGTTGACAAGAATCCTTTCCTTATATGGATTTACTTGGTGATTAAGAATCCTTTTTCAAAAAGGAATTCGATCCTCAACTAAGACTCCTAGTCCAACTCAATAGTGTATTTGTAACCATATTAAAGACTTCATAATTTGATTAGATAAATAACTCATTTTATTTATCTACTTATCAAATATAGTCTTTAATATTAATTATACTACTAACAATAGTATAATATTAGGAGACCATCTCCTATTAGGAAAAATATTTTGACTTTTAATTAAATAATTATTTAATCAACAAATTAATTAATTTCCATTTAATTAAATAATAAAATAAAAATAATATAATTTAAGCTATTCTTAATAGCCTTGCCGCCCAACACATGTATATGGGCCATATATTATTTTTCTTATTTTGTTAAATCCATTGGACCTTAATAAAAAGTCCATATGTGAACTAGACCTATTCTTTCAAAAAGGAAAAAGTTCACAGGCCTTAATACAATTCTAGATGGACCCCTAAATTGGTCCGGTAAAATATATCAAGTGACCCATGCAAGTTCGTGTGGATTGGGGATCTTGGCGGGCTATCTAAATATAAGCTCCAATAGACACAACCCAATCACAATCAACAAATGATTCACTTTGGTCTGATCTATTTAATTTTAGTTCATTCCACTAAAGAACTAAAATTGAACTCTTAAATAAAGATAGAATAAGTTGATGTTATTCATTTATACTCTAGACAACCTTATTGAAGAAAGTGTATGCTTGTGAAGAATATCAGTAATCGCCAAGAGCTCATAGACCGCATATAGCTCTCCACGTTACCATATTTACTCATATGACCACATTTTAAACTTGGATATTTTGACTTGTCCAGAAGCCATGTTTCAATAGACACTATTAAAAACTTAACGTTAAGATTTAATATCCAATACCTCAAAACGTCCATATGATGATATTCTACTCTCATTTAATAAATGAAGCCACAATGTCCATATATATAAATGAAGTCCTCTATCGATTAACAAATGAATACCACCAAACTATCCAGGATAGACTATGCTATATAATCGTACTCATTGATAGCTCAAATGATAACGCATGCAACCATAAGTCCATCATTTATCTCAGGATTGGGATAGACTATTCGATTGTCTTCAAATGAAAACTTTTATCGATTGACGGTTTCTAGATAAAGTATTTCGTTTTGATCCTATTCAATGCACTAAGTGCACTAGATTCTTTTTCCCAAAGACACCACACTTTGATGATTTTAGACTCATCATAACACATTTGATCCCACTTAAATGCTAGCAAAAGAATCTACAACTTTGACAAGATAAAGGCGCCCAACTTTTTATCTTAAGTTGTGAATATTATTCAAGACTAACTAAAGAATTGTGTCTACCTCATACATTTCTAGATGTATGAACAATTCTTCTTTTCTCATAGTCTTTTAACCTTATGATTATTTACTTTTGACAATTATAATAATTAAACTATAAATGATATAAGATCTTTTAAACTAGAAATCACTTTATTAATATGAAAAGATTGTCAAATACATTATTATACTCTTGCTATCAAGCTTAATCCTAACAATCTCCCACTTGCTCTATAGCAAATCTGTCATATCTCTCATCCCCATGTTCTCTAAATGCCCATCAAAACTCTTTTGTGGAGGAACCTTAGTAAAGGGATCCACTAGATTTTCTGCTGACGCGATCTTGGTAATCGTCACATCACCCCTATGCATAATTTCCCTTAGAAGGTGATACTTTCTTTCAATGTGTTTCCCTCTCTTATGACTTCTTGGTCTCTCGAATTAACCACTGCTCCACTATTGTCACCATAGATAGTGATCTGCTTATTCGCATCAGGAACAACTTCCAAGTCTATCAAGAATTGGCGGAGCTAGATAGCCTCTTTAGCAAACTCGCATGCGGCAACATACTCGGCTTCCATGGTGGAATCAGCAATATAAGATTGCTTTATACTCCTTCATATGACTGCCCCTCCTCCAATAGTAAACAAATATCCTGATGTTGATCTCCTGAAGTCAGAATCTGACTGAAAATCAGAATCTGTATACCCAACGAGAAGTAAATCCCCTCAAGAGTATACAATCATATAATCTCTCGTTCTCCTAAGATACTTGAAAATATGCTTGACTGCCATCTAGTAATCAGGACCAGGTTTCGATTGAAACCTGCTAACTATGTCCACAACAAAATAAATATCTTGTCTAGTGTAGAGCATTGCATACATGAGACTTTCAACTGCCGATGCATATGGAACCCTACTTATGAATTGCTCTTCATGCTCATTCTTAGGAACTTGTTCCTTAGAAAGTTTGATTCCATGTCTGAAAGTAACATACCTTTCTTGGAATCTTGCTTGGAAAATCTAGACAATATTTTATCTATGTATGAAGCTTAGGATAATACAATCGTTCTATTCTTTCTATCTCTTATGACTTGGATACCAAGAACATAACTTGCTTCTCCTAAGTCCTTCATATCAAATTGTTTTGCTAACCATTCATTTATTGAAGTCAATACACCTACATCATTTCCGATGAGTAGTATATCATAAACGTAAAGAACTAGGAAAACCAACTTGTCGCCTTTAATCCTTTTGTATACACAAGGTTCATCAAGGTTTTGAATAAATCCAAAACTTTTCATGGCTTGAACGAACCTTATGTTCCAGGATCTGGATGCTTGCTTCAATCCATATATGGATCTTTGCAACTTGCATACCTTTTCCTTTTGGCCCTTTTCAATGAATACTTTTGGTTGCAACATGTAGATGATTTCGTCAAGACTTCCATTAAGAAAAGCTGTCTTGACGACCATTTGCCGAATCTCTAGGTCAAGAGATGCCGCAACATATAAGAGTATCCTAATGGATTTAAGCATGGCCACATGAGAGAAGGTTTCTTCATAATCGATATCTTATTTCTGTGTATAACCTTTAGCTACCAATCTAGCTTTAAAGGTTTCCACCTTTCCATCCATTCATCTTTTCCTCTTGTATACCAACTTGCACCCGATGGGTTTTATCTCTTTAGGCAAGTTTACAAGAGACCAGACTTTGTTTTTGAACATAGATTTAGTTTCGGATTGTATTGCCTTTTGCCAATGACGAATATCAACATCTTCCATTGCTTTCTTGTACGTATATGGATCATCGTCGTCCGGAAGATTCTCTACAAAATCTCCTAGACCGATGTATCACTCAGGTTGTCTAACACCCTCCCACTATGACAAGCTATGGTAGATTGTTGATCTTGTGATGGTACAGAACTTACAATTGGGCTAGGTTACGAAACCTCTTGTGGAATTGTATCTCCTAAAAGCTCATTCAACACAATTCTACTTTTAGGAACAAAATTATTCATATAGTCATTTTCCAGAAATTTAGCATTTGTCGAAACAAATACTTTAAGATCTGAAAGACTATAAAAATAATATCCTTTTGTTCCTTTTGGATACCTTACAAATATGCATGTTTCTGAACGTGACTCTATCTTTTCTGTCTTTCCTTTTAACACATGGACAAGACGTCCAAATATCCTTAAGTGTTGTAAACTAGGCTTTCGCTCGGTCCACAACTCATACAGTGTTTTAAGAACCTACTTAGATGGTACATCGTTTAGAATGTACATTACGGTTTGTAAAGCATATCCCCAAAAAGAATTAGGGAGCGTTGAATAACTCAATATAGACCTAACCATATCCAAAAGAGTTCTATTTCTCCTTTTTACCACCCCATTTTGTTGAGGTGTGCCTGGTGCAGAAAACTGAGAAATTATTCCATTATCAATAAGATATTTCTGAAACTCACCCGATAGATATTCTCCACCACGATCGGACCTCAAGATTTTTATGCATTTCTCAAGCTGATTTTCTACTTCAACTTTAAATGTTTTGAACATATCAAAAGCATCCGACTTATGTCTCATGAGATACACATAGCCAAATCTTGAGTGATCATCCGTGAAAGTGATGAAGTACTCATATCCACCTATAGCTTGAATGCTCTTAGGTCCACACACATCAATGTGTATCAATCCTAAACATTCGATGGCTTTTGCGCCTTTGGTCGTAAATGACCTTTTGGTCATTTTACCTTTCAAACATGATTCACAAGTTGGTAGATCATTAACCTTTAAGTCACTTAGAGGTCCGTCACTTACCAATCTTTTAATCCTATTAAGGTTAATATGACCTAAGCGCAAATGTCATAGGTAGGTTTCATCTTTTGATAATTTTACTCTTTTATGATTAGGTTCCGTTGATTACGTGTCTAACAAGTGAGAGATATTTCCATGCAAATAGTATAAACCGTTTTCCAATGTACCTTTGCAAATAATTTTGTCATTCTTACTAATAATAAAAGCTTTATTAAAAGTAACCAAATAACCAAAATTTATTTAAAAAAGAAACTAAAATTAAATTTCTCTTGAATTGAGGTACATAATAAACGTCTATTAAATATAAATGCCTATAAGAATCTAAACTAATTCTAATATCCCCACTGAACTAGAAGACACCAACGCTCTATTGTCTAAACGCAAGTTGAATTCGTTCTCAATAAGCCTTCTCCTTTCCTTGAACCTCTGTAAGGAAAAACAAACATGATTAGTGGCACCGGAGTCAATGATCCAAGAATCCATATAATCCGCCAAAAAACATGTTTCAAGATAATTAATATTACCTTCTTCCTTTTTGTCTTGAGATTTGAGCAATTTCTTTTCCAATGTCCCTTTTCACCATAAAGAAAACACTTTCCTTTGATCTTGGTTACCTTTTTGGTCTCCTTCTTTGTAGGTCCTAGTTTCATTTTCTTCTATTGTTTCTTGACCTTCTTACGGGAATTAACATTAGCAACTTTACCTACGGTATGAATCTCTTGACCCTTGCCTTTCATAAGGATTTTTTCCGCGCTTTGAACATCTTGCATCAGGCCTTGCAAAATGTATTCCTTATTATTCAAGGTGTAGTCCAACTTGAATTGATCAAAGGAATCCGACAGTGAGTTGACAATCATGTCAATTTTGGTCTCACCATCTCTCTGCACTATTTAGTTCAACAATGTTGAGATGTGCTATGACTTTCATCATGTGATCTTTCACAGCCTGTCCAGGTTTCATCCTAAGATTCATAAAAGTAGTCACTGCCTCTCTCTTAGTCGTCCTAGACCTCATATCAAACATCTCCTCTAGAGACATCATTATATCGGTAGCAGTCTCCATTTCTTCATGTTGATGTTGCAACACGTCGGAGATGGTGGCCATAATGTAACATTTAACCATCTCATCATAAGACTCCCACTGTTGATACTCATCTCTTTGCTCATGAGTAGATTCATTAGTAGGAGTAGGTGGTTTATGAGTGCACAGAATGAGCTTATGCTTTTCAAATTGCAATAAAAGCCCAATTTTCCTTTTCCATGTTACCTAATTGTTAACATAACAACCAACGTTTTCAATTTTAGCCTTATGATTTTATTAACAAGAACTCTTCGGAGGATATTAATAAAACCACATCGAGTGTGTTACTAAGTTATCGACCTTCAATATAATCTCTCACGGATATCCCTCCGTTACGAGTAGATATCATTTGGGCTAATTGTCTAGTCTATCCTTGTAAGGAAGTATCTTGGTAAATTCCATTCATGAATACCTCTTGGGAGGTTATTTACGAAACATAAAGCTCAACTAAACTTGGAGGCCGTAGGTGTTCCAAAACACATTCTCCCACTCAATTATTTAAGGCGTGTGATCGAAGTCTAAAGAATGATTTACCAAGTTATCTAGATGCCAATTTAGATACCTAAATCATTCAATGCATGTTCATACCAAAAGAGATATATGAGTGGCACTCCTATTCTATATGACATGTTATCAAACAAATGACAAACATTGCAATATTTACAAAATATAAATAGCTATAATTTTGGTCCATCCTAGAAAAACAAGTAAATTATATATATATCTTGGAATACAAGAACTCCTTTCTTGGTGAACAAGTCTTCACGCGACCTTCGTCGTTTGGACTCCCTCGGCTACCTCCCATGGCGTGCGCACCCTTCACCCTTACCCATAGGTGTGCGCATGCCACAAACCCATAAAGGGCTGCCATGCGCAGCCCATGGCTACCAAAGGGCTGCCGTGCGCAGCCCATGCCACAACAAACGTGGCTGCGCGCTCTTCGCACGCACGTTCATTGTTACGGCTCGTACGGTCCCAAACTTGTTCCGGTTGCTCCTAATTCTTCAAACCTTCGAGATTTTGAAACTTGAATGTATTACATAAGAATTTAAATAATAAAATACTGCAATTTTTTATATTATTACAACAACAAAAATAAAAAAAAACTTAGCAACTACCAAGAAGGAAATTATAGCGATGATAGTCCATTCTTCTTGTTACAATCCCAAAACAAAATACATTGAAATTCTAGATTGAGCAATAACAAACCACATATAAAACATATATATATATCCATATATTCCAATGTAAATATATATGCGAATACCTAGAGTGCCATCTCTTTCTAAAACATGCATATATACAATAAAAAGAAAAAGATTCACGAACACATACATCAATTAATAAAGGGTACAACCTGCTCTGATACCAATTGAAGGGAAAAAAACGGATCAAAATGCAACGGAAGCGTGATAAAAACGAAAATTAAGGTTTGCGTATATATAAAAAAAATTCCCTTTTATGCAACGAGAACCTTAACCCTAGATTAATTGACGTATATAAAAGTATCGTACCTTTTTCTCATGACGATTGAACAAGCGCCGAATTGAATCCACGAGATCTTCCAATCCAATCATGAACGTGAATCACCTAGGAGTGTGGGCTCCCTTTCTTTAAATTGTATACCTGAGGATGGAGACAAACAAAATCTTTTCTTTGTTAGTTACAAATATCCTCCAAGAGAAAAATCCAAGAACGTCCGGTCACTTGTCAATTATCAATCAATTTGATTGAAACTCACGTGAACCTTGATTCGATGTAAAAGATACTAGTATACTATCGAAAATAAAAACGTTCCCCGTTTTTGTCTCCTTGGCCGAATTCACACATTATTGCTTAGAGTTAATCGAATTTTGTCTAGAGTAAAATCAGATTTTTCTCCTTCAAAATTCCTATGATGGCCAAATTCTTTTCTTAGAAAAATAGGGCTGGCCAAAATTCTCTATCAATTGCCATAGGGCTGGCCGAAATTCACACACACACACACACACACACACACACACATATATATATATATAGCATCATAAATCCTTTCCTAAGAAGGATTTACTTAGTTGACAAGAATCCTTTCCTTAGGTGGATTTATTTGGTAGTTAATAATCCTTATCTAAAAGGAATTCTATCCTTTTGTATATATATATATGGGCTGGCTGAATTTCATAGGTTTTGGATTAGGATCACAAATCCTTTCCTAAGAAAGATTTACTTGGTTGGCAAGAATCCTTTCTTTAGGTGGATTTACTTGGTGGTTAAGAATCTTTTTTCAAAAAGGAATTCTATCCTCAACCTAGATCCTAATGCAACTCAATAGTGTATTTGTAACCATATTAAAGACTTCCTAATTTGATTAAACAAATAACTCATTTTACTTATCTACATATCAAATATAGTCTTTAATATTAATTATACTACTAACAATAGTATAATATTAAGAGACCATCTCCTATTAGGGAAAAGATTTTGACTTTTAATTAAATAATTACTTAATCAACAAATTAATTAATTTCCATTTAATTAAATAATAAAATAAAAATAATATAATTTAAGCTATTCTTAATAGCCTTGCCGCCCAACACATGTATATGGGCCATATATTATTTTTCTTATTTTATTAAATCCATTGGACCTTAATAAAAAGTCGACATGTGAACAAGACCTATTCTTTCAAAATGAAAAAAGTTCACATGCCTTAATACAATTATAGATGAACCCCTAAATTGGTCCGGTAGAATATATCAAGTGATCTATGTAAGTTCGTGTGGATTGGGGATCTTGGTGGGCTATCTAAATTTAAGCTCCAATAGACATAACCCAATCACAATCAACAAATGATTCACTTTGGTCTGATCTATTTAATTTTAGTTCATTCCACTAAAGAACTAAAATTGAACTCTTAAATAAAGATAGAATAAGTTGATGTTACTCATTTACACCCTAGACAACCTTATTGGAGAAAGTGTATCCTCGTGAAGAATATCAATAATCGCCAAGAGCTCATAGACCGCCTATAGCTTTCCAAGTTACCATATTTACTCATATGACCACATTTTGAGCTTAGATATTTTGACTTGTCCAGAAGCCATGTTTCAATAGACACTATTGAAAACTTAACGTTAAGATTTAATATCCAATACCTCAAAACATCCATATGATGATATTCTACTCTCATTTAATAAATGGAGTCACGATGTCCATATCTATAAATGAAGTCCTCTATCGATTAACAAACGAATACCACCAAACTATCGAGGATAAGCCATGTTATATAATGGTACTCATTGATAGCTCAAATGATAACACGTGCAACCATAATTCCATCATTTATCTCAGGATTGGGATAGACTCTCTGATTGTCTTCAAATGAAAATTTTTATCCATTGACGTTTCTACATAAAGTATTTCATTTTGATCCTATTCAATATACCTAGTGCACTAGATTCTTTTGTCCAAAGAAGAGTTGGCAACATGAGGTTGTTATATGCATGGGGGAAGACCCGAGCAAAAATATGTCGAGTTAAATAACTATAAAGGGAAACAAAAAGGAAATACCAAAGAAGAAAGAAGCAAAAATAGGGGAAACGGACGTAGGAAAACAGACCAGACCAAGAAAATATTTCAAGGAAAGTACACGAACTACACATCGTTTCGGAAATGGAAAGACAAGATCCTAGCAATATTAGAATAAAAGAATCTGGTGAAGGAGCCACGTCGACAGTCGTAATTTTCCCAACGAGACATGACAAAGTATTACAGATTCCACAAAGAAAGTGGGCATGAGACCTCTAATTGTTACCAGCTCAGGGATCACATAGAATCCGAGAAGGGCACTTACAATATATTATTCCGAAGAAAGATGAGAAGAAAGAAACACGGGGATGAAACCAAGTCTGGAGGTCATGGTTCAGGTCGGAATAGAAAGGCCAGTTTCGAGGCGAGTGGAGTCATACAAACCATCTTTGGAAAACCATAGACTGGAAAAAGTAACGGATAGCGGACTCAGGAAATTCGAGAAGCTATTGAAGCAAGGTAGAATTTCGATGTTAATTCTATTGAGCCTGATCCGAAGAGAGTAAAGGAAGGATGGGACCCGACAATGTTTACTGAAGCTGATTCATATGGAGTCGACGTCCGACCAAATGATGCTCTTGTCATAAACGCCCGAATTGGCTATAAGGAAGTTCGGAGGATACTAGTGGACAACGGTAGCTCAATGGACATCCTCAGCATAGCCGTTTATGATCAGCTGAGATTGGATCGAAAGGACTTGCAACCTTTTCATACCCCGCTCAGAGGAGTTAGAGGAGTCGAGGTCAGGTCTCTGGGAACAACGAAATTGCTAGTGAAAATTGGAGTGGCACCTTGCCAGAAAACGGTGCTACTCGACTTTGTAGTGGTACATATGGAGAACTGGCCTTACAATGCCCTAATAGGTCGACCTTTCCTGAACAAGACAAAGGCGGTAACGGCTACTTACACCCTAATGATCAAATTCCCAGCTGAATGGGGGTAGGAACGATCAAGGGTTCACAGGAAATGGTCGGAGAGCCAATCTCTTTGTTTACAAGGACAAAGATAACAGTGAGCACCAAGTGTGTACTCTGACTCAACCGGATTAGACTAAGCAAGGAAACAATGTTGTTCGAGTTCGACCCAAGGGAGGAACCCGAGACTTCAAAGAATGAGCCAACAAAGGAAATAGTCTTAAAGGAAGACAAACCAACAAAGAAGGTCAAAATTGGAGCTAATTTAGAAGAAAATGTCAGGACAAATCTTACCAATTTGCTTAGAGAATACAAAAACGTATTTGCATGGAGTCATGAAGACATGGTGGGGATAGACACGCGAGTGATATCACATCACTTGGCTGTGGATCTGAGCGTAAAGCCTGTAATTCAAAAAAGGAGGCCTTTTAACCTCGAAAGGAGTCAGGCAATCATGCAAGAGGTGGAGAAGCTACACGCTAAAGGATCAATAAGAGAAATAAACTATCCTCAGTGGGTGGCGAATGTAGTGTTGGTCCAAAAGAAGAATGACCAATCTAGAATATGTGTGGATTTCACATATTTGAATAAAGCTTGCCCAAAAGACAGTTTTCCACTACCTAGAATAAATCAGTTTGTCGATGCTACATCAAGTCATGAACTACTCAGTTTTATGGATGCCTATTAGGGATACAACCAGATCTGGATGAACAATGCAAATGAAGATAAAATGGCGTTCACAACCGACCAGGTCTATACTGCTATACAATGATGCCCTTTGGGCTAAAAAATACTGGGGCTACATATCAAAGTCTGGTTAACAGAATTTTTGCTTGCCAAATAGGTAGAAACATGAAAGTCTACATAGACAACATGTTAACCAAAAGTATCACGGCAGCCAAGCAAACTTCGGACTTGCGTGAAACATTTGATATCCTGAGAAGGTATCAGATGAACCTAAATCCGAGCAAGTGTTTGTTCGGAGTCCCTTCGGAAAGATTCCTCTGTTTCCAAGTTCACTAGAGGGGGATCGAAGTAAATCCCGAGAAGATTAAAACCCTCAAAGAAATGATTTCTCCAAGAACCTTAAAGGAGGTGCAACGATTGACGAGATGCCTAGCTTCCCTCGGCAGATTCATTTCGAAAGCCACAGATAGATGTGCACCATTTTTCAAAATAATCAAAAAAGGGAAGGGACTTGAATGGAATGCAGAATGTGAACAGGCACTTCGGAAGATAAAAGAATACTTAGGACAAGCACTCATCCTATTGAAAAAAAGAAGTAGAAGTACTTTATCTGTACTTGTCCCTTACAGGATTAGCAGTAAGCTCGGTCATAGTCAAAACAGAGAATGTAATACAAAGGCCAATATACCATACCAGTAAAGCTCTTCTTCCGACTGAAACCAGATATTCTCAGGCAAAAAAGATGGCTTTAGAAATAGTTTCGGCAGTAAGGACGTTGATGTCCTATTTTCAGGCACATGCAATCAGGGTTTCCACCGATTGCCCGCTTAAGTAAATTATACAGAAACCTGAGATTTCAGGGAGATTAACCATATGGGCAATCGAGCTGAGTGATTTCGATATTAAATATGTGCCCAGAACATCACTCAAGGTCCAAGCAGTGACGGACTTTGAAGCAGAGTTCACAGAGCCTGATCTAGAGGCAAAAAGAATGTTGGGTAGAAGCTTCTCATAGAAATTATATGTTGATGGCTCATCGAACACTCATGGCAGTGGGGCAGAGATATTGGCATGCACCCCAGAAAAAGATGACATTGAATGTGCCATGAGATTCGACTTCAAAGCAATAAACAACCAAGCAGAATATGAGGCACCGCTGGTAGGGCTTAGAGTTTGTATCCCACTCGGAGTAGATGAGGTCGAGACAATCAACAACTCACAGGTAGTCGTCAACCAAATCCTAGACGGATATCAGGCCAGGGATGAAAGTATGATGGCCTACTCGGGCATAGAAAAACAACTCCTCCAACGGTTCAAAGATTATAGGATTGTCCAGATCTATCGAGAAGAAAATGAAAAAGCAGATGTTTTTTCCAAGTTGCCATTAACAACAACCATAATCAAACCAAAGAATATCCCAGTCCCATATCTTTTCAGGCCAAGTATAGTTGAGCCAAAAGACTTTGAAGTTTCAGAAATCCAAATACCACCAGGTGGATGGATGACTCAACTAAAAAGGTATTTGGAAGAGGATGTACTCCCAGAAGACCCCTTTAGAGGCAAAACGTGTTAGGTACAGGTCAGCTAGTAATACTATAATTGGAGGAGAACTGTATAGAATAGGAGGACGCATACCAAATACTAAAGGAAATCTATAGTGGTGTATGTGGAAATCATACATGAGGCAAAAGCTTAGCACACAAAGTACTCATGCAAGGTTTTATTAGCCTTCTTTGTTCGCTGATGCCCATCAATGTTTAGAAAGCTGCAACGCTTGCCAAAGGATCGCCAATGACATTCGATAACCCCCTGAGTAGCTCAGAAATCTCACGTCCTTATGGCCATTCGCCATATAGGGTTTGGACTTAATTGGCCCGATGCCGGTAGGGCAAGGGGCGGAGCAAAACATGCAATTGTGGCTATTGATTATATCACTAAGTAGACAGAAGCTGAAGCATTGGTGCACATAATGAAAGCAAACACTTCAAACTTTAGGAAAAAGAACATACTCTACAAGTTTGGAGTCCCGAATACAATTATCACTGACAACGGTACCAAATTTGACAACTTAAAATTCAGGCAACTATGTAAAGAGTACCGGATTTCTAATTACTATGCCACTCCTGCCCATCCTCAAACAAATGGACAAGTTGAAGCAGTGAACAAAGTTATCAAGCACACATTTAAAGAAAATTTGGATGTCAAGAAGGGTAGTTGGGCTGAAAAACTTCTTGAAGTATTGTGGGCTTATCGAACAACTGCAAGAACCCCAACAGGGGAAACGCCGTTTTCTTTGGCATTCAAAACAGAGGCTGTCATCCCGGTAGATACATCATATATTTCGCCCAGAGTTAGGTTATATGATGAAGATCATAATGTTGATATGTTGTTACAAGGCCTAGATGAGTTAAAAGAAAAAAAGGAGAAATCCCAAGTGTGAAACGCGACATATCAACAACGAGTGGCTAGGCATTACAACTCCCACGTATGAGTTAAGAAGTTCCAAACGGGAGACCTGGTGCTTAGAAGAGCATCGCTTAACATAAAAGATAGAGTCATGGGTTCATTGGATGATAAATAGGAAGACCCATACAAAATCTAATGAATGGTCGGGCATGGAGCATATTGGATCGCCTGACCAGAATGAGGGGTCTTACCCCGACCATGCAACGCCCAATATTTAAAGATCTTTTATCCTTGAAATTCCCTAATTTTAGGCTTTATTTATTTTTAGTCAGGATAATTTTTAGTGATTTATTCTTAGAAACCCTTTGAGGATTTTTCATATTTTGTTAGTTTTGCATAATTATAAATAAAAACCCGACACAAGATTCTCGGAAATATGAGCATATGATAATAAGAACATATGACTAAAGAATTGATACATACAATAAAATGCTCGGGACCATTAATTTGGTAAAAATCCAGAATGGGCAGAAAAGCTCGAAAGAGCATGCCAGCCGAGCAAGGTCAACCAAGACCTTAGCCGAAAGGTAAACCCGATGCCTCAGCTTCTAGGAAAAAGGCTCGGGGCACCGTTGGGTAAATCCCAATGAGTTGCACAGCTGTGTTAAGGAACTCAGAGTTTAACAATTCGGTAAACCCTTGCACAAACAAAACTAGAAGACGTCCTTAGTAACATATGCAAGGACCCAAAACGTATGATCGTGGTGAGCCTCGATGCAACGTTTGGGTAGCAACCGAGTATGGAATTCAAGTACAGATCTACTTAGCTTTATTTCAAAATTACTCGGTTAACAATATTAGTCAATTGATAAGATACATGGCATTTAAAAATTGTAACAAAGTTACTCGGGCCGTGATACTAGCCAGTTAATAAGATACTTGGCATTTAAAATTATATTGCTCAGATTATGACATGAGCCAGTTAATAAGATAATTGGCATTTTTCGAGTAGCGCTGGGTTTGCATTACCCGGTTCAGAATATTCATATAAGAAATTCACGGCTAAGAGCAATCATTCAAATATGGAATTTTATTAACTATGAATTTTTACAAGTTCAATCTAAGGCGGAGCCGAGGATTTCGAGTCCTTGCCATGCTAGGATCAGGCACCATTTCATATTTGTGGAGAAGACTTTCATAAAAGGCCAAAAGATTGTGTGAATCCGATCATCTATCCAAGCACTACAATCCACTCTGGAGACCAGTCCAACGTCGAGCTCAGACCCGTCTACACTGGCTTTCTGATTGGCATAAAAAGTTGAAAAAGAATGCTCGGCTAGGACCTCCAGGTGCATAGGATGGGGTTCTTTACCTTGGCTACAACAGTAAGCTCTTCAACCCCTCATCTGAGTCCGAAGAGACTCTAAGGACCGGTCTACATGGTTTTTGATAGATAATTCCCAATTAGCTCAAGCCTTGTCAGTCACCCGATTTTTTACCTTGAAGAACTCACCAGCTGAAACCAACCCCCGCTGAAACTCCCTATTGAGTAAGACATCATAAGCTGGGGAACTTTTAAAGTGATCAACCTCTTGAACTTCAACTTCCAACTTGGCTTCCTTCGAAAGAGATTCAATCATCAGAGCTTAGCGCTTAAGATCTTTAATTTTGCCCTCATAAGATGACTTTCCTTCTTCGGCCTCTTGTTCAGCCCGAAGCAATGGCTTCTAGGAGACAGAGAGCAAGTCTTACAATGATTTAGCCTTCTCCTCCAAAGAGAGGTCCTCTCCCTAGCCACCATCTGCTTAGCCAAACAACGATCGGTGAACTCCTAGGGAGAGCTCACCTCCATTTGATAGGCCGTCTCAATCTGAGCACGGTTATCCATACCCTCCTTTAACTGAGCTTCCAGATGCCTTATCCGATCAGCTTAGTGTTGTTACGTCTGAACAACCTCAGCAAACTCAGTAACAACCTATAGGGAAGTAGGTTATAGATGCCCGAATTAAGGCGCATTAATGCAAAGTTTGGTTCAGAAGACTTATGTAAGTCACACTGTTGAAAATATTATGAAGGCGCTCCATAGGTGAACCATTCTTGAAGCGACTATAAAGGTCATCACTAATAAAAAATTTGCCTGAGGACAAGGTCTTCAAAATATCTTGGAGGGAAGGGCACATAGGCTGCTCCGAGAACCCTGCTTCTGTAGCTTCAACTTCGGGGGTGAGAAATTCTCTGTGTTCAAACTCTCTTAAGGATTCTCCCCTTTTCTTAAAGAATTCTCCATTTGAGCACTCGGGGAATCCCTAGCATCAGCAACTTCATCGCTCGACTCAATGAATGACACAACTCTTGGAAATTTTAGAGGAGGTCGAGAAGGAGAATGAGTTGCCTTCCTTTTTTCGGCCAAAGTACGGCGGAAGCGAAGATCACCTGTAAGATATTCCTGGTCTTCCATTATATCTTGAAAAGGCTAAAAAAAACCAAGAAGAGGAGGATCAACATGTTCATCAAGGGATTCCCTAACTCTTTCCTCGCCCTTATCAATAAATCGCTCAGCTGGTGCCCCATCAGTGGGGGAACTAGGCCCCTTAGACGCTACACCAACAGGATGTCCTTCTTGCTTATCCTCATCCTCAAACAGTCTCTGGTCATTATCAGGTCCAATGGGACCACTTGGGCCGCTTAATTCCCCCACAGTCAGTCGAGCGACCTTTTTCGGGATGTATTCAGGAATCTGTTTGTCTGCTTCCTTAGGATTCTCATCTGATTCATCATCAGGCGAAGCAATTCCCTTTTCCCTTTGACGAAAAGCCTCATTTCGGCTCGCCTGAATAATTGCCTTTACTTGGCGAGCCTGGGCATCGCAGACGATGTCCATATTGTATACTAAAGAAAAATCTGAAAGGTACAAGGTGTTGAAAGGTAGAAACAGTAAAAACCTCAGAATAAAAGCAAAACAAGAGAGTTAGTACTTACAGTGTCTGCAACGAGCAAAAATCTGAGCATAAAAGCCAAGGTTCTTCATTTTCTCCTCATCAAAAAGGTAGAACCTACTACGTTTCTCCAAAGTACACACGACCGCTCGAGCAAGGTTAGACAACTCGGCATTAGTAAAAACAGGTCGCATTTTGTTCCATCGATCAGGAGAGAAAAAGTATCGAGGAACCTTCAGCACCTCCCGAGCTTCACCCACCGAAAGCTCAACTTGACTCCCCCAATTCCCTCCTGCGAAAAACCAATTTTTTTTCCAATATTTGTTTGAAGTGGAAAACCCCAGATAAAACTCTTTTTCTTCTTGATATCTGAGAAAGTTTCAACACCTCGGTTCACCTTCACTCCCTCAGGAATCCAGCTATCCAGTTGGCTGGACAGAAGAAAATAAGTCCCAGTCTGACCAGACTGCCTAAGAGTATAAAAATACCGTATTTCACGAGGAGAAGGCGGTGAAATATTCATCCGGCTCAACATGTGCCACATGTACATCAAAATCCTATAGCTATTTGAGGGCAAGCTAGACTGGAGTGATCCCTACCTCGGCTAGGTTGAAGTGAAAGAGTCACCCTGCAGCTATGCATAGACCTGTAAATTGCCACCATACAGAGAGGAGGATTCCACGTGGCCCTATTACCAGCAGGTATCATTAAAATGGAATCATCTAAGTCAAACCGAGCTCGATATTTCTCGATTTTGTATCACCGACCACATTTGGTTTAGCATTGTAAACGCTCAGACGATCAAGAGAGAAGAGAATTCGAGAGGCACAGTGTTCTTCTTCAACGTTGTTCTCATTAACCACTTGCCTCCCAATTTGAATGTCATCTGGAATATGTCTACGAACTATGTGACCACTTTGAAGCTTTCCCATCCTAGATCGTAAATATACCCTGTGACGATCAAAAATGGAAGACTCAGAACTAGAGGAAGACTCAGAGCTATGGCTAGATGGAACACTATGATAAAGCCCAAAAACATCAACGTTCAAAGTATAGGGCTGGTTAGAGGGTGATTCCCTCGATAATTTGTGAATACAAGAAACTAAATAAGTATCTCCATGCTCAAGCGTATCACAAGCTATAACAAAAGGATGATGTCGTGCAACAGGATCCATGGAAACTTACCTTTAAAGCAGACACAGGAAACTGGAGAATAGCTTCAACAAAGAGCGAAGAATGATCTGTATGCAAGTGAACAGGAAGACAGAAGCAATCCTGGATCTTTTCCTTTCGTAAAGGTAGCGAGAAAATAGCCCCGTCAGTCTAAATAAGTCGCTCGATGATCAAGGGCTCGAAACCCTAGGGTTTGGAAAGGCGAGAAGATTAAAAAGGGACGTTCGATGACATATGCGGTGTATCGTATAATCATCAGGTCGTATCTTATAAATGCCAATAGATATACCAAACGATAGAAGGACACGTGTCATGAAGAGAACAGATCAAACCGTCAGAATTTCATAACGTCACAATCATATGGATTTCGCGTGAAGAGACAAATTACAGATACACGGATGCCATTAAGACACGTCATAAATGCTACGAA
The DNA here is from genome assembly GCA_032871835.1 of Dipteronia dyeriana. NCBI lineage: Eukaryota > Viridiplantae > Streptophyta > Magnoliopsida > Sapindales > Sapindaceae > Dipteronia > Dipteronia dyeriana. Next base: position 20,276,653 of record CM065297.1, read on the forward strand.
TTGATTAAGAATTATTATTCCTGCATTAATGAGGCATTACTGAAAGAAATGACAAAAGGACATTCGGAGTTACATCGATTAAAATACTTTCGCCAAAATGAATTTTACTCAGCAAAAGTATTTTAAAGGGGTATTGTTATATGTATATTTTATTAAATGTATACGTCACTAACATATAAGACAGCCTCCCAAGAAGATTGCCAGATAAGCATCCAGGCTAGCATCTGAAAACCATCATCGGTGGTATCGCCCAGACACGAGAACCGAGTAAGGCTGAATACAAATACTCAGCACATTCAGCTTTACTCGGGACACCATGTGAAGCTTGAGTAAAGAAGTTGCCGAAAAATATATGATCCACATAAGTAAATGAACCCAAAGAAGGAATCTAGAATCACACTCCAATACGAAAAAAATCCTTATTTCACTCCCCAGCATCGGAGAAGGAAAGACTTAAAAGTTTCTAGAAGGATAAAACACCAAACAGAAAATGAGTCCAAATCAAGCAATAACTCTACTCTTTTATAAGATTGCACACCGATTAGGAAATAAGTCCTAAAAATAATGTGCAACTAGAATCCCATGAAGATTTAGATTCGATCCACAAGATCTCAAAAACAGGAAAGAAGATAAAGACGACTCCAACAAGCAACCAGTTCCAATTAAACACTATCATTGCACCTTGTATGTAACAAGGATTAGGGTTCTATACACATATAAATAGACCCATAATCTCACTAAAAAAAAACAACAAGAACACGCAGAATATAGAACATAAAGAAATCACCACAAAATAGAAGCAAGAGGGATCGAGAGGTGTAATTTATCATTCAATAGTGGATTTGACTTGGTTGTGCATTCAACCACCCGTGGATATTTCTCCGATCACCTGAGTTTTACCACGTATACATGTGTCATAACAATTTCAACTGCATTCTCTTTCTCTTTCTCTCTTAACATGTCATAATCGAATCCAGTGTTGTTGACTTTCTTGACCATTAAGAAATAGACGTCAACAATGTGCACTTTTTGGATCTATTTATACATGCATAGTTGTGTACAAGTAAGGAAAATTTTCTTTATTTAATGAAACTTTGACTTATTAGAGTCGTGCTTTTCTTCTTTCTCATTTCGAGTTGATTGTATTTCAATTGTTTTTATATCTCTAGCCTAATCTAGACTCTGACATCTATAAGGAAGTTTGTTTCCTTATCAAAGTACGCTTCCAGAAGCCTTGTTTGAATCAAACTCTTTTTCCGCGTATTTGAGTCTTGGTTGTATTAAATCTGATTGTTATCCATGTGTTGATCAACCGACCATCTACCAAACCCGATTGAATTTCGTTCTCCCCGACCGGTGGTTTCACCTCGATCATAGGCTTTGACCCCGAACATCTCGATAGTCCCGATCAGGTCATCTTTCACTCGATCATCTATAATCTACTTGGTTTAAGGTTGAGAGGTCTTCTTTGGTCAACTTAGGTTGGTTCGGTTTGGTTGACTTTTGGTGATGTGGCACCCTGACTCTTGTCTATTGCTGATGTGTCATATTATCTGGATTATACCAACAACACATTCTTGCATTTTGTATAATTTTATTAATTTATTTGGTAAACGTATAATGGTATGATGGTCAATTCATATAATTGAATATTAAATTGAGACATTTTAAACTTTTTGATAGTCAAACTCAATTAACACAAACGAAATGATAACGATATTAGTTCATAAGGAATGTTTCGAAAATAAAAACATTTGTAACTATACATCTAATAATAGTTCAAAAGTGAGGGGATGTTTTTAGTATTAGCCCTATTTTTTATTCTTTTTATTCTTATTATTTTTGTATTTGTAATGAAATATTTGTTTTTTTAGTATGTAATTTTTAGTAAAATAGAGGAAAGAGGAAACAGGAAAACGGGAAAACAAAAACAAAATATGGACGATAATGACATCCCTTAAAAACTGTATCTACATCCTTTTGTAATCACACCCATCAAAACTAAGAAAAAATCTCTAATTTATAAATAAACCCCACTTAATGTCAACAATACCCTTTCTTTAATTATATTATATTGTATATTTGTAAGTACACACACCGATAATTATTATTATGTTGTTTAATCAACTTTATTATTATTTCAAATTTTGTTATAGGGAATGACTCCAAATAGCACTTTTTAAAAGGAAAGTTGTGCAACTATCACTACTTTTATAAGTCTAGTTTTATTAGCACCTAAAAGTGTATGCATACCAAAATGCCCCTCCATTTACTTTTATTACTTTTACAAAAAAAAAAATTTGTTTGCCTCTTCTTACAGATACCTAGGTGTTCTTGAAGATCTCTTCTTACAGACATTAGACAGTTCAGTCAGTCTCCATTGAGTCGTTCTTCCTCTCCTTTGACTGTTCGGTCGTCCAACATTGTTCAAAATAGATAAATGCCAAGTTTTGAAGAGTAGATCTAACCATTACAACCTTCTTTGGATGATTTGAAGAGTTGATAAGGTAAATTTCGTCCATAAACTAGTTGAGAAACTCGTTCACCCACATTTTTTCATTTCTGGTCTGCATTTCGATCTGATTTTCTGCATTTCGATCTGGTTTCTGCATTCAGATATGGTTTTCTAGAAAACTGCGTGATTTGTGTTATTTCTAGACTTATTTGATGTAATCGAGACTTAATTTCGAGACTTAATTGCATTATTTTTTAGATTTATTTATATCATCTTCTAGATTTTTTTATTTCATAATCGAGACTGATAAACATTTCTAGACTTATTTATATATTTGTTAGACTTAATTAATTAATTACCGAGACTTATTATATCAAAATCGGGACGTAAGTATGTAATTGTCGAGACATATTTATATGACATTCGAGACTTATGTATATTATTTTCGAGACTTAAGTATATAATTGGCAGGACTTATTTATATAACATTCGAAACATATTTATATATCATTCGAGACTTATGTATATCATTTTCGAGACTTAATTATGTAATTGTCAAGACTTATTTATATAGCATTCGAGACTTAGTTTCATTAATTCGAGACTTACTGGAATGAATCCGACTTAATGTTAATTTTGGACTATTTTTCATGTGGTGAATAATTTGATAGTGTTATTTGTTTGTAGGATAATGAATCGAGTTAGAATATTGATATCATATAATGGACGATGGAATGAAGTACCGGATGGAAGCCAAAGATATATCGACGGCGTTAATAAAGGTGTATATGTTCAGAAGAATTTGACATACGAAGAGCTGTTGGGGGTTGTGAAGGCCATTGTCAAACACGATCCGAACAAATATGAAATTGGCTTAGAATCAATATCAGTTGGTCCAGATAGTACATGTCGCACTATGATAGCAGATGATGGTGATGTTCAGTTTCTACTAGGGGAAGATAAGGTAATTCTGAAAGTGTGTGTTACACTTATTGAAAGAATATGGGAGGAGCTTGTCATGGGTGATGACATTCAATTCAATCAAAATCCTATAGAACACGGCAATCTGATAATAATGTTGTCCAGGATTCGTACGAGGCAATTGACCTTGATGCACCTCATACTATACCTCATTTTGACCGTGACTTGGAACGGCAGTTAGATGACCATTTTGATATTGGTTATGGTCCTGAACAACTTCATGTGTCGGGAAGACGTGTGGAAGGAGAGCCTAACATTTCTAGTTCGAACAATCCAACAACGTGGGTTATCCCTGGATCAAAATCATTTTCGTTTGGCAACATGAGCACCATGGGTTCTAGTATACCTAACGCTATGATTTACAAGGGACAATTTTTCCCAAGGAAGAAGGATTTAAAACGGTTAGTAGGCATTCATGCGATGAGAGAGAATTATGAATGGAAGGTGAAACGGTCAACAAATCTGTTTTACATTTGGTTTGCAAGCATGAAAATTGTACCTGGAAATTAAGAGCAGTTAGAATGTCCGAGGGGACATACTTTCACATACGGATTCTTCAAAACAAGCACAACTGTCCATTGGAAGAGGTTTAGCAGCGGCACCGACAAGCTTATGCAGTCATCATTGGTGAAATTATAGCTCCTAGACTTCAAGGTCACGACGAACGTATGATGTGTCCTAGAGACATAATTACAGATATAAAGTCTAAGTTTGGCATCCAACTCTTGTATAGTAGGGCACACGCCTCATTGCAGTATGCATTATAGTTGACATATGGAACACATGAGGAGTCATTCTAGTAGCTTCCTTCGTTTGCTTATGTTTTGGAACAACTAAACCATGGTACAATTACGGACATACAATGCACAGATGATAATATTTTTTTGTACTTTTTCATGTCATTAGGAGCTTCAATTCGAGGTTTTCGTCGATGTATGCGTCTTGTTATTGTTGTTGATGGTACACAAATAAAGGGGAGATACCTAGGTAAAATGTTTGTCGCCACAACATAAGATGGAAATGAACAAGTATATCCTATAGCATTTGGTTATGGGGATTCCGAAAACAATAGTTCATGGAAGTGGTTTCTACAGACATTGAATGATGCTCTTGGGCATATCGACGATTTGGTTTTGGTGTCAGATCGTCATGCAAGCATTGAAGTTGGGATACAAAAAATCTTCCCAAATGCAACCCATGTATTTTGTATTTGGCACCTTTCCGAGAATGTAAGGAAAAAGTTCCACAGAAAGGATGTTGCCAAGATATTTGAATGGGCAGCCAGAGCATACAGGCAAGTGGATTATGATTGGGAGATAGAAGAGTTACAGAAGCTGTATAAGAATGCATATGAATATGTCTTGGAAGTCAGACATCATAAATGGTCACGTGTCTATTGTCCACGGAGGAGATTTTCCATGATGACAACCAATGTTGCTGAGTGTCTTAATTCATGCTTACGATTTGCCCGTAAATTACCAGTGATGACATTGGCTGAGTTTATTAGAAACATGCTCCAGAAATGGTTTTACAGTCATCACCAAGCTGCAGTGAACATGCGATCACAACTCACTAATGCTGCACATGTAGTGATTTTGGAGCGAATTGCCGAGGTAATCATATGACCGTGAGTCATGTTGATTGGAACATATTTCTAGTGAATCTACAAGGAGACCAGTGGACAGTAAATCTATTGGAAAAGACATACACATGTAAGGTTTTTGATCTTGATCATCTACCTTGTTCTCATGCACTTGCTGTTGCTAGGTATTATATTGGTTTTGGAATTGACATGCATATTTTATGATTGCACTTACGGTGACTGTTATTTGTTGTTAAATTCACTGGGAGCGAAACCTTGATTACACTTCATTATGTGCGGATTACTACAAAAAGGAAGTCCTTGTCGATGCATATTCTACACCGATCATGCCGGTGGGTCATCCACGTACATGGGTAATTCCTACAGACATTAGAAATCGGGTCGTCTTAATGCCAGATATCTGAACACAAACTGGTCGGCCCGGAAGAAGTAGAATTCCGTCCGACTTTGAGAGGCCTAGCAGACAAAAATGCCAAAAATGTGGAACACAGGGTCACAATTCCAGGCGATGTCCGAATCCAGGACCCAGCTCCAGTAGTATTCCTGATTCATACCGTCGGAAATGTAGTGTGTGCCATGAGATCGGGCACAACAAACAAACTTGCCCAAAAAAAGATGAAATTGTTGAAGAAAACAACCTATAATGCTTTCATTTTGCAAGTGGATGGTTAGTGAGATACTATGTTTAATTTAATTTTTAAGAAGCTAGAAAGGATTTCTTGGCTTGTAATTTGCAAGTGGATGGGTAATGAGTGTTATGTAGCATTATTATATTAAGAAGTGTATCGGTTTGAAACTATGTAATAAAAATTATTAAGTGTCGAATACAATTAATAAGTCACGAAATATTAAGATAAGTCTCTAAATGAGCCTAAAAAGTCTCGAAAATAGTAATAAGTCCCGAAAATATAGTTAATAAATATCGAACTTCGTGACATACTGGAAATTGTAATTTCGATGCATATAGTCTGCAACATTTCCGCAATAATTTCCTCCATCCATAACACTGTCAATGTAATCATTCAAAAGTTGATCCATAATTCTATAATTTCATTTGTCCTTAACAAACAAAAAATAAATCCAAAAAAACATACAATCCATCCAAAAATTTTACAACCATCCATAATATTATAACATCCATAATATACTAAAACATAGCATACAAAACATCCTTAACATCCATAACATGAACACTTCATTAATCTGCAGCAATGGAGGAGTTTGAAAACACTTCCACAACCATTTTCTGTCGCATATATGGCATTTGGTCATCACTCTAAATAAACTTCTTTCTCTTTACCACAGTATGGTCAATCAAAGCTAATGTGTGAGCTCCACAATTGCCACTGTAAAAACGTTAAAAAACTTTAAAATACCTTGTAAACAAAATAAGGATTTCAATTAAATCATCATTAAAGTTCTGCTATTTACCTAGTTTTCTGTTGTGGAATGTTATGTTTGCTTACTATGACCATATGAAACGGGTCCGGATTCAATGTTATGTCCTTTCCCCGTCTCTTTTTTTAAAAACCAATTTGATTCAGCATCAAAGGCAGCGAATACCGTAAACATGCAACTTGTTCATTCCGGATTTCGTATTGAACCTCCTGCTGCCATGGATCATACAGGCGGATGGATCGAAGTGTTAGCTCCACTCTAGCCATTAACCAATGTCCGCCTCCAGCATTCACAGGAATCAAGAGTTGGATCCAACACAGACATAAGAGTTAAAAAACAATGTGAGTAGTTCAATGTAAAACAAATAAATAATTGCTTTCCATATCATACCGTATTAACCTCCTTCCACGGACGACAACCGTCTTCGTTGTTCCCACTTGCCCATGCTAATTGTTCGTCGGTCCACTTGTAGGACAACACTGGCCATTCTAGAAAAGGTTTATCCCTTGTTCTAGCAGGCATCAATTTATCCCACCAATTTACCATGTAAGACTGTAATTTAAGCTCAACAACGTTGCAATTGAATAAATTTTATAAATTTAGTATTATAAATACTATGTACTTACGTAAAGATATGGATCTATGATGTTGACGTTCTGCTGGTACACTTCTGGGAACATGTGCTGACGCTTCCTTACTATCTTCAAATAGGCTTCCAAATGCTGTAAGAAAATAGACAAAAAATACACCAGTAAGAATTTCGCTGGTGCATCGTCTGGGAACATGCGCTGGTGCATCGTCTATTACTTTAAGAGTTTCGATGTGATTGTGGCGAGTTATTGTCCCTTTATACCAATCCGACTCGGGAGTTTTCAGTAGCTTCTTCAACTTTACCATCTGCATATACACCAGTAAGTTTCGGATATAAACAATTAAGTCTCGAATATAAACCATTAAGTCTTGATTATACACTATTAAATCATTAAGCCTCACATAAATACGAAATAAGTCTTACATAAAGAAACCATTAAGTCTCATATAAAGACGAAAAAAGTCTCGAGTAAACATATATTAAGTTACGAATCCACATCAATTACAGTCCAAAAAACATGTTTAATAAGTCCCGAATAAACACAATTAAGTCTAGAATATATACCATTAACTCACGAATATATATATATATCACTAGGTCTAGACTATAAACCATTAACTCTCGAATATACATAAATTAATGCACCATTAAGTCTCAAATTTAGACAAAATAAGTCTTACATAAAGACTCCAATAAGTCTCACATAAGGACTCCATTAAGTCTCGAGTAAACATGAAATAAGTCTCGAGCAAACATCAATTACAGTCCAGAAAACATGAAAAATAAGTCTCGAATAAACACAAGTAAGTCTAGAATATATAACATTAAGTCATATAAAGACGTAATAAGTCTCGAGTAAACATGAATTAAGTCACGAATCCACATCAATTATAGTCTAGAGTACAGGTTAAATAAGTCTCGAATCAACGCAATTAAGTCTAGAATATATACCAGTAAGTCACGAATTTATACCATTAATCCCTAATTGAATAACTACTGTTCATTATCTTCCCCTCTCTTAATCGAAATCGAAAACCCTAACCCACCAACACCACAACTACTAGTTCATTATCTTCTCCACTGAAATCAACAACAAAATCCACCGAAATCAAAATCAACAAACTAATTCGAAATTGATAACACCACCATACATATTCAAACCCAAACGAATAATTTCTTCTCCACTGAAATCAACAACAAAACCCAAACAAAATCGATAACAAACTAATTCGATAACACCACCATTCATATTCAAACAACAAAACATCAGCCTGAAATCAGATTGACAACAACCAAAATCGAAATCAACAAAAACAAAATAAATCAACAATATCACATTTGATAACAAAACCCAAACGAAAATACTAAATCGAAATCAACAAAAAAGAAATACATATCGAAAAATCAACAATATCACAATTCAAAACAAAACCCAAACAAAAATACCTCAATCGATTAGATCTAACGACCTGAGTGTTACGGCTGTCGTCCAACTGCTCACGTTTGCTTGTAGGTGCCGTACTGTTCGTCGAAATCTTCTGATTGCCGTCGAAGTCTTCCTGTTGTCGTCGTAGTTTGCAGTTGATGCTGTAGTTGTCGGTTATCGTTGTTGCTGGAGGTGGTCCACAACTTTTTGTTTCAAAAGTTGAAGCAGTCAAAATAGAGATGAGAGAAAGATAAAAGTAAAAGATAAAGTTAAAATCAGATGCCTGTTGCCCTAGTTAAATTGGGGGTATTTTAGTCCGAAACTAAACTTTAGTGCTATTAAAACAAGACTTATTAATGTGGTGCTATTTACACAAAAACCATCCAAAAAAGTGCTATTTAAGTTTTCGTCCCATTTTATTATTATCTATAATTCTCTTGATATTTTTCTCTTCCCTACTACTTTTCTCTCCTCGGTTTTTCAAAATCAAACTTCATTTTTTATTATTTATTTTTCATTAAAAATCCGTTTAAAGTTTTTTTTTTGGAAAACCGTTTTTTGTTTGAGAGAGTTGTAGAGTTATAATAGTTGAACATGTCCTAATTGACGTGGAAGTGGATAGATGTTTTTTTTTTGGATGGTATCTTTCATTAAGCAAAGCAGGAAAAACCGCAGCAAGGAAACAAGGAAAAAAACACAAAACCAACACAACAAAGAGCCATACACCCAAACCACCCAGAACAAGAGAGCAACACAATGCAAAACAACACAAAGAAAAAAAGCCCAAAGCAGACGCACCACACCAAAGACCCATAACCCAAAAGAGTGCCAACCACCACCAACGAAGAAGAAGACACAATAGAAAAGGAGAAGCAAGCACCATTCAGCTATCTCCAAAACCAACACAAGCACTACCTCAGGACACCACCCTACCAAGAACTTTACCTCACGAATTTGATGGTGAAAATGACATGAAAGCTAGAACTCCTCACCAATGAAGGATAACTATCTAGCACCTCACTGCAAAAATTCCTATCAGAGATAACTCTTGATTTTTTGAACTGAAAATAACAAGCAGGACCAGCCCAAACAACCAACAACTAAAAGCAACAGCAAAACATAACAAACCACAAGAAACAGGGCAAAGCATCCAAGGCCGAGAGAGCCAAAATAGGGCACCTGCTCTAAAAGAGAGACAGTAGAAGGAAAAAGAGAAAAAGCCTAAAAAAATCACCCACTTTAGCCCCCACTAAACAAAGCCATCACCACTATTAGAACCTCTCTTCGCAAGACTATCGGCAAATTGATTCGAAGCTCTCGACTTAAACTTCACCTCACCCTCCAAAAGATTCAAATTGCTTCTAATATCATAAATGAAATGGACTAGGGAAAAATTCCCAATACCATTTCCATTGATCCACGAAACCACCACTTTCGAGTCGCTCTCAAACACAATTTCCTGACCACAACACAGCTGCGCCGAACAACACAATTCCACCGCTTTGTGGATTGCATTAACTTCGGCCGTAATGGAGTCTTGAATTCCCACATTAAAAGAAAATATACACAACACCTTCCACTAACAGTCCCTTAAACCCCCCCCCCCCCCCCCCCAATACCAGCCGACCCAGGATTCCCAAGAGAAGAGCCATCGACATTCAACTTCAACACATTGCCTCTCGGAAGGACCCAAGCTTCAGTTGCCTGATTCTTTCTTTTCTTAGGATCCACACACCGCTCTGTCAAATCAATTAAAAAAATTTCAATCGATTCCTTAGAGCCAGATCCAAAATGTTTAAACCACCATGCCATTCTAAACTTCACCATGCAACAACCTAGGAAGCGCCGATAATTTTTCCTCTAAACACTACCTCATTCCTCATCTCTCATAACGTCCAAATAGTTGTAAGAAACTGCAATTCCCAAATTCTAACCTTTGTCGAAGCTGGATATAAACCTTTCCAGCTCTCCCACCAACCATTGATATCTTTATTTGGAGAAACTTCAGCCCCCCACCAACATAAGCCCTGCACCCAAACCTTCCAGGACCAAACACAGTGAAGGAAAGTATGATTCAAAGTCTCTAAATCCTGATTACACATCTTGCAGCAACCATCCACTCCCATGCCGAACTTCTAGAGAACATCTGCAATGAACACTCTTCCTTTAAGAAGTTTCCATGTGAACAACTCAATCTTAGGAGGACACCAGCCTTTCCAAGGCAAGCTGAAATAGGACATGAGGCAACCTGTAAAATCCTCCAACTTATTTCTGAAAGAGCTAACAAAGAATAGCCCAGAAGAAGAGAATTTCCAAGCAACCGTATCTTCAACATCCTTCTGCACCACAATGCCCTCTAGACATTTCTTAAAACAATTCCATTGACTTACTTCCCAGTCAAAAGGGTCTCTTTTCAAGGTTACAACCCATTCCCAATTCAACTAATTCCAGTTACCCAACTCACTAATAAACCCCTCTTGATTAACAGCCAAAGTGAAAATCCTAGGGAAGGCCACCTTAAATGGGAAACCATCGTTCACCATGCCATGCCAAGCCTAATATTCGAACCCTTCCCAACCACCGCCTGGATACCTTGAAGGAGGATCTAACCGGAATTAGAACTGGGGATAATCACCTTCAGAACAGTCTTGATAATAAAAGATAAGGCAACACTACTTTTCCACTCTCAAAATAAGGTATTTGCCTGAAAATTGTATTTTGCACACACCACATTTTTCCAAAGAGAGTCACGATCAAAACTGAATCTCCAAACCCATTTAGCTAGCAAGCTAATATTTTTATCCACCATCCTTCCAATCCCAATACCTCCACTCATCTTATTTTTACAAACCGAACCCAGTCGACCGCATGATTTTTTTTTTCTCAATACCATTCTCCCATAAAAAACTACGTTGTAACTTTTCAATCTTATTAGCCACACCTATCAGCATTCTAAAAACCGACATGAAATACGTCGGAATGCTATTGAGCACCGACTTGATCAACACCAAATGACCTCATTTACTTAGAAACTTCCTTTTCCACGGAGCTAACCTTTTCTGAATATTAGAGACCACCGAATCCCAAACACCTTTCGAACTAGGCCTCGAGCCTAACGGAAGCCATAAATACATGATTGGCAGCACAACTTTTTTACACTTAAACAGCCCTGCCCACCTCAAATCATTGTCGATCTATTTCCCCACTCTAACCACACAAGATTTATGAAAATTTATCTTAAGGCCGGAAGACAATTCAAAACACCGGAGAATCCGTTTCAAATTTATGAGATAATCATCCTTTGGTTTGAGAAACACTATGGTGTCATCGGCAAACTGTAAATCCGAAACCCAAACGTTTTCTCTAAAATTTTCTCCCACAATAAGACCTAAATATACCGACTTGTTAAGAATAGAGCTCAACCCTTCGACCACTATATTGAAAAGAAAGGAGGATAAAGGATCCCATTGTCTTAGACCTCATTGGATACCAAACAGAATGGTAGGGCTTCCGTTAATTAAAATCGACATCTTGGGAGTGAAAATACATCCCTTGATCCAATTTCTCCATTTCAAGCCAAAACCCATTTTCACCAACATTTCCTCCAAGAAGAAATGATCCACACTGTCGTAAGCTTTTTCGAAATCCAATTTCACTAATAAACCGCCATCCCCTCCCTTTCTCCATTTATGAATAATCTCCTCCGCAGTCACAAAACTATCTAGAATTTGACGATCTTTAATAAACGCCATTTGATTTTCGCCCACAATAGAGGTCATAACCTTCTTGATGAGATTATTCAACACTTTAGCAACCACCTTATACATGGAACCAACTAAGTTAATTGGTCGAAAGTCTCCCATAGAGGTCGATTTGGAAACTTTCGGAATGAGTGTAATGAACGTATAATTTAACTCCTTGACTAAAGAACCATCGTTATGGAATTTAAAAAAAAAATCCATAATATCCTCTTTTATCGCCTCCCAATTAGCTTTGATGAAATTAAAATTAAAATTCAAACAATCCGGCCCCGGTGCTTTATCACCATCGCAATTCCTAACCGCCTCCCACACTTCTTCCAAAGAAAAGGCCACCTCCAAACTCGCACTCTCCCACTCCCCCAATTTCTTAAGATCAATATTCTCAATAGAAGGCCGACTCCAAGACACTTGTTCAAAATGACATTTGAAAAAGTCAACAATCCCCCGCCTCAAGTCTTGCGGCTCAGAACACACTACCCCATCGATAGAAATATCTAAAATAAAATTCTTCCGTTTCCTATCATTGGCAAGAATATGGAAAAACTTAGAATTCCTATCACCATTCTTAAGCCATTTAACTCTGGATTTCTGCTTCCAATTTTGCTCATCCTTACGAATACCTTTCCATAATTCTGAGACAGTAAACAGTCGGGCCGCTCTCAGATTCTCCGACCACCCAACATTCATGGCTTCCTTTTAATACCCTCTAACTTCTCTTCCAAAACACTGATCTGTGATAGAGGCTTCGCATTTGCTACCAACCAACTCTTCATGGCCATTTTGGAAGCTTGAATTTTAGATTGAAGAAGCAGATCATTCGGTCCTCTAACCCTCCCCTCTTTCCACCCTTTTCTAGCTTCATTCATCAAATCCTTATCCTTCAAACACCAATTATAAAAATGAAAGGGACTCGGCCCCCAGTCCACTATCGGGATACCAATACCAATGGCATTATGATCGGAGACTGATCTTCTAAAGCCTTTTTGCATTAAGTTTGGGAACCACAATAAGATCTCTGAAGATAACAAAAACCAGTCCAATCTCGCCCATGCAGCCTTTTCTCTAAAGTTCAAACACGTAAAAGTCATTCTTGATAGGGGAATATCAACCACCTTTGCCTCACGGATGAAAGTATTGAAATTGCTAATGGAAGGCTGACAACAACCCTCCCCTAATCTTTCCGAACGAAAAAAAACAGCATTAAAGTCCCCTCCTATCACCTACGAAAACGGAAGGGACATCTGAGTATTCACAATGAAGTCCCACAGACTCTTTCTATCACTTTCCACACAAGCAATATAGACATTACACATAAAAACCATTTTAGTAATGGAAATAAGACGTCCAGCTAGGATAATGCAATTTTTGTTACTAATACAAGCGAACACTTCAAAGAACTGGTCATTCCATAAGAACAACAGCCCCCTGAAGCTCCTTCAGCATCCAAAGCCAACCCCCTATTCAAAACTGACCCACCTAAAGACTTTACCAGCTTATCGTCACACGATTTTAATTTAGTCTCTTGGATAAACGTGACCTCAGGTTTTTGATCATTCACCAGCCGACGAATCATACGTTTCTTCTCCCCATCACCCAGGCTCCTAATATTCCAAGATAAAACTAACATTAAACCTAAGAGAAACCCACCACAAGACACAAACCACAATTAACTAGCTTTAGACAGCCTGTTCTCGTCCTCCTTTTCTCTCGTTGCCACCATTGCACCTATTTCATTTTCTTTTCCATTAAAATTGAAACCTAACGCCACCCTTGTTTCAATAACCTTAGCAATTTTGACCTCCAAATTCCATGAATGGTTGTGATTTTTTTTTGCCTTCTGAATACTAACCACTTGTCCCTCTTTCCGTTTCATATTTCTTGTGCTCATCCCATGATTCCTCGCCGAAGACTTTAGCTTCCTACCTCGTCTTTTCTTGATTAGAACAGAGCAAACCTCCTCGTCTTCTTTCTCATGATCCGACGAATAGGAACCTATTCCACCTGATTCTGTTCTGCTTTCTTCAACATCATCTCCCTTGCTATTTTCATGAGAGTTACACCCAATAGACACCCCAATCTCGATAAACACTGCTAACTCTTCTTCAAGATTCCCCTCATTCCTAGAGATTGTTTCCACTAGAACCGTTTTCCTCTGTTTTTTATTCTTTATGATCGTGAGGTCAGTTATCTGATGAAAACCAGATGGAGCCTTTTGATTTGAGCCTATATCCACCCAAATCTGCCTCACCTCTATTTGGTCACTGTTAGGCCCCATCTCTTCCTCTTCATTTGTGGACTTGATTTCATGGTTTCCTTCAACAGGCCCAACTTCCAATTCCTTCTGACCCGGCCCAACATAGGCTGTAGCTTCTGAGTTTTAAAATTTCGAACAAGCCCCTATGAAAAAGCTACCGCCCCTACCATCCCAAAAGTCTTCATCTGTGTCAGATGTAGAGTAGCTATCCTCCATATTGTTCCCATAACTCATGTCTCTTTTCCTTCCTTTTTCTAGGTCCATTTTCCCATTCAACATCTGCAAAAAAAAAGAAGGCTTTCTCTTAGCTTTCACCATCACCTGTTTTTTTCCCTTTATCAGCTAGCCCCCTCCCTTATTCTGCACCTCTGCTTTTGATTTGACAAAGGTTGGTATTCCTTTTTACCTCTGTTACCCCCTTCACCTTTTCAAAACTATAACCTTGAATACCCTTAGTCATCCACTGAATACCTAATGCCAGTTCTTCGTTTCCCATGCTATCTCTAACTGGTCTCCTGACATGAGCTACCTTTTCTGACGAAAGGACACTACCTTTATCGCCTCTACTCTTCTTTTGATAAGCCAACCGTTCCTTGACATCTACAAAACCAGGTTGGTCGTCCCTTTTTGTCAATCCCAGGTGGTTTTGCAACCAACCCAGATCAGTCGGAATACTATCCATCTTTATTGAAACTTTGAAAGATTTCTTTCTCCTTGTTATCTCAATGAACTCAGGACACTGTCCCCCAAATGGGACTGAAACCAACATTCTTCCTTTGTCTAATCTATCTTTGGCCATCGTTGAATCATCTACCATTAATGACTCCCTACAAGTTCCGCCCAGCTTAAAGAAGAGAGCTCCATTCCAATACCCCAACGGCACCCCCTCAAACTCGAACCACACTAACCTGGAATTTGCAGCTGTGTTACCATCCTCTCTCCTCATTGAAACAAAAAATCATCCCAGAAGAATCGATTATTAATAAAACCTATACACTCAATCTCTGTTTCAAAGCTCTATAAGACCCTATTGTCACCCAAGAAAGTGGTTGCCACTGAGAAACTTCTGTTATTCAGACGTTTTTGCACTTCGGAAACACTCCTGAACCATTTAAGGATAGCAATAGCACTAGTGGAATACCACTCATTATTCTCGTCTTCACAGTGGATCCTAATCAACTTGTTCCTTGTATTCAGAATTGCCTCCTCCAAATTCGTAACATAACCCCTCATTATATCAGAATAGGACTTGCGATTACTTCGTTCATGAATTCCCCCAAACCTGGATTGTCCTTTGTTTGATCTCTCAGGGACCACCCTTTCCTTGACTTTCGTGAACACCTTATTCTCTTTTCTAGATCTTCTCGCGTTCCACCCTTAAGACGCCAAAGTTGCTCTAATCGGCCACCGATAGAAGTGCATCCAATTCACTCTCCTAGCCACTTTACTTGCTTTCTCCTCTGACGCGAATCGGATAAAAGCAAACAAACTTACTCTTGATTTGTTCTTAGCAAATAAAAAAATGTCCCTAACTCTTCCATGAGGTTTAAAGATCCCCCACATGCAAGCTTGGTCCACCGTGGGATTCAAATTATCGACGAAAACGGAAAACAAATTATCTCTAAAGTCGTATCTGTCAACAACCCTAACTAAAGCAGAGCCTCTCTCTCTTACTATCTCTCTCATCCTTTTTAGTTCATATAGTATTTCAAACTTGGTACATTTTAATTTTGTTAATACAAACTTCTCAAAATGTGTAGACAGATGTTAAATGATATATTATTTAAAAAAAAAAAAGAATTTAATAGGGATGAGGATGTAGATACCTCCCTCTCAAAATTCCCTATCCCCATCTTCTTGAAATGGAGAAATGGATGGGAAAGGATTGGAAAGAGTTTGTGAAATGGGAATGGGGATTGGGAATCTATTTCCATCCTCATTTTCTCAATGTCCATCCCTACCCGTAGTTGTTGATCATCTTACCGAGTACAGAAAGATGCCTGATAAATAAATCTCGGTCTCCAATCTCCATTATCCTTAATAAATGTTGTTGGTAAGTGAGAAAGCAAGGTCGCCCGAGCTGTTGGAGGAAGACTGTTCAAGTCTTGAGTGATGTAATATATACTTAGCGGACATAAATTAGACCAAATCTCACGAAGGCAGCCCACCAAATCAATTCAACACAAAACCAACCAAGCATGTGAGTCAACGAAGACTGAGTGCTTGTACGTGGTCCAAGTCAAGAGCACGTTAGCCTACAATAATCATGGATCCAAAGCCGGCAACCTCCTCTACTCAAAAATTTTCAATCATGTGTGGGTTGGTTTCTTGAACCAGGCGGCTGCTTTCATTGATTTTGAGTTGGAAGTCAGAATTTATTTTTCTAGATTCGCATTTGCTCAAAGTTATTTGGACCCACCATGAAATAGTGTGATATCATAAATTCACGATTCTACTGTCATACATGATCTCCTTATTTCAAAGTCACTCTGATGGGTTATATATGCTTCTAATTTTGTTTTTCTTAATTAACAAGTATTATATCATGAAAACTATCTTCTACTTGCCCTTTGAAATCTTATAATGAAAAATTATCTCATACTCGGCAACTCGGCCCTTTGTTTCTACTTAAAAAAAGGTTAAAAAAAATTCCACCCATTTAAAATAATTTGTAGTTTCCAACTTCTAATAAGTTAATCTCCAGCACCAACTTCTCTCTCCTTGACGAATGAGGTTCAAGTCCGGCCTTATTCTGTTATTCATAAAGTGTGGATTGTGGAAAGTTTTCTTAACTCCTTTGTAGAATAACTTTTGTGTGTGCTCCTCATTTAGTGTTTGATTTAACATATCCTTGTCTCGTGTATATGGTTAAATCAATGGTGGATACAATAATTCAGGATTTGAAAATAGGAAAATTTCTTTTTATATATATATTTACTTACTATAAAATGAAAATTTTATTGGCCGGTCTCTCCAAATTTGATTAAATTTGAAATTCTGACTTCACCTCTTAGTGAAAGGTATTAAACATCTAATTATGATTCTAATGTCAACAAAAATGAGGTTAAACTTTAATGGCATTACAGGATACTTCTCTCATACAATTGCAGCTATAGAATTTACTATTTTACAACACATTGCTGTTGCAAAAGCTGTTCTACGACAACGCAAATGTTGCCTGGAAAATAAATTTGACATTTTGGTACAAAAGTAATTGGTGCGGTATTAAAATAAAAAATTACATTCCAGTCAATTATTGCTATATAATTGGTTCTACAAAAGTCAACGTACAAGTCTTCTCCATTTCTATGCTTGAATTATACGTTGTTGTCGTTGCTTCTTGACCATCAAATCATTAATTTTCTAGACTCCAAGAAGTTCTTCCTCTTGGGCTCACAAGATGAAATGTAGTCAAGAAAACTAGAAAAATCAGTGTCCTTGTAACGCCTAGGGTTTGATTTGTCGATGAGTGCCGGTAATGGCCTAATATTGGACTCCAAAGGAAGAGAATGCAAAGAAGCCACAGAGATCCGAGACTTGACTGAATTTACAAGAACCCTATGCAGCACACTCTTGTATCTTCCATTGCTGAATATCTAACAACAAAATGAATATAACAAATTAAAAAGAAGAAGAAGAATCATATATAGAAATGATAGAATTATATAAACAAATTTAAATTTTCAGGCGCAGGAATATTAATGTACATTTTTTATCCTGATTTGTACCGTTGTATAATGAATTCCGAATCCATTTTACATTGGTGCAAATCAGAATCCTACACCTGATCAGCTCTTGTTATGTACATTCGAAAGTGAACACACCTCAAGATGATCACCAACATTGACAACAAATGAATTGGGTATGGGTTGAACGGTGACCCATTTATCTTGGTGTTGGATTTGCAATCCCTGAACATCATCTTGGAGGAGAAGGGTGAGGAAACCGTAATCGGAATGGGGTGGCATTCCGAGGGTTAGGTCAGGTTCGGGGCATGCCGGGTAGTAGTTCACGACCATGAGCTGGCTTCCATCTTCGAATGGCTTTAAAATTTCTTCATCACCACCACCACCATTCATGGTGGCTACCCACACTCCTAGGCTCGCTAGGATGGCCTCCACTATCCTCATAAACAAGTATTTAGTTTTTTTTGCATAGGAAGCCGCCAATGTCCTGTTGAAGTGTAATTTAATCAATTATATATACAATATATATAATTTGCTTTATATATATATATAAAGAGAGAGAGAGAGAGAGATAGTGTTGATTCATGAGATTAATTTGATTAATTTACCTCCAATCGGTAGGAGAAGACGGCCAGTGGGGAAGGTGTTCTGATAAGGGATGGCACATTAGCTTCAAGAAATCTCTCCAACAGAACACACTATCCTTGTTCTGGTTAAAGCTAGTTCCATACCGGACCGGAGAAGTCATATCCGAGGACATGTACTTGGATCTTTCCTCAAATGGGAGTGCAAAAAACCTTGTACTCACATCAATCATATTGTTGATAACATCGTTTGTGATACCATGATTAACCACCTGCATTATTAACACATGCACGAACAAATATACAAAATTTTCTCCCTTTGGAAATTTTGAAACGATTGATGATCAAATTAACTTAATAATTACCTGAAAAAACCCATATTGTTCACAAGCAATAGAGAGGGACTTGAGGACCTGAGAACGATTTGGACCTTGTAATTGAGAAAAATCAATGATGGGCAAGTTGAGATTAGGCATGGCCACATGTAGTTGTTTATGATCTGCTGCATTGGGTCGATCAGAATCTGGCCATATGTACTTTCTAGGGACTTTGTCTATGCCATTTTCACATAGATGCTTCACTCCTTTCTGGTACAGGCTATCCAGAACATCATCATTTGCCTTGCCTTGATCTTTCACTATTGCCATTGCAGGAGACATATATATAAACTATGATCTCCACACACCTGTAACACAACTATATATAAGCATATTAATATACAAATCATCATCAATTGCAAGCAAAAGGGCGAGACAGAGAGAGACGGGAGGTATTTAAATATAAACCGCCTGCGGCATACCTTTTTTTTTTTCCTGTTAAAAATGCTTTGAAGGTACAAAGGAGGTGATTTGGTTGTGTAATTATAGGAGATAAGATTCAAGAAGATGGGACTAAACAGTAGCTAGTTTTTTCCGAGAAACTGGTTTTGGTGAATTCCCGAAGACAGGTTCCACATAACGAAACCGTTGACAAAAAAAAAAAAAAAAAAAAAAAAAAAATCCATCATAAAAACTCCCTCCTCCATACCATTACTTGAAAATCTATAAATCGCAATTTGTCTTGTTGTCGATAAGGGTCCTACGATTGATAATGAAGCTTGGCTCTTCCTCTGCTTATTTATCAAACCATATTATAAATCTTTTAATACATGGCTGACTTTTGGCATGCATCTAATTAATCCTAACTAGGTCCCTTTCCATTCTTGGCTCATCACTTTTTTTTTTAATTTAGTTATATATATCATCAACATTAATATTAATGTCAAGTGTCTCCCTAAGGAATTTGGATCATCCGCTTATCAGATTTTTTTTCTGACCTCACGTAATCTCATTACACATATTTTAATATTTGTCTCAAAGTAACATGTAAATGTATTTGGAGCCTATTTGTAATTTGGGGTTTTATTGGGCTATGTTGTATTTAGCTAAAAGTCTCACAATATAAGTAAGTTGTTAGAGAGAAAAACCTAGAACAAAGAGTGATTGTGATGTTGAAGGATTGAGACCTAGACGGAGAGAGAAGGCTTGTAGGATAGAGGTAATCTCTTGTACTTGTACTTGTCATTCTCATTATCTAGTGAAATCGGTGCCTCCGTGGACATAACCAATTTGTGAACCACATAAAAAATTGCTTGTATTGTGTTGTGGTTTTTTATTTGCTCTTGTTGATTGTGTTTTTCCTAATTGCTTGTATTATTTTGTGTTCCCATTAGTCCATTCAAACAAGGTCTTGGAAGGAGTTGGTGATATTTTTCGGTTTTGCCTACAATGTGTTCGACAAAATTACCAAGTGAACTCAAGAGTGGTGTTGTCACACCGCTTACAAGTGGTATCAGAGCTTAGGCTATTTTGGATTGTTTGCAATGGCTGAGAGTAGTACATCGTCCGGAAGCTCCGGTGGGGTGAAGTTTGAAGTGAAGCCATTTGATGGGAATCCAAACTTTACATTATGGCAAAGGAAAATGAAAAATATCCTTATTCAACAAGACTTGTATTTCACGGTTGATGGGGTGGAGAAAAAGCCTAAGGATATGTCAACGTAAACGTAGAAGGTGTTTGATGAGAAGGCTCTGAGTTCCATTGAGTTGTATCTTTCCGATGAAGTGATATGCAATGTTATGGAAGGGAAGAGCGCCAAAAGGACTTGGGGAAAGCTTGAGAAGCTTTACCTGGGTAAAACCTTGTCCAACAAAATGACACTCAAAGACCAACTCTATGGGCTAAAAATGGAGGAGGGTGGATATGTCATGGCACACTTGAATGACTTCAACCGGTGTATTCGTGACTTGATACGGGTTGATGTGAAATACGAAGAGCATGATAAAGCTCTCCAATGTGATGCCATTGTTATGACATAATATTTTATGTGAAATTGAACAAGGAAAATAAGAGGGAAGCTCAAGAGGAAGGACTCTTCGTTAAGGTGTCTAGTGAGTCGGGGCGAACAAGAGAAAGAAGTAAGTCAGAGAAGAAATCTATATCGAAATCTAGAAAGAAAAATGTTTGAGTGTTACAATTGCGGCAATAAAGGGCATTACAAGTCGGATTGTATGAAGCTTAAGGTGGAGATCAAATAAGGAAAGAAAGTCAAGACAAGCTTTACGAATAATGTGGTATCCGAAGATAATGGTGAGCTATTTTCGGTACCTTCGACTAGTTATGCTTCCGATGTATGGATTCTTGATTCCACATGCTTTTTTCACATATGTGCAAATATGGATTGGTTTGACACGTATGAGTCTCAAAGTGGAAGTGAGGTCCTAATGGGTAACAATACAACTTACAATGTCATTATGATAGATACAATCAAGATCAAGATGTTTGATGGGATTGTGAAAGCCTTAGGTAGTGTGAGACATATTCCGGGACTCAAGAAGAATATGATATCTCTAGGCACACTTGATACAAATGGGTGTTCTTTCATGGTAAATGATGGTGTGGTCAAGGTGTGTAAGGGATCCATGGTGAAGATGCGATGTACAAAATTGGGCAATAATCTTACAGGCTTTCGGGGAACACAAATTTAGGTGGAACAGTTATCTCTAAGGAAGAATAAAATTGCAAAGATGACACTCAACTTTGGCATCTAAGGCTAGGGCAAATGAGTGAGAGACCATTGCAAGAACTACATAGTCCACAATTGTTGAAAGGTATGGGGTCATGCAAGCTAGAATTTTACAAGTATTGTGTTATAGGAAAGCAATGCAAAGTGAGCTACAAAGTTCCAAGCGAGGAAAATGGAAGCAAGGGGTTGCTTGATTATATACACTCTGATGTGTAGAGGCTCGAATCAACTAGATCAAATGGTGGAGCTCGCTACTTTGTTACTTTCATGGATGATTTTTCTAGGAAAGTTTAGGTTTACTTCATGAAGAAGAAAATTGAGATCTTTGAAAGGTTCAATGAACGGAAGGCAGAAATGGAGAACCATAAGAGGAGGAAGATCAAGTATTTGAGAAGTGACAACAGAGGTAAGTATAAGAGTTACAAATTTATTAAATTTTGCAAAGTTGAAGGCATCACAAGTCATTTCACCGTGCATAAAAATCCTTAACAAAATGGTACCGCGGAGAGGATGAATAGAATGCTCTTGGAGAGAGCTAGATGCATGAGACTCCATACGGGGTTGCCCGAATATTTTCAAGCGGATGTGGTTAATCATGCTTGTTATTTGGTTAACCAGTCACCATCGAAGGTACTTAAGTTTAAACAGACGGAAGAAGTATGGATAGGCAAGGAAGTTGACTACTCTAATTTGAAGGTTTTTAGGTGTAAGACATATGCTCTTATTCCTAGTGATGAGAAGAACAAGCTACAATTAAAGTCACTTGAATGCATATTCTCGGGTTTGAGAAAAGAGTGAAAGGATTCAAGCTTTATGATATGGCTAACTAGAAGAAAATTCTTAGTAGAGATATAGTCTTTGGTGAAGCCTCCATGCCGAAGGAAGAAGCCAATGATGATGGTGAGAGAGGAGATGTGACTAAAATTCCTATTACTACAGAGATTAGTGATAGCGAAAATGAGGAGGTACAACAAGAAATGGTTCTTGAGGAACCTAGATCCTATAGGGAAAAACCGGGTTCAAAACGCAAAGGAAGAGTGATAAAAAATGAAATTAGGGTTTGCGTATAAATAAAAAAAAATCCCTTTATGCAACGAGAACCTTAACCCTAGATTAATTGACGTATATAAAAGTATCGTACCTTTTTCTCGTGACGATTGAACAAGCACCGAATTAATTCCGTAAGATCTTCCAATCCAATCACGAACGTGAATCACCTTGGAGTGTGGGCTCCATTTCTTTAAATTGTATACCTGAGGATGGAGACAAAGCAAAACCTTTTCTTTGTTAGTTACAAATATCCTCAAAGAGAAAAATCAAAGAACGTCCGGTCACTTGTGAATTATCAATCAATTTGATTGAAACTCGCGTGAACCTTGATTCAATATTGTACAGAAAACCCTTTTGATATAAAGGATACTAGTGTACTATTGAAAAAAAAAACGTTCTCTTTTTCACTTTTCTCCTTGGCCGAATTCCACACCCTTTTTCTATGAGTTGATTGAATTTTGTCTAGAGCAAAAACTTATTTTTCTCCCTCAAAATTCTCTCCTACTATGTCAAATTCTCTCTTGAAAATTACCTAGGCATGGCCGAAATTTTCATCATAGAATTCTTAGGGCTGGCCGAAAATCACACACACATATATATATATATGATCATAAATCCTTTCCTAAGAAGGATTTACTTGGTTGTCAACAATCTTTTCCTTAGGTGGATTTATTTGGTAGTTAAGAATCCTTATCTAAAAGGAAATCTAACTTCTCCTATATCCATATGGGCTGGCCGAATTTATCATTGATATAGATTGGGAGAGTTTATTCTTTTCCTAAGAAGGATTACTTAGTAGTTAAGAATCTTTTTCCTTTAGTAAATTTACTTGGTGGTTAAGAATCATTTTAAAAAAGGAATTCTATTCTAACACCAAGACTCCTAATCCAACTCAAAAGTGTATTTGTAACCATATTAAAGATTTCCTAATTTGATTAGATAAATAATTCATTTTATTTATCTACTTATCAAATATAGTCTTTAACATTAACTATACTACCAACAATAGTATAGTTTTAGGAGACCATCTCATATTAGGAAAAAGATTTTGACTTTTAATTAAATAATTAATTATTCAAAAAATTAATTAATTTCCATTCAATTAAATAATGAAATAAAAAATAATATATTTAAGCTATTCTCAATAGCCTTGCTGCCCATACAATATATAAGGGCCATATATTATTTTTCTTATTTTATTAAATCCATTGGACCTTAATAAAAAGTCCACATTTGAACTAGACCTATTCTTACAAAAAGAAACAAGTTCTCATGCCTTTTTACAATTCTAGATGGACCCCTAAATTGGTCCGGAAGAATATATCAAGTAATCCATGGAAGTTCGTGTGGATTGGGGATCTTGGCGGGCTATCTAAATTTAAGCTCTAATAGACGCAACCCAATCACAATCAACAAATGATTCACTTAGGTCCGATCTATTTAATTTTAGTTCATTTCACCAAAGAACTAAATTTGAACTCTTAAATAAAGATAGAATAAGTTGATGTTACTTATTCATACCCTAGACAACCTTATTGGAGAAAGTGTATCCTCGTGAAGAATGCCAGTAATCACCAAGAGCTCATAGACCGCCTATAGCTCTCTAAGTTACCATATTTACTCATATGACCACATTTTGAACTTTGATATTTTGACTTGTCCAGAATCCATGTTTCAATAGACACTATTGAAAACTTAACGTTAAGATTTAATATCCAATACCTCAAAACATCCATATGATGGTATTCTACTCTCATTCAATAAATGGAGCCACGATGTCCATATCTATAAATGAAGTCCTCTATCGTTTAACAAATGAATACCACCAAACTATCGAGGATAGATTATGATATATAATCGTACTCATTGATAGCTCAAATGATAACACTTGCAACCATAAGTCTATCATTTATCTTAGGATTGAGATAGACTCTCCGATTGTCTTCAAATGAAACTTTTATCCATTGACGGTTCTAGATAAAGTATTTCATTTTGATCCTAGTCAATGCACCCAGTGCACTAGATTATTTTGTCCAAATAAACCACACTTTGATGATTTTAGACTCATCAAAACACATTTGATCCCACTCAAATGCTAGCAAAAGAATCTACAATTTTGACAAGATAAAGGCGCCCAACCTTCTATCTTAAGTTGTGAATATTATTCAAGACTAACTATAGAATTGTGTCTACCTCATACATATCTAGATGTATGAACGATTCTTCTTTTCTCATAGTCTTTTGACCTTATGATTATTTACTTTTGACAATTATAATAATTAAACTATAAATGCTATAAGATTTGTTAAAATAGAAATCAATTTATTCATATGAAAAGATTGTTAATTACAATATTACACTCTTGCTATCGAGTATAATCCTAACAATCTCCCACTTGCTCTATAGAAAATGTGTCATATCTCTCATCCCCATGTTCTCTAGATGCCCATCAAAACTCTTTTGAGGAGGAGGCTTTGTAAAGGGATCCGTTAGATTTTCCGCTGACGCAATTTTGGTAATCGTCACGTCACCCCTATTCACAATTTCCCTTAGAAGATGATACTTTCTTTCAATGTGTTTCCCTCTCTTATGACTTCTTGGTTCTCTCGAATTAGCCAGTGCTCCATTATTGTCACAATAGATAGTGATCAGCTTATTCACATCATGAACCACTTCCAAGTCAATCAGGAATTGGTGGAGCCAGACAGCCTCTTTAGCAGATCGCATGTGGCAACATACTCGGATTCCATGGTGGAATCTGCAATACAAGATTGCTTGATACTCCTCCATATGACTGCCACTCCTAAACACAGATCTTGATGTTGATCTCCTGGAGTCAGAATCTGACTGAAAATTAGAATCTGTATACCCAATAGGAATTAAATCCCCTCCAGAGTATACAAGCATATAATCTCTCGTTCTCCTAAGATACTTGAAAATATGCTTGACTGCCGTCCAGTGATCAGGACCGGGCTTCGATTGAAACCTGCTAACTATACCCACAGTAAAACAAATATCTGGTCTAGTACAGAGCATTGCATACATGAGACTTCCTACTGCCGAAGCATATGGAATCCTTCTCATGAATTGCTCTTCATGCTCATTCTTAGGAACTTGTTCTTTAGAAAGTTTGATTCCATGTCTGAAAGGTAACATACCTTTCTTGGAATCTTGCATGGAAAACCTAGACAATATTTTATCTATGTATGAAGCTTGGGATAATGCAATCGTTCTATTCTTTCTATCCCTTATGACTTGGATACTAAGAATATAACTTGCTTCTCCTAAGTCCTTCATATCAAATTGTTTTGCTAACCATTCTTTTCTTGATGTCAATACACCTACATCGTTTTCGATGAGTAGTATATCATTAACGTAAAGAACTAGGAAAAACAACTTGTCGCCTTTAATCCTTTTGTATACACAAGGTTCATCAAGGTTTTGAATGAATCCAAAACCTTTTATGGCTTGATCGAACCTTATGTTCCAGGATCTGGATGCTTGCTTCAATCCATATATGGATCTTTGCAACTTGCATACCCTTTCCTCTTGGCCCTTTTAAATGAATCCTTCTGGTTGAATCATATAGATGCTTTCGTCAAGACTTCCATTAAGGAAAGCTGTCTTGATGTCCATTTGTCAAATCTCTAGGTCTAAAGATGCTGCAATGGATAAGAGTGTCCTAATGGATTTAAGCGTGGCCACAGGAGAGAAGGTTTATTCATAATCGATACTTTTCTTCTGTGTATAACCTTTAGCTACCAATCTAGCTTTAAAGTTTTCCACCTTGCCATCCATTCCTCTTTTCCTCTTGTATACCCACTTGCACCCGATGGGTTTTATCCCTTTAGGCAAGTCTACAAGAGACCAGACTTTATTTTTGAACATAGATTCAATTTGATTGCATTGTCTTTTGCCAATGGCGACAATCAATATCTTCCATTGCTTCCTTGTACGTATAGAGATCATCGTCGTCCAAGAAGATTCTCTACAGATTCTCCTAGACCGATGTATCTCTCAAGTTGTCTAACAACTCTCCCACTACAACGAGGTATGGTAGAATGTTGATCTTGTGTTGGTACGGAACTTACAATTGGGCTTGGTTTTGAAACCTCTTGTGGAATTGTATCTCCTTAAAGCTCATTTAGGACAATTCTACTTTTAAGCACAAAATTATTCATATAGTCCTCTTCTAGAAATTTGGCATTTGTCGAAACAAATACTTTAAGATCTGAAGACTGTAAAAATAATATCCTTTTGTTCCTTTTGGATACCCTACAAATATGCATGTTTCTGAACTGGACTCCATCTTTTCTGTCTTTCCTTTTAACACGTGTGCAGGACATCCAAATATCCTTAAGTGTTGTAGACTAGGCTTTCGCCCGGTCCACAACTCATGCGGTGTTTTAGGAACCGACTTAGATGGTACATTGTTTAGAATATACATGGCAGTTTGTAAAGCATATCCCCAAAAAGAATTAGGGAGCGTTGAATAACTTAACATAAACCTAATCATATCCAAAAGAGTTTTATTTCTCCTTTCTGCCACCCCATTTGTTGAGGTGTGCCTGGTGCAGAAAACTGAGAAATTATTCCATTATCAATAAGATATTGTTGAAACTCACCAGATAGATATTCTCCACCACGATCGGACCTCAAGATTTTTATGCGTTTCTCAAGCTGATTTTCTACTTTAGCTTTAAATGCTTTGAACATATCAAAAGCATCTGACTTATGTCTCATGAGATACATATAGCCAAATCTTGAATGATCATCCGTGAAAGTGATGAAGTTCTCGTATCCACCTCTAGCTTGAATGCTCATAGGTCCACACACATCAGTGTGTATCAATCCTAAACATTCAATGGCTCTTGTGCCTTTGGTCGTAAACGAACTTTTGGTTATTTTACCTTCCAAACAAGATTCACAAGTTGGTAGATCATCAACCTTTAAGTCACTTAGTGGTCCGTCACTTACCAATCTTTTAATCATATTAAGGTTGATATGACCTAATCGCAAATGCCATAGGTAGGTTTCATCTTTTGATAATTTTACTCTTTTATGATTAGGTTCCGTTGATTCCGTGTCTAACAAGTGAGAGATGTTTTCATGCAAATAGAATAAACCATTTTCCAATGTACCTTTGCAAATAAATTTGTCATTCTTACTAATAATAAAAGCTTCATTAAAAGTAACCGAATAACCAAATTTATTTAAACAAAAAACTGAAATTAAATTCCTCTTGAATTGAGGTACATAATAAACGTCTATTAAATCTAAATGCCTACTAGAATCTAAATTGATTCTAATATCTCCCACTACACTAGTAGACACCAACGCTCCATTGCCAAAATGCAAGTTGAATTCATTCTTATTCAGTCTATTCCTTTAACCCTTTTAACCACAAAGGAAACACTTCCCTTTGATCTTGGTTACTTTGTTGGTCTCCTTCTAAGAAGGCCCAAGTTGCTTTTTCCTCTGTTGTTACTTGACCTTGTAACGGGTCTTAACAGTAGCAACTTTACCAACCATATGAATCCCTGTCTAGAGACATCATAATATCGGCAGCAGTCTACATTCCTTCATGTTGCTGTTGCAACACGTTGTAGATGATGGCCATAATGTAACGTACATTTAGCCATCTCATCTAAAGACTTCCACTACTGATACTCATCTCTTTGCTCCTGAGTAGATTCATTAGTTTGGGGTTTAAGGAATATACAGAATGAACTTATACTTGTCAACTTGAAACAACAACCCAATATTCCTTCTTCCATGTGACATAATTATCATCAGTTAAAGTATTATTTTTTTAGGATATTGATTAGGGATGGGGTCATGATTTCTTTTTAATAACAAAAATTATATAAGTAAACAATCATGATATAGCACTTTTGAATATCTATCTTGAATTAAATTAAATAATTCAACCGTAAAAATTCAACGGTGATCCAACACCCATAAATATCACGCCTCCTTTGGGAGTTCGTAATATTTAATAGTTGGACTAGGTCCCACCTAATTGTTAACATAACAACCAACGTTTTCAATTTTAGCCTTGTGATTTTATTAACAAGAACTCTTGGGAGGATATTAATAAACTCACATCGAGTGTGTTACCAAGTTATCGACCTTCAATATAATCCCTCACGAATATCCCTCCTTTGGGAGTAGATATCGTTTGGGTTAATTGTCTAGTTTATCCTTATAAGGAAGTATCTTGCTAAATTCCATTCATGAATACCTCTTGGGAGGTTATTCACGAAACATAAAGCTCAACTAAACTTGGAGGCTGTAGGTGTTCCAAAACACATTCTCCCACTCAATTTTTTAAAGCGTGTGATCAAATTCCAAAGAATGATTTACCAAGTTATCTAGATGCTAATTTAGATATTTAAACCATTCAATGCATGTTCATACCAAAAGAGATATATGAGTGGCACTGCTATTCTATATGACATGTTATCAAACAATGACAAACATTGTAATATTTACAAAAAATATAAATAGCTACAATTTTGGTTCATCCTAGAAAAACAAGTAAATTACATATATCTTGGAATACAAGAATTCCTTTCTTGGCGAACAAGTCTTCACGCGACCTTTGTCGTTCGGACTCCCTCGGCTACCTCCCATGGGCGTGCGCACCCCTCGCTCTTACCCATGGGCGTGCGCAAGCCATAAACCCATAAAGGGTTGCCATGCGCAGCCCATGGCTATCAAAAGGGCTGCCGTGCGCAGCCCATGCCACAACAAACGTGGATGCACGCTCTTCGCACGCACTTTCGTTGTTACTGCTCGTACGGTCCCAAACTTGTTCCGGTTGCTCCTAATTCTTCTAACCTTCGAGTCTTCGATACTTGAATGTATTACTGAAGAATTTAAATAAAAAAAATACTGCAGCTTTTTTTTATTACAATAGTGCAGTTTTTTTTTTATTACAACTACAAAATAAAAAAAACTTAGCAACTGCCAAGAAGGAAATTATGACGATGATAGACCACCCTTCTTATTACAATCCCAAAACAAAATACATTGAAGTTCTAGGACCAAAATTGAGTAATAAAAAACCACATATAAAACATATATATATATATATATATATATATATATATATATCCATACATTCCAATGTAAATATATATTTGAATACCTAGAGTGTCATCTCGTTCTAAAACATGCATATATACAAAAAAAAAAAAAGATTCACGAACACACACATCAATTAATCAAGGGTACAACCAGGCTCTGATACCAATTGTAGGGAAAAATAGGGTTCAAAACGCAACAGAAGCGTGATAATAAACGAAATTAGGGTTTGCTTATAAATAAAAAAATTTCCCTTTATGCAACGAGAACCTTAACCCTAGATTAATTGATGTATATAAAAGTATCGTACCTTTTTCTCATGACGATTGAACAAGCACCGAATTAATTCTGCAAGATCTTCCAATCCAATCACGAACGTGAATCACCTTAGAGTGTGGGCTTCCTTTCTTTAAATTGTATATCTGAGGATGGAGACAAAGCAAAACCTTTTCTTTGTTAGTAACAAATATCCTCCAAGAGAAAAATCCAAGAACGTCTGGTCACGTTTGAATTATCAATCAATTTGATTGAAACTCGTGTGAACCTTGATTCAATGTTGTACACAAAACCCTTTTGATGTTAAGGATACTAGTGTACTATTGAAAACAAAAAACGTTCTCTTTTTCTCTTTTCTCCTTGGCCGAATTCCACACCCTTTTTCTATGAGTTGATTGAATTTTGTCTAGAGCAAAAACTAATTTTTCTCCCTCAAGATTTTCTCTTGCTATGCCAAATTCTCTCTTGAAAATTACCTTGGCATGGCCGAAATTTTCATCATAGAATCCTTAGGGATGGCCGAAAATCACACACACATATATATATATAGGATCATAAATCATTTCCTAAGAAGGATTTACTTGGTTGGCAAGAATCCTTTACTTAGGTGGATTTATTTTGTAGTTAAGAATCCTTATCTAAAAGGAAATCTAACTTCTGTTATATCCATATGGGCTGGCCGAATTTATCATTGATATAGATTAGGAGAGTTTATTCTTTTCGTAAGAAGGATTACTTGGTAGTTAAGAATCCTTTTCCTTAGGTAAATTTACTTGGTGGTTAAGAATCCTTTTCAAAAAGGAATTCTATCCTAACACCAAGACTCCTAATCCAACTCAAAAGTGTATTTGTAACCATATTAAAGATTTTCTAATTTGATTAGATAAATAATTCCTTTTATTTATCTACTTATCAAATATAGTCTTTAACATTAACTATACTACCAACAATAGTATAGTTTTAGGAGACCATCTCCTATTAGAAAAAAGATTTTGACTTTTAATTAAATAATTAATTAATCAATAGATTAATTAATTTCCATTTAATTAAATAATAAAATAATAAATAATATATTTAAGTTATTCTCAATAGCCTTGCCGCCCATACAATATATAAGGGCCATATATTATTTTTCTTATTTTATTAAATCCATTGGACCTTAATAAAAAGTCCACATGTGAACTAAACCTATTCTCACAAAAAGAAACAAGTTCTCATGCCTTTTTACAATTCTAGATGGACCCCTAAATTGGTCCGGGATAATATATCAAGTGATCCATGCAAGTTCGTGTGGATTGGGGATCTTGGCGGGCTATCTAAATTTAAGCTCTAATAGACACAACCCAATCACAATCAACAAATGACTCACTTAGGTCTGATCTATTTAATTTTAGTTCATTCCACTAACGAACTAAAATTGAACTCTTAAATAAAGATAGAATAAGTTGATGTTACTCATTCATACCCTAGACAACCTTATTGGAGAAAGTGTATCCTCGTGAAGAATACTAGTAATCGCCAAGAACTCATAGACCGCCTATAGCTCATAGACCGCCTATAGCTCTCTAAGTTACCATATTTACTCATATGACCACATTTTGAACTTGGATATTTTGACTTGTCCAGAATCCATGTTTCAATAGACACTATTGAAATCTTAACGTTAAGATTTAATATCCAATACCTCAAAACATCCATATGATGGTATGCTACTCTCATTCAATAAATGGAGCCACGATGTCCATATCTATAAATGAAGTCCTCTATCGATTAACAAATGAATACCACCAAACTATCGAGGATAGACTATGTCATATAATCGTACTCATTGATAGCTCAAATGATAACACTTGCAACCATAAGTCTATCATTTATCTCAGGATTGAGATAGACTCTCCGATTGTCTTCAAATGAAAATTTTTATCCATTGACGGTTTTAGATAAAGTATTTCATTTTGATCATATTCAATGCACCCAGTGCACTAGATTCTTTTACCCAAAGACACCACACTTTGATGATTTTAGACTCATCATAACACATTTGATCCCACTCAAATGCTAGCAAAAGAATCTACAACTCTGACAAGATAAAGGCGTCCAACCTTTTATCTTAAGTTGTGAATATTATTCAAGACTAACTAAAGAATTGTGTCTACCTCATACATATCTAGATGTATGAACAATTCTTCTTTTCTCATAGTCTTTTGACCTTATGATTATTTACTTTTGACAATTATAATAATTAAACTATAAATGCTATAAGATTTGTTAAAATATAAATCAATTTATTCATATGAAAAGATTGTTAATTACAATATTATACTCTTGCTATCGAGCATAATCCTAACAGATCCATAGCTCAAGAAAGGCTATGGAGAGTCGCAAAGCCACTGTAAAATTATGGTCGGGATGATGAGAATTATGAAGTGCATTTTGCACTCATGGCTAGTGAGGGAGATCCAACTACATTTAATGCTGCGATTAGTTGTCATGATAGAGAAAGTTGGGTGAAGGCTATGATGGAATAGATGGAATCTCTTGAAAAGAGCTCCGTTTGGGAGTTGGTTCCTAAACCTAAAAACTTAAAGATTGTTGGTTATAAATGGGTATTTAAAAAGAAAGAAGGCATACATGATAATGAAACACCGAAGTTCAAAGCACGGTTAGTTGCTAAAGGGTACTCACAATAGGAAGACATTGATTACAATGAAATTTTCTCACCGGTAGTGCATCACATATCTTTTCGAGTATTGTTAACCTTGGTAGCTCAATATGACATGGAGTTGGAACAACTTGATATGAAGACGACATTTCTTCACGGGGATTTGGAAGAGGCAATTTATATGGTTAAAATATGATTGATTTCTCCAACTACTTTATAAACAACCAATTACATGCTTTAAAAAGATTAGATCAGTAGAGGATCCAAATCCCCCTCTCGAAGCCGTAATAGTCTGATTAACGATGTTTCTATGCTTGTGCTGGTACAAATGCATATAATCATAAATAATCAAGATATATCATCAACATTAGTATTTTGTATTTAATGTTTGAAACCAATTTTGATTTTTTGATTGCCTACCACGATTTAATTATTTCAGTACGAAAAATGATATCCATATGGGGGAATTCTTGGTTTGCTTTAATGATCTGTTGATCCCTCGACTTGTATTGTGTAATTTGTTGATAAATGTTATGAACTATTACAATAAGTTTGAAGTTTGAGAGAGGGGATTCAATTCAAATCCATAATTTCATGATGTAGTTGTAGGTGTAAGTGACATATAATTGCTCCAACCTCATTTTGTCACGTACTTTGTATCTTATATATATATATATATATATATAGTGAGTTTCCTATAAGAGATCTCTTATATTCAATTCGGTAAGGATTTTGGTGAAATCAAATCGATTTTTATGAATTTTGATCTGATTTTTTTTTTATAGATGATAAGTTTATTAAATTCTACTTATGGATAATATATATATATATGCATTACAACTAAGAAATTACAGATTGAATGTACATCATTTACCATCAAACCACGTTAGACGATGATCACATGTTTTGTATCTTAATTCCAAGACTTTGTCAATAACGCATGTGACTTAGTCTTGAGCTGCAGAGAACATTAGATATCTAGCATATTATTATATGATTTGGAGAGAGAACTACATCTTTCCAAAAGGTTGTTAAGCATCGATCCGTGACCATCATCCTAAGAACTTGTCAATTAAATCCAATTTTCCATGACTTGTAATCTTTATATAACATAATTTATTAGGAGATTTTTCACCTAGATCTCTCCTTTTTTTTTTCTTTTATATATAACATCTTTGTTGGATGACTCAAATCTAAAATAGTGTTATATTGAATGAA
The DNA here is from genome assembly GCA_032871835.1 of Dipteronia dyeriana. Lineage (NCBI taxonomy): Eukaryota > Viridiplantae > Streptophyta > Magnoliopsida > Sapindales > Sapindaceae > Dipteronia > Dipteronia dyeriana. The sequence goes on from CM065297.1 coordinate 20,310,751, forward strand.
AAGTCTTTTATCTATGGACTAAAAAATTATATATATTTTTTTGAAATTGAGGGTTTTTCTGGAGAGAGGAAGACTCAAACATGCAACTTCATAATACATATATAATAGGTTTTACCATTGAACCAATCTCGTATGGTCTAAAATATGTGTTAATTGAACCGATCACCTCCTTAAAAACATAACGTCAATATATAGTTTCATTCAACAGTCTCTAATAAAAGAATATATATATATATATATATATATATATATATATATATATATATATATTGTAATGATACACAGTGACAAACATACGTACATTATTATATCGTTATTTGAAAAATTAGACACTCTGCTCTGAAAAAACGTACAAGAATCTATCACCTAAAACCTCCTTCTAATCTCCTATATATGTATATGATAGATAAATTAAGTTATATTACTTTAATTTCACTCAAACTAAATTTATAAATTTGTCAATCATCATATCATCAAATTTAAATCAATATCGGAGGAATTGTTGTAAAGTTTGTCCCATTGTAAAGTGTTTAAGCGTGGTTATTTTCACAAATCACAATTCTGACCGGAAAGCACATACAACTAACATAGAATCTAGCTAGGGTTTGTGGTTGTTGGCTCATTTATCGAAAAAGCCAAAGCAAAGGCGACTATATATAAAGTTACAAAATGTTGATTGTAAAATGTCTGCCATGTTGCATTATTGTTTTGTGCAGTGATTTCTCGTATAATAATTAAAATCAAATCATATTGACCTGTAATATATAAATAATGTTTGGTATTGGTTCAATTAAGATTATTTCATTGGCTATGTATGCAAAAATATCTGAATTTCAAGAATTTTAGATGTCTTTCTGGTTGGTTTGTGTGACTACGTAGGATCAACCGACCAACCAATAAGCACTTCATTTACACGTAGATATTTTGTCCGATAAAATAGTTAGCTTTAAAAAATTAATTTGACTTACAGAGTTATAGCTAATAATTATAAATAAATAATTAAATAAAGCATGTTTGGTGAGAATAGGTGATGAAAACGTTTATGAATGAACTTCTGCTTGATATGATCCAAGAAAAAATTTCTCAGCCGATTCATTTCTTAGCAATTAATTGTGAAATATTTGGATTATTTGCTTTGAAGGATATTTTAGTTTGATGGGTGCAGACTGCTAAGCAATTTAGAAAAAAAAAAAACACAACAATTGCATATATGGGAATCTTTTGGAATGGGGCATGTTTATTATAATTTGTATGTTATCATAAATGTTAAATTTGTGGTATATAAACCTTATTATAAGACTAGTTTATTCGATTATATAATGTTTATCTAATGACAAGTTTACCAGATTTACACTAAAAGGTTATAAGTTCAAATTATATCTGTCCCTTCCATAAATCCTGAATTTATATAGTTTATTAGGGCGTGACACTTCTAAAAGGGCAATGAGGTTTAATAATGACTAAAAACCATCATCGACAAATATTTTTGATGGTTCAATACCATGGATGATCACGGTGTCTAGAATAATGAGTTGATTCTGGCTAAATTGACCAACTATTCTTTTTATTTATTTATTTTTTAGGATAAATCGTATTTTAATTTCTATAACTTATCTTAATCTACGTTTAGTCTATGTTTTTTTTTTTGAATTTTAACTTTTAGTCATTCGATAACAAAAACCCTGAAAAGTTCAATTTCTGACACGTCAAGCATCAGAAATGACCTTATTACCCATTATGGTTGCTGACCACTTTGAAATGACCATTTTACCTTTATTCTTATCTTTTTATTTTTATTTACATCTTTAAACATAAATTAAAAATAACAAAAAAATAAAAAATAAAAATATTCTTATCATCACCATCTGAATATTATCATCTTCTCCACCAAACCAACACCATTTCCAACACTGTGAATCACATGCTTCTCGTCCCCACCACCACAACCACCACCACATCTCAATCAAACCCAGAAAAATAACAAAGTCTAATTCCTCCACCACCACCGATCCACCAAATCCCACCGGTCCACCACCACTACTCCCACCACCACCACCAAATCCAAATCTAAAAAATCCATTCACAAACCCCTAACACAAATAGCATATTAAAAAAGCAAAATGATTTCAAGACCCCTTGTCAATCACCAACACAAACCCAGAAAAAAAAATCCCCGCCACACCACCTTCAAACCACCACCAAACCCACTCCGTCACCACCACCACGACCAAAAAGCCATCAAAGGAACCAAATCGACAACGATTAGATCTAGAACCAAATAAGTGAAGAATGAAGATGAAAATACGATGAAGAGAAAATGAATATGAAGATGAATGAGAGAGATGAAGAGATGATCCAGAACCAAATCGGCGATTAGAATGAAGAGACGATGAAGAGAAGATGAAGATGAAGATGAAGATGAGGGAGAGAGATGGAGATTTTTTTTTCTAGAGATTGTGTATATGGTGAGAAAGATGAGTGTTTTTATTTTATTTTTTTCTGGAGATTTTTTTTAAAATTAATTTGTTGTTTAAAAAAATATTTTTCATTGGTCTAGATTATTGGGCAAATGGAAGGGATAAGGTCTTTTCCATCCACTATTTTTTATTCTAGAATATCAGATGTCGTTTTACCTTTTTACCTTATTAACCCTCGTTGACTTGACGGAACCCTAACAAAATTGGATGGTAGGGACTCAAATCTGTATTGTCAGGAAAATGATAGACTAAAAGTTACAATTCAAAAAACTCGTTGATTAAACGTAGATTAAGACAAACTTCGAGGACTAAAATACAATTCACCCTATTTTTTTGAGTTGTCCATTGTCAAATCTCAGCCTAGACCCATATTTCCTTATTGACAACTCTGATCCCATGTTAAATATTTATTCATAATTGTTGTATTTTTGCGCTTATAAAAAAAGATACATATTAGTTGATATATAACCTTACCATTCAAAGAAGACAAATATATTGGATTTTATTTCCATTAATGTAAATACCCTCTTCATTTATGATGTGAGATTCATTTTCATTTTCTTAACTTTACATATGGGTTCTTTATCAAGATTCAAACAATATCGGTAACTTTTATATATATATATATATATAGAGAGAGAAAGAGAGAGAGAGACGAATTTAGGGGCACTGCCCCGCCCCACCCCACAACTAATAAAAAAAATTATATTATACTTAAATTTAAAATGTATATCAATAAAAAAAAACTATATATTATGATTGTTATCTATCTTATCCTTTTATTATTTTAATAATATAAATTAACTTATAATTTTTGTTTCTATAATTTTATTAACCATAAAAATAGGAAACAAAACCGATACATTTTAATATTTTAATTTCTTATTATTTCATACATTATTATTTAATCCACTGTGTATTATATATAATATTATTTTCTAGATTTCACTAAAACAAACTAAGTAAATATTGAACTCAAATAACGATGACCTATATTATTTATTTTGTTAGGTTAATTATTAATACGATTTTGATAAATTTATTTTATTAGTTTATTATTTAAATTTCGTTCAATATTATTATAAGTTTATTTGGTTTGACATGAATATTATAAAATTAAATTACAAGTATGTAAATAATTATGAATTAAATATATCAATGGTATAATGATATTTTAATTAAGCTACTGAAATTTATATTTTATAAACCATGAACTATTAAAATATTATTTTCAGTTATGCATATGACATACTGTTAAAAATAGGCATAGGTTTTACAACAAAATAAAATATGTTTTCTCATACACTCTTTAATTATATAATTGAAACAAAAATTATGAAGAAAATTAGATTGATTTAGTTATAAATAATTTTCTAGTTATAAGATAGACATGTTACATTTTATTAGTTAATGTCTATTTTATTTATTTATTTGTATCCTTACTTTTAATACTAAATAGTATCACATTTTGTTGAAAAGTATCAGATGTGAGATTTCACATTTTTTTTCTTGTACGAGATTCCTATTGATATTATTTGAAGATTACGTGACCTACAATATTATTAGTTTTTGTCTTTGCCCCCCAATGCCAAAATTCTGCCTTCACCTATATATATAAGATAAAGGTAGACATCCAACATTTTTTTCCATAATTTATATCCAATTTAATGTGGTAGCTGACATGACACTTCCTTATCAATTATCACATTACCACATCAAAACATTTTTTTTTTTGGTTTTTCATTAAAATACTAGATTTAAGAAATGCATTTTTTTAAAAATTTAACTCATTTAGTGTGATGAAGTAGCTGCTGACAAGAAAGTATCATGTCAACTGTCAAATCAAGTTGGATGTAAATGATGAACAAAAGTATTGAATGTCTACTATTAACAAAAATATTGGATGTCAACGATTATCCATATATATCAAAAAAACACCTGAATAATTATACGATGACTTGAAAAGTTTTACCCTTAGCATGGGATAGGATGGGACAACGTGGGACAAAAATCATAAAAAATTGTCTCACCCAAGACCGTATGACAACTTGTCTCATGAAATGGGACAAGTATCAAAAAGACTAATTTACCCTTTAAATTTTCAAACAATTACAATCATGTTCAAACAATAATTTATTATATATATATATATATATATTATATATTATAATTACATAATATAAATATTAACACATAATATATATAATAATATATATATATAATAATATATTAAATATTATTATGTATATTTGCAATATTTTTATATATATATATATTATTTATTTTAATATTATATATATATCTTATATAATAATAATAATAATAATAATAATAATAATAATAATAATAATAGTAATAATGTTTACTATATCATATATATATATATATATATATATATATTATACATTATATAATATATAAATATTATATTATATATATATATATATATGCTAATATTTAAATATCATATATATATATATGTGTGATATCATATTATTATATATAATACATGTAATATTCTATATTAATATATAATAATATCAAATAATATATATAATAATAATAATATGTTATAGATCATTAAATATAATATTATTTAATGTTATTATTTATTAATATATAATAATATAGTCTATGTTGCTATATATATAATAGGGGTACTCTGGTCATTTGAACCTTTTGTTCCGTCTTGTTCCAGCCATACCAAATGTATAAAAGTACAGTTTACAGTTTAGTTTAGATCTTCCAAACACAATAGAGAACATCATGTCTAGTCATGACCTATCCAGTCTAGTCACACCTTATCTTGTCTCATCTCCTCTCCGTACCAAACGCACCCTAATAGTATTATAATTCCCAAAATATTGAACATTTTAAAGTATTTATGGATGTCAACTCGTTTTGAAGATTTTGAAAACTTTGAATGGTTCAAAATATTTTTAATTCATATACTAATCTAATGCATTTAATTTGTCTATTAACATCAAAATTTATAGTTTTAGTCAAGTCAAGCACATTCAATGGAGAATTCCAAACAATGAGAAACTGATCGTCCGAATCAAGAAAGATTCAAATCCTCCATTGAACTTCGAATCCTTCGAAGTTACAATATTTTTATTGTGTTTTTGTATGGAATTGGTTACGTAAATTAATTTTTAAAATAAGCTCAACAGTATTAACACAATAACACGAGAAGAAATCAAGAGATAGATAAAATATAAATATGATATTTTATTCACTTCTCAATAGTGTTTTCAATTTGGTGAGTACTCCATTTTATAGGCTCACAATATAGTAGTTATAAATATAAAAAGACATTAGCAATAAACATGAGAATCAATGGGGCCATAAACATGAGAATCAATGATACCATAAACTTGAGAATAAATTGGGGAAGGTGAATGATCATAAGTTGGGGAAGGTGAATTGACTTATATTGTATTTTCATGACACTCCCCCTTGAATGTCCATTTTACATAGAATGTGTCTCGTTAAAACCTTTACTAGTAAAAACCCTGTGTGAAAAAATACTAGTGAAGAAAAAAGAGTACATTATCCATATATACTTGAAAAATAATATTAGAAGTGATAACAACTGCCTCATTAAAACATTACTGAGAAAAACCCTGTGTGATAAAAACTCAGTGAAGGAAAAAGAGTACAAGTATATAGTATATAGATTTTCCTCTAAAACAATCCCCCACCCCCCAATCAATACGCTCATTTTGATGTTATTGACTCAATTGTCGCATTCCAAATTATACACTAACTTTGTGAATGTTGCGGTTGACAATGATTTTGTAAATAAATCTATCAGATTTTCACTTGAATGTATTTTTTGAATATCTATTTCACCATTCTTTTGGAGCTCATGTGTACAGAAATTTTTACTTAGTTCGGTCACCTTTAATATAGCCTCCTTTAATATGTGTAATGCAAGCAGCAATATCTTCATATAATATTGTGGGACTATTTTTTTATTGAAGATAGTCCACATGTTTCCTGAATATGTTGTATCATGGATCTTAACCAAATAGACTCCCTACTAGCTTCATGAATTACCGATATCTCCAAATGGTTTGAGGAAGTGGCAACCATTGTTTGTTTAACAGATCTCCATGAGATAATAGTATTTCTACAAGTAAATAAATATCCTGTTTGTGATGGGGTTTTATATGGATCAGAAAGGTATCCAGCATCTGCATATCCAGATAATTGTGATTTTGATCCCTTTGAGTAAAATAAACCTATATCAATTGTTCCACAAAGATAACACAATACACACTTAACACCATTCCAATGTCTTCTCGTTGGTGCAGAACTATACCTTGCTAGTAAATTGACTACAAATGCAATGTCAGACCTTGTACAATTTGCAAGGTATAAAAGTGCTCAAATTGCATTTAGATATGGTATTTCAGGATCAAGAAGCTCTTCACCATCTTCTTTTGAACGAAATGGATCTTTGTTTGTATCAAGTGATTGAACAAGCATTAGAGTGCTTAATGGATAAGCTTTATCCATATAAAAATGCTTTAAGACTTTTTCGTATATATTGATTGATGAATAAATATTTCATTTGGTAAATGCTCAATCTGTAGGCTAAGAAATTTTTTTGTTTTACCAAGATCTTTCATTTCAAATTCATCTTTTAAGTAAGATGTAGTTTTTGTGAGTTCTTCAAGATTGCCAATGAGATTTAAATCATCAACATATACCGCAATGATAGCAAATCCAATTTCTGATTTTTTTAATGAATACACATGGGCAAATTGGATTATTTGCAGTTCCCTCTTTCAATAAATACTCACTTAAGCGGTTGTACCAAATGCGTCCAGATTGTTTTAACCCGTATAAAAATCTTTGTAGCTTAATTGAATACAAGCATCTATGTTTTAAATTTTCATTCATTTTATATCCTTCAGGGGTTTTCATATATATGTCGGTATCAACAGATCCATACAGGTATGTTGTTACTACGTCCATAAGACGCATATCATGCCCTTATGAGGTTGCCAAACTAATAAAAAATCGAAATGTGATTGCATCCATCACCGGGAATAAGTATCCTCATATTCAACACCTGGTCTCTATGAGAAACCTTGTGCTACAGTCGTGCTTTATATCTTACAATCTCATTTTTCTCATTTCGTTTTCTAACAAAAACCCATTTATACCCGATAGGTTTGACGTCTTCAGGCGTTAGGACAATCGGTCCAAAAACTTCAGGTTTTTTAAGCAAATTTAGTTCTGCTTGGATCACTTCTTTCCATATTGGCCAATCTTTTCTACGTCGACATTCTTCCACTGTTGTTGGTTCAATATTTTCATCATTATTCATAATATCAAGAGTGACAACAAATGTAAATTTATCATCAATGTTAATATTTCTTCAATCCAAGAATTTCTTCGAACCAACATAATCTACTGAGATTCGTTCATAGTTTCATCTAGGGAGATTAAAATTTCTTTACTTTGTAAATCTACATGATCATTTTGTTCATCTTAAGGAGAATTTTGTATTTCCTTATTTGTTGGTACATATACTTCTTCGGGAGTAATTTGATCAGTTTTGGATCAATTAATTTTTGTTGTTTGGTTTTCGATGATAGCTTCTTCAGGAAAGCCACTTTTATTTTGAAGCTTCATTTGTATTCTCCTTTTCCTTTGAGCTAAGTCTTTCACACCAATTGGTCTACCATGCTTCAAGTGTGGCTTAATTTCAGTTACCTTATCTAATTGTCCTTTAGGGACATCAACCCTTGGTGGGACATTTTCAGCAGGTATATGTGATTTTACTATTTTTTTTATCGGTAAATGCATCTAGAATTTGATTTGTAATATTTTACAACTGAATAGTCCTTTGAACTTCAAATTCACATCGATTTGTTCAAGGATCAAACTGAGATAAAGATTATGCATTCCATATAAGTTCACGTCGTTTATCTGTCTTTTCTCCCTCTAAAGACAGGAAAACTTGATCATCAAATTGGTAATCCGTAAATCTTGCGGTGAAAATATCTCCTGTTACAGACTCAAGATATCTAATTATTGAAGGAGAATCATAGCAAACATATAAATCCCAAGTTTTCGTTGAGGATCTATTTTTGTCCTTTTTGGGGGTGAAATTGGAATATGAACAACACAAGCAAAAAATTCTCAAATGAGAAATATTTGGTTGCTGGCTAAAGACAAGCTATGAAGGTGAAAAAATATGATAACTAGTTGGTTGAATACGAATTAACGATGCAACATGTAATATTGCATGTCCTCATGAAGAAACAAGTAATTTTGATTTTAAAAGTAAAGGTCTAGCAATCAATTGAAGACATTTTATCAAGGATTCTGCCAAACCATTTTGAGTATGGACATGTGCAACAGGATGCTCTATATCGATACCGATTACATGCAATAATCATCAAAAGCCTTAGATGTAAATTCACCTGTATTATCTAGTCTAGTTTTTTTGGTTTGATAATAAGGAAATTGTGCTAGTAATTTAATAATTTGAGCAAGAAGTCTTGCAAATGCAACAATATGTGCAGAGAGCAAACAAACATGTGACCACCTAGTTGACGCGTCTATTAAAACCATGAAATATCTAAAAGGTTCACAAATATCACCCTGAATTCATTCCAAAAAACTTGGGGATTCAAAATTGACATTCGCTGTTGATGGTCTTGTAATTAATTTTCCTTGAGAACAAGCTACACATGTGTTATCAGAAGGTAAAAGAATCTTCAAGTTCTTTATGGAATGTCCGTGTGAGTTTTCAACAATTCTCTGTATCAAAATTGATTCTGGATGACCAAGTCTATCATGCCAAAGCATAAAAGTCTTTGGATCATTGAACTTCTGGCTCAATACAAGATTTGTTTTTATAGTTCGTACGGCAGTTTGATACAATCCAGGAGCTGTTTTTGACATGATACAATAGTAGTGATGCAAAGGTGTAAAGTCCTCATTTATTGATTGGTTTATTTCGTGAACAAACCACATTTTTGGGGTTTTATGTAAGGGTAGCTTAGGATCTCAATACCTCAATAGAAGAAGCACCAAAGGTAAAATTCTTATGCTTACTTGCTTTGAAAAGATAGTTGCACACACTCACAAATTCATGCATAACTCTTATTCATATATGTTGTGTGCTTATACTTGTGTGCATTTTTGTTTAAATTACTCTTCTGGATTTAGGTGCATCTTGTGATTAAAGTACCATGTCATGATAGGCATTAGTATAGGATGCATCTTCATCACTCTAGGACTTGTTGGAAATATGTGTTTGAGTGTTGAAAAAGTGGACAGTGCGTTGGTGGTGCGCTACTCGACTAGCGTAACCTCACCAGCATAACATTTCAGTGGATCGTCGCTTGTCATGCGCCACTGAGCTGCGCCATTTCACCCGTGCAACATCAAAAAAATGGGTAGTGCGCTGATGGTGTGCTACTCGACTAGCGCATCCTCACCAGCTTAGCATTCCAGTGGATTGTCGCTTGTCATGTGCCACTGAGCTGTACCACTCCACCGGTGCCTATTGGAAATTTAGGTTGTGCACTGGTGGTGCGCTACTTGACTAGCGCACCTCACCAGCGCACATAACGGGAGCTGGAACGTTTTTTTCAAAATGACCTCACTTTGGTTGAAACTCATATCTATATATAACTCTTTGTATTCAGGTCGTGTAAGAGTTCAGAACATCGTATCTTTTCCTTATAACATATTTTAGAAGGAAAAATCTTGTAAGAACTCATCTTTAAACACTCAAAGCATTTCCTTGGGCATAAAAACTTCATCTTCCATCATCTAAGGTCAATTAGAGTGCATCAAAGGATAGTTTTGCATCATCACATCTTGTTTGGTAAGTTTCTCACTATCTTCTTACAAGTTAATTGTTTTTCTTGCTAAGCCATCTCTTTAATCATTTGTATGCTCTTAGAATATATTCTAAATACAAAAATAGAGATTGTTGTGATGACATGATTGAGTGTTGTATTGTGATAGCTTTATAGGATTGTTTGATCTATGTTTAGCTAAGCTTTTCGAACATGTCATTTAGCTCTTGATATCTAGGATTGCATTAATTGTCATCTCATCATCCTAGATAAGCATATAAGGTTTCATATCCTTGTTTGTTCTTTGAATATCATCATATATTCACATAGGCCATTTTATCTCTTCATTCAAAAGTAAGACTTGTGTTGCTTCCGGGATTAGGTAGCTTAAATCACAAGCAAGATGGACTATGTTCACTTATACCGGGATTAGGTAGTGGTGGTGAATTATAAACCGGGATTAGGTTGTAATTCCTTTGCCATTAGTGGATTCGAGGTTCTAGTGTGGCGCACTTAATAGCCCGTGGTTTTTTCCATTTGGAGGGTTTCCACGTATATCTCAAGTGTCTTTACTATTTCCGCACTTATTACACTTGTGATATTATTGTAACTAGTTAAGGATATTTCCGTCAACTTGACCATTAAAGAAAATTGGGTAAACTTGTTTAAAATCTGTTTACCCCCCCTCTAGATAAATATTAAACACACCATAATATTTGTTTCAATTGGTATCAGAGCAGGTTCCTAGACATACATAGGTGATCCTTGCTCATTTTGGTGTGTGTTGCATTTTGTGTGTTTGTGTTGAACGTTCATACACTTGCATTCATATCATTCATTCATAAACACAATGAGTGGAAACGGTGGCAACAAGGGAGCTTCTAGCACTAGACCTCCACTTCTCACTGAGTTGAATTATGCCTCTTGGAAAGGCAAGATGGAGTCGTATATTTTCCAATTTCATGATAGGGCATGGATGGCGGTTGAAGTTGGCTACACTCCACCCATGATGACTCCTACAGATGGAGGAGATGATGTACTCAAGCCAAAGGCACAGTGGAATGCACAAGAGTTTGAGGCATCAAAGTGGAATAGGAAGGCAATGCATGCCATCCTATGTGCAATGGATAAGAATCAATACAAATTGTTTCAAAACACTAGGATAGCTAAGAAGGCATGAGATATCTTAGAAGTTGCACATGAGGGAACCAATGTGGTTAAGGAATCGAAGCTTCAAGTTCTCCAAACACAATTTGAATTGCTTAAGATAGATGAGAATGAGTGCTTCAATGACTTTGAAGTGAGGTTGATGGACATTGTGAACAAAGTCATCAACTTGGTGATCCTTATTCGGATAGGAAGATCAAGCAGAAGATTATGAGATCTCTACCTGATAGATTTGAGTCCAAAGTAATTGCCTTAGAAGAAAACAGTGCTTACAAGGATATAAAGCCGAGTGAAGTGATTGGGAGGCTTCTAGCTTATGAATCTAGGAAATGTCCTAACCCCACACCACCGAAAAAGCAAAAGGATATTGCTTTGAAAGCCTCCAAAGTAGAGAAGGAGGAAAATGATGAATCAGATGAGGAAATGGCTTTGTTAACGAGGAAGTTCAAGAAATTCTACGAATCCGAGAGGAAAGGTTTCAGATCCAAGGGTCAAAACTTGAAGAAAAAGGTTTCCTTCAAAAAGATTGAGCCTAGGCAAGAAAAGACAAAAAAAGAAAGGAGTCCAATGCTATGAATGTGGTGTGATAGGTCACTTTACCCCTGAATGTGCGAATCACAAGGTCAAGAAAAAGGAAAAAGTGATGGCCACCACATGGAGTGAAAGTGATAACTCCAATGAAGGAGATGAGTCTTCAGATGATGAAGAACTCATGGCTAACTTCATAGCCTTTATGTCCTCTCATAGGAGCAAAAATGCTAGTGAAGAAGAAAATGAGAGTCAAGAGGAAAACTACTCAAGTGATGATGGATCTTCATCACAATCTACAAATGGAAATGTGGATATGATGGATCTCAATGACTATATGGCTAGGTTTGAGAGTTCAAGGTTAAAGAACAAGAATGAAATTAAGAGATTAAAAGAAGAAAACCTAGAGCTCTCAACTCAAGTGGACCAACTAAATGAAGAGTTTGTGAGAACCATGAAGAGTGAAGATAAGCTAAGAAAGGAATTAGACTTATCTAAGAGGAGTGAAGAAGGGTTGAAGAAAGAGCTTGAAGATGCTAGAGAGTTGATGGCCAAGATGAACTCTAGCACTAAAAAACTTGACCATATGTTAGATGTTGGAAAGAGGTCGAGTGATAAAAAGGGGCTTGGGTTTGAAGATGACAAGATGTCCTCCACTCCAAACAAGACCATTTTTGTAAGAAGCATGAATCTCAACGGATCATCTTCTCATTAATCGCCTAGGAAGAAACTTGACCTAGGAGAGCATTCAAGTAGTGCTAAAGTGAAGGTGTCACCAAGAAGCCTACCTCAAGCTCATCCTACAAGGGCTCTTCAAGTTAACTTCCCTCAACCGAAAGCTCATAAAGGGAAGATACCTATCATGCAAGCTCAACCAAGGAAGCAATCAAGTCTTGCTCAACAACGAAAAAGGAAAGTTCCTCAACAAAAAAGGAAAGTTTCTCAACAAAAATCAAGACAACCACAAAGACATGAGAAGGCTCTAATGCATCCCTAAAGTTATGGTATGATTACTAACTTCATTCCTACATGTCATTTTTATGGTATTGATGGTCATATTAGACCAAATTGCTTTAGATATATTAAATTGTGTAGAATTGAAAGCATGATAGAGAAGAAAAAGGCTAAAGCCGTGATGCATATCACTCGGAAAAATGGAACACCTTTACATGATCCTAGGACATTTAGAGCCCATGTACCGTTAACCAATAGGATGAAAAATATTTCACCTAGGTGAATTAGAAAAGATGAACATTTTTGCCATGTTGCATAAATTGCCTTGAAAGTTCATTCTTCTAATTTTTGGTATTTGGATAGTGGGTGCTCTATGCACATGACTGGAGATAAGAGTTTCCTTAAGACCCTTGTGATGGAAGATGGAGGAAATGTCACCTTTGGTGATGGATCCAAGAAGAAAGTTAAAGGAAAAGGAACTATTTCCATTCCCGGATTACCCTCCTTGTCCAATGCTTTGTATGTTGAGGGCCTTAAAGCAAATTTGATAAGTATTTCACATCTTAGTGATGAAGGACTTTCCGTCTTGTTTAGGAAAAATGATTGCTCTATCTTATTGCCAAATGGACAAACCTTGTTAAAAGGTACGAGATCTAGCGACAATTGCTATTGTCTTGAAGCTAGAGGTGTCTCTTGTAATGTGTCCAAGGATGAACAAATTGAGTTGTGGCACGAAAGACTTGGTCACATGAACTATCGGGATTTACGAATCTTAGATAAGTTCATTGTTGTGCGAGGTCTTCCCAAGCTTGGGAAAAAGGTAAATGGTGTTTGTGGACCCTGTCAACAAGGGAAGCAAACCAAAAGTATGCACAAAAAGGGCAAGTATTTATCCACCAAGGAAAATCTAGATCTTCCCCACATGGATCTTATGGGTCCTATGCAAACCGAGAGTTTAGGTGGAAAGATATACATTTTTGTATGTGTGGATGACTTCTCTAGGTACACTTGGACTTATTTTCTTAGAGAAAAATATGAAACCTTTGACAAGTTTAAAATGCTTTGTTCCAAAATTCAAAATGAAATGAACTCCTAGATTAAAAGCATTAAACGGATTATGAGTGACCATGGGAAGGAGTTTGAGAATGCCCATTTTGAAAACTACTGCAATAGTCTAGGCATTTCTCATGAGTTTTCGGCTCCTAGGACACCTCAACAAAATGGAGTTGTTGAGAGGAAAAATAGGGTTCTTCAAGAGATGGCCCGTGTGATGTTGCTTAGCAACAATGTCCCTAGGAATCTGTGGGCCGAAGCCATCAATACAGCGTGCTACATAGGAAATAGAGTCTTTCTAAGGCCCCACACTAGGCAAACCTCCTATGAGTTATGGAAAGGTAGAAAGTCAAATGTTAGCTATTTCCACACTTTTGGAAGCAAATGCTACATTTTGAATTACCGTGATCAACTTAGCAAATTTGATGCTAAGAGTGATGAGGGTATCTTCATTGGCTATGCCTTGAATAGTAGAGCCTATAGAGTTTTCAATTTAAAAATTAGAACAGTCATGGAATCATCTCATGTTGTCATTGATGATACTAGGCTCAAATCTAATGACCATGAGGATGAGGTAGATCTAGCTGATGACTCTCCCTTGGAAAAGGTTGTTGATATTCCTAATGTTGAAAAGACTAATCTTGATGATGATATCACACAACCTATTGATAGGATTCCTCTCTTGAACTCAAAAGAATCTACTCCATGGGTTAGGAAACTCCATGACAAAGATGACATCATTGGAGAGGTTAATGATAGTGTTAAGACTAGGCATCAAATGACTAATCTAACTAGCTACACTTGATACACTTCTCAAATAGAACCCAAGAAGGTTGATGAAGCCTTAAAGGATGAATTCTGGGTTCTTGCCATGCAAGAAGAGCTTAACCAATTTAAAAGAAATGAGGTTTGGACTCTTCCTAAGCCCAAGAACACCAATGTGATAAGCACCAAGTGGGTATATAGGAACAAATCTGATAAGGATGGCAACATTGTGCGAAACAAGGCTAGCCTTGTAGCACAAGGGTACTCTCAAATTGAGGGTATTGACTTTGAGGAGACATTTGCTCCCGTTACTAGGATTGAGTCCATTAGGCTTCCTTTATCCATCTCTTGTTTACATAAGTTCAAATTGTATCAAATGGATGTTAAGAGTGTCTTCCTCAATGGTTTCTTGTAAGAGGAAGTGTTTGTTGAGCAACCCAGGGGGTTTGTGGATCCTCACCACCCTAATCATGTCTATCATCTCAAGAAGGCTTTATATGGGTTGAAACAAGCACCAAGGGCTTGGTATGAGTGCCTCACTCAATTTCTTATAGAAAATGGCTACACTAGGGGTAGTGTTGACAAGACTCTATTCATCAAGAAAGACAAAGATGAGCTCTTTATAGCTCAAATCTATATTGATGATATAGTTTTTGGCTCCATAAATAACACCAAAGTCTAACAATTTATTGATGTCATGTCTCACGAGTTTGAAATGAGCCTTATTGGTGAGCTAAGTTACTTTCTAGGTTTACAAATTAAGCAAATGGATGATGGGATCTTCATATCTCAAGCTAAATATGCCAAAAAACCTAGTAAACAAATTTGGCCTTGAAAATGACAAACATTGTGATACACCCATGAGTACCACTTTGAAGCTAAGCAAGGATGCTAGCGGTAAAAGTGTAGACCAAACTTTTTATTGTGGCATGATTGGTAGCTTGCTTTATTTGACCGCAAGTAGGCCCGATATCTCTTTTAGTGTGGGTGTGTGTGCTAGGTACCAATCAGATCCTAAGGAGCCCTATCTCTCTACCGTTAAGAGAATCATTCGCTATGTGCATGGGACATCTAACTATGGGATTTGCTACTCTTTTGACACTAATGCTAGTCTTGTAGGCTTTAGTGATGCAGATTGGGCAGGAAATTGTGATGATAAGAAAAGTACATCGGGGCGGTTGCTTTTTCCTTGGGAACAACCTTGTCTCTTTGTTTTGTAAGAAGCAAAATTCAATTTCTTTGTCCACGGCTGAGGCCAAATACATAGTTGTTGGGAGTGGATGCACACAACTCCTTTGGATGAAGCAAATGCTAGTCGACTATGGATTCAATCAAGGTACTGTTACTCTCTTTTGTGATAACATGAGTGCAATTAATATTTCCCAGAATCTGGTTCAACATTCTAGAACTAAATATATTGACATCTGTCATCATTTCATTAGAGAACTAGTTAAGAATAAATGCATAGTACTTGAGCATGTAGGTACTAATGATCAACTAACGAATCTATTTACTAAACCCTTAGATGTTACTCAATTCAAAACTATTAGTAGATCTATTGAGATTTGTCTCATGGAGTGATGAGTTTTGGTCTTTGACCCCATATGGGGAACTCAGGCAAAGAGAGCTATTGTATACTTGTTGTATGTAAATTTTTTTGGAAATGTTTATGCTCCATTATTGATTGCTTGAGTAGCTTGGTTGCACTTATACTATATTACATTGTATTTTCTTCAATAAGTGTGAACTTTGCTTTGATTACAATCCATGTCATATTTATTTTCAAACATGTATTTTTGTACTAGGAGATCTACATAGGCAGTACATATTGAATGACCTATAGTTATCACCATGACATGATGATTCTTTAATGACATGCTAATGAAAAATGATCAAGCATGAATTGATGATTGCAATTGTTAAATGCAAAACATTTTGTGAAAATGCTAGTGAGACTAAAATGTTTAATCAATGTCTCTCTTTCTTTATTAGTTGAACATAGCTACTATCATAAGGATATCCTACCAGGAAAAATAAAAAAGGGTGCAAAGTCGCTCATGCCATGTTTCGCTTATAAAGTGGGATATAGTGCTATTAAAACTTGACATCTATAAAAACTCTATATCCTTGCTTCTCTCATGACAAATGGTGAAATTAGTTTGAATTCTATTGGAAACCTTTGTCATTTGATTTCCCAAATACCATTGTTTTTGGACTTGAATGCAACATGTCTTGTATGCAAAGCATTTTTAATTAACACATTTTTTTTAAAAATAAATCTCTTTGTTTCTCTCCTATTAATTGAGTTGCATAAATGTGGCTTATATGATTATGCAAATATCTTGTATGCTTCTTTCTCTCTTTGCCTTGAGTGACCCGGTTGGGGACTACTTCTTTGCCTATATCATGACAAAAAGGGGGAGTAGCATATGGTTTTAAGGTGGAACTTGGTAAGGGGGAGTAGTACTTGCTGGGGAGATTACATTTAGGGGGAGTAACCCTTTGAGGGGGAGCATTGCATGTTGTGAAGCATTGCATGATGTTGTACTCATATTCTTAAATGCAAATGCTTTTGTTTTATAATCACTTGATCATCTCACATGCATTTGGTTTGGAAAGTGTACTTGTTGTTTGTTTTGTGTGTCGGGTTGATAGATCTACAAGAGATTGAAGATTTGAAGTTTTTTTATATATATCTCTTTGTAATGTAGAATATCTTCCCGGTATTTTATTTTGTTTTGTGAGGATCAATGTGAGTGGTGGTTTTGTCACGAAGGGGGAGATTGTAAAGTCCTCATTTATTGATTGGCTTATTTTGTGAACAAACCACATTTTTAGGGTTTTATATAAGGGTAGCTTAGACTCTCAAGACCTCAAGAGAAGAAGCACCAAAGGTAAAATTCTTGTGCTTACTTGCTTTGAAAAGATAGTTGCACACACTCACAAATTCATGCATAACTCTTATTTATATATGTTGTGTTTTATACTTGTGTACATTTTTGTTTAAATGACTCTTCTTGATTTAGTTGCACCTTGTGATTAAAGTACCATGTCATGATAGGTATTAGTATAGGATGCATCTTCATCACTCTAGGACTTGTTGGAAATGTGTGTTTTAGTGTTGAAAAAGTGGGCAGTGCGCTGGTGGTGCGCTACTCGACTAGCGCAGCCTCACGAACGCAACATTCCAGTGGTTCGTCGCTTGTCATGAGCCATTGAGTTGCGCCACTTCACCCGTACAACATTGAAAAAGTGGGCAGTGCGCTGGTGGTTCACTACTCGACTAGCGCAACCTCACCAGCGTAACATTCCAGTGGATCGACTCTTGTCATGCGCCACTGAGCTGTTTCACTCCACCAGCGCCTATTGAAAATTTAGGTTGTGCACTACTCGACTAGCTCACCTCACCAGCGCACATAGCAGGAGCTTGAACATTTTTTTCAAAACGACCTCACTTTGGTTGAAACTCATATCTATATATAACTCTTTGTATTCAGGTCGTGTAAGAGTTCAGAACATCGTATCTTTTCCTTATAACATATTTTAGAAGGAAAAATCTTGTAAGAACTCATCTTTAAACACTTAAAGCATTTCCTTGTGCATAAAAACTTCATCTTGCATCATCTAAGGTCATTTAGAGTTCATCAATGGATAGTTTTGCATAATCACATCTTGTTTTGTAAGTTTCTCACTATCTTCTTACAAGTTAAGTGTTTTTCTTGCTAAGCCATCTTTTTAATCATTTGTATGCTCTTAGAATATATTCTAGGTACAAAAATAGAGATTATTGTGATGACATGATTGAGTGTTGTATTGTGATAGCTTCATAGGATTGTTTGATCTATGTTTAGCTAAGCTTTTTGAACATGTCATTTATCTCTTGATATCTAGGATTGCATTAATTGCCATATCATCATCCTAGATAAGCATATAAGGCTTCCTAGCCTTGTTTGTTCTTTGAATATCATCATATATTAACATAGGCCATTTTATCACTTCATTGAGAAGTAAGACTTATGTTGCTTACGGGATTAGGTTGCTTAAATCACAAGCAATATGGACTAGGTTCACTTATACAGGGATTAGGTAGCAGTGGTGGATTATAAACCTGGATTTGGTTGTAATTCCTTTGCTATTAGTGGATTCTTGCTATTAGTGGATTCGAGGTTCTAGTGTGGCGCACTTAATAGCCTGTGGTTTTTCCCATTTGGAGGGTTTCCACGTATATATCAAGTGTCTTTACTATTTCTGCACTTATTACACTTGTGATATTATTGTAACTAGTTAGGGATATTTTCGTCAATTTGACCATTAACGAAAATTGGGTAAACTTGTTTAAAATCTATTCACCCCCTTCTAGATTAATATTAAACACACCATAATATTTGTTTCAAAAGGTATTCTATATTATCTTCATTAGAAGTCTCAATGTGGTATTGATTAAGACGGATATCTTTAAAGCTTAGTAAATTTCTTTTGGAATTGCTAGAATATAAAGCATCATTAATTTGTAATTTTGTTCTATTTGGTAACAAAATATTTGCTCTTCCGGAGCCGTCTATCAAGTTTGTAGTACCTGATACTGTGTTAACATTAGCTTTAGCTAATTTTAAGTTATTGAAATATTTTTTGTTTTGAAGGATTTATGCGTTGTGGCACTGTCTACAAGACATTCATCTCCATCATTCATCTTTTGATTGTTCAAATCATTAGTATGATCCGAAGCCATCTTCACTTATATAAATTTAAGTTTATATATATATATATATATATATATAATAAAAAAAAATTGAGGAGATTACAGGTCAATTAAGAAAAATTAAAAATAAAATTCAAACTTCATTAAAAGCAAACGAATTATAAGACAAATTTATTTCCTCAAAACACACACTATAGGGAATTTTATTAGAATCACACGTAAAATACTCTAGAGCACTGAAAATAAACTTAAACATAATACAATTAAGCACTAGTAACACACCAAAAGCATAATGAAAAACACATTGAAAATAATACCAAAAATGTTAATTGGTATTAACATTTGCATCTTCAATCAAGTGGCCAATATTTCCATTTGGGTCTTCAAAGAAATCTTACATGTCCAGGTGAGTTATGTCAACCGGCTCATCATGATCAATGAAATTTGTTTCCAACTCTTTTCTTTTTGCCTTCAGTGATGCTTGATAAAGTTCCACAAGGTGTTTAGGCGTACGACAGGTACGCGACAAATGCCCTTTTACTCCACATCGGAAACAAGCATTGTCATAAATTTTGGAGGGTTTGTTTTGAAAATCTGTCCCTTTTTCTTGTTTTTCATCATTGTTATTTCACTTATGGTGGTTTGGTTTGGATTTCTTATTATGACCCTCTTGGCCTTGATAATGACCACGGCCACAGCTACGGCCACGGCCACGCCCACGCCCACGATAACCTCCATGGTTATTTGATGAATTAACATTTGCTTCTAGGAATGCTACTGTTCTAGTTGGGTGAGATTGATGATTTTTCATCAAAAGCTCATTATTTTGGTCAGCCACAAGAAGACATGAAATTAACTCATAATATTTGGTAAATCTATGCTTTCGATATTGCTACTGCATGAGCAAATTCGAGGAGTGAAAAGTAGAAAATATTTTTTCTAACATGTCTTGTTCAGTTATTGTTTCTCCACATAATTTCAATTGAGAGACAATCTTAAATAATGAAGAAATATACTCACGGACCGATTTGAAATCTTGTAATCGTCAGTGCATCCAAGCATAACGAGCATTTGGAAGTATCACAGTTTTCTGGTGATTAAATCTCTTTTAAAATTTTCCAAAGCTCAAATGGATCTTTAACAGTAAGGCACTCAGATTTCAACCCTTCGTGGAGATGGTGCCAAAGGAAAATCATTGCTCTAACACGGTCCTGTGAAGATGTTTCATTTTTTTCTTTAATTGTTTCTCCCAGATTCTTAGCATCAAGATGAATTTCAGCATCAAGAATCCATGACAAATAGTTATCACTTGAAATATCAAGAGCAACAAATTCAAAATTTGTGATGTTCTACATATTCTGCTAGCTAAATCACAAAAATGATTATTAGAAATTCATAAACACAAATATGTTGAATTTATAACTAAATATGTAAAGGTATTAATATACTTGTAATTCCATAATATTTTGTAATTGTAAAGATGATGAATATTGTTATTGTGAGTCAATAACAAATTACAACATATATACTTTTCATACCTTGTTAAAAAGGAATAAATAAAGAAGAATATTTACCTGATCGGAGCTACTTCGTGTTGATAACGTAAAATAAACTCAAAAGTAATAACACAAGAACACAAGAAGAAAATCAAGAGATAAATAACATATAAATATGATATTTTATTCACTTCTCAATGGTATTTACAACTTAATGAGTCTCCCCTTTTATAGGCACACAGTATAGTAGTTACAAAGCTGAAAATACATTAGCAATTGTTGACGTTGATTTCTGAATGTATGAGAAAAGCCAACAAGGATTTGGATTTTAGCTGTGATTTCAAAGAGAAAGAGAAGGAGAAAGTAATCGGACCCAAGGTTTTTACGTGGTAAAACTCCGATGACCGGAGAAACGTCCACGGGTGATTGAGTGATCCACCAAGCCAAAATCCACTATGAAATAATATAATTACAATTCTCGATCTCTCTTTCTTCTTTCTGTATTTTTCTATGATTCTTGTATATATTTGTGTGACGAGATTATGAGTCTATTTATATGTCCATAGAACCCTTATCTTTTTTGTACAAGTAATAAAAGATCTTTGTATTTAATTATGATTGTTTACTTGTTCGAAGTAGTTTGTCTTCTTTCCTGTTTTAAAGACTTGTATTGAGATCGAATGGGACTCTAGTAATGTAGTCCAATTAGGACTTATTTCCTTATAAGAACGTAGTCCTTTTGAATAAGTAAAATTGTTGCCTGATTAGGAACCCTCTGCTTGATAATTCTGCTCTTCTTGGAATTCCTCTTTGATATGGATATCTTCTATGTATTTTAATGACTCGATTCGTGTAAACTGCGCGCTGGACTTTTATTCAGTTTTCTTCATGCTTGCCCCGAGTAGAACACAATATCAGCTAGTCACGAGTGACGTCATCTGATCCCGAGTAGACAATGTCATCAACTAGCCCCGAGTTATGTTTAACTGACCCTGAGTAGTATCTGACGTCAGTTGACCCCGAGCAAGTCTTGTTCAATACTTGTTTACTCGGATTTCTCTTCTTTGGTGATGTCTTGTAGGATATTTTCTGAATGCCTATTCGGATGTCCACCTGGAAATTTATCCTCTTTGTCAATGACGTGTACATATGATAAAATTTACATACGACAATACCCCCCTAAAATATTTTTGCCAAATGGAATTTCGTTTCGGGCAAAAGTATTTTAATCAATTCAGTTTTTATTTCTGTGCCAGAGTAAATGTCTTATCATAATGGTGTGCCTTAATGGTGACTTTGTAACTTTGATTTGCCCCCTCACGCGTGATCTTTAATGATAGCGACATTTTGGAATTCTGACGGTAAAAGCCTGTTCTCTTCTTGACACATGTTCTATGCCGCTTCATTTTTCGATTCCATTTATGAGAAACGACCTTCACGTCTCCCCGTGTGCCGCCTACTTCATCATGTTTCATCATAGATTTTTCCCGCCTTGAGACCCTAGGGTTTCGTGCTATCACCCCTTTAAATTCTTCACTGAAGGGTTGCGCTGGTTCATTCCAAAAAACTTGAAAACCAGAAATTTTTGCCAGCCCAATTTTCGTTGTGCAGCAAATTACCATTTCTCCGTAGAAGATTTTACGTTCAAATTTCTTCATTCAAGGTTAGTGTTAATGAATACATCCTCTCGTCAACGACTTTTTACTATCGCTTTTGAAATGCTCGATTGTGGGGATTTCCAGCTGGTTTCCTGCATTCGAAGATTATTGGGGGAAATCCCCCCTGATGAACCTTCATTTTTAGAAGTCGACATTTCTGGGCTTCACCCTATCGTCCAATTTTCTGTATCCAGTTCTTCATCTAGTTCTGAATCTGACATTTCTAATCACAGGGTACCTCAGCAAAGTATAGGAAAACATCAAAGCAGAAGTGAAGTTCACAGGAACAACTCGAGCAGCGTTCAGATCAGGGAGCGGACTGTTAACGAGAACGATATTGAAGAGGCGTTCAGAGCATCTCATCTCACCTTCTCTGCTGATTACCTGAGTGGGTTTGACACCGAACTGAATGTTATAGGGGTAGAAGAGATCGGGAAGTATCGTGCCCTATTCGATTTGGACAACTCGGTTATTCTGGTTCCTGCTGGTGATAGAGATGCTTGGAATCCTCCCCCAGGCATGGTGGCAATCTATGGATCAATGCTCTGCTGTGGCGTCACGCTTCCCCTTCAGCCGTTCATTGCCTGGTTTTTAGCTAAAGCAGGGATTGTCCCAGCTCAACTGACCCTGAACAACTGCAAGATCCTGATGTGCATGTGGCACATGAACAGCTGGATTAACTTGTCACCGCCATCCCCGAGTGAAATCAAGCATTTCTTTACAATGAGGTAGTCTGGTAAGACAGGGACCTATTTTCTTATGTCTAATCCGCCGGACTACTGAGTCCCCGAGGGGACAAAGGTGAATAGGGTTGTCGATACCTCTGACGACCCCTATGGGGATTCCCTTCACCCAACAAGTTCTGGAAGAACAATTGATTTTTCACCGCAGGGAATCTCGGTCTTGAAGTCACCCTTTTAGTTAGGGAAACTCGGAGGGTGCTAAAAGTTCCCCGATTCTTCTATTCTCCTGAGGTATGGAACAAGAAGAAGCTTGAATTTAGCGACGCTGAGCTGACCAGACTTGCTCGGGCAGCAGTTCGCATGCCGAAGAAGAGGAGCATGTCTTATCTTTTCAACAAGACAAAAATGATAGAGCTCGGCTTCTTCAGCCAGATTTCAGCTTAACGCAGACTATGTAAGTGATCTTTGTAACCCTTTTTTTTATTGTTATTTTTTACTTTTCATTTTCTGACGCGATCCCTCTTTTTTTTTCTAAGTGTATGACACGGACATCATTTGCGACCTTCAAGCTTGCCAAGTGAAGTCGCTTATTCAGGCGAGCCGAAAAGAAGCTTCTCGTCAGAGCAATGATGGTGTTGCCCTGCCTGAGTCTGACGAGGAAACCGATGTAGACGAGGAGCAAATCCCCGAATATGTCCCCGAGGATGTCGTTCAGCCGACTGTAGGGGAGACTAGTGGTCCGACCGATACTCAACTGCCTGATGACTGGGAAAGGTAGAGTGACGGTCTTGGTGAAGAGCCTGCCGAGTGGTCAGACTTCGGTGATGGAGGTAATACCTCCGCGGGACAAGTACTCATAGGTCCTGAATTTTTTGAATCTTTCTATGATGCTACTCAGGAAGATCCCGTAGCTGATCTCAGCTTCTATCATTCTCGGGCTGAGAAGCGGAAGGCTGTGGGCTCTCCTACTCGCCCTCTCAAGGTCCCTCGGGTGGTCTCATTCATTGACTCAAGTAATGAAGATACTGGGGCTGAGATTCCCCCGAGCGTTGATGCAACGACGGATGCTGAGACTTCGGAGTTGAACAGGGGTTCATTTCCACCCGAGGTTAAAGATCAAAGGGCAGAACCCTCTGGGCTCCTTCATATCCTTCTCCTCAGGATATGCTGTGGGAGATGTCATCAGGTCAGGCTTTCATCGGGGATGACCACTGGAGTTATTTTTGGGATGGCTCCCTGACAGACCGTCTTCAGAACGTTTTTAACAGTGCATCTTATGTAAGTTATCATTTACTTCCATCAATTGTTTTGTTTGTTCGCCAGATTTTTAATTGAACTTTTTTTTTTGGAGATAGTGGCTGAGTTCGCTGAGCTGGTTTAGACGCAACAACATCAAGCTGATAGAATAAGGCGTCTCGAGGCTCAGCTGAATGACAGTGAGGATAGCCGTGCTCGGGTCGAATCGGCTTATCAACAAGAGGTTGGATTTGCCCAAGTATTTACCGACCACGGCTTGGCGAAGCAGGTGGAGGTCGAGGAAAGGGCTTCTTTGGCAGAAGAGAAAGCCGAGTCACTTCAAAATTTATTGTATTCTGCCCAAGAATCAATGCTTAGGGCCGAGCAAGAAGTGGAGCAGTCTAAGTCGGCGTATGAGCAGAAGATCGAAGACTTTAAACGCCAGGCTCTGACGGTCGAGTCCCTATCAAAAGAGGCCATGTTGGAACTTGAAGTGCAAGGGGTATATCGTTTCAAGAGATCCCTTGCCTACTATACCCTTCTCCTTCAGGAATTTCAGCGTGGGTTGGTTTCAGCTGATGAGTTCTTCAAGGTTAAGAATCGGGCAACTCAGAAGGCCTGAACCAACTGGGAGCTGTCGATCAAGAATCATGTGGATCAGTCCGTGGAATCTCTTTGGACTCAGATTAAGGAGTGGAGAGCTTACTACAGTTGCCGAGGCAAAGAGCCCCATCCTATGCATTAGGAGGTTCCATCCGAGCACTCTCTCTCGACTTTTTACTCCAGTCAGGAGTCGGTTGTGGAGGGTGTGGTCCTTGATGTCAGACCGATCCCGGGAGAAGATTACAACCAGTGGATGGACGATTCGGTCGACACGATTTCTTGGCCTTCCAATGAGAGTCTGCTCCGCGAGTACGAGATGGTGCTGGACCCGAGTATTGGCAAGAGTTCAAAATCCTCACAACCTTAAGTTTTGTAGAAATTCTGTAACAATTTCTTTGTAATTCTTTGTAATTCTTTTGTAACAATTCTTTTGTAAAGAATTCTTTGTAACAATTTTTTTGTATCGATTCTTTAGAGAGATTAATAAAATCTCAAGTTTAGCTTTTTTGAACTGAGTGGTCTTGATCTGATTTATTGCTTCAAGTAATTTCACCTTCAACTTGACTCTATTGTTGCCGAGTATCTTATTAAACCAGTTATTTCTGATATTCGGGTAACTTAACCGAGTATCTTATTAAACCGGTTTCGTTCCCCGAATAATTAATAACATCAAGTATCTTATTAAACTGGCTGTTGCAATCTTCACGCCAAGTATCTTATTAAACTGGCTAATTCTGATGTTCGGGTGACTTCACCAAGTATCTTATTAAACCGATTGTCACCCGAATAATTTTAATGCCAAGTATCTTATTAAACTGGCTCTTGCAATCTTTATGCCAAGTATCTTATTAAACTGGCTAGTATTATTAACCGAGTCATCTTAAAACAGGAAAGTAGGTTTATACTTGTGTTTCATACACGGTTGCTACCTGAAGATTACATCAAGGCTCACCATGATCATATGTTCGAGTTCTTACACATTACCGAGGACATCTCCCCAGTTTTTATGCGCAAGGGTTTTCCGAATCGTTAAGCTTTTTGAATCACTTAACACAGCTATGCATTTCACCAGAATGTTTTCCGATAGCATCCC
Organism: Dipteronia dyeriana; assembly: GCA_032871835.1. Taxonomy (NCBI): domain Eukaryota; kingdom Viridiplantae; phylum Streptophyta; class Magnoliopsida; order Sapindales; family Sapindaceae; genus Dipteronia; species Dipteronia dyeriana. The sequence continues at coordinate 20,336,995 of CM065297.1, forward strand.
GAGCTGGTGCATTGGGTTTGCCTTTTTGCTAAGGTCAATTGACCTTGCTCGGCTGGCATGCTCCTTGGAGCTTCTCCGCCCATTCGGGAATCAATGGTCCCGAGTATTCTGTTTGCATGTTCTTATTATCATGCTTGTCTTCCATATGTTCTTATTATCATATGCTTTCTTTCGGAAATCCAGAGTTTGATGCTTTATCTTTCGGAAATCCCGAATTTGATTTTTATTCATAACTGCAAAATCAACAAAGTTTTAAATTCCACAGCTAATATCTAAACTAACTAAAATTGTCCTGACTAAAAAAAACAAAAAATAATTTAAGGATAGAAAATCTTCAGATATTTGGTATTGCATGGTCGGGGTAAAACCTCTCCATTGGGTCCTGCAATCCAATAAGCTCTATGACCAACTATTCATTCGACTTTGTATGAGCCTTCCCACTTATCAACCAGGGAACCTGCAACTTTATTTTTTATGTTCAATGACACCTTCCTGAGTACCAGGTCTCCTAGTTGAAATTTTCTGACCCGAACATGAGAGTTGTAGTGGTGAGCTACTCTTTGCTGATATGCTATTATTGAAATTCGGGACTTCTCCCTTTTCTCTTTTAGCTCAGCTAGGCTTTGTAATAGCATATCAACATTCTGTTCTTCATCATATAGCCTGACCCGGGGTGATGCATATGACGTTTCTATGGGGATAACAGCTTCTGTTCCAAACGCTAAAGTGAATGAAGTCTCTCCTGTTAACGTTCTTGCTATTGTCCGATATACCCATAATACTTCGGGAAGCTTATCAACCCAGCTTCCTTTCTTGGCATCTAGCTTTGCTTTGATTGTGTGCTTGATTATTTTGTTCACTGCTTCAACCTGCCCATTTGTTTGAGGGTGGGCAGGTGTGGCATAGTAATTTGCAATCCGGTACTCTTTACACAACTGTCTGAATTTCAGGTTATGGAACTGGGTGCCGTTGTCAGTGATTAAAATATTTGGGACTCCAAACCTATAAAGTATATTCTTTTTCACGAAATTTGTAGTGTTTGCTTTTGTGATATGCACCAATGCTTCAGCTTCTGCCCACTTCGTGAAATAGTCAACAGCTACTATGGCATACTTCACTCCACCCCCTGTCCCGACTGGCATTGGGCTAATTAAATCCAAACCCCACATGGAAAATGGGAATGGGGATGTGAGGTTTTTGAACTGTTCAGGGGATCCTTTGGATGCTGTTTGATCCCTGGACTGGCCTTTTGATTTCGACCAGAGCTGTGATCGACCCTGATCTCTTTCTTTGTTTCTGATTTCTCATCTCTTTTCAAGATTACATCATGTAGATGTCCTTCCTGAATGAGGGTTTCTATGTAATCCCTGAGCTGGTAATACTTGGAAGTCTCATGACCGTTTTTCTTGTGGAATCTGCAGTATTTTGTTGTATCTCACCGAGCAAACTGAGATTGACGGCGTAGCTCTTGTACCATATTTTTTGTTTCCAGTATGGCCAGGATTTCCTCTTGCTTTTTCTGAAGAGGGATGTAGTTAGTATATCTACCTCGGTATTTTTCAATGGTCTGTTCGGTATTATGCCCGTTTCCCCCATCCTTGCTCTTTTCTTTACTGTTTCCTTTCTGTTTTCCCTTTTGGTTCTGCATTTTGTACTTTGCGACTTTTTTAGGTTTTCCTCCATGCATGTAGCATTCTCCAGTGGCTAATTCTTCTTCTTCGGCTAGTGCATATCCTTCCGCCATATCCATCATATATACGTATCTGGTTAGGCGGGCTCTTCTTAGGTCAAACGAAAACCGTCCATTCTGTAGGTTGTTGATGAATGCAACAATTATTGCTTCATCGTTTGCACTACCAATTTCTGATACTGCTTGGTCGAATCTCCCCATGTATTTATTCAGCGACTCATCTTTCCCTTGATTTATTTGAGAAAGATAAGCCATTGATTTTTTACTATGAACATTGCTCAGAAATTGCCTTGAGAAACTCCTGCTCAGTTCACTGAAACTTTCGATGCTCGCTGGGGGTAATCTCCCGAACCATTTTGAGCCCATGTCTCCTAGAGTTTGTGGAAATTTGAGGCATAGTAAGGAATCGCTAAGGGCATACTGGGCCATAGCACTTTTATAGCGTCTGACATGTTCTTTTGGGTCTGTATCCTTCTTGAGCTGTTTCACGTGTGGCATCCTGAATCTTTCTAGGAATAAAGTCCACATAATGTCCCTAGTGAACGGGCTGTCAGAATCCTCGTCAGATAAATCGTTGTTCCCATAACGTCTGACCAGTTCGTCCATTTGACGCCTATTGTTCTCGACTTTTCGAGTTAGACTCTGGATTACGACATCTCTGTCTTCCACCAAACTTCCCTGATGGTTGAACCGTTGGGTGATTGTCATTCCTCTTTCTGGCTCTTCACTTTGATGTTGGGTTTCACGTATGATTCTGTGATGACGTTTGCGATGGTGCCGATCGCTATCTTCTGATGACTACCGATCCATGTGCCGGTCATGTTTGCGGTGTCTAGCCCAGACAATCTGATCATGGTCCTGCTTCTGGCGTGGTCTTTCCTCTTCATGTGTTTCACGTCCAGCCTGATTGATTGGAGCAGAGTTCCTTCCGGCTTCTGGTGCATTTAGTTTTGGCCCTACTACAACAGAACAAAGCCTAGCATGTGGGAGGTTAGGAGTTTGTGCTTCTTCTGCAGCCAGTAGATCAAATCCTTCCTTTACTGCGTCTGCCACCAATTGTTGCAACGTTTCTCGGAAGCGTTGTATCAGGTCTCTGCAGATCGGAGGAACTTGCTGAATTCCCACCAAGAATGTAGGTTGGTTCTCTGTGGTTGCAGCGAGATCTCGCGAGCTACTACCAACATGTAAGTTATCTGGAGATTTTTGGACATCCCCATAACTGCTTTTGCTTCCTGCCATTATCTTTAATTAAATCGGAGGTTAGACCCCCTTCTTCTAGCGCAAATTGTTGACGTTGATTTCTGGATGTATGAGAAAAGCCAACGAGGATTTAGATTTTAGCTGTGATTTCAAAGAGAAAGAGAAGGAGAAAGTAATCGGACGTAATTTTTTTACATGGTAAAACTCCGATGACCGGAGAAACGTCCACGGGTGGTTGAGTGATCCACCAAGCCAAAATCAACTATGAAATAATATAATTACAATTCTAGATCTCTCTTTCTTCTCTCTGTATTTTTCTATAATTCATGTATATCTTTGTGTGACGAGATTATTGGGCTATTTATATGTTCATAGAACCCTAATATTCTTTGTACAAGTAATAAAAGATCTTTGTATTTAATTATGATTGTTTACTTGTTCGATGTAGTTTGTCTTCTTTCCTGTTTCGGAGACTTGTATTGAGATCGAATGGGACTCTAGTAATGTAGTTCAATTAGGACTTATTTCCTTATAAGAACGTAGTTTTTTTCAAGAAGTAAAATTGTTGCCTGATTAGGAACCCTCTACTTGATAATTCGGCTCTTCTTGGAATTCCTTTTTGATATGGATATTTTCCATGTATTTTAATGACTTGATTCGTGTAAGCTACACGCTGGACTTTTATTCAGTTTTCTTCATGCTTGTTCCGAGTAGAACACGATATCAGCTAGTCTCGAGTGATATCATCTGATCCCGAGTAGACAATGTCATCAACTAGCCCCGAGTTATGTTTAACTGACCCTGAGTAGTATCTGACGTCAGTTGACTTTGAGCAAGTCTTGTTCAATACTTGTTTACTCGGGCTTCTCTTATTTGGTGATGTCTTGTAGGATATTTTCTGAATGCCTATTCGGATGTCCACCTGATATTTTCATCCTCTTTGTCAATAACGTGTACATCTAATAAAATTTACATACGACATCAATAAACATGAGAATCAATGGTGCTATAAATATGAGAATCAACGATACCATAAACTTGAGAATAAATTTAAAAAGATGAATGATCATAAGTTACATTATAATATTGGATATACATTAACTTATATTATATTTTCATAACAATTTTAATTTATAATAATATCAAGTGAATTGTACAGGCACACCACATATCGAAAGCATTTACTAATTTACTAGTGATTAATTAGACCTTGCAGAAAATGGGGTTGGTCAAACAATCGAGATTAATTAGACCTTGCAGGAAATGGGGTTGGTCAAACAATCGAGCATATTCTAAATGCTATAAATTATATTAATATAAATATATACTACCTCAAAAAGGGAAAGAGTGTTGGCCTTTTCAGCTACGAAGCTATATGCATTCTTATCGACATCGTTGTTGGAAATTTTATAATAAACTCTCATTTTGAGAGCACGAATTGAGTATGATAAATTCAATAGAAATGAAAGATTAAAATAGATTTGAATTCTTCTTTATGAGAACTTCGTAATGGTATACTTAAATTTACATACGGTATTATCCAATAAAATTATCTTATAGACACTGTATTTTATACGGACCTCGATTCAAACACCGTTTATGTTTTGTTTTTTGGAATTACGATCAACAATCATTGCCTTCTTTTTAAAGATTTGTAATATATTATTATAATATAAGCGCTTAACTGAAGGACACAGATTCCAGGAAACCACGTAGATTAAAAGAAAAAAGAAAAAAGAAGAAGATAAAAAAAAAATGAAGGGATGATAATTAATTATAATATTTTTGAACGAAATTAAGATGGATCATCTTCTAGCTACCAAGCATCATCCTAATGTCTTATAATTATCCATGCATGCAAGACAGCTGTAAATTGACCTCTAATTGTACTTGTGCTTCGATCTCCACTCCAATGTTATTATTTTCTAAACGTGCGTTTCCTCTCCATTTAAATATAATACAATAAATATATAGAGGAGGTATCTCCCTACTATCTAGGGTTTCTAAAAAGTTTCACCTTTTTAAATTCGTAGACACCAGTTGGATATTCAACTTGTTTACTAGCCTTTTTTGTATTGCTTGATCTTTAATCTGTTTATGTGAGTGACACTACTGTTGTAGACCATATACATATAAAAGAAAAAAAAAATTAACGATTATGTTCTGAACTCTTTTTTTTTAATTCTAAGTTATTTTTAATTTTTATAAAAATGATTAGATTGATCTTTATATTTTTTTTAAGTGTTAAATTAGTCTCTCTATTTTTGGTAATGACCAAATTAGTCTCTCTAACGATTTAACGGTATTAAATATAACAGTTGATTTGAACAATTTTAATTAAAGTATATAAATATCATTTATTTGTCATATTATAACAAAGTTATTTTATTTTTTATACAATAAGTTCACCATTATAATTACAACAAAATCAAAAAATATGATTAATGAAACACCATTTGTATTTTTTTTAATTAAAATTATCTTAAAAAATCTAAAAATATTTTAGTAAGACAATGTCAATTATACCCTTATTTTATAAACAAATTTACCATTCATTTACAGTTTAGTCTTTTACCATCTTTATATAATTGTTTTTTTTTTGTTAAAATTTTACAAGCATTGTTTCAAACTTATTTAAAAATCAAAACCCAAAAATATACATGTGTCAAAAAAATTATGCATGTGTCAATATTATATTGTTTATGAATAAAGTACAATTTTACCCTTACGTAGTTAAAATTGACTGACGAAACTTAGTTAGAGGGACTAATTTAACACTTGGAAAAAATATGAGAACCAATTTGGTCACTTTTATATAAGTCGCAAACAACTTGGACTTTTTAAAAAAAATCTAGGACCTAATTGGTAATTGCCCATAAAAAAAAGAACAAAAAATAACCAAACCTAGTTTTAGGTTTCAATTTGGGTTAATATAACTATCGGTAGTTGATAACAATTACATAAATTCAGAGCTATTATAATGATGCCATTATATATTATCAATATCATACAAGGAAGCTGTTATATATGTATATATGATCCAAAATGTTTGGATCCTTTTGTTCCCTAATAATAACTCCCATTTCACACTCGGTGTAGCCTCCATATCCTATCAATTGCACTCGTTCCTGAGTAAAAATCGAGTATTTGATGGTTTAATTAGCTTGTGTCGGTTCCTTTAGCAATCCAGGGGTAATAGCGTAAAATTGAGGAAAGTCCACCAACTGGAAGAAGTGAAGACTCAAGAAGGTGAAGAGTGGCGCTGGTGTAGTGCCTGACGACCACCAGCACACCAAATTCAGTAGGGTGGCGCTGGTGAAGCACCATTTGACCATCGTACGTGTCCAATATCCTAATTTCAGCTCTTTTAGACACCTCTACCATGATCCTCAAGCTCTATATACTCATTTTTCAATCCAAAACCTCATATACACCATCTTTCACCCAAATTCTTCACTAAATCACCCAAAACCTTCACCAAATCACCTAAAGCCTTCATCAAACCACTATCTAAACTCAAATATCACATTATCAACCACTAAATACCTCATTTTTGCCCCTAAACAACCAGTAAGACCACATCTTTGAGCAAGAGGAGTGAAAAAGAGAAGAAGTCTAGCACATCCAACCATGAGATGAGGAGTTGTTCACTTAGTTTACTCTTTCTCTTTCTCTCTTTATTATTACATGTATTTCACTTATGGCTTGTATTTATCTCATATATTGTATAGCCATTTCTTTTATTATATACTACTTCCATCTTGGCTAAGACCAAGATGAAACATTTACCATGAATTGCCAACAAAGACTATCACTTTATCCTTATTATTTGTGTTTATGTATGTGTTTCATGCGTTAATTAATATTGAGTGTCTAGCTAGCATTTAATGTTTATTTAGTTGTTGTGTGATGTACCAAGATGAGAAGCACACAACGTGCTCGATGAAATGCATGATAGAGGTCTAGTAAGGTAGAAATACTCGAGGCTAGTCTCTAGGACTCACTTATTGAACCACTAAGCTTAATGAACTTATGTGCATTTTGGATGACCATCGAGAGATAGAGTATTGGTACATATAAGTGTTGTTTCTATTACTCGAGAGAGAGTAGAGACTAATAGAGGGTGTCACGAGTCTACATTTGCACTTGCATAATTTATCCTTAATGGTGTGTCTATAAATTGGTGAGAATTTGTTAGGTAGATTCATGGACTTAGCCTAATTTCCTAATAGAAATACAACCACTTGCTTGTGTGTGATTTTACCTTGTTTACTTGTTTGTTTAAGTTTCGTTAATTGCATTTTATTAGTAGTTTAAGTTAATTGGTTTAAGAAGTATAATTTAGTCATCAAATATTTGTTTGTCTAAATAGTAATTAATCAATCAATTGTGGTATTCAATTCATCAATCCTTGAGGAACGAACTTTATTATCATTGTACTACTCCCACAGCTCCGTACTATTGTAGGTGCTCATTTAAGAGTGATCAATTTTGGCGTTACTACCAGGGATTGAGTGGCTTATTGATATCATTACTAATTGGTTTATTACTAATTCAGACCTTTTACTTTGTGTTTATTTTCTTGTGATTGTGGGTGGTTGCTCTTGTATGTATCACAATACAATGAGCAATAACTTACAGGATTTGAGGTTTGATCCAGATATTGAGGGAAAAACTCATAAAATTAAAAAAGAAGCAAGAGCAAGTGGAACAATGATGAACAATCGGAATATAATTCGGGATCAAGTGGAGTTGCCTCTGGTTGCAAATCAAGATCAAGGGGCAATATTGTGGAAGATGGTCACACTCTACGAGATATCTCTATGCCTAGAGTTAAGCTGAACTTGTCATCCATTTACCGGCCTAGAGTTGCAGACAACAATTTTGAGATCAAGCCAGAGTTGATTAAGATGATTGTTACAACAGTTTAGTTCTATGGACTACCAAATGATGATCTGAACATGCACCTTCAGAGTTTCAATGATCTATATGACACCTTTAGGTACAACGGAGTGTCTAAGAACTTTTTTAAGTTGAAGTTGTTTCCATTTTCCTTGAGAGACAATGCAAAGGCTTGGCTACTACAGTCACTCCCCACAGATTCCATCATCACTTAGGACCAACTGGCTCAAGCATTTCTGAACAAGTATTATCCCCCAGGAAATGCATCTCGCCTACGGAATGAGATCACATCCTTTCAATAATTTGAGAATGAAAGCCTCTATGAAGCTTGGGAACAGTTCAAGGAGATTATAAGGAAGTGCCCTTACAACGGTTTAGCGAAGTGGTAGACTTTGCAAGCTTTCTACCAAGGAATCACAATCTCAATAAGAAATTTGGTAGATGCTGCTGTTGGAGGGTCACTCATAGACAAATCGGTTTATGTTGCTCATGAGCTTTTGGAAGAAATGGCACTCAACAATAGCCATTATGGTGGTGAGAGGCAACTACCGAAGAAGGCTCATAGTGTGCTAGAAATAAATGAATTTACGAGTGTGAAGGCTCAACTTGAGGCACTCATAAAACAAAATGAACAAGATGAGTGCGGGGCCTAGTCATGTGCAAGTAGCTTCATGTAATGGTGCTAGGGGCCATACTCAAGCGTGGAATGTCAAGTAGAAGATCCATTTGCTTTGGGGTCTTAAGAACAAGTCTTATTCGTCAACTATAACCATAACTTCCAAAATCCTATGAACAACCAAATGACCAACAAAAATAAAAACAACCCATTCTCAAACACTTATAACCTTGGATGGAGAAACCACCCAACGTCTCTTGAAAAGATTATCAACCCTAACCTCAACCAAATCTCAACCAAAGACAACCACCCGGATTCCAACAACCCTAACAACTACAAAATTTTTCATAACCAACCTTTAGGATTCCAAAACCAAGGAGAAAAGAAGCCTACTCTAAGAGACCTTTTCTCAAAATATATGAGCAAGCTTAATGCGAGAATGGAGACTCAAGACTTGGCCTTGAAGAAGCTAGATACTAAGATTGACCAAGTAGCATTCCCAAGCATCCATTCAAAACTTGGTGATGTAAATCGGTTAATTGGCAAGAGGACAATAAGGAAGACAACAAGGCTCTCGTCCAAGTGACACAGTGGTAAACCCTAAAGAGCAATGTAAGGCCATTACATTGAGAATTGGAAGGGAACTCGAAGTACCTGAAGGTTTTGGCAAGATTAAATTAATTATTGAAGAATAGAGTAATGAAGAAAGAGAGGTTAAAGAAGAAAAAGGGAAATCAAATGAAGAAGATAGGCCCAACACATCTCAAGACCCCCCCCCCCCACATTTTTAAGTTAAATTCTATGTCTCTCCTATACCATACCCACAAGGCTCAAGAAACACAAAGATGCTTAAAATTTTTCCAAGGTCTCGAAGATTTTTAAGAACTTCACATCAATATCCCATTTTCTGAAGCACTTTCCCAAATGCCTACTTATGTGAAATTCCTTAAGGAGTTGCTTTCCAATGAGAGAAAATTGGAGGAGTTTGAGAAGGTTGCCTTGACAGAAGAATGCAGTGCAATTTTGCAAAATAAACTCCCTTCTAAGTTGAAAGATCCAGGAAAGTTAACCATTCCATGAATTATTGGCATATCGAAGTTCAGAAAGGTGTTGATCGATTTAAAGGAAAGCGTCAACTTAATGCGATTCTTAGTTTTTCAAAAATTGGGTGTTGGGGAGGTAAAACCCATACACATTACTCTACAATTGATCGATAGGTCGATTAAGTATCTGAGGGGAATCATGGTGGACGTGTTGGTAAAGGTTGACAACTTGTAATTTCCAATGGACTTCGTGATACTCGAGATGGAAGAGGGTGTGGATATACCTATACTTCTTGGTAGACTTATCTTGAAGACATCAGGGGCATTGATAGATGTGAAGGAGGAAAAGTTGGCACTAAGAGTAGGAGATGAGCAAGCGGTGTTTAACATGTCCAAGACGGGAAAGAGGCCGTTGGATGTGGAAAATTGCTTAAGAGTTGAGGTCATTGAACCAATAGTTGAAGAGTTAAATAGGAAGGGAATTCCTAAAAAGTTTTAGAGGCTTGCATTTTTCATGGTGCAAGTGAAGATGATGATGATGTGAACATAGCGGAGTGTTCATTGCATTCGAATTACCCTTGAAAAATTTGAGAAACAGAAACCGCTTTGAAGAGCTTAGGGTTAGAAACCCAAGCTACCCCTATCCATTGAGAAACCCCTTCAACTTGAGTTGAAGCAATTACCCGCTCACTTGAGTTATGCCTTTCTAAAGGAGTTATCATCACTTTCGGTCATCATTTTAGATTCCTTGACAAGACTTGAAGAATAGAAGTTGTTAAGAGTTTTGAGAGATCACAAAAGGGCAATTGGTTGGTCCACCTCAGATATAAGGGGTATTAGTCCTACTTTGTGCATGTACAAAATATTAATGGAAGAAGACCATAGGCCTTTGGTGGAACATCAAAGAGGACTAAATCCTAATATACAAGAAGTAGTAAGAGCGGAGGTCTTAAAGCTACTAGATACGGGAATTAACTACCCAATTTTAGATAGCCTTTGGGTGATCCCTGTACAAGTGGTGCCGAGGAGAGGGGGAATGACGGTGGTTCCAAATGAAAAAAATGAGTTAATCTCTCAAAGAACCGTCATCGGGTGGAGTGTTTGCATAGACTATCGAAAGTTGAACAATGCCACGAGAAAATACCACTTTCGACTCCTGTTCATAGATCAAATGTTGGAGAGATTGGCCGGACATGACTACTATTGTTTCCTTGATGGGTATTCCGGCTATAGCCAAATCCTTATTGCCCTCGAAAACCAAGATAAGACTACTTCCACTTGTCCGTATGGCACATTTGCATATAGAAGAATTCCATTCGAGTTGTGCAACGCACTGGCCATATTTCAACGTTGTATGATGGCAATATTCTCGGATATAATGGAGAAGTTTATAGAAGTGTTCATGGATGACTTCTCGGTCTTTGGATCATCCTTTGATAATTGTTTAAAGAACTTGGGACTAGTTTTGCAGAGGTGTGAAGAAAGTATGGTAAATGAGGGCATTGTGTTAGGCCATCGGATTTCATACAAGGGGATCAAAGTAGATAGAGTCAAAATAGAAGTTATAGAGAAACTACCTCTTCCTACCTCAATCAAAGGCATTAGAAGCTTTCTTGGACATGCCAGGTTTTTAGACGCTTCATCAAGGACCTCTCCAAAATCAAAAAGCTCCTTTGCAACTTGCTAGTAAAAGATGTCTCCTTTATTTTTAATGAAGAATACCTTCTTGCTTTTGAGAAATTAAAGAAGGAGCTCACATCCGCTTCTATCATGTCGGCACTCGATTAAGACCTTCCATTTGAGCTCATGTGTGATGTACGTGATCATGTGGTGTGAGCCGTTTTGGGATAAAGAAGAGATACGAAGCTCCATGTGATTTATTATGAGAGCTAAACCATCTAATAATGCTCAAGTGAACTATGCCACCACGGACGTAGAGCTTTTGGCCTTTGTATTTGCCTTTGATAAATTTCGATCTTATCTAGTGAGCTCAAAATTAATTATGTACAATGACCATATGGCGATCAAATACTTGATGGCAAAGAAAAATTCCAAGCCGCAGTTACTTAGGTGGGTGCTCTTGCTATAATAGTTTGACTTGGAGATTCATGATAAAAAAGGATCAGAGAATTTGGTGGCTGCTCACCTTTCGAGATTAGAGAGGGAAGCATCAATGAACACTTTCCGGATGAGCAATTACTATCAGTCCAAGAATTTATTACTCACTGGTTTGCCGCTTTCATGAATTATCTAGCAACTGAGGTCATACCGATGGAGATGACCTTCCACCAAAAGAAGACGTTCCTTTCGGATACAAAGTCATACTTATGGGATAAGCCACTCCTTTTCTCGGGCTTATGTTGATGGACTCATTAGAAGGTGTGTACCCGATAAGGAGATGAGGGATATCCTCATGCATTGCCACTCTAAGGAGTGTGGAGGTCACTTTGGGCCAATTAGAATCGTAAGGAAAGTCTTCCAATCGGGATTCTATTGACCTATAATTTTTCAAAATGCAAAGAGCTTTGTGGAAGCGTGTGATCGGTGCCAAATGACCAGTAATAATATCAAAAGAGATGAGATGTCGCTCAATGTAATGCTTGAAGTGGAAAAGTTTAACATGTGGGGTGTTGATTTCGTGGGGCCATTCCCAAACTCTTACGATAACCAATATATCTTAGTGGCGGTGGACTACGTGTCTAAATGGGTGGAAGCCATAGCCATACTAAGGAATGATGCCAATGTGGTCATAAAATTCATAAAAAAAAAACATCTTCACAAGATTTGGTACTCCAAGAGCAATTATTAGTGATGGGGGCTCTCATTTTTGCAACAAATTGTTTGAAGCTTTATTGAAGAAGCATGGTGTGAAGCACCGTATCATTACCATTTACCACCTATAAGAAAATGGTCAAGTGAAGATGTCAAATCGGGAAATCAAAAGCATTTTAGAAAAGACGGTAAGAAACAAGTGGAAAGAATTGGATAAGAAACTTGATGATGCTTTATGGGCTTATAGGACGACTTTCAAAACCCTATTAGGCATGTCTCCATATAAACTTGTCTACGGTAAGATGTGCCACCTTCCGGTTGAGCTTGAACACAAGGCATATTGGGCAATCAAAAAGTTAAACTCTGACATGCAAGCGGTGGGAGAGAAGAGATTACTCCAACTCAATGAACTTGATGAAATTCGGCTTGAGGCATATGAGAATGCTCGATTTTACAAAGAGAAGATCAAGAAGTGTCATAAGAGAAAAACATTCAAGTGGGGAATCAAGTTCTCTTCTTCAACTCGAGACTCCGTTTATTTCTCGGGAAACTCAAAGCCGATGGATGGGTCCTTATGCCGTCACTAAAGTGTTCTCATACGCAACCATGGAAATTAAAAATAGAGTGAATGAGAGGTTCAAAGTGAATGGGAAAAGACTAAAGCTCTATTGGGAGAATGCATGGGAGAAGCCGAAGGAGATGATTCTTCTCAAAGAACCTGTTTGAGTTAAGGGTGTGCAAAAAATTGCCAAACAGAACCAAACAAACCAACCTAACCCATAAAGCTTGGGTTGGTTCGATTACAAATATAGAAAATGGGTGGTTCTGTTTGTCCTGATTAAAGGTGGTTCGGTTTGGGTTGAGTGAAATAATTCACCACCTCAAACCAAACCACATATTTTATAAAGTAAAGCTAAAATATAAAATTCATCCACATTTTCTATTCAGTCTAGGTTTTATAACTTTTACCGATTACTTTATGTTATTATGGTTTATTTATTTGTTTTGATACAATTCGTTTGATTGATTGATGTATCCAGGGTTTCAAAGGCATAGATGCTATCAAACTTATCTTTTATATATCTAATTACTCGTTTGACTTTACTATATTTCCTTTATATATATAATTAATATTTCTTGTTATGATTTTTTTTATCTAAATACTGTTTATAATATAATACAAAAAAAAAATTGAGTTCAAATCTAAACTGATAAACTTATCCAAACCAACCCAACCCAACCTTTTTTGGTTAGATTTGAATCAGTTTGAAAAAAATCACATTTGTTTGGTTTGGGTTGAAATATAGCCAAAACGATTCAAATTGGTTTAGTTTAACATTGAGATTCAGCCCAAACCAAACAAAAAATGCACACCCCTAGCTTGAACAATCATCAAAGGGAGGTACCATATTGTAAATAATAGTTAGGCTATATTGCTGTCATAAATTTAGTTTTTAGTTTTGAGTGTGTAAATATTGAAAATTTGAGTTTTTCCTCTCCAAGCATGAATTATGCATTGTGATCTCATTTTTAAAATGTTTGGATGCAATGTGGGCATTGCATAAAATAGGTTTGGGGGTACTGGGAGAACTCAATATTAAAAAAAAAAAAGGGTTAGAATTTTGTAAACCCATGAAATGATGTGTTTTGTTGAGTTTCATCAGTGTGTAGTGAAAATTTTGGATTAAGGGAACTTTAGGGGGCAAATTAGTTCATGAAAAGACCAAAATATGAAGAATTTCAAGTTGGCGCCACTCAACCAATGCACAAAGAGCGCATGACCAGTGTCAACAACTTGGAGAAGTTGTGCTGGTGTGCATGCATTGGTGTTGCGCTGGACAACCAGTGCATAGGCAAAACTTGGAGCACTCCCACTTAGTGAAACGACCGCGTTTTGGGCAAATCTCGCTATACGCTGGTGCACATGCACTGGAGGCCAGTGCATGTGCCCAGACGCAGGATGTATTTCTTCGCGACGAGCGTCACTTTACCATTCAATCAAACACACTAAAAAACACTCTTCTCATCCTCTCAAGTCTTTAAAGCACGAAAATGGCAAGTTCTCACACAAACCCCCTTGGTTTTTTATTGATTTCCACCCAAACTTGCATAAAAATCTTTTCTACACAATCCAGGGCATAGATTTGGGCTTTTTATTGGCTAGGGTTCAAATTTGGGGAATTTTAGATTGTTTTGATTCTAAGACTTGCATTGCCCGAAATTAAATGAATTGTTGCTAGGGTTTCATTTGTTGTGCATTTTTGCATTATATTGGAGCGTTGTTGTGTGAAATTGGTTTTGGTTTATCGTATTTGGTGATTTTGGCACAAATTGGTGGTTTTGGTTAATTTTCTTGTGAAAATTGGGTGTGGTCTTTACTCTTGTGGCTGTTAAAGTGTTTGTGGAGGTGCCCGGTTGCACCTAGTGCCTTTTGTTTGAAGTTTGGGGGTTGGTTTGACATATTTTCTGCTGAAACTCTGCCCGTTTATGTGTAATCATTTATGATGGGTAAGACTAAGACTCCCGTAGAGGGAACATTTAAGGTACGTCAGGTCCCACTAGTAGCAGAAAAAGGTAAGCCCCCGAGCTACTTGTTGAGAATAGGGACTACCATAGGAGGCTTCAGAAATTTTGAACCACAACATTGATTACGGAGAGGGGAATCCATTTAGCTGACCTCACGGACACTTCCCTACCAATGTTAGTTGAAGATAGGAGTGGGGGAGAGATTCATGCAGCATTCGGTTGTAGCTAATGCAACTTGGTAAGAGATTTCTATGCGATCATGGTCCCACATACTTTTTTTGCTAGCAGTATGGTTCCACTGAGAGGGATTACAGTGCAGATCAGTGAGACAATTATTTACAATCATTTTGGTACAACTCTAGTTTCTTAGGACATCCTATCTTTGGGATATAATAGCTATGACGAGTCTATGGAAGATCTAGCTAGAATTTTAAGAGGGAATGACGATAACCGATGGGAAAGAAAGCATCCATTGAAGCACATAGTTACCGAAGGACCTAGTCATCCTGAGCCTATTTATTTCAGTATCTCTAAAGCTCGTACTCCATATCAACTCAATCATAGTGAAGAAAGCCGAGTTGCTGGCATGTCTCATCTCTCCAGACCCGGTCGATATTTGGTGAATCATTAAGGTATAGATTAATGATACAGGGGATATTGACATTAAGGGGAAAAAGAAGACTGTGAGTAAGCCTATTCCTTTTCCGTGCTTAATTATAAAACTGTGCAAGGATGCAGTGGTTCTAGAGTATGATGATGATGAGATGCCTAATGGTGGTAGAGGGAGTATATATCTCGGTTCTTGGACGGATTCTATGAGCAAAGCCATGTCAAGTAAGAGACTAAGGCTAAGAGGATATTTTCTTCTAGAAGGAGGCTCTGAACCTGAGGAGTTGGATGAAGAAGATTATGACTATGGAGCTTCTAGAGATGATGAAGATATAGAGGATCCTAAGCAAAACACCTAAATCATAGATAAGCTAGAGTGGTAGGAGAAGGCGTTTGGGGAAAGCCAGAGAGTCCAAAATCGTACAGAATGAAAGATTGATACCCTCTCTCAGCAGTTTTATGATGTTAGGGTGAAACATGAGGCTGAGATGGAGGATATCAGAGCTGACAATGCCAACATGAGAAATCAGATGGGCCTTCAGACCTAGCAGATGAGAGACCGATGTAGGAGGCTACCTCCACCTCCACCTCCACCTTTTAGTGGCCAAAGGTTCTCAGCTGTAGACTATGTGCCTGACTACATGTCGGTTGAAGAAATTGAGAGGGGAAAGAAGGGCAAGGATCCCATGGTTTAGGATTGCCCAGATCGACCATTTTATACCATAATTTGCTCCAATCTTATTGAGTTTATGTTGTTTTTGCACTTTTGTTTTTATCTTTATGGGATGTTTAACTTGATGGATTTTTCATTTCAGTTGGAATTTCTTTTATTTAGTTTTTATTTTATCTCTCATTAGCTCTTATTTTCTGCCTATTATTTGAACTCTTGTTTAGTTTAGATTCGTAGAGTTTTTGCCTACCTGTTAGGTTTGGTTGTGTTAATAGTCAAATTTGGTTAGGGACCCGAGATTACACACCATTGAACCGCGGGTCCTAGAATCAAGCTGTGGAGCCACCCTGCAGAAACCAGAAAAGATCGTCGAGATTTGGAAGCACCCAATGTGAAGTCCGACACGATCAGATCAAGCTCTTTACACCGAAGCAAGAATTCAGGAAAAGCCAGACGTATGCCGATCCAGGCTCCCCAAAGTCGAGATAATCTTGAAACCTCCCCATAATCTCACTGAGGGAAGATTCGGGCCTATTTGGACAGGTAGGAGGAAGCTCACCAAAGCTCCGTTACCACCGAAGAGGGCCTACAGGGCCATCTCAAGCTCTAAGGAACCTGAAAAGGTCAGATCAAGCTCCTAGTACCAAGATCAGAACACAGTTATACTTCTCTCTTTGAGAAAGCAAACGACATACTCGACGATCTCCATGAGACATCACGCCATGAAGGCATACAATATCATATCTACACTTTAACGAACATTAAAACATCACGTGTGTATAAGGAAAGTTATTAAGTCCAAAGAGGAAGCAAACTTATCTCCACCTAAGATATTCTCGAATTTGTTATTAAATCAAAGTCAACAACATTCAAAATAACGGATCCCGCCCGATAAGGGGGGGGGGGGGGGGGTGTTATTCAAAAAATAATTGTGGGAGGATTACAAGTTAAACCTAATTGGACTATACGTAAATACGCTGAAGCATGCACAAAGTAAGGAGGAACAAAAAAAAACGGAAAACATACAAGAAAAGAGGACTCTCTTAGCCTAAATTCTGTAATCAGAATACGACCATCATTGTATTCTACTTCTCGACAGGCATGATGTTGCCACCCCAATTTACCCAGAGAGATTGAGAGTATTTAAAAGATTTTTGTACGATATACGTGATTTATAATAAATCCATTATATTCTTCTCTCTCACATCGTGTTAGTACTTGCTTTTAATATCCACTATAGCTATTTGAACAAGCTAGGTACTAAAAATACCAACCCTGACCATCACCTCCAAGGTAGTGATCTTGAGGGTGCTAACTGGAATTTCTCAACTCGAGCAAATTTTTTCGTTAACACTTTCTAGCACTGTCTGTGAGGACATCCACACCTAGTTACTCAAATCATCAGCTACATGCTTGTTATTTTGCAAGAGTTATGAGGCTCCGCTTCTCCTGGGAAAACCCGAGTCTTCGGAACAACCTTCAACTGCATCAACGTGAAAGACCCCATGAAAGGGAAGAAAATCCGGGCATTGCAGCCAAGTTTCGATCCCAGCTGACTGCTGCGCAGGCTTTTGGCCCTCCTATGATAAGTCAGGTCACGCTCGACCAACAAGCGGCGATCATCTTGGAAAACGTCGGCCTTCACCTGTTCGCTGAGGTCATCGCGGTTCAGCCAGCAAATCCCAACATACAGAGAGAGTCGAGCGGGTCATGAACCAGGTAACCCACATTCGATCGGTTGGGATCTCTTCCGCTAGAGCCAGCCCGCGATAGGGCCGGGCCTTAACCTTCGATCTGGAATAGGTTAGAGCCCGTGCCCCCAGAATGGGCTAGGCGAGTTAAATCTACAGCGAACGCCCTGTCCTAGGAGCAGCAAGGGGCTTCTCATCCGGTGATTTTAAGGAGGGAAGCCTGGGCTAGAGAGGAAGGTAGCCAGCAAAGCCCCTTGGCAGATCCCGCTCGTAAGGATGACCGAGTGGAGATCGCTAGTTCATCAGAGGGATCTGACAACGAGGAGTCCGAGGTAAACTCAAAGAAACCCGGGAACAAGGGCATGAGAGATCGCTGATAAAGTTATAAAAAGAGATCAATTAGATAAAGAGGGGAAAGCATAAGGAGGACAAGAAGGATCCTTTGAGCGAGATGAATATTCCCTCCACCAGAAGAATCCGGGAGGCAGAGCTCTTGCCAAAATTTAAAATGTCGATAGATAAAATCTCCTGAACAGAAGACCCCTTGAGCCACCTAGAGAGTTTTATCCAGCAAATGGAAGTCCAGAATACTACCAGGGCTGCCATGTGCAGGATGTTCCTTACCACACTTACTGACTACACAAAGACTTGGTTCAGGAAGCTGTCTATTTGTAGCATGGATTCTTTCACAAAACTATCAACTAATTTCTACTCACAGTTCCAAGGGATCAAACAGCATCCAAAGGATCCCATACACCTTCAGTATGTGGTCCAGGAGTGAGGTGAGACACTCTGGCCCTACATGGAACGCTTTCACAAGGAAGTCATCCAGATGGGAGTCTTCACCGAGAAAGAGACCGTCGCCAACTTTCGGCGGAACTTGTGGTTGGGTAAGCTTTTCCTATTGTTTGCCAATCGACCTCAATAGACCTATCAAGAGGCCTATGATCGGGCTTTTGAGCAGGTCAAAATTGACTAACAGCTTAAGGTCAAGATGGAGCATGACGATATGAGAACGGTGAATAGCCAGAAGAAGAAAGCTTCCGAACCAGCTCGAAAAAACAATAACAAACCTCCCAAGAGGTAAACATACCACTTTCTCGCTTCTCAACCTAGGTAAGAAAGGTATCCAGCAAGGTGAACCGCTCCACGAGTTTCGCCTCCTCCCAGGACTGTACCCCTATAACACGAGATGAAATAGGGTATGACTACTACACTCCCTTAAATGCATCCCATGAAACAATCTACCTTGCCATACGGGATAAGGGGTTACTCTAGAAGCCTACACCCATGAAAGCCCCAGTAGATAGGAGGAACCGGTACAAGTACTGCGACTTCCATGATGAGGTGGGCCACAACACTTCAGAGTGCTATAACCGGCGTAACCAGATCAAGGCTTTAATAAGGGAAGGATGTTTGATAGAGTTCTTGTAGCAGGTCAGGGACAATATTCAGACTGGAAGGGAAGTACAAGCTAAGATCCTCAATCATGCTAAGAAGAGAAATGGAGAGCAGACGAATCTGATGCAACAAATCCAGGTGATACATACCATCAGCAGAGAGCCCACTATTGCTGGCACCTCCAATAATTCTAGAAAAAACCATGCGAGGAAGATTCCTCGTGCAGATGAATGTCGGGGTATCTTCAAGGTCGACCAGAGCACGGCTAGCCCCTCCTAGTTAGCATAGATTAATTTCACCAAGGTAGATGTCTATAATACCGTGCAACCTCATGACGATCCCATGGTGATCATGGTACATATTGCGAATTTTGTTGTCCACCTCGTGCTCGTCGACACAGGCACCAATATCAATATCCTCTTTAAAGATACCTTGGAGAAGTTGAAATTGAAGCAATGGTGTTACAATAGCTACACAACCCCGTTGTATGGATTCACTAGGGACTCGATCATACCAATGGGATCAAAGATCCTCTCAGTGATCACTGGAAACGTACCTTTCCAACAAAATGTTATGACAGACTTCACTGTGGTTGATACTCCGTCGGCCTACAACGCGATACTAGGAAGACCCTTCTAATATTCCTTGAAAAGAGTCTTGTCCATCTACCAGAACGTCCTAATGTTTCCAGTAGAGGACAAGGTAGAGGATGTGCGTGGTAACCAACAAGCAGTCAGGAAGTGCTATGTAGTGTCTACCAATCCGACAGCTTTAGTAAAGCAGTTTGTACAAGCTGCAATGATCCAAGATATGGAAGCACCTATGATGACCTTGGAAGACACGGAGCATGCCAATCATCTAGAAGATGACTCCCTAACACTGGAAGAGGAAGAACTGAACAGGAAATGGGCTAGCGGGCACCCTGTGGGTAAGCTAGAAGATACCCATCAGGAATGACGATCCCTCCAAGGTTATCAAGGTCGAAGCTACCCTCGAGCCGAGAGTGAAGGAATGTTTGATCGGGCTTCTTCGAGAATTTTATGAAATATTCGCTTTGAGTTATGACGAGATGCGCGGGATCCCCATATCATTGGCTGCTTATCGATTAGGAGTGGATCCAACCTTAAAGCCCGTCAAGCAGAAACAACACCACTTTAACACTGAAAGAAACACTGTGGTTTAGGAGGAAGTGGACAAGCTGATCGAAACAGGCTTCATTAGAGAGACGTGCTAACCTAAATGGATAACCAATATGGTCATGGTTACAAAGGTGAATGTGAAGTGACGTATATGCGTCGAATACACTGACCTCAACCGGGCATGTCCAAATGACAGCTTTCCTCTGACAAAGATCGATCAGTTGGTCGAATCCACGTCCGAAAACAAGCTTCTGAGCTTCATGGACGCATTCTCGGGGTACTGTCAGATTAAGATGCACCCAGTAGACCAGGATAAGACCAGTTTCATTACTGGACAGGGTCTGTACTACTACAAGGTGATGCTGTTTGGTCTTAAGAATGTTGAGGCTACACACCAACGGTTAGTTAACCGACTGTTCAGGCCTAAAATTGGAAGGTTGGTGGAGGTGTACATGGAAGGCATGATCACAAAATCAAAATCTGTAAAAGGACATCAGGATGACCTTCATAGAACTTTTATGATTGTAAGGGAAAACCAGATGCAACTGAACACTATCCAAATGTGCTTTCGGGGTAATTACGGGGAGGTTTCTAGGCTTCATGGTTCATGAGAGAGGCATAGAGGCCAATCCGGAAAAGATCAAGGCTAACTTGGACTTGGAATTCTCCACTTCAGTTAAATAGGTACAAGTCTTGATCGGGCATGTAGCAGCGCTCAACAGGTTCATTTCTCTCTCGACCGATAAATGTCATTCGTTCTTCAAAGCTATCAAGTAGATGAGAAACATGAAATGGAACCAGGAGAGCGAGCAAGCCTTTCAAGCCTTGAAGAAGTATCTAATGAGCCCCATTTTGCTAATCAACCCAATTCCCGGAGAGGAGATGCAAATCTACTTGGCTATTTCAGAGATTGCAATAAGTGGAGCTTTGATAAAGAAACGTGGAGACAGGGTCCAACAACTTATGTACTACATGAGTCATGCTCTAACCAAGCTAGAGAAAAATTATACTCTCTAGAAGAAGCTCGCCTATGCTCTTGTGACCTTAGCGAGGAAGCTCCATCCATACTTTTAAGCTCAATCAATAGCAATAGTGACTGACCAGCCTCTTCACCAATTTTTACAAAGGCAGAATGTATCCGGAAGGCTAGTTTTATAGCCCCTGGAGCTCACCGAATTTAACTTTAAGTATAAACTCAGAACCGCAATCAAAGCCCGGTCTTCTATGGACTTTGTGGTAGAATTCTCAATGCTCCCAGGCCAAACGACCTCTGTAACGATGAATATAGCTCCTGAGAGGATTTCAGAGATCGACAGCTGGTGGGAAGGTTTCAAGACCTAGATCCTCTACATAGATGGAGCTTTCGGACAATCTGGGAGAGGAGCTAGGATAGTTCTAGTGGACCCAGAAAGGACCGAATGATGTCACTGCTTCAGATTCGAGTTTAAGGCTACCAATAGAGAGACGGAGTATGAATCTCTCATAGCTTGGATAAAGGTAGCTGTGAAGCTCGGGGCCGACTACCTGTAGGTCAAGAGTGACTTATTACTCGTAGTCAATCAGGTTTTCAGTATTTACCAAGCAAAAGGAGATAACATGGTCACCTACCTTAAGCTAGTTCAGTTGTTTAAGAATAAATTTAAGGGATTCAAGATTGAGCAGGTGCCTCGACATCAGAATCATCAAGCAGATTTCCTAGCTAAGATAGCTACGAATGGTGGCCAAGCCTTACAACGGGGAGTTCCCCTCCAAGTGATCTCCCAACCAAGTATAACAACAGGCAAGGAAAGCTCCTCGAGGAGCCTGATCAAGCCCGAAGAATTAAGAGGCTCTCTGTTTGATATTTCCTGGTAGACGAGTACCTCTATAGAAGTGGCATGTCCCTTTATTTGCTTCGGTGTTTGCATCCAGATAATGCCAAATGGGCATTGAGAGAGGTTCACTCTGGAGACTTCGGGAATCACATTGGTAGTGAAGCTTTAGCATATCAAGTGCTCCGTATAGGGTATTACTGGCCAACTATTCACCCAGACACAAAGAGCTTTCTACAATCTTGTGAACCATGCCAGAGGACCTCGAACTCGAGTCACCTCCTACTAGAATGGTTGTCATCTCTTAGTTCACCATATCCTTTTGCCATGTGGGGGGTCGACCTGATAGGACTGCTTTCTACCGCTCCTGGGCAAGCTAAGCAAGCCATCGTGACAATTGACTATTTTACATGATGGGTCGAGGTCAAATCTCTCTCTCAAATATCGAAAGAGAATACGATGCGGTTCATCAAAACTAACATGGTTTATAGATTTGAGACTCCTCTCATCATTGTAGCCGACCTAGGCAAGCAGTTTGAAAATGCTCGATTCAAAGACTTTTGTGAAGCTTTGGGAATCGATCTCAGGTTCGCTTCAGTAGCCTACCCTCAGACTAGTGGACTGATTGAATCCACCAACAAGACCAATAAGAAGCCATTGAAGAAGAAATTACAGCACAAGAATGGCAAATGGACCAAAGAGCTTCCCGAGGTTATCTGGGCATACCAAACTATGAAAAGAACAACTACAGGAGAGGCACCCTACTCTCTAGACTTCGGGGTTGAAGCAGTCATTCATATCGAGCATACACTGACATACTTTAAGGTACAATACTTTGAACCTGAAACCAACAAGGTCAAACCCGAGCTAAATTTCTCCATATTCGACTAGGTTCTCCATGAATAAATTAGCCATAACAGTATCGAAACCAGGGGATAGTCGAGGAATCCCCTCGTAACCCCTGATGCCATGGTCAGGTATCACCCCCCGCCATGAAGGGTCTGAGTGTAAGATTATAGTTGGCATCTAGATCTCAAGACCAAGGACTAGCTGGGGAAGCCCCCTCTACCCCTGATGCCTTAGTGGGCTACCACCCACAAGAAGGGTCTGAGTGTAAGAGCATAGTTGCCATCCAGATCTCGAGACTAGGAAATAGCTAGACAGTCCATCTTATGCCTTGGTTAGGCTACCACCCCCAATAAGGGTCTGAGTGTAAGAGCATAGTTGCCATCCAGATCTTGAGACCAGGAAATAGTTAGACAACCCTTTTGATGCCTTGGTCGGGCTACCACCCCCAAGAAGGGTCTGGGTGTAAGAGCATAGTTACCATCCAGATCTCGAAACCAAGATATAGCTAGATAGCCCTCCTGATACCTCGATCGGGCTACCACCCCTAAAAAGGATCCAAGCATGAGTAACTGTTTTGCCTACGGGATTGAGGTCGCCATGATAAGATTCCATCCCAAACACTGAGAAAAAGGGTATTGAGGTTGCTATGACACAACTTTCTCCAAAATATTAAGCACCTGATTGCTACTACTCATTAGTTTTACCTATACATATGATTTCCTACATCGCCAATTTAAAATTTGAACGGGGGATCATCAAAGATATAGGATATAACGCGAGGGACTCTTCCCTAAAGGTAGGAGTTCCTGCCAACTGTTGAGAATTGGATGCTGGATGACCACCTAGCTAGCGGGGTTTACGGTTAGTGGATTTAGAGCTTCTCTTTACCAAGGAGTGAAGCAAGGAGCTCTCAGTCGAATCAGAAACTCATGATCAGGATTAGTCAAGACAAGTATAAAGAAAGTCATAGCAGATTTTGATTAATGATGAGGGAGCCTATCCCCTAGTAAGGCTACATTCATCAAGCAAGGAGCCCAACCCCTGGTTCCGGGCAACATGAAGAGAAAATGAAAGAAAATCAAGTAATCTGGTCATGATTAAAGCCGGGAGCCCACTCAATTTTTTGGGTAATCAAAACAAGTTATGAATAGATGGTATCAAGCTTCTGCTTCCTTCTGATTCCCTTCAGGTGCTCCTCCTCCATGATAGTCTTCACTTTCTGCCCCTCATTCCGGTGGTTGCTCATCCTGGTTGGCCACCTCTGCTGCTCCCTCCTCCGGAGGCTCTTCAGCTAATTACTGCTCGTCTTGGTCCTCCTCCAAGACCTAGTTAACTACGGCCATAACCTTAGGGGGATGGTCACTTCCCAAGTGGTGGCCGCTACCTCCGTTCCACTCTTCTCTACCTCTAACTCTGTTCTAAGGGTTTCTTCCAAATGGTTTTAGGCTTCCTCCTATGCTTCTGGTTGGATATCCCCAAGCTGCGTGAGCTGAACCCCGCTTGAGGATTCCCAGGACCTGAGGCAAGAGGGATTGGAGGAGGAGGGGGAAGATCAACCATAACAGAAAGTTTCCCGGCTCTAAAGATACTAGAGGGACCCACTCCATTACCATCAGTTCGAGACATCTCCACGATCTTGGTCATGATCTCTTCTCTATCCCAATCGGCAATAGTGGATAGGTCAAAGGGAAAAGGGAGAGCTTCTGCAACTTTTAAGGAGGCATACAAATACTCATCATTGAAATAGGCATCCACCTCTGCTTGCAGCTTGGCCACATGAGCATGCATGGTCTGGTTCTTGATGTCTAGCATCTTAGCCTCAGCTTTCCAGGAATCCCACTGTTTAGCTAGATGATCATATCAGAGGGTCTCTTGGTCAAAGGACTACTTCAGCCTTTCATTATTGCACTGAAGATCGGTAAGCTTTTTCTCCATCTTCTTCTGTTTGGAGGTCATCTCCTGCGCTAAAGTTTGAGCTCGTGTAAGCAACTCTATGGACTTCTTAGCTTCACCCTCAGCTTTAGCTTTAGCCACACAATCACGAAAGGAGGCCAATTGATAATCCATGGCCAAGTTGAATTTGAAGGCATACAAAAAAAAGGAGGAGTTCAAGTTAGAAAGTGATCGAGCCAACCGTCATAAGAAAAAAAGAAAGATGATGGTTACCTCGACTAAAAGGGTGAACCCCTTAGTGATCAGGATATCAACAGACCTTGAAACCATCAAGGAAAGACTACAACCAAGGCAGGATGCGACAAATTTCCCCAAGACCTTATCATGCATGGCAAAACTCGAATGATGTTGTGGGCGTGTGAGAGAAACCCCCTCAACTCCAGCCCCGGGGCTTTTCAAATCCTGAGGAATTGGGGACATAAACGGAGGGGTAGAATCATCTGGCAAGTTAATCGTGGGGGCGGTAGAAGTAACAGCAGCTGTGGGGGTAACTAAAGAAGGAGCAGTAGTAGCTCCTCAACCGCTTGAGAACCAGAGGACCTCTTACCCCACACCTTAGTAGTCTGCGATGTGAGGAACGCCATCTTGGACCTTAACTGGGAAAGAGACGGAGCAAGAACAGGTGAAGCCCCAGTTGGAACAGTTGACTCTCCTTTCTCCAAGAAAGCCAAAGGGGCTTCCCGGCTAGAACCGAACTGGCCAATGAAACAGAGCATGATAACTCAACATTACTTTACTTACGAGGAGTAGCAGTAGAAATTTACAGGAAAAATATTCACCCTGCGAGAGTCAAAGGGATCAACAATGGGAAACTTCAGGTTCAAATAGTTCCTGTCAAAGAAGGCGGTCAAGACAGTTTCAAATTCAGCTGGCAAGGAATCTCGATCCCACATTGGTTTGTCATTAAAAGCAGTGGGGACCTCAAACTTGTGCCCACCAATAAAGATCGAGCTTTCCCAGTCATCCCCTGTCAGGATCAATTCCGCCTTCCAGGCGGGGTCCTTCTTTGACGCGGCGGAGATGATGAAGTTATGCTTATTCTTAGCTTTTACATAGAACTGATCTCGGGGAGCACCAGATAGGCTTCCAACCTTAAAGAGGTAGCTCCAGGCTCCCTGGTAACCTTGCTCAGCTAGCACTGTTCCCGCCACAGTACGAGAAAGTCGATCAGATGCCTCCAGAAGTCAGACATCAACTAGAAGGGGATAGCTGAAGAGCGTTTAGAGCTCGTTAGAGGGTGGGGTGAAGGGGAAGCCTGACCCCATTCTTGAGAGCCGCTACACGAATTAGAAGCACGTCCTCCGAACGATTGAAGACGTTATAACTCTTGGGTGGAACGGAGATGGAAACGCTGTCAGGGATGCCATTCTTGGCTCTCAAGCAATCAGTCGACCTCAGGTCGGTTGTAGAATCCTTGATGACCCTGAAGTCGTAGGGAAGAAGTTCCTCCGACAGGGAACCCGTAACTACATCCTTTCCAGCCATAATCTTATCGGGCTCCCTATCAAAGTCTTCGTCGACCAGGTTCAGAAGCTATCAGGCTTGTTAGAAAACCCAGCTCCAATGGCAACTTCATATTCGACTGGCGATGACGCTGCGAGTTTTGAGGAGAGTCATCGCTGTCTACATTCTTTTGCGTATGCTTCCTTTGAACAAGGCTAGTGACGTCCTCGCCATTGACGATGGAGTCTACAGTGTCACGGCTTGTTTTCGACATGATGAAAGAAGAACTTAGGGTTAAGAAGAAAGAAGAAAATGAGCGAAGAGGTAACGAGAAGAAGGTTTTTTCTCTTCGAAAAATTTGAAATTTGAAATTTGAAAGAAAGAAAGCACAAGGAAGGCGGTGAAGCTACCGAGTTTAAATAAAGATAAATGAAGCAGTGACGTCGGTAAAATCTCATGGGATGGCCTAACCAATCAGGATTATTTTGAGAAACGCACCGGTCTCTTCTCGCCACGTCACTCATGCATTTAATGGGAAGATTTCTGCCAAGATTTTGGTAGCAAAGAATGGAGGGAAAATTTCCCAATTAAAATAGGAAATTTGACACCAACCCCAACTCAATCACCGGTGTTCAAGCCAGAGGAGACTTATGCTAATAGCCAAATTTGGCAAGGGACCAAAGGGAAAATTTTCTACTCTCATAGCCCGAGATTACCCACGACAGAACCAGGGTTCCTGGGGTAGAGCTGTGGAGCCACCCCGCAGAAGCAAAAAAAGGTCGTCGAGCTTTGGAAACATTCAAGGTGGAGCCCGACACGATCTGGCCAAGCTCTTTACACCGAATCAAGAATTCAGGGAAAGCCCGACGCATGACGATCTAGGCTCTTTGAATTCGAGATCACCTCACAACCTCCCTAGAAGCCCGCTGTCCTCTCCAAGCACAGAGAGAGACCCACTAAGCACCAAGCTCATACTACAATACGGTTCTATCATGCTGAGGGAAGATTCGGGCTATCTGGACAGGTAGGAGGAAGCTCGCCTAAGCTCCGTTACCATCGAAGAGTGCCCATAGGGCCAACTCGAGCTCTAGGGAACCTGAAAAGGTTAAATCAAGCTCTTAGTACCAAGACTAGAACACAATTATACTTCTCTTTTTGAGGAAGCAAACGACTTAATCGACGACCTCCATGAGGTTTCATGCCATGTAGGCACGTTGGATTATATCTGCACTTTAACGAATGTTAAAAAATCGTGTGCGTACAGGGCAAGTGATTGAGTCCAAAGAGGAAACAAACTTATCTCTACCTAAGATATTATCGAATTCGTTAACATATAAGAGTCAAAATTATTAAAAATAGTGGATCCCGCCCGATATGGGGGGGGGGGGGGGGAGGTTGGATTCCGAAATAATGGCGAGAGGATTACAAGTTAAATCTAGTTGGACTATGCATAAGCATGCCGAAGCATTCACAAAGTAAGGGGGGAACAAAAAAAAAAACAAAACACACAAGGAGAGAGGACAATCTTAGCCTAAATTATGTCATTAGAACACGGCTATCATTGTATTCTACTTCTCGACAGGCACGAGGTTGCCACCCTTATGTACCTCAGAGAGATTGAGAGTATTTAAGAGATTTTTGTATGATATACGTGTGTTATTAGCCAAATTTGGCTAGGGACCAAAGGGAAAAATTTCTACTCTCCTAGCCCGAGTCCAAGTCCAAGATTACCTACCATGGATTTATGGGTCCTAGGGTCGAGCTGTGGAGCCAACCTGCAGAAGCAAAAAAAAAGGTCATCGAGCTTTGGAAGCACCCAGGGTGGATCCTGACACGATCGGATCAAGCTCCTTACACCAAAGCAAGAATTCAGGGAAAGCCCAACGCTTGAAGATCCATGCTCCCCGAAGTCGAGACCACCTCGTAACCTCCCCAAAAGCCCACCATTCTCTTCAAGCATAGAGAGAGAGATCCATTAAGCACCAAGCTCGCGCAACAGTATTGCTCCATCTCACCAAGGGAAGATTCAGACCTATATAGACAGGTAGGGAAAGGCTCGCCAAAGCTCCATTACCACCGAAGAGTGCCCACAGGGCCATCTCAAGCACCATGGAACCTAGAAATGTCAGATCAAGCTCCTAGTACCAAGGCCAGAACACAGGGATACTTCTCTCTTTGAGGAAGCAAACGACATAGTCGACGACCTCCATAAGGCATCACGCCATGAAGGCACAAAAGATCATATCTACACTCTAACGAACGTTAAAACATAGCGTGTGTACAGGGTAAGTGATTGAGCCCAAAGAGGAAACAAACTTATCTCCACCTAAGATATTCTCTAATCTGTTACTAAATCAGAGTCAACAACATTCAAGATAACGGATCTCACCCGATAAGGGAAGAAAATCAAAGCACCATTGTGCGGGCTTCTGGCCATCCTATGATAAGCCAAGCCGCTCTCGAACAACAAGCAATGGTCTTCGTGGAAAACGTCCACCTTCACTTATGCACTTAGAGCATCGCAGTTCAGCCAATAAATCCCAACACACAAGGAGAGCCGAACAGGCCAGGAACCAGGCAACAAGCCTTCGATTAGTTGAGACCTCCTTCACCAAAATCAGCAGGCGATAGGACATGGCCTCAACCTTTGATCTGGGAAGGATAGGGAACGTGCCCCCAATTTCTAGCAGACAATCATATTACCAGCCTAAGCGAGTTAAATCTACAGTGAATGCCCTTCCCCAGGAGCAGCGAGAGGCTTCTCACCCGGTGACTTCAGGGAGGGAAGCCCAGGCTAGAGAGAAAGGTAGCCAGCAAAGCTCTTGGGCCGATCCCGCTCGAAAGAAAGACTGGGTTAAGATCGCCAATTCATCAGAGGGATCCAACAGTGAGTAATCCAAGGTCAACTCAAAGAAACCCGAAAATATACACCCGAGAGATCAACTGGCAAAGCTACAGGAAGATATCCAACAGATAAAGATGGGAAAGCACAATGAGGACAAGAAGGATCCTTTGAGCGAGATGAATGCTTCTTTCACCAAAAGGATCCAGGAGGTGGAGCTCTGTCAAAATTTAAAATGCCGATGGATAAATTCTTCAGAACAGAAGGCCCTTTATGCCACCTGGAGAGCTTCGTCCAGCAAATGGAAGTCTAGAATACTACCAGGGCTGCCATGTGCAGGATGTTCCCTACTACCTTGACTGACTACGCCAAGACTTGGTTCAGGAAGCTGTTTGCTGGTAGCATGGATTCTTTCACAAAGCTGCCAACGGAGTTTAGCTCACAGTTCTAAGGGATCAAACCGCGTTTAAAAGATCCTATACACCTTCAATATGTGGTCCAGGAGCGAGGTAAGACACTCCGGTCCTACGTGGAATGATTTCATAAAGAAGTCATCCAGATGGGAATCTTCACCAAGAAAGAGACCCTTACCAACTTCTAGTGGAACCTGTGGGTGGGTAAGCTTTTTCGATCCCTTGCCAAGCAACCTCCAGAGACCTATCAGAAGGCTTATGACCGGGCCCTAGAGCAAGTCAAAATTGATGAACAACTCAAGGTCAAGATGGAGCATGACGATACGAGAACAGTGAATCGCCAGAAGAAAGAAGCTCCAAGACATCGGCCTACAACGTGATACTAGGAAGACCATTCTTATCTTTCTTGAAAGGAGTCTTGTCCATCTACCATAACGTCCAAAAGTTTCCAGTTAGGGACAAGGTAGGGGAGGTGTGTGGTGACCAACAAGCAGTCAGGAAGTGCTATGCAGTTTCTGCCAATCCTGGAGCTTTAGCAAAATAGTTAGTACAAGTTGTGACTATCCAGGATGTGAAAACACCCGGGATGACCTTGAAAGACACAGAGCCTGCCAATCATCCAGAAGATGACTCCCTAAAGTTGGAGATGGAAAAACAGATCAGAGAATGGGCCAGCGGGCACCTTGTGGACAAGTTAGAAGAGATACCCATTAGGAGTGATGACCCTTCTAAGGTTGTCAATGTCGGAGCTACCTTCGACCCGGGAGTGAATAAGGTTTGATCAGGCTTCTTAGAGAATTTAGCAACATCTTCGATTGGAGTCATGACGAGATGCCTAAAATCCCCATATCATTGGTTGCTTATCGATTAGACGTAGATCCAACCTTCAAGCCCATCAAGCAGAAGCGATGTAACTTTAACGTCAAAAGAAACGCTGCAGTTCATAAGGAAGTGGACAAGCTGATCAAAGCAAACTTTATTAGAAAGACGCGTTACCCCAGATGGATCACCAACGTGGTCATGGTCTTAAAGACGAATGGAAAGTGGCGTATGTGCGTCGACTACATTGACCTTAACTAGGCATGTCTAAAAGACAACTTTCCTATGCCAAAGACCAATCAGTTGGTTGACTCCACATCCAGGAACAAGCTCTTGAGCTTTATGGATGCATTCTCCGGGTACAATCAGATTAAGATGCACCCAGCAGACAAGGATAAGACCAGTTTCATTACTGGATAGGGTCTGTATTGCTACAAAGTGATGTCGTTTGGTCTTAAGAATGTTGGGGCTATATATCAGCGTAGTCAATAAGATTTTGGGATTTTCCAGGCAAAATGGGTTAACATGGCAGCCTATATGAAGCTAGTTTAGCAAATTAAGAATAAGTTTAAGATATTCAAGATCGAGCAGGTGCCTCGACAACAGAATCATCAAGCAGATGTCCAAGCTAAGATATCTGTGAATGGTGGCCAAGCCTTAACAATGGGAGTTCCCCTCAAAGTGATCTCCTAACCAAGCATAACAACAAGCAAGGAAATTTTCTCCCTAGACCGTCAGTCTTGCTGGATGGATCCAATAGTGGCATATCTCTAAGAAGGAAAACTTTTCGAGGAGCCCGATCAAGCCATAAGAATTAAGAGGCTTTCTGTCCGATATTGCCTTGTAGCGGGTACCTCTACAAAAGAGGCAGGTCTCTTCCTTTGCTTCGGTGTTTGCACCCTTATGACGCCAAACGAGCGTTGAGAGAGGTTCACTATGGGACTCTGGGAATCACATTGGTTGTGACGCTTTAGCATATCAAGTGCTCTGTATGGGGTATTATTGGCCAACTATTCACCAAGACGCGAAGCACTTTGTACAATCTTGTGAACCATGCAAGAGAACCTCGAACTTGAGTCACCACCCACCAGAACGGCTTTCATCTATCTATTCACCTTACTCTTTTTCCATGTAGGGGGGTCGACCTGATCGGACCGCTTCCCACCGCTCATGGGCAAGCTAAGCATGCTATCGTGGTAATTGACAATTTTATAAGATAGGTCGAGGCCGGACCTCTCTCCCAAATATCAGAACAGAATACGACGAGGTTCATCAAAACCAATGTGCTTGCAGATTCAGGACATCATCTTAGTAGATCTAGGCAAGCAGTTTGACAATGCCCGATTCAAAGACTTTTGTGAAGATTTGGGAATCGACATCAGGTTCGTTTCAGTAGCCCACCCTCAGACTAACGGGCAAGTTGAATCCACCAACAAGACCATCAAGAGGCTGTTGAAGAAGAAATTACAGTAGAAGAAAGGTAAATGGGCCGATGAGTTTCTCAAGGTTCTCTTGGCACACCGGACAACAAAGAGAACAGCTACTAGAGAGACACCCTACTTTCTAGCATACAAGGTTGAATCAGTCCTTCCCATCGAGCATAAATTGACCTTCTTCAAGGTATAACGCTTCAAACTTGAAAGCAATGAGGTCAAGCAACGAGGTCAAGCTCTGAGCTAATCTAGATCTCCTGGAAGAGAAACAAGACCGGGTAAATGAGAAAGTGGCGATTTACCAGAGCAAGATCGCTAGGTGTTTCAAGGAAAGGGATCTAGTTCTTAGGAAAGTGACCTTGAATACCCAGAGAAGGTCGGACGGGGTCCTAGGACCCAACTGGGAAGGGCCATACTTAGTGAAGGTAGTGGTTCACAATAGGGCATACAATCTCGAAGACTTGGATGGTCGACCCATCGATCATACCTAGAATGCATATCACTTGAAGAAGTTTTATCTCTAGGCAGAGGACTCTCGAGCAGACTACCTCCATTTAGGTTTCAATAAAATCTCCAACAACAAGGTACTTGTTAATAGTATAATTTGGCTAGGAACCAAAGAAGAATTTTCCACTTCTCAGCCCTCATGCAATGGTCCAAATTCTGGCTCATGTAACGGGGTATCAAGGTCCCCGAGATCGAGCTACCACACAATCCTGTAGGAGCAAGACGAGGCCGCCCATACCCTCAAAGGATCTCACACGTATCCAGGATCACCAAATAAAGCCCGACGTGACCACATTTAGCTCTCTATACCAGGATAGAAGCCCAAAGCTAGGTCGAAATGGGAGAACCTGGGTTCCTCGAGGTCGAGGTATCTCGTGACACTTTCCTGGAGCATACTATCATCTTTACTATCACCAAGAGACCTTCAGAGTGCCGAACTTGTCTTGCAAATGCCCTCCTACCTCGTTGGGGTATAGAACCAGAGTTCTCCTCCAACGAGGGTTGACCTTCATGATTACCATTAATGAGGTCAACCGTATTAAAAGAGGTGGGCAACCCTATTTAATGAGGTCAACCGTATTAATAAAGGTAGTCAACCCTATTTAAAAAGGTCAACCGTATTAATGGAGGTAGTCAACCCTATTTGTTAATAGCAAAATTTGGCTAGGAACCAAAGAGAAATTTTCCACTCTCCTAACCCGAATCAAAGCCCGAGCCCACCAATCGTTGAACCCCAGGTTTTAAGAGCGAGCCCCGCAGAAGCGATGAGGGGTTAACAAGCTTTAGAACTATTAAAAATGGAGCCCGACATGACCAGATCGAGCTCCTTACACCAACACTGGAATTCGGGTAAAGCCCGACAAGTGGTTATCCGGGTTTCTTGTGATCGAAATTACCTGGTAACCTACCCAGAAGCCCGCTAACCTCTCCAGAGACAAAGAATGGGCCTTTAAAGATATCAAGTTCATGTTATAGCTATGCTTTAATTTGCTAAGGAAGATTCAAACCTATCTGGACAAGAAAGAGGAAGCTCGTTAACGCCATGCTACCCCCAATGAAGGCTGTCTCAAGCTCTAAAGGACCAAGAAAGATCTGGCCAAGCTTCTGGGACCAGAACTAAGGCATGGGTCTACCTCGCTCTACGAAACAACGAACACCTAACTTGACAATCTCCATGGAGAATCATGCCATGAATACGCACAAGATCATATCTACACTCCAACGAACATTAAAACTCTGTGTACGTGTAAGGCAAGAGATTGAGTCCCAAAAGGAAACAAACTTATCTCTACCAAAGATATTCTCAAATCCGTTATTAATTCAAAGTCAACAAACTTTTAAAATAAGAGACCCCGCCCGATAAGAAGGGAAGGAGGTTCAGAGAATTATGGGAGGAGATACACCGGTTTAAATTACTTGGACCATGTGTAAATGTGTCGAACACAAATGAGAGTGGGAGAGCACAAGGCAAATAAACGAAGGGAGTTTTGTACTTTGGCTTAAATTTTGTAATCAGAACACAGCCTCCATTATTATCTACTATTTGACAGGCATGAGGTTGCCACCCTACTGTATCCTAGAGAGATTAAGAGTGTTTAAGAGTATTTTTGTACGATACTCACAATTGATAATAAAGCCATTACATTCCCGTCTTCATTTCACTTACATTTACACATCCATCTTTATTCAATCAGGTTAGGTACCTAAGGTACTAACCCTAGCAACCACCTACGTGGTAGTGGTCTTGAGGGTGTTAACCGAAATTTCTCACCTCGAGTAAATTCTCCGTTAACACTTTCTGGTGCCATCTATGGGAATACCCACATCGTAATTTTTACACTTACAAATTTGTTTTTTATCAATAATCATGAGGTTTCGCTCCTCTCAAGGACAACCCGAAACTTGGGGACATCATTCTGCCCCCTCAACCCAGAAAGGGCAGAAAAAAAGGGAAAGAAATCCAAGCACCGTAAGCCAACCTCGCAGCAACCAGGCCTGGAGAGGCTCCAACTCCTCTAGCGGTGAACCCAGCTGTGATCAATTAGCTTACAGTAGCAATTGTTGAAAATGTACACCTCCGTCTAGCTGTAGAAGGAATTGATCATCAACTGGAAGATCTGGGAATCCGAGTAGAAGCGAGCCGACCCGCTTCTAGGTAACCTGCTTTCTATCGGCTGGGACCTAAGACAAGGCCTACAACTTCCACCCGGGAAAGGCTAGGGCTTATGCCCCCAGTCCCGGACAAGCCGACCAACTATCGACCTTTGCAGGTTAAGTCAGCAGCCGACGTTCTGCCCAGGGCACCTTACAGCCCTTATCGACCGGTGACTTCCAGAAGGGAACCTTGAGCAGTAGCCGGCAAACCGAGTAAGCAGACCTTGTCCCTGAGGATGATGAAATGGAAGTACCCAGCTCATCGGGGGAATCTGACAACTAGAGTTTCGAGGTTGATTCTAAGAAACATGGAAATAAGCGCCTGAGGAACCAGCTGGCTAAGATGCATAAGGAGATCCAACAGCTGAAAAGAGGGAAGGGTAAGGAGGTCAAAAAGGACCCCCTGAGTGAGATGAACGCCCCATTTACCAGAAGAATCTGATAGGCGGAGTTTCCACCAAAGTTTAAGATGCCATCAGACAAGTTCTCCGGCATAGAGAATCTTTTGAGCCACTTGGAGAGTGTCGTCCAACAGATGAATGTCCAGAACACAACCAGTCCCGCTATATGCCGGATTTTCCCAACTACGCTAACGGATTGTGCCAAGACCTGGTTTAGAAAGCTACCCGCTGGCAGTGTTGACTCCTTCACAACGCTGTCAAA
The DNA here is from genome assembly GCA_032871835.1 of Dipteronia dyeriana. Classification (NCBI taxonomy): domain Eukaryota; kingdom Viridiplantae; phylum Streptophyta; class Magnoliopsida; order Sapindales; family Sapindaceae; genus Dipteronia; species Dipteronia dyeriana. The sequence continues at coordinate 20,372,141 of CM065297.1, forward strand.
TAATTTATGCTCATAATTCCAGGGAATCAAACCCCAGATAAATGATCCCATCCATTCACAATATGAGATACAAAAGAGGGGGAAACCCTCCGGGCTTACGTGGAGCGGTTCCATAAGGTTGTCAACCAGATGAGGGTCTTTACTAAAAAAGAGACTCTTGCCAATTTTAGGCGAAACTTGTGGGCGGATAAGCTTTTCTAATCCATTGCCAAACGACCTCCAGAGATCTACGAAGAGGCCTATGATCAGGCTCTAGAGCAAGTCAAAGTCGATAAGCAGCTCAATGTCAAAATGGAGCATGACGATATGAGAATAGTCAAACGATAGAAAAAGGACACTCTCAGACCTGAACCAGTTCAGAAAAATCAGAACAAACCTTCTAACAGATCAACCTTCCGTTTCCCCGTTTCTCAACCCAAGCAAGAAAGGTACCTAATAAGGCGAACTCCTCCGCGGGCTTCGCCTCCTCCTAGGAAAGTAGCCTCAATAATGCTAGATGAGAGAGGATATGATAACTACACCCTCTTCAATGCATCCCGTGAAACGATCTACCTCGCCATCCAGGATAAGGATCTACTACAAAATCCCATACCCATGAAAGCCCCCGTCGATAGGAGGAACCGGTATAAGTACTGTTACTTTCATGAAGACATGGCTCACAACACTTCAGAGTGCTATAACCTACGCAATCAGATCGAGGCTCTGATAAGGGGAGGATGCTTGATAGAGTTCTTACAACAGGTAAGGGACAACATTCAGACTGGGATGGAAGTGCAAGCGGAGATCCACTAGCACACCGAGAGGAGAAAAGGTGAGCAGGCAGATCTGATGTAATAAATCCAGGTGATACATACCATCAGCGGAGGACCCACATTGGCTGGCATTTCCAATAATTTCAAAAAAAAAACCATGCGAGAAAGGTCCCTTGTGTAGATGAAGGCAAGGTATCTTCAAGGTCGACCAAAGCCTGACGAACTCCTCTCAATCTGCGCAGATTATTTTTACCGAGGCAGATGTTTACAACATCGTGCAACCTCATGACGATCCTATGGTGGTCATTGTACATTGCCAACTGCATGGTCCACCGCAGGCTTGTTGACACCGGAGTAGCGTCAACATCCTCTTCAAAGATACCTTAGAAAAGCTGAATTTGAAACAATGGTGTTACAATAGCTGCACCACCCATGTTGTATGGATTCACTAGGAACTCGATCATACCTGTGGGATCAAAGATCCTCCCAGTAATCGCTGGAACAGCCTCCCTCTAGTAAAATATCATGACGGACTTCGTCGTGGTGGATACCCTATCGACATATAATGTGATATTAGGAAGACCTTTCTTGTCAACCTTGAAGGGGGGTATTGTCCATTTACCACGTCCTAAAGTTTTCAGTAGGAGAGAAGATGGGGGAAATACATGGTGACCAGCAGACAGCCAGGAAGTGCAATGCAATATCTGCCAACCCGACAGCTTTAGCGAAACAGTTTACACAGGTTACGATGATATAGGATAGGGCAACCCCCGGAATGACATTAGAGGATGTAGAGCCCATAAATCACCCAGAAGATGATCCCAATATTCCAGACGAAAAGGAGCAAAGCAGGGAATGGGTCAACCGGCATCCAGTGGATGAGCTAGAAGAGATACCAATCCGAATGGATGACCCCTCGAAAGTCATCAAGGTTGGAGCAACCCTTGAACCGAGAGTGAATGAGGGTCTGATCGAGCTCATCAAAGAATTTAATAACATTTTTGTTTATAGTCACGATGAGATGCCCGGAATCCCGGTATCATTGGCTGCTCACAGTTTGGCAGTAGATCCTCACCTTCAAGCCTGTCAAACAAAAAAAGGTGCCACTTTAACACAGAAAGAAACGTTACGTTTCAAGAAGAAGTGGACAAGTTGATTAGAGCAGGCTTCATTAGAGAGGCGTGTTACCCTGCATGGATCGCCAATGTGGTCATGGCCACGAAGGCAAATGGGAAGTGGCGTATTTTCATCGATTACACCAACCTTAACAGAGCATGTTCGAAAGACAGCTTCCCTTTAACAAAGATCGATCAGTTGGTTGACTCCACATCCGGAAACAAGCTCTTAAGCTTCATGGATCATTCTTGAGGTATAACCAGATCATGATGCACCCCTTCGACCAAGACAAGACCAGCTTTATCACCGGGCAGGGTCTGTACTGCTATAAATTGATGCCGTTTGGACTTAAGAATGCGGGAGCTACAAATCAACGGTTGGTCATTCGACTGTTCAAGCCCAAGTTTGGAAGATCAATGTAAGTGTACGTCGACGACATGATTACCATGTCACCAACCATAGAAGGACATCATGACGACCTTCACAGAACTTTCATGATCCTAAGGGAAAATCAGATGAGAATAAACCTCTCCAAATGTGTCTTTGGGGTAACTGTTGGAGGGTTTCTAGGCTTCCTGGTTCATGAGAGAGGAATAGAGGCCAACCCAGAAAAGATCAAGGCTATCCTGGATCTAGAATCCCCTATGTCACTCAAACATTTTCAAGTCTTGACCGGGCAGATAGCAGCGCTCAACAGGTTCATTTCTTGGTCCACCGATAAATGCTTCCCTTTCTTCAAAGCTATCAAGTAGATAAGGAACATGAAATGGGACAAGAAGAGCGAGCAAGCTTTTCAAGCTTTGAAGAAGTATCTGTCAAGCCTTCTGTTACTGGTCAAGCCAAGTCTGGGATAGAAGCTTTAAATCTAATTGGCCATTTTGAAAACTGCAGTGAGTGGGGCCTTGGCTAAGAAATGTAGAGATAGGGTCCAACGACCTATCTTCTACGTTAGTCATGCCCTAACCAAGCTGGAAAAGAATTATACCTTTATGGAGAAGCTAGCATTTGCCCTGGTAACCTCGACAAGAAAGTTCTGTCCCTATTTTCAAGCTCACTCAATAGTAGTAGTGACAGACCAACCTCTCCGTCAATTTCTGCAAAGGCCGGATGTGTCTAGAAGACTGATTTTTTAGGCCTAGAACTCACCCAATTCGATTTAAGGTATAAACCCAGGACTGCAATTAAAGCCCAGGCTTTGGCAGACTTTGTGGCAGAGCTCACAGTGCCAACAGGCCAAGCGACCTCTGCAGCGAGAAATATAGCTCCTGGGAAGATTCCAGAGCTAGACAACTGGTAGGTAGGCTGTAAGTCCTGGATCGTCTACACTAATGGAGCGTCCGGGCAAGCTAGGAGAGGAGCGGCCATAGTCCTGATAGATCCAGAAGGGACTGAGTGTTGCCACTGCTTCAGATTCGAATTTAAAGCCACTAAAAATGAGTCGGACTACGAAGCCCTCATAGCTAGGATGAAGATGGTCGCCGAGCTCGGGGTCGATTACCTGCAGGTCAAGAGTGACTCATTACTCATAGTCAATCAGATTTCTAGGAATTATCAGGCCAAAAGGGATAACATGATTGCCTACTTGAAGCTAGTTTAGCTGTTTAAGAATAAATTCAAGGGATTTAAGATCGATTTGGTGCATCTACAGCAGAATCGTCGAGCTGACGTCCTAGCCAGGATAGCTGCGAATGGTGGTCAGACCTTACCACAGGGTGTCCCTCTCCAAATGATCTCCCTACCAAGCACTGTAGCAGGCAAGGAGTCTTATACCCTAGATCGATAACCATACTAGGTCGACCCAATAGTGGTTTATCTCCAAGAATGAAGGATTTTCGAGGAGCCCGACCAAGCCAGAAGAATTATAAGGCTCTCAGTCTGATATTACCTGGTAGATGGATACATCTATGAGAGGGACATATCCCTTCCCCTGCTGTGATGTTTGCATCCTGATGATGCCAAATGGGCATTAAGAGAGGTTTATTCTGGGGAATACGGGAACCACGTTGATGGTGAAGCACTGGCATATCAGGTACTCCGCACGGGGTATTACTGGCCAACTATCCATCAAGAAGCAAAGAATTTTGTTCAATCCTAAGAACCATGCCAGAAAACCTCTAACTTGAGCCACCTTCCACCTGAGCGTCTGTCATCTCTCAGCTCACCTTACCCCTTTGCTTTATAGGGAGTCAACTTGATCGGTCTACTTCCAACCGATCTTGGACAAGCCAAACATGCTATTGTAGCAATCGACTATTTCAAAATGTGGGTTGAAGTTGGTCTACTCTCCCATATATCGGAAGATAATACAACAAGGTTCATAAAAAAAAACAATGTAGTTTGCAGGTTTAAGACCCTTCTTATCATAATAGCTGACCTTGGAATGCAGTTTCATAACGGTCGATTCAAGGACTTTTGCAAAAGCTTGGGAATCGACCTTAGATTCACCTCAGTAGCCCATCCTCAGACTAATGGGCTGGTGGAATCCACCATTAAAACTATCAGGAAGCTGTTGAAAAGGAAGTTACAGTAGAGAAAGGGCAGCTGGACCGATAAGCTTCCCGAGGTCCTCTGGGCTTACCGTACTACAAAGAGAACAACCACAGAAGAAACGGTCTATTCTTTAACCTTCGGGGTTGAAGCAGTTCTTTCCATCGAGCACAAACTAACCTCCTTCAGAGTTCAACATTTTGAGCTCCAAGCTAGCCTATATCTCTTGGAAGAGAAGCAAGATCGGGTAGCTGAGAAAGTAACGAATTACCAGAGCAAGGTCACTAAGTACTTTAACAGGAGAGTTAAAGCTCTATACTTCAAGGAAGGGAACCTAGTTCTTAGGAAAGTAACCTTGAATACTAGGAAGAGGTCAAACGGGGTCCTGGGGCCCAACTGGGAAGGACCTTATTTGGTAAAGGCAATGGTCCGCAACGGGGCATATAAGCTCGAGGACATGGATGGGAGATCCATCAATCACACCTGGAATACAGATCACCTAAGGAAGTATTACCTTTAGACAGAGGACTCGTGAGCAGACTACCTCCATTTAAGTTTCAATAAAATTTCCAACAACAATGTGCTCCATTTTTTATCAATAAAGTCTGCTTTCTCCATCTTCGATTGTATTCTACAATATTTTCTACATATCCAACTAGTGTCTATGCGGGAAAGTCTGACATAGTCATCTCAAGACCAAGGGTTAGTCGGGGAAGCCCCCCTCGCTATCCTTGATGTCTAGATCAGGCACCACCCCCCGCCAAGAAAGGTCTGAGTATAAAAGCATAACTGCCATCTAGATCACGAGACCAGGAAATAACTAGATAGCTTTTCTGATGCCTTGGCTGGGCTACCACCCTAAAGAAGGACCTGAGTGTAGGAGCATAGTTGACATCCAGATCCTGAGACCAAGAAATAGCTAGATAGCCCTCATGATGCCTTGGTCGGGCTACCACCCCCAAGAAAGACCTGAGTGTAAGAGCATAGTTGCCATCCAGATCTCGAGACTAAGAAATAGCTAGATAGCTCTCCTAACGCCTTGGTCGGGCTTCCACCCCCAAGAAGGGTCTGAGTGTAAGAGCATAGCTGCCATTCAGACCACAAGACTAGGAAATAGCTAGATAGCCCTCCTGTGCCTCGATCGGTCTATAACCTCCTAAAAAAGGCTTGGGATTGGAAAGCACTCCTACTTAAACTCTAATGTTTCAGTAATTACTGGCTACTAATCTTCCATGTGTATATACTTGCTTGCTGTGGCAGGTACAAACTAGCCTATAATCACATAAGGGGACTATTCACTAAAGTCATCGAGCTACAAGTTTCTGCTGAGAGTGGAGAGCTCGAGCTAGCTATCTACTTTCACACTTAAACAAAGTTTTATATCTCATTATCTCCGCCTAGATTTGAGTAATTCAAGTTATCTCAGAGGTCGCTTCTAGGTCAGGATTAGGAATGATGCAAGAGGATTTCAATCAAGTTAAAATCCATTTACGCAAGTTTGAATGAAGTCTAAAGCCAATGCTCATTAATGGTAAGGGATCCTATCCCCCTATTGAGCTACAATTGTAAAACAGGGAGCCCAACCCCTGGTTCCAGACTATA